>CAMZMU010000115.1:30155400-30755400 GCA_947311845.1 Poa pratensis
GAGGGGGGGGGGGGGGGGGCTACAAAAGAGGGGGGGGGGAGAAAGAAGAGGTGGGAGAAGAACAAAAGGCGAGCCCCTCCGGCGCTAGCTGGAAGAAGAGGAGAGACGTCGAGCGCTCTCCACGAGGCTAACGATCATGTCATCCAGCTGCCCCCTGTCGCGCTGCCTAGACAGCGGCTGCCACTGCTGCAAGAAAGCCAGAAATTTAAACATCGAGTCAGAAGCACGGCGAAGAAAGACCCGCTCAATCACCATCTTATTGCGAATCGTCCAAAGTGTCCACGTCAACGCGGCAAACACCAACCAGAAGAGGCGTCGCCTCCCTCCGGTACGGTTTGCCTGGAACTCTATGAACTCGCCAAGGTCTGAGGCTTGCCAAGCAGGCCCAAGCGCCTCATGGACGAAGTTCCATAGGAACCTGGCAGCAGGACAGGTGAACAGAATGTGGGTTCCCGTCTCCGGGATCCCACACATGGGGCAAAGGCCATCCCCCGGTCCCTGTCGCTTACGGACCTCCACCCCTGAAGGGAGACGATCCCTAAGAAGCTGCCACACGAAGATTTTTATCTTTAGGGAAGAGGGGCCTTCCACATCGGAGAAGACCAAGCGCTAACTGGACTACTGAAGAGACTCCGGTAGGCCGACTTCACGGAGAAAGTCCCAGAGGGCGCCAGGTGCCAAGACACGAGGTCTTGGCCACCCGGCAGCGCCTCCGGGAGTAAACTCCGTAATTCCGCCCAGGCTGTGGCCTCGGTAATACCAAATGTTCGTCGGAACGAGATGTTCCAAGTCCCACCGTGCATCGCCGAGCCCACCAGCTGCAACGGGTCCGCACAAATCGCAAAAAGCGACGGGAATCTATGCTGTAACGGGCTTGCATCAAGCCACGGGTCCAGCCAAAAAAGGGTGCCTTCTCCATTACCCACGGAGAAGCGGGCACCCTTCCTAATCTCATGCTTGATGGTTTGGATGGATCGCCAAAACTGAGATCCATCCCGGCGGTCACAAGAGAGGAGGGGGCGGCCCTGCAAGTATTTCGCTTTGATAAGTTGCAACCAGAGCCCCCCTTCCTCTCTAAGTATCCGCCATACCCATCGAAGCATGAGCGCGACGTTCATCTTACGGGACGATAAAATACCTATGCCCCCCATGTCCTTGGGGGCGCACACATCCGCCCATTTGACCATGTGGTACTTCTGGCGCCCATTGGCCGCCTGCCAGAAGAAACGCGAGAGTTCCCTGTCAAAAGTGACATGCGTGCCTTCTGGGAAACTGTAGACTCCCATCATGTACATAGGTAAGCTAGACAGGCAGGCGTCAATGAGGATTGTTTTGCTCCCCTTGGAGGTAAAACGCCCCTGCCAAGGCTCTGCCTTGGCTCTGACACGCTGGGTAACCGGCTCAAGATCCTTAATAAGGATCCTCGAGTCACTAATAGGCATCCCAAGGTAAGTCATAGGGAAGGCAGCCAGCTTGCAATTCAGTTTGTCCGCTATCCTCTGTTGCTCCTCAAGGGAATACCCCATGATCATGACTTCGCTCTTGTCGAAGTTAATCTTGAGGCCTGACATGGCCTCAAAGCAGAGGAGAAGGAACTTGAGATTAACAATGTCAAGATCCGACCCCTCCACCATGATCATGGTGTCATCCGCATACTGGAGGTGGGAGACTCCACCTCCAGGAATAAGGTGCCCAACCACACCAGAGATGTGGCCGGCCGTCTTGGCTTTATCTAGGATATCTGCCAAGACGTCAACGGCAGGTCAAAGAGGAGGGGGGAGATCGGATCCCCTTGTCTCACCCCACACGATGACCTAAAATAGGCACCAATGTCCCCGTTAATGTTTATCGCCGTGTGCCCAGACATGACAATCTGCATAATCCAGCATATGAAGCGATCATCAAACCCACGACGTTCGAGGACCTGGCGGAGAAAGGCCCAGTCCAAACGATCATATGCCTTCTGGAAATCTAGCTTAAGGAAGACACCCTTATGATGTCTAACCTTGACTTCATGAACAATCTCATGAAGTGCCAGAACTCCGTCATGGATAAATCGTCCCTTGAGAAAGGCGAACTGATGTGGGTGTGCGAGTCGCTCCACAACTGGCGCCAAGCGTGATGCACACACTTTAGCAAGCAGTCGCTGGATGACGTTGATCACCGTGATCGGTCTAAACTGGCGTATCTCCGTGGCCCCCACTACTTTGGGGATCAAGGTAATAACCCCAAAATTGAGGCGAGACATAACCAGGGTCCCAGTATAAAACTCCTGGAACAGCGGCATAATCACCGCCTCAATAGTCTCCCAGAATTTCTGGAAGAAGGAGACAGGAAGGCCATCCGGGCCCGGGGCCGAGTTGGCCTTCATCCCCATAATGGCCCGACGAACCTCCTCAGGGCTGAATGGGAGTGTCAACTCCACATTCTCGACGTCCGAGACTAAGGCCCCTAAGGGCCAAAAGTCCGTGGCTAAAGCACCCCCGTGCGGGGACCCTCCGTAAAAAGCTCCTTATAAAAGGAGTAAATGTGGCTGGAGAGGTCCTGGGCCTCCTCTAATAGAAGGCCATCCGCCCAAAGACACGGGATAGAACATCTCCGACGGCGCCCGTTAGCAATGGCGTGGAAGTACGCAGTATTAGCATCCCCACGGAGAATCCAATTCTGGCGACTGCGTTGTCGCCAAAATATCTCCTCGCCTTTATAGATCTCCATAAGGGAGGTCTCCAAGGCATACCGCTGAAGCCACTCATCAGCGGTCAGGCCTACCGAGTCAGCCGCCACGTCAAGCGTATGAATCTGGCCGAGGATGTCCGCCTTATTTTTTCGCACCTCTGCTCCTAAGTTCGCGCCCCACCCACGCATAAATTGCCGCACGACTTTAGCACAGTGATGCCAAATGTCAACCGCATTATAAGCACGAGTAGGAGCTGTGACCGCGGAGTTCCACTTCAGTCGAACCGCTTCCACAAAGCCCGGCTGCCCAAGCCAGAACTCCTCAAAGTGGAAGCGGTTCGGCCTCGGCGTGGCCCCCCCTCCGGTGGACAGGAGCAGGGGGGAATGGTCCGAGCCAATCCTAGTGACCGCACGAAGCGAGCAAAGAGGAAAGGCCACTTCCCATTCTACCGAAACTAAAACCCGATCCAGCACACTACGGATCGGGTCGGCCTGGTTGTTTGACCAAGTATAGCGCGCCCCTACTCGTGAAATCTCTCGTAGCGCAAGATCAGCAATCCATTCGTTGAACATGCGCATCCTCGGTAGGTCCACATTATCTGAGCTCTTGTCATCAGGGGAGCGAATAAGGTTAAAATCTCCCGCCAGCACCACAGGGGTGGGGCAACGCTCCACCTTTGACCTGAGCTCAGCTAGAAACTCTGGAGACCTCCGATGATCCGCCGGGCCATAGACAATAATCACCTCCCAGCGAAGGTGAGACCGTCTATGGGTGAGCGACATGCTCACAAAGAACTCCCCACGATCCATATCCTCTACCTCAAAGGTATCCTCCTTGACACCAAGAAGAATACCCCCTGAGTGTCCCGTCGCCGGGAGCCAATGCCACAAGAACTTGTGGCGACTAAGACTCTCCAGCTCTGGGATCGAGAAATCCTGTCGAATCGTCTCTTGCAATCCCACAATGTCCACATCCTCATCTCTAAGGTAATCGATTAGTTGGCGACGGCGGCCCTCCTGCCCGAAACCCCTCATGTTCCAAATAAATGTGCGGACATTCATTGGGAAACACTGTCGGGGTTGGTCCCCTTACGGGGGACCGATCGGGCCCTACCAGAGGTCGAGGGCCGGGACGTTGCCTTAGGGGGCCTCCCGCGCCTCTTCCCAGGTTGGGAAGCTGGCGCGGTAACTGTGGCCCTATCAGGCCTAGGAGGGGCTCCGCTACCGGACCCTTGTGCCTCCTGCACAGGTCCAGCGGGAGCCGGGGGCCCCTGCCGCTCATGCTCCGCCTGAGCACGAGCTGCCGCTAGGGCCCCCTCATAGACCTCCTTAGCCTTGATAGCCGCAATCTGCTCAAGGCGAGGCCCCCGCTCTCCACGGAAGATAATGTCGCAGTTTGTCGCAACCTGGGCTAGATGAGCCAACGGGACTGTATCGAGAACCGAGAAACGAGAACCAGAGGGGGGAGAAGGAGGGGGAGGGGGAGGGGTAGGAGTAGGTTGTGACGTACCAGTCCCACGGTCGAGCGCCTCGCGCCGGCGTGACGCCACCACCGCAACAGTAGGCTCCACCACCTCCCCGCCAGTCCGAGCACGCGCCAAGCGCGCACTCTGACGACGAGTGTCAGTAGCAGGAGGGGAGGACCGGTGGCGTCGAGGGCGACCCCTGGTGCCAGCCACAGGAGTGTCGGGGAAGACTGAGACTGGCTCCAGGGTCGGGGCGGCAGGGGTACCCGGGGACCGGGTGTAGCAGACCACGCCCGGTGAGCGCGGGGAGTCGGGGGCCATGACCTCCAATCCCACACTCGTCGAGTCCTCCGCATCCTCCACCTCCGCCTGAGGAGAGGACTGGAGCCCCAGTGCGGCCGAGACAAGGCCAGAGAGGTCCAAGGATCCCGGCCCCTCACAGAGGTTGGAGCCGTACTGTGAGAGTGGGAACCCAAAGGACAGCGGTGGGACAGGGCGGGAAGGGCGAGCGTCGTCGGGCCTCCCCAGCTTCGCCGGCGCACTCTGAGGAAGAGGGGCCGACGCAGGAGGAGGCTGGCTAGGCAAAGATGCCTGAACCTGGGCGTCAGCGTGGGAGGCTGCTCCTGGCGGGGGAGGAGCTGCAAGGTCGGAGCTGTGGGCGCAGGCGGCTGGAGGAGGTTCCCACCGAGGAGATCGTCCCCGTCAGACTGGTCATCCCCCAGAGGATCCTCCTCCCCGTCGGACGGGGTGGGGTGGGGGGAGGATGAGCGTCGGGTCGGGGGGGAGGTGGACCTCGGCCGATCCCCCTCAGGCTCCAACTCAACCACCAAAGTCCTGGGCGCCCCGTCGAAGTAGAAGGTGGGGAGAGTGATGTTCAGCTTGGCAGGATCCGGGGCCAAGACCCGAAGACGGACGGGGCCATCCCCCGGGAGGGAGCTCGCGTCCACCTCCACGAAGCGACCAACTGCCTGGGAAATAAGCGCCACAAAAGTCACCTCCTTTCTCAGCTCAGAGGGGATCCCATGGATACGAACCCACACCGAGGCCAAGGGAGGCGGCGCGTCAGGGTCGGAGTCAGAAGGCCTGATGGAGACGCGGATGTTGTGAACCGGGAGGGTGATGGTAGGACTCCAGGACACATGGGCGAGGAGCTGAGCAGAGGGGAAGGCCACCGCAAACTCGGTCGCGGAGAGCTCCCGCACCACCCAGGTCCACCCACCATCCAGGCTCGCAAGCTCGGACCGAATGGTCTCAGCTGAAACCTCCACGGACGAGGGGAAGGCCTGCTCGGGCAGCACGGTAATCACTGCCCTGTGAGCCGGGGTGGCCAGCTTGATGCCTCCAGTATCGATATAGTAGAAGCCGGCATCAATCCCATGACCCAAGAACTCGAGCACGGGTGGCACACGGGAAGGACCCATGAGCAGATTCCCGGCCCCTGTTGCACCGGCCAGGGCCTCACCAGCAGCCGGAGGCGCCGCCGCGGACGGGGCAGCCTTCTTCTTCTTTTATTTGGCTTCTTCTTTTTGGCTGCCTGAGTCGGGCCAGTAGGCAGTGGGAGCACCGCGTCCTGGTGTGGAGACGACCGACCCCTGCCCTCACGCCACGATCCAACCGCCGGCGGGGCCCTGCCGCCCTCCCGCTGGAAAGGGAGGCGCTGGTTGAGCTCGGACCGCAGCGCGGCCTCCCTTCGCTGGCCAGCAGGCGAAGCACCACGGCGAGGTGGAGACCTCGGCCGAGCACGGACCGCCGGCGAGCGCGAGCGGCGGGGGGGGGGGGGGGGGAGAGCGTCGTGGCGACGACCTCCGGCCCGGGGAGCGCCGTGGCGGCGAGCGGTAGACCGCAGGCGGGGCACGGGAGGGCGAGGCCGCACGGGGCGGAGAAGCAGGGCGGGCACCACGGCGCGGCGGGGACGGACTACGGCGCCTCTTCATCAGCGCGTCGGCGAAGGAGTGCTTGAGGGGCGGCGGCGAACGGTGGAGACGAATGCGACGCGCACGAGCTCCGTGCTTGGCAATCTGTTCCTGCGTGGCGGCGGCTGCTAGGGATAGGTCAAAGGCACCTCGGTGGATCCAGAGCCAGCCCGACGTTGGCTTGATGGGCTGCTCCGATCCACAGCCTCCAGCCGGCCCACGGCCCGCCCTGAAGTCCTGGGAGCGCCACGGGATAAGAGGCCTTGGGCCAAGAATCCCACTAGTGGGCCTTGCCCTAGGGTTCGCGGGCACAGTCGGCCTAGGGCCCAGCAGGGATGGCATCGCAGCGTCGCCCGGCGCCGCCACAGACCCCAGAGGCGCCGCCACCGTGCCGTCGGTCGCCTGCACCGGTACCGGCTGGAGCGCCGCCGCAGAGCACCTCTCTGCAGCAACCTCTCCGGCCATACCAGCACGAGCAGGTCCCGAGGGGGACCCACCAGCAACCAACGGGAGGGACGGCGGCGCGCTATGCGGGATTGGACGGCGCGCCGGCGAGCTTCGGCCGCCACGCCTAGGAGCTGGGCCACGCCGCCTGGGTGGAGTCGCAAGCGCAAGGAACTCACCGAGCGTCGGCAGGGCCGGCGGCGAGCACCGCCGCGCGAGCTCCACGCTTTCTGCCTCCGCCGCCTCGACCTCGTCGGCGACGTCCGCCCAGCTACGGCCACGCAAGGACTCCGGGTCCCCCCCTACCACGGGGGACACCGCATCACAAGGCGCAGCCATGGCCAGCGCGGAGGAGGCAGGGGGACGGCGGCGCTCACCGGCCGGGACCACCGCCAGGGCTTCGCACGGGAGTCGCCATCTTCATCGCCTTTCCGCGCTTTCAAAATTCCCACAGATCCTACCCCTTTGTTCGAAAAATGACATTTTTCTGAATGAAAATTTCACGTGTACATCTCTGCATTTTAAGTGCACCGCACAAAGTTTTGCAAAAATAAATTACTTTTGTTTTGCCAGAGAAAAAAGATAAATTTTGGTGCTTAAAAAACTTATCACTAGACAACTTTTTGTTCATTTTACACGGGCCAATTTTTTTCCTGTTATTTCACGAAAATTTCTTCGCAGACGTAAACATGAAGATGTACGGGCTGAATTCTATCTTTTTTTTTTGGAATTTATTGATATTTACAAATGGGTTTTCCAAAAGCAGGGGAAGATGCCCTCGTGTGCAGGTATATTTTTTTTATGGATGGGCTATAATACTAGAAAAAGCGAGAATGCTCACGTGAGTCCCCCAATGCGAGGCTTTGGCACTAGAGAGTCCGAGTTTTTCAAGCAATGCCTTCAACAAGAAAGCGGTAAAAGTCTATCATGAACAGGTATAACCAACAAAGGTCGGACTTTGGGTTTTGACTCTAAACATCGAGACTCGTACACGAAAAGCACCACCTAAGATGAAGACACGCAATTCCTGCCCGCCGCCACTCACCGAGGACGTTGTTGCAAATCGCTGAGCACCAGGCTCACAGTTGCCACCGCATGCGGTTTTGACGAACGTACTCGCAGAGTGGCATGTGAAGTATCGTCTGCATCATTTAAAACCCCAGCAATGACAAACCAGATCGCCCCGAATTCAACATGAGCGGTCGAGATCTTGAGCACTTCTTGTCGTTACCACCGTGTTATTTTCCCTGCCGGTATCAGCAATACTAGAAGGGTAAGGCGCGCTTTGCCGCGCCCGTGTATAGGTGCGAGTGATACTTGTTACGTTATTTTTATACAATTTATATATTGTTCAACTGGTTTCTCATACATATCACGGTACTATTATGTAAACCAATGTTACCACGTCAGCTACGTTGGCAAATTCTTTCGATTATAAAGCATCAAAGACAACGGCAACTGTAAAATAATGGAACATATGAAATGTTTGTACATAACATATGCATTGCTTGCCAACATTTGACAAAATTAGAAGTGACAAATTTAACCAATAAGCATGCGGCAAACATAGCAGGGAAGTAGACTTCATGGATTTTGCCATCCGATTGCACAGAAATAGCTTGTCCATTTAACCTTACAGCCACCAGTTCAGGCTTCTTTTGATACAACCTCTCCTGAAATGGACTGAGACCAAACCGTTATGCATATATTATTATTATCACTGGTAACACCATTTGGGGGCAGAAAAACAGAACCATTTTTCAGTGTCTAGAATGGTAATATTGTTAAAATGCAGGGCTAAGCATCAGAAGTAGCTAAGTAATAGATGGTGAATGAAAGTATTTTTTGTGTGCTATCGGCAGAATAAACCAAGAGATGGTATCAATATGGTTTAAATGGAAATATCATCAGATAAGCACTGGCAGGTAGCACAAGGCAGAAAGTTATGTTCGCAAACAGGAGAAGCCTGAGTCAGACCAGAGGAGTAACACTTGCATAACTCTGTTATGTTTCCGAATATATAGTCGGAATTTCATTAAGTAAACAATTAGGCATCCAAAAACTACTACTGAACTTCTAGTTGTAGAAGTAACAAAGGAAATTAGATAGCAAGAAACTAACCCAAATGGAAGGCGAACCATATCTTCTTAGTTATGCATGGACAATAACCATATCAGACAACCCACAATGAAATCCATGCATACCATTGGATGAATCTAAGCAGAAGAAGGTGCACATACCTATCCAAGGACTTGTTGCTGCTCGCATGCAGGTTCAACAGAACAATCCAGACTGAATGTTCAGTGCCAAGAATTGATACCTTACAACAGCACAAGAAAACAATAAATCCATTTTACAAGTACTGAAATTGTTAAGAACTCAATAATGTTTTAGATAACATTGTGCTTATGACATTATAGGACTATTACAGGACTAATCCAATATGTATTGTAGTTTTGCAGACAACGATGGAGATTCAGTTTCCGCGTACATCTTCTAGAATCGGTACTAAAATTGGCAGCGTTGCAGTCTAGTTGACCCTCGGCATAAAAGGCGCTTGAGTGCACTAATGTAACAACTCCTTTAATTGCTCTCATGTGAGACTTTTTACCAGTGAAGCAGAAACAAATAAGCTCCGTCTGTGCATACTGGTTACTTAATATGGTGCAGGCAAACATTGCAAATGAAATGAATATGCTAGTGCATGATTCAGTAGTGAAATTTGCTAACTTTAAATGAAATAAACATGCTCAGCTGCCACAGGATCGCACCGATTTGAGCAAATCACGTTAAGATGTCTGGACTCTGCAGAGGAAGGCGGCGTCATAGAGGAAGGCGACGTATATCCTGCTGACCATGAAGCCTTGGTAATGGCGGTGACTGAGACAACCAAAACGGCGACGATGGGTAGAGGAGAAACTCTCCACTTCACATAAATGAGAATAAAAAGATTATTTTCACCTGAGGCTTGGACCAACACCTGGTCGTCGGCGCCGGCAGCGGCATGCTGTACCTCACCAACGAATATTATAACTGCAATTTGCAAAGGTAGTGCCTCATTAGCAAGATATCATCGATATCAACTTTAGTGCCAATCTATATATTCAATATTCATACATACAAAAGTTAAGAAAATCATAGTCCATTTGGAATGTTTAATAGCCGGACGAATTTGTAGTTCCATATATTTCAAAGCATAACACAAACAGTTGGAAGGCATATGTATATGAAGGGACTGATAGGAAGAATAGTATATAATACACCATTTCTGGCTGCATATATGCGAAATGGATTGATCTAACAGAGAAGAAGAGGAAGATGCAGTGGCACGTACATACTGATCCGCAGAAAATTGAAATCAATGAGGCCATATCCGCACAAGGAAGATCGTCCAATGCTCCACCTGAAGATGGCGATGAGCAGCAGCCTGCACTGTTGTCTTGCCACACCATCTCCTGCTAAACAAAGTTTAGAAGATCTTTTTTTCCAATATGAGCATATTCCACGCGAACACCTCCAACCAGTGTGAGATTAAACGATGAACAACTGCTATTCATATGATAGAAGAAAAGATGCAAACGTTCACTACAGAGTTGTAATCTGTTTTAATCAATGATCAAGGACAATCCAATAAACATTCAACATAATGAGATAAGAAAGTACCTTATTATATTTACAGAGATATTCAAAGGGACAACCAACCAAAGATTTTTTTTAGCATTAATAATATTAAAAAGAAGTCCATGGCCTGTAATATCAATAGAAGAGTGTTCTTACGGAAAACTCACCAGAGACAAATAACTGAATTCATTGGTTTTGAGACCTTCTATATTAAAGATGAAATAAGGAAGAGGTAACAGCAAGCTAACAAATAGTTTAATAGTTTCTCTTCATATAAACCAAAACGTCTTACCAGTTCTAATCCAACATAAAATGAACAAATTGCTTGTACAACGTAGAAGATCGAGAAAGGATGCCAATCAATTTCTACATCCAGCCAGCGTTGCCTGGTATATCCAAATTTCTGTAAAACAAGAAGAGGGTTATGATACACTATGATGACCATATGAAAGGTTAAGATTTGCGTGGGAGGGTGGAGGATCAAGCCAAAGGAAAATTTGTTTGTGCAAGGCATCAGAGTTTGCTGCAAAATCGACAAAATAAAACACCAAATCTTGTAGAAACTGAAGATCACAGTACAGAGGAGGAGGAGCACCAAATAAAATAGCATCCATCCATGCTGTGGCAGAGCTACAAAGAAAATCTCGGGCAGGCCAAGTTGATAAACAGAGCACATCCCGCCTCGCATTCCTTCCCCGACCTTGACCCTCTGAAAACAGGGCACAATAAGCTCCATAAATCTCTCTGAAAACAACTATCCCAGAACTTCTCCATGTCGTAGATGATCTGCATATGGAAGAGAGTGAGGCAAAGACACATCAAAAAATGAAAGAAAGGTGACTGGAACCGTAACAATAAAAATCATATGGCATCGAATGCACAAGCACCAATATAAATTGACCCTTACCATCAGTTTACTCTACAAATTACTCTTATCTCTGGCACCCTTAGCAAAATGATATTGATGAAGAGTATGAAGTTAGGATGGTAAATAGAACAATGTGCATCCTGTGTAAATTAACTTGAATTACATACTCAATTCGAAAAGTTGTTGCTTTCTGACAAGATTAAACCTGGACGTGCATATGCATGGGAATGGACAAAAAATAAAGATTCTTAGTGTGACGTGGATGCAAAAACTTTATACTATGTTACAATAGCTTACATGGAAAAAGTATTGGTTTAATGTGAACCTTAGATCTGAACCACAGCTGTTCGGTTTGGTATGAATTGTTTTGCTTTTGCCTTTTCATTAGCATAGCAGTACACAAATCCTAATTAAGAAATTTCATCTTGCAAGATATAATATGTGAAGTGCATATTAAACTAAAATCACAAGTTAAATTATTCTTGTAAGTAGTAAGGAACAAAGAGCATCTCATGTTTTACCACTTGGGCATTTTGTCGAATACCTGTTATGCACATGCAGATAGCAATAAATCTATTGAATTTCCACAACCAAATAAAATGTTCTGATTGATCCTAGAGAGCAACCAAAACAGTTTAGTTGTTGTACACACCGTAGCAGCATAGATGGTCGTGCTCCGTGCTAGAATCAAAGACTCGATGTGGCAGCTGCTAGATTCCATCCATCAACAGAAATAAAAACATAGTGTGCGGCCTGAGCGTGGGCAGGCGGCCCTCTTGCCGGTCGTCCGTCGGCAGCAGCGTCCGACCAGGAGATGCGCAAGAAGAGGATCAGGAGGCAGTGGTGGGAGGCAGGTCAGGCGGCAACAAGCATCATATGAGTGAGGTACCTGACAGCGAAGAGAGGAGGTGCGTGGGTAGAAGAGTGCTGCAGGGCGACGGCGGGAGGAACAGGGGCAGCTGGCACCACACAAACTCATCAAAATCTGGACTCAGGAGCAGGAGGAAGGAGGGGCCTTGGAAAAGAGAGGCAGGGAAGAGCGGCTGCGCCATTTTCTGGTGGTGGTCGCCGGCGATGGAATCCGAACCTCAAGCACCACAGCAGCTCCACTCATGGCGTGAGAGAAGGATATGCAGGCGATTGCAGGAGGACGAGGAGGCGCAGCAGGAGGCACGGAGGCGTGGGAGCCCGGGAAGCAGCGGCGGCGAACCGAGCAGTGGTGGCTAGGGTTCCGCGGCGGGCTCGATTGGGCCCGTGTGATGGCGAATTCGAATCGAGGCGACGGGGACTGGTGGAGGAGGAGCAGGGCTCCCATGGAGGCGACCTTGCGGGCACGGAGATGGTCGAGAGACGGTCGGCGATGTAGCAGCAGGAGAGGCAGCGGCGGAGGAGGAAGCGCATGGCGGCAGTGGAGCTCACGGGAGGAGGAGCAAGCGGCAGCGGTGGCGGCGGAGGAGAGCTCCAGGCGAGCGGCGACGTCAATGGATGTTGCGGCTGGAGAACCCTAGGCGGCCCTGTCGCGAGAGGAGAGGAAGAAGAGAGGAACGGGTACTGTTTCACTTGACGGTGGCAAGAGCTGTAATATTTCCGAACTCGTGGGGATAACCAAGAGATAGCAAATTCATCTGTCACTGACTTGTGGGCCCATGTCGAAGTCTAAGACACTGATTTGCGGGCCGAGTTCGAGGATGAACCACAGGCCTGGAATCCCAGAGAGCTTAGATATGTTAGAGATATAAATGGTGGCAACGACGTGCTCGAAGGTGCCGGCGAGAAGCCAGGGCTCCGAATAGCGGACCCATTCGATGGTGCCGGCGAGAAGCCAGGGCTTCGAATAGCGGACCCATTCGATACAGAGGTCGAGAAACGCAAATACGCTTATCAATGAAGACAATTCGAAACCTTGCCAAGCCGGTGACCCTTGGCAATATGCTTGTCCATGGATAAAGGAGTCAAGAAACCCCAATACGCTTGTCCATGTAGGCCGCACATCTTGGCCAGAACCAGGGCCGGTTCTATATTTTTCGGGGCCCTAGTGCGAGATTGAAAAATTGGCCCCATAGGTAGTATATACATATGCGCGTATATGGCGTAAAATGTTAAAAAAAATTACATCCAACTCCACATGACGTCTATAAATAATTGATATAAGCGATTAAGCAATGTCATATTACGACAGAAAGTTTAAAAAAGTTGCAAAATGTAACAAATAATATTTCCTTCTAATTTGATTACCTCAAATAAGAACCAAATTTCAATGAGTTCGTCGTCAATACTGTTTTAATGCTTCACAAAAAATATCTTGTGATTCAATGAGTTGATTCTTTCATTTTCTTTTTTTCCTTTTTCAGCACCGGACTTAGGTTTTGGCATTGTAACACATAAAGTTCTAATTTAGCATTAGATCAAATAGATTAGGGTAATATCTAATATATATGCCACCGGGAGGGAAAGGCGGGAGCGGGTGATTACACGTACAAATGTACCTGCACGGACGAGGAACGTTACCGATCTGCAGCCGGGCAGGGTGCTTCCGCTCTTGGTGGCCTGGCCGTCTTTTTTTTTTGGAAACGCAGTATAACGCAAGCGCTCATTTACACGCGCACGCATTCACCCCTGTGAACGCACGCACGCACGCACACCCTACCCCTATGAGCACCTCCGACAGACTGAGTCGGCGGATCGAGTCTTGAGATTGACGAAGTCACCACGGGCGCCTCGTTGTCGACGGGAACGTCGCCTCCCACTGAAAAATATTCCGACTTAAATGAGAAACACCAGCGTCAAACATGTGATTTGAACTCTGGTGGGCTAAGAGTACAACCACCCACCTAACCATCTTGCTCTGAGTCTGGATGATCCGATTTAGTGTTTTCTACCCGACGGAAGAAGTCAGCAGGCGAGAACGGGAACATGTGAGAACTATGGAGCAATTATGGAGCAAAGGTTTACGTGCCAACTACACCGCTACTGATTGATTGATCAATTGCGGGTGGGCACCCAATATTGTTTTGGTTGGCCAGCTGATCCATTGATCGATCAATAGCTAGCGAGCGTACCGATTGGGCCTTTTAGATTTTAATTTTTTTCCAGCCCAACAGAACCTAATATACATATGCATATGTATAGATGGGCCCCTCCAACTATGGGCCCTTGTGCGCCGCACAAGGTCGCCTAGGGCCAGAGCCGGGCCTGGCCAGAACAGCAGGACGATGGCCGGTGATGGCCATAACAGGCTGCGCATGAGCCGTCATGGCCGAGATCGGGCGGTGGGCGAGATGCGCGGACGGCGACTTATGTTAAGTTGCATACATACCTGCTGAATTTAGACGAGCCCAGTTCATCGCGGACTAGACTTAGGACATGAAAGAAGTCTGGCATTGTTTTCCATGGAACAAACGCCGTGCAAGTTATCAACCAAGCAAAAGTGGCTGTAGCTTTCAAAAGAGATCTATACACACGAATTACTAAAAGTATATGAAAGACGAGCGGATCCGCCGCCTCTCCGCGATTATCTACTGTAGCTTATCTACAGTAGTACTGTATATGCTACAGTGTTCTACAGTACATCGATCCGCGTTGTCCGTCGACGATCGGACGGTCCGCACGCTTCCGCTCACAACATTTTGCAAAAACGCTCCTCGCTGCCAACAAATAGCTCCGCGGTCCACAGTTTTGCGAGGAAAAGGACCTATACAAAATTACAACAAAACCGAGGGTGTTTTCTAGAAAAACGTCATCACTTCACCCCTTCCCCTTCTCTCCCGCGCGGCGCCGGAGAACTGCCACCGCCGCCGACGCTGCGCTCCTCCACGGACAAATCCAAGCATGCGCCCGGCTCCGTCGCCTTCTCCTCTCCATCCTCGCCACGAATCGCGTGCCGGTACGCCGTACGGCCGCCAGAATCATCGTCGGCGTGGTCGCGCCGTCCGCCGCCGCAGATTGGTCACCGCCGGCGAGCCCGGCGACCAAATGGTCCGCCGCGCAGCCCATTCGGCTCGCCTCGACGCCCGCGAGCGGATCCGCGCGCTCACGGACTCGCGCGCGTGCGCCGCCGCGCCGGCTCGCCCGCCGCCGCGCTCTGCTAACGTCGCATGGGACGCCAGCACGGCCCCACATGTCAGCCTCCACGTGCGTGCTGGCATGCGGTCCCACCTGTCAGCCTTTCCAGGCGCGCTAAAAAAACAGAAAATTTTAAAATTCATAACTTTCAAACCGTAGTTCACAAAAAATCAAGAAAAATACCAAAATTTGTAGAAAAAAGAGCTCTTCACAGCTACCACATCTCCATGCATGCTTACACAACTTCAACAAAAAAAATTATAAGAACTAATATGGCTCTTAAATATTAATTATGCATCTTAAGAAAAAAAAGGACTAAATACCATGAAAAATACATTAAAATGGTCAAACAAATAAATACTAACTACATATGGCAAAAAACGAACATGTTCAAATATTTTGAATTTGTGAATATTTGAAAAAAAACAAATGCACTTCCTCTGATTATGTATAGTCACATTTATTCTGCAATTCAATAAGTGTGCACCGAACATGTATAAATATTGACTTTCTTCTGATTATGGACTCACATTGAACATTTCAACTTGGTAAATATTTGGCTGCAATCTAGATGGACTTCCCCCAAATATGGACTTCAATTCAATAAGTGTGCACCGAACATGTATAAATATTTTGCATTGTGGATATTTGGGCAAAAACAAATGCATTCCCTTTAATTATGTGGAGCTAAATTAAATAAGTGCTCACATAATGCACTTCCTCCAATTATGGACTTACAAATGTGCATTTCCACTCATTATAGTCTTAAATTGAATATTACTGAAAAAATAGAAACATGTTCAAACATTCTTATTTGCTAAAAAAATGGAGACACTCCAAAATATATCAACGTGTTCACAAAAATATATGCTAACTACTTACAACATAATGCCAGCAAATTGGACCATTTCAATTTGGTTACTATTTGGATACAATGTAAAGAAACTTTATATCCAAATATTAACCATAACAAATAAAAAAGCTTGAATTTTTTTAATCGACCAATATTTGGATAAGTTTGTGGAAAAAACATAAACATGTTAGAGCATTTGAATCCAAATTTGAAATTTAAGGCTAAAAAAAAAAACTCTTTGAAGCCCAATTATTTTACGAACGTGACATGCGCGTTTCCCACTTTCAACAATTTTTTTAATCTACACGTTTTTTAAACCGTTAATTTTCCCACTTACAGCAATTTCAGAAAAAAAAAATCACGCTAATTTCCGTCCAATAAATATTTAACCATACCAGACAAATTAACATGAATTTCATCCTTTCCTAAAACATTTTTCAAAAATGTTAGGTTTCTAACAGATGGTGTCCTTTTCCTTCAACAATTTCCGTAAAATTAAGAACATTCAAACCAACTTGATTTTTAAATTTCGACAATTTAAAATACACCCTCTAATTATAGATCGAACTTACCAAATTCTCATACGATTCATTCACTCAGATTATGGAGTCAAAATAGATATTTATGACAAATTACAGCCATAAGACCAATATTAAATTTGAGAATTTAATTTTCGAACGCCTTTCAAAACCGATCATTGAAAAAACGTCATATATATTATAAGGAACGCCGTTTCGTGTCCATCATATTCCAAATTTGGTACATCAAAGGCGTGCCATGTTACTCGCATATAATTCGAATACATTTCCTGTAATTACAGTTAAAAACTCATAGCAACATAGAAACATATTTAAATACTTCAAACTGCTAAATATTTGAATATTCTTTACACTACATCAAAAATGCTTAGAATAAATCAACGCTTATTACGTATGGCAAAACACAAAACATATATGGGCAGTTCAAAATAGCTAATATTTAGATGCAACATAAATGAACTTTCCCAAATTGTGGATTCGAATCCAAAAAAGATGCATTACCACTAGCTACGTACTTATATTACATATTATTTGGAAGCATATTTCGATATTTCAAACTGCTAAAATATTGGAAGTGCTACAAAATATATCAACTTGCTCAGAAAAATGAATAGTCTTATTAATGCCAAAATACAAACTTATTTAAACAATTCAAATTGGCTAATATTTGTATACAACCTAAGTGGAATTCATCTAACTATAGAATTAACTTTAAGAAATGCTAACAAAATACAAATTCTCTCAACATGGATATGTCTTACAAATTTATAAAAAAAACAAATTCCAAACTAACGAAAGCGCGACGTCACGCCAAATTCATCTAATTATGGAATTAACTTTATTAAATGCTACCAAAGTACAAAATCTCTCATTATGTAGTTATTTTACAAATTTACAACAAATTACAAACTAACAACGCGCGGCGTGACGCCGCGCCAAAATTCCACTAGTAGTAGTACAATAGAAAATTCTTTGAGACCTAAAGAAGTGTTTGACCGGAACTAGCTGGTGGCGTGGCGCTATATAACTTGAACTTGATCTTTCTGGTGTCATTCGAGCTCCGTCACCGGAGAAACTTGTATACCGCCAGAGAAACTCTGTCAAACCTGTGGTGGAGAGTCGATAAACTTTTAAAAACTTTGACAGCTATACGTACCACCGGAGAAACTTGGATTCTGTATCACCGAAAGAAAATCTTCTATTCTATACCTAATAATAAAGGGAGTAAGGTTTCTTCCTCCTAATTTTCGTCCGTTCGCTTAATACGTTTTCGTACGTCGCTTATTACGTTTTCTTCGGCTGTTGAACCTTCGTTCGTCCCGACGACTCTCCCTCCCGATCAGAACTCTAACTCGCTACGTCGACCCTCCCTCTTGATCCGAACTCTAACTCGGATGGAAGAAGGCCACACAGCCGTCCCATAAATATGCCTCCGGAGAGCATCGAAGCACGGCGCACGGATGTCATGGGGAAGAGCCCAGCCGAGGTCAACACAGGAAGACCGGCGTCGAGGAAGACGGTCGCTGCAGCCCCTGCGACGACGCCTCCGGTCGCCCGTCACCGATTTCGCGAGTAGGCCTGAATCACCGTTCCCTATAATACAGAAGCGGACGTCATCGTGGTGGCCGTGGACACGCAGGAGAACGAACCCGCTCGGTGGACAGGAACTCAGCGACCGAGTGGGCGGCGTCCTCGCCTGCCAAGCGACGCGCGGGTGCTGTAGCTGGCTCGGTGTCGGCTGCTGAGGCGCGAGTCCTTCCACGGTCGAGCGCAGCTACAGCTGTCGGGGCACGCGAACACAGCGGCGTTGCAGACTAGGGATTTTGCCCTAGCAGTTTGTGGCAGCGTGCGACGGATGAAGCATGAAGACGGGGAAGAGGACGTGCTGGCCCTGTGATGCTGGGCGGGCCGCGAACTCTGGTGGAGAGAAGGCCGTGGTAGCGCGCTCTGGCAGAGGGGAGGCCCCGTGGCTTCGTACGTCAAAAATCTTTACTCCGTCCCTCAGCTTTTTCATCCGTGCCTAACTCTGATCGGTACACTCCCAACTATTTTTTATTTTTTGAGAATTCCTGATCTTTTACAGTACAGCTGTAGTATCTGAACTCACGCACAACTCACCCCACACACACTCAACACCACACGCACGTCACCTGTGCGCAAGCTAGACCTAACCAGACTATACTAAGCTTCTGAGCCCCGTGAGCCTAGACCTACTGAGAAACCCCTGCGGTGGTAGGCACACCACAATACCTCTGACTGAACCACGGTGGAACTGGCCCAGAAGCAGAACTGTTCACGTGAACAGTGCCGCGCAAGTGAGGCACCCGAAACTCGCTCCCGCTGGGAGTCGAGCTCGGGCGGATGGGGTGGCCACTGCCACAACCCACCATCGCGCCACTGCGCGTCCTCCACTCCCAACTATTCTTGACTTGGACTCCAACTCCAAGTCGTTTTACGATAATTGATCCGCTCGCTCAGACGCATATATGCAATCCACCGGCATATATACGTGTTGTTCGATCGGGTGGCTTGATCTGCTCTAGAGCTATTTCCGAGTAAAATAACCTCGGAACCTCTTGATCGCCAGACGCACCATGCACAGGACTGGGCAGAAATAACGACGGACAGGCAGCAGTCTAGCAGGTACGGCTGGCCAGCGGAAATCACATACACGGCCAATTGATATTTTTAGTTCAGATTAGCACTAGCTCCATGTATTTTTCTTTACTGCTAGCAGGTACCGCCTGTTCGGATTATCACTTGATTCGATCAGGTGAGTACTACTGCCTCCATGTATTTTTTTGAGCCACGAAAACACCACGAAAGGATCGATCAGGCTATATATCTTGGCAATACCTGCGCAGCTCGGTGGACTGAATTGTTCGTGCACGTCTCGCCGAATCGGAAGTACTCGGCGTATGAGGGGGCTAGACCAGTGATTGCTAAGAGAAAATAATGCAAAATCTAATCACTTCTTTCTTTTTTATCAATGACATGTTCATATAGTACACAAACTTTATATGCAGGCAAGCAATTTCAGAAGCAATCTTCAATCATGGATGTCAAGGAGCAAAGAAGGAAAAGAGATAGAGATCGGTATGCACAGATGACCAATGAAGAAAAACAAGAAAAATTGAAAAAGCGTCGTGAAGCATACCAGCAAAAGAAAAAAAAAATGAAGATTCAACCAAGTTGCAAAAAAAGTGGACACAAGGCAGGAAGAAATATGCATATTTCGAGCCAACACAGAAGACAAAAAAATGCGCGCGAGAAAAAAAACAGAAGTATGCAAATATGCAACCAGAGCAAAAGAAAGCTAGAATAAAACAAATTATAGCTAACCGTGAGTATAGACGAAACACACCATGCAAAGAATCAATCGCGATGGTCAACCCCGCCTATATTGAAACAGAAGAAGAAGTTAGAGAGAATAATGTCTAAACATTTTTTCTCCTCATCGAGTTATCTTTACTGTTGTGTCAACTTGACATTCATCTGGTACCTTTAGGGTTAAATTTTGCTTCCAGCGCCGAGTTTTACCAAAAATTATGTTTGACTCCCGTTGCAACGCACGGACATATTTTGCTAGTCTATACTACTATTAAAAGAGCAAACTTGTTGGGATACATTAAATCTGAGCTGTTCAATATCTGATCAAAGAGACCAGATCGTCCCAATGTTTGACAACTCAACAATGTCCGTTTTGGACCGTTTTGCCCTCCCACCAAATTACATAATACGACCAAATTGCTACCGTACCCTTTCATTTCTTTTTGTTATCCTCTCCAACAGTTTTTTATCTATACCACGGGACTGTGTCCTACTCGAATTCCGTTCAAGAAAATGGCCAAGATTCGACGCCAAAGTTGTAAGTATATTGCACAAACAAGCCACAAGGACTCCGTTGGCAACGAGTGCACTGGGCCGCGGGGTGTCTCTTGGATCGACGCCGCAGATGTGACGGCGTCGCGGATTCGCCAAAGCGGAGCGCGCAGAAGTGGATGCCCGGACAACTGGCCGGCGGCGAAGGGGTCGGGAATCGCGTCGCAGAAACAGCTCCGCGCGAGAGGGTCGATGCCGGTTAGTGATTTCTTTTTTCGCTGCTACTTTTACCGCGTTTCCGTGTGCGTTCTAGATGCATATACACCAAAAACGAATCAGAGCGTTGTACCGACGGGGGCGACACGGGAAGGAGCAACCAGCACTGCGGCGACTGATGCTCGCCGGCCTCAGCGTGTCGTCCGGCGGCCCGATGAATTGCGGGATGGAGATGGGGCGCAAGGAGATTGGGAGGGAAGGATTGGTCGGCACGATACCGTTGATGTTCAGAGGATTGTGACACGGTGATGTATGCATGCATCAATCATGCAACCAGTGCTCCGATCAGCTGAGATGACGAGCCTGTCCATTTCTTTAGCCTCTCTGGCTTGCTAGCTGCATATTTGTTTATTGATTTTTGTTGACAGACTGTATACTGTAGTGTTCTTCCTGGTGGTGTATGTTTTGGGGATTTGCCTGACCGATTAAAAATAAACGTAAAATACATATTTGAACTCCCAGAAAAAATGTAAATTTATAAGTAGATGCAGAATTTGTGAGCCACAGAGAATGATGATTGATGCTATAGTAATGTATTCAAATTCTGAATTTTACCTTAATGTTGTTGCAGTATATTGTAGAATTTTAATTCTTGTAAAAGGATATAAATAATGTCATATGTTAGACCGTTACACATGAATGTGATGAACACAACAATTATGTTTTTTCAATAATGTACAAAATTGTACTAGAAAAAGTTGACGATCAGCCATTCAAAAATTGTGCAAATAATTGATTATTTTTGTCTTAAAAATTATTTGTGTACATCAAAATTTATTAAAACCAGACTATTTTTTATATGTATTAGTAGATATGTGGATTGCAAGTCTAATACTTCCTATTTCTAAATTGCCCCATTTAATTGTGTAAACGTGCGTTGCACGTACATGCCAACTAGTATATACTAAAAGCAAAATGAGGGAGTTTTTCGAGCCACCACGTTAAGCCACATCATTAAAATTAATTATGATAGTTAGATCTAAAATCCATGGTTAGGATTTAATGAGAGATTTTTAGTAACGTAACTATTTTGTACGGAGTACGTTTGACACGATCCATGTTGAGGATTCTTCCGTGCAACATAAGTCGTACCAGAAACTAATCGATAGCAGATTTAAAAAAAAGTTAACAGCGACGTATTCCGATAGGACTCGGGCGGCCGGCCGGCCGTTGCGGTGATCCGCATCAACATTGTTAACCTGGCTCTGTACCTGTGTTTCCCGATATGATTTTAGTATGGATGGACTTCTCTTCGCCTACGCTGCAACTGCTGACCTTGATGACTTTGCTGGCCGGCCGGCCGGCCCTCTAATCATGCTTCTTACACAGCTATGTGAGATTAATCCAAGGTGTGTGTCACGCACACATCCAAAAGCTTGGAGCATGTGAGAGGTTTCTATCTTTTTTTTTTTACTATTTCTCATCTCTTAATATCTGTATAGCGCAACACGATATCTACATAAAGATGACCTAATCGATTTATTTCAGTGCCTCTGGGTATTTATCAACATAGGAACACAAAACATGGTTGGCAGTATATTTTTTCGAAAAGGGGAATGAAACCTGGCCTCTGTATTCACCAGAGATTGATCTATAGTGTATATAACATGTTAAATTATTTGGTTCCATCATGATTATGGCATAATAAAAAAATACAAGTAATGGAGAGAGACAGAGAGAAGTAGAGAGAGTTGTTTAAGAATTCTTTGGTGAATATAGATGGACATTATATATTACAATCATATATATTTTTTAAGATCAATTCATAGATTGATTTACAAACTCCAATTATGCATAGGAAAATTTGATTGAGATCGTACTCAGTGTTCCCTACTGAATCAAGACAAGACTCTTTCCCCTTCCCCTTTTCTTTGAAATTAAAAACAGATGTGTAAGCGAAACATGCTGCGCACCTTTAGAAAAAAGAACTAAATATACTAGAGAGAACATGGTGATAAAAGTGTATCGATGCATGACAGACAATAAAAAGTTAATCACAAGACAACTACAATTTTTAGATACACTGAGTATGATGTAAATATACTCACGAGCATAGTATCACCATTAATATATGTCATCCATTCACTACTTGAGTCAAGGAGTTTTGAGATTGACAAATTTAAAACTATTGGCTCGCTATCGACAGGAGTATCGACTCATATTCAAAAGAGTAATCATATTTAATTATATACATATGGCGCAAAACCTGACGTTGGATTAGAACAATAAAAGACAAGCGACAAGAACCAATGGCTACATGGACCACTGCCTGATAAGTGTTGAACCATGGCAAAACACCAAGAATTTGAAGGAACCACTATGTTTGTTCTGTATGACACTATCCCAACTCCAAGAAATTATCACGAAGAACACACTAATATAAGATACCGAAAATAAACTTGGGAGATTCAGCCTATCTCATCACCAAGAACATGTATCTGTTGTGTGGAGGGTGAACATAGCTTATTAGGAATCGAAACGGTTTCCCTTTTACTGAAAATTCGGTGATCAGATGTGAAGCAAAGGGAATTCCAAAATTAAATAGGTTACTACTTTATATACTCAAGTCTTAATCATGAAAATAAACATGTAGCACTATAATATTCTGACCTAGCAGCATCAAACCAAACTAACTCTAAGATTGAATAAGATCAATAGTATATAGAGAGAAGAGACAAAATAATATCTTATGCCATCAAGTACAGAGGGAGTTTCTTCATGGCATGGGTCTTTCTCTCGTGTATGAGATCACAAACCTAGAAATTAGAAGAAAATAACCGAATCCGGATCTGATATAGTGAGAAGTTGACAAGTCGACATTGAAATCGAAGTATGTGGTAGACATGCAGAATATGGTGGGGAAAGATAGACATGCGAGAGTTATCGGAAAAGCAAAACATGTGGAAAACCATCAATCTGGCAAACCCTTTTTTTGTGAGTAGATCATAAACAATATATTTTTATAAATATTGGTAAAGAAGATCAAAACCAACATATTAACATACGTTTTCTTAAAAAATCACGAGTCAACAAATTTCCATGCACGGTTGTACTTAAGAAAATCATGGTCAATATATCATGATAATTGTACCAACAATATATCTTCCTAAAGTGTATAAAGTTTAATAATATAACGCAAAACTCGTCACACCGAAATATATCATGAGCAAACGTTACATATGAACATCATCCAACAATTGTATAGCTTGAAAGATTAAGCCAAACTATGAAAACCGAACAAATGGGTTCCTAGAAGTGGTCACCGACTAAACTTTCTTTTCTAATAGAAAATATCTGCTACCATATTTGTTGAAAATAGTTCCAAAGTCATTATATAATTTTTATCTTGCAAATTACCTATATCTAGCATTTTTACTTATGAGGATTATAAATCTAAGAAAGTATTTCTATAAATCATACTCGACTGTACATCGAAATTTCTTTGACTACAAACTTTTGGAAAAAAAATTATATCTGATGAGTTCCATGGTATTCCTATGATGTGATTAAATACTTTTTATTTCATTTTCTTTGGGATTTTTTATTGCAATTTTTATTTGGTTTCTAATCTAGGAGACACCATTGGAAGTTGCAAACATTATGAACGATGAAAATGCCATAACAATGTTGTCCATACTAGCGTCGTCATGTTTCAGCACATGCGAAATGCAAGTGAGCATGAGCATACAATTGTTGGATTGAATAGTGGGTTTAGTAGGGAGAGAGTTAAATCTTGCAGGTCAAATAATTGACCTAAATTGGGTAATATGAGGATGCTGCAAAGAGCGATAATAAGTTATTGGCAAGAGTTTTGTGGTGCAATTAAAAATATTATTTGTGAGATGACTTGAAGTTAATTGGTGATTGATAATTTTTTTGAAACTATGTACCATCCAATTGTTTTATCTACCATAATATTTTACGATAGTTGTTATAGAATATATGGTATAGATTTCCGTTTTTACAGTATCTAAGATAGCTCAAATTTAATTCATAAACATAATCAATACGCTAAAGATAGTGCCCTCGCATTTGCGAGGGCCATCTTGCTAGTTGTATACTAAAAATAAAATGCCAGCATCACTAGCACGATAATTGCACGACCACCACTTCACTTGGCCAATATATTGCTCCTCAGTTTCACATTATAATATCATATCTGAGTATCTGACTACATATGATATGGGCATACACATCGAAGTATGATGAAGTCACAAGATATATGCATGCCAATTCATAAATTTTCAAAAAATAAAATGATCCATATATCCCTTGTTGTAGTGGTGAAGCGACGCAATGGCATCCTGGAAACACTTTTGAAACCTCTGCATGCCAGCAGCCGGTAGAGCGATGCCCACCTCCATGCCAGCGTCGCTGCTCCGGCCCTCTGCCACCGTCATTGCACCGGTTCTCGCCACAGACACGATATGGGCTGAGGCCTATGGATGAAACCGGCTGTAATAGTAGGTCATGTAATAGTGGGTGGCTCCGGGTTGCCGGGAGGTGGCTCCCTCACGTATAGGCTATTTTTTTCAATTTAGTTCGCAACTTTTTAATGTTGTGTGAGCAGTGTTTTAAACTTGAGTCATATTAGTTCTAACATCATATTAAATACATGCAGTAGCCAACTAAGCGAAAATTCTGAACATGACTAGTCAATACTCAATACATTTACATTTCAAGGTTGGGATGACAAGAGGTTACTTACGTTACGTTGCACTCATATCTGCTGAATTCAGAGCACCGGTTCGCCGTGGCCCGAAAGAAGGCTAGTTCTCTTTTGCACGGAAGAAACGTGGCGCAAGTTATCAACCATGCAAAAGAAGGGAGAGGATTCGCTGACGTTGGATACCATGACTTTGAGATCATTGACATATGGGTCCCACCTAGCGTGGCCCCACATGTCGGTGACCCAAAGTCACCTGATTTTGGGACTCCTAATTAAAGTCAGCCAATCTGCGCCCGCAAAAGAAAGGGCGTATCGTTCACAGTCAGCTGTAGCTTTCAGAAGAGATCTATACAGTACGTCGTCTACTACTCTACACTGGCCATTCTCGGCGAAGAATAGTGCAAAAGGAAATTCCTAGAGAAGAAAAACCTTATTCTTTGGAAATTGACCTTTTTGGCGACATTCGATCGAGCTCCGTCGCCCCTGAGATAAAGTTTTTTAATACTTTGACAGTTGTACAACTTGTAGGTACCGGAGAAACTTGGATTCTGCATCACCAAAAAGAAAATTGTACCAAAATTGAAATCCATGCATCACTAGCACGATAATTACACGAACATCACTTCAGTACTAGGCCAGTATTTGAAATGAACAAACCAAGCAATGTTATCTCTAGCTCCTCAATTTCATATTATAAAATCATCATATCTGCACGACGAACAACGTATGATATGTGGGCATACACATCGAAGCATGGTACGGTGAAGCCACAGGAATATATGCATGCCACTGGATTAATTTGCCAAAAGTTGAAGGATCAGTATATCCCTGTTTAATGGTGAAGCGACGCAATGGCATCCTGGAAGCACTTTTGGAAGCTCTGCATGCCAGCAGCCGGCAGAGCGATGCCGACCTCCATGCCACCGTGGCTGCTCCGGCCCTCTGCCACCGCCATCGCGCCGGTCCTCGCCACGGACACGATGTCCACCTTGGCCGGCCGCCCGAACCCCAAGTCCACGTCGTACACACGGAACCTGGGCGAGCCGGCCACAGTCAGCATCCCGGTCCCGGCCATGGCAGCCTCCTTGAAGCCCTCAATCCACGACTCTATCTTTTCAGGCGACCCGACCCCGCCCACCGCTTCCTCAATCCCCGCAGCTACCGCCGTGCACGCGACGAATAGGCCACCGGCGCCCGCTTCCGCGAGCTGGTCCACTGGCGCCGCGTTTAAGACGGCGCCGACGCAGTTGCCGAGGTACTCGTCCGGGATGGGAGGCTTCATACGCGAGCGGTGATCGATGGGGAAGCAGATGTATGTCCGTTTGCCGGTGTCGCTTCCCGCTGCATCTTTGGTTCGCTGGTAGCATGACCAGATGAAGCCGAAGGTGGCGACCAGCGAGGAGCATCGCGGCGGCACCACGCCACGCCGCCCCGCCTCGC
Organism: Poa pratensis; assembly: GCA_947311845.1. Taxonomy (NCBI): domain Eukaryota; kingdom Viridiplantae; phylum Streptophyta; class Magnoliopsida; order Poales; family Poaceae; genus Poa; species Poa pratensis. The sequence continues at coordinate 30,182,050 of CAMZMU010000115.1, forward strand.
CGGTGACCACGTCCTTGATAAGTTGTATGTCTTCCTTGGACAGCGTGAAGGTGGCGAAGAGTTGGTCGTCCACCGACGTCTTGACGTGCTTCATCTGGTCGCCGGTCGGCATGCGCTTGACGAAGAAGTCCAAGAGACGACCATTTGGGTCGTTTATAAGAGTTCTGTCGATGACGGGGGGTGGAGGCCCTTTGGCGGCGCTGGTGCTGGCCGCCGCCGCCCAGGCGTGCAGGAAGCGCGTGGAGCTCGAGCCGTCACAGGCGGCGTGGTGCACGGCCATGCCGACGGCGAGGCCGCGGCGCAGCACGGTGGCCTGCAGCGCGAGCACCGCGCCGCCCTCCGGGAGAGACGGCGCCAGCGGGGCGATCTTGGCGACCTCCCTCGGCACGTCGGCGACCAGGTCGTCGAAGTCGTAAACATCATCGCGGTACTCAGCGACGGTGAAGGTGACTCCGTCGCCCGGCTGGTAGTAGAGCTCGTAGCGGTCAGCGGTCGTCCCGGGGGTGAGGCGGAGGCGGCCGGCTAGCGGGTAGAAGGCGTGGAGAGCCTGGGACAGCGAGGTCTTGAGGCTGGAGAGGATGGTGGTGATGTCGGCGTCGGCGTCGAGGCGGTAGAAGAAGACACGCTCGACGGGTGGGGAGGTGACCCACAGGACGTCGAAGAAGGTGAGCGGGAGGGAAGACTCCGGCGGCGGGGCGGCGCCGGTGCTGGGCGAGGGTGTTACGAGGGTGGTCTCGAGGACGCTGAGGATCGGGGGTGGCATTGGCAACGACTCTTGCTGTGCTGGCGCCATTGCTGCGAGTGCTCGATCCTTGGCTCCTGCCTACGGTATGTACCTGGTGGTGATGAAGCGGGGCAGCTTCGTCGCGTTCGTTGCATGGGCATGGCCGTATAGCTAGCTTAATACTAGAAGGCTTGGAAGACTTGCTGACATAATCTCTGACGATAACGTACCGATTCCGGTGGTAGTGCTTGCTTCTAGAATTTCGAGTTTTCCAGTGGTTACAATGCGGGCGTGGACGTGTCGTCTCCGGCTCTCCGTAAGAGGTGATGTATGCAAAATCATACTTGGCTTACTTGCTACAGTAGCTAGCCAGTGGCCAGCAGACACCCATTAATTCCAGCATGTCTTTTTGACTTCTTGTAGACAAACAGTGCACCGAAAAGCTTCATGTACAGACAATGAAACAATCATGCATGCATGCTTCTAGATGCTCTTATAAAAAACCAGTTGTGCAGAAAAAACTAGAAAGTCTTATATTTTGATACCGAGGGAGTAGTTGTTTTCAGTCAATATTCATAGCTGATGGATGAATAGATTATCATCTCGTTGTACTTGACGAATACCAATATTTCAATTAGATGGTTCGCTCGTCGAATCAGAAATATTTACTTCTCAGGTATGTGAGAAATATCAATACCTATGGAATACACCAAGCTAGAGTACAAAATTCAATTCACAAAGAGTCATTTTGTTTGACGGGTAGCAAATCATGGGGCAACAATAAGAATTATACAGATAAGGATGGTTAAGATAGAATTTTGAGACAAAATTATCATGTTCACGCCACTAAGTTTCAATCCTGCCTCCGCCCCTTGTCATAATTCAAAATATTGGAAACCATAAATTTGACAGGACAAGTCATTTGAAATAGCAACTTTTACCCAGTAGATACTTCTCTTCCTATTTGTGCAACTGCTATCGGTCAACCAACAGTTGCCATCAGAGGAGAAGTACTACTATCTCCATTTCTCAAAATAAGGCGTATATTTTTAGTCAAAAATCAACATAGTATAATTTTGACCAATCTCATAGACAAAAATATGAACATTTAAAGATCAAATAAACATGCTATGACAATGTATTCTTTGGTGCATCTATTGATAAAAATTTGGTATTTCTAAATATTTATAATTTTTGTCAATAATATAGATCAAAGTTACAATACGTTGACTTTTGCTAAAAATATATGCCTTATTTTAAGAAATAGAGGGATTACAAAATAAGGTTTATGCCTTTGACTTATGTACCTATTTATAACAGGCCAATATTAGTTACATAGGCAACCCATATTTAGTAAATATGTTCCTATCTTTCCCTTTCTAAGAATACAAGTTGCATCAAAGTTTGCCACAAGACCATTATGATTGGGATATCTCCTAACAATCTTACCCTTTACAACCCCCTTGTGTCTAAATCGGCTATTGGTGAGAAACCGAGCCTTACCACTCGTAACTTATGATAAAAACTAGGGCATTTGTTTCCAAACCTTTCAGACTAAGTGATGAGTACATGGAACACTAGGTACCACTCATAGCTAACAAGTCCCTCATCAGCCTTACCGAACTTCAGGTAAGCATTGGATGTGCCAGGAAGGTACCTGAAAATCCACTGAAGGACCTTTCAATGATCTTTATCAAGATTAGCCATGTATCTCCTAACCAAGCTAATAACATATGATAAATCAGGACAAGAGCAAACCATGGCATACATTAAAGAACCAACAACATTAGAATATGGACTCCTGACATGTACTCAAAATTCTCATTCGTACTTGGACATTAAAGCTGACAATTTAAAGCGAGGAGCAATAGGAGTACTAAGGGTGTGTTTGGTAGCCCGTGTCACCCGATAATAGGTTTCCCAAGTGAGACAGGATGACCTTATACAGGTTGGGCTGAGATTTTGTCGGGTGTTTGGTGGCTTGTATGTGTTGAGCTAGGCTGTGAAGGGATCTTGTTTGGTGGGTTGTATCCATTGGGCATGGTGAGTCATTTCACCATTTCAACTTTCAGTAATGCTTTGTAGTATGTGGTTGAATTAGCTTAATTTATAATCTAGAGACGATCCTATGATTAAAAATATTATATCACAATTTTTACTTATAAGTCCTCCAAGTCCAGGAAATGAAATTACAAACAGGTCCAAAATCTTACACAAAGGTCCCTGAAATTGTTTTAGAAAAGCAATCTCGTCCTCAAAAAAGGCAATCAGGTCCTAAAAAAAAAGCTACATCCATGGCATGTGGGGAGGAGCCCGTCGGCGGCGCTGGACGGAGCTTGCGACCCGTCGGCGGCGCTGGACGGGAGGGACAGAGCAGTCGGCGGCGCTGGGTGGCTCTGGGTGCGACGGATCGAGCCGTGGGGCGAGGGGCGGAGCCGTGGCGGCACTGGGCGGGGGGCACAACCGTAGGCGGCGGTGATAGGAGCGGGGCGGCGCGCGGCGTCGTGGGGTGGTGCGGGGCGGCGCTGGCTCACACGCGACGCCTCGGGTGGGGCCGACACGTGGGGAGTTTTCGGTATGAGCTCGGCCAGGCTGTGGTGAGAAGCTCGATTCGAGCTTCACAACCGGGCATGGCTGAGGAGCTCTTTTTACATGAGGCGGGCATGGCCCAGGTTGCCCACCCGACCTACCAAACACCCAAAATTGTGATGAGGTGAGAATATCTGAGCCCACCCGACCTACCAAACACGCCCTAACAGACTTTGCATCATGCATGTTAAAATGATGAAGAACTTTCTTAATGTAACTTTGCTGACTAAGAAATAACAAACTGGAATTTCTGTCTCGGGTAATCTCCATACATAGAATTTTCTTAGCAACACCAAGATCCTTCATCTTAAACTCACTACTCAACAAATTCTTCAACGTAGTGTTTTCTTTCTTTCTCTTGGCAACAATTAACATATCATAAACATATAGCAACAAGTATATAGGTGATCTGTCAACAAACTTAATTACACACAGCTATCAAATTCAGAACTCTTAAAGCCATGTGACAACATAAATGAATCAAACCTTTTATACCATTGATGAGGAGGCTGTTTTAAAACGTATAAGGACCTTTTCAACTTACAAACAAGATCCTCCTTACCAGGTACTATGAACCCTTCTAGCTGATCCATGTATATCTCCTCCACCAACTCTTCATGCAGAAAAGCAGTCTTTACATACAAATTGAACTATGCTTTACAACTAGAGAGAAAACGTCAATATAATCAACACCAGGAATATGACTGAAACCTTTTGCAACTAACCTTGACTTAAACCTCAGAGGCTCACTAGGAGACAAACCCTCCTTCTCTTGAAGATTCACTTACATCAGACGGCCTTCTTTCGTTTCGGCCCAAGCCTCCGACGACAGGACTCGCTTCGCTCCGTCCGAAGTTAGCTTTATCTTTATACGAATCTGGATCACAACAAAATAACAATATTCACGTCGAATTAATTAATCGTCTTGGCACTAGACTGAAAAAATTAATAGAATGTTGTCCCTGTCCTGTGTAAAAATTTGGAGGGAGACCTATCAAAACTCAAAAGTAAGATATGGTTAAGTACAACAACTTTTTAGTTATGGAAGCAAAATGATAGAGACAGGTTTTCAGGCTTGTGGCAATTGACAACAACGCAATATATTTCTTGTTTAGACACAAAGAAAATAGTAAACAACAAGAAATATTCCTCATTGAAAAGGGACACATATATCATGATTTTTATGTTAGACTGGTAATATTTTTACTGTCTTCCAGAAGGATATGATATCCATACTGAATCTTTCTGGAAGGCCATTATATTAGTTACTGCAATACCCCTTGCTTTGTTTCTCATATGGGATGTTTGTCATCCCGGGGACGAATCTAAGGCTTGCAGAGAGTGTGGGGGTAACTATTTTCAAGTTGTTCTTATGATGTTCTATAAACTGAGTTGAATTTGAAATGTCTTCTTGCAGCCTATTGTCGAGGCATTCTCATTTCCTGAAATAGGCACATGATATATTGAATTTGTTCTATGACACTCGGACTTCATATCAGACTGCATCTGTTCTAATGTAGACATTCACACATTCCAACTGCATTAGAATATTAGAAGATGGATGAAGTATGCAGTGAATCATTATGTTAAAGTGCTTGACGTGATCCTTCGTGATTATGATAAGAGTCATTTACCTCCTTGCATCTTCACCTGCCGTTCACTTCGGAGCTGAATTTACAGCGGGGAGAAGCTCCTGAGTATGATCTTGAATCTATTAAACTTATAATGCCAGATAAAATCATCCTTCCTTCTCTCAGGAAGCTGACTCTGCGTGATGTGCTAATGGACCAGCTCTTTATGGATTGTTTCATTGCTCACAGCCCTGACCTAGCAGAAATGCATTTGATAGATTCTTTATGCTATCTTCACCTCATAGCCCCCCACCCCATTTGATTAGCTTTCAGTGCATGGGTTATGCACTTGAAGATATTTGCTGGAGAGATCAGCCCACTCTAGAGAGTGCACACATAGATACTTGTGGGAGTACGTTTGATGGTGAATCTAAGTTTATTGAAATTTTTCTGCATGCCAAGAAACCTGCCTTATTTGGTTTCGACATAAAGGTATGCTTCTAGGGAAACAAGCCAGTTCTATTTTTTTTCTAGTTTTATTTCGTTAAAATATCGACTCTGTCAATTCTGTATAGAAACTGGATGGATACAACTACTTACTCCCTCAGTTCCAAAATGATTGATGTACTATGTTTGCCGTTGCCCTAAGTCAAAAGTTCTAACTTTGATTGGATTTAAAGAAAAATGAGCTTCATACCAATTTATATGCTGAGGACATGAAACAATATCTATGGTGAATGCCCGTGCGTTGCCACAGACGGCAAATATATCGATTATCGTCTTGTTTCACACATGTGTTTAGCTTTCACCTCTCACCTCCTTTTTACCCTCAATATGAAACATCTGAATACTTACATATATAAATAATTAACCATTGAATGTATTGCTAACAGTTCAAACAAAGTCAAATGATGCACTGAATTCCATTTAAGTAAAGCAGGTACAATAATATACATGCCTCCATCATATACCGAGTCATAACTAAATTTGCTCTCAAATAGTAAGAGTATAAAATATGTGAGCATCTTCTCAAGCCACGTGAGCAAATTGGTTATTGGAAGTGTTAAAAAGCTAGAAATTTATCCTCAAACACCGAAGACAACCAAGGAGCTGATGAGGATGCTTTCAGGGCGTGTTTGGTAGCCCACGAAGTCCCCAACCAGGCCCTGGGGGTGCAAATTTCGGCCATTTGGTTCCCTGGGATGGCTCACGTTCCTGCACCGCATGAACCTTAAAGCAGCCTCGGGCCAGGCCCGATAGGAATCGGCCGTTTCCACTGAGCCACCCTCGACTGCTCTGTTCCTCGTGCAGGGAAGGGGAACGCGGAGCCGAGCTCGTCCAACCTCGGAGATGGCGCGAGCTCGCGCGCGCTGGCGAAAAAGCGGCGAGACAAATTTTGGTCACCGCCCAGCAATTTTGCTCGCCTATTTCACCCCCTCCGCCTCGCCGCCGGAACTCCCGCCACCATTTCCCCCCTTCGAGCTCTCTCCTTCGCAGGTTTTCACAGCCGAGCGGCGGCTACTCCTCTGGCAATCGGTGCTGGTCATCGGCGGCAAACAGTCTTCGTCCTCTTCTCCGAGATGTCCTCCTCCTCCTCGTCCATTCCTTCCCCAGCTATCCGCAGCTTCATTGTAAGTCCTCCTCCGTTTCTACCCTAGATCTGGTAGTACATGCTAGTATCTGGTAGATCTTAGTAGTATGTGCTAGTATCTGGTAGATCTGAGTAGTATGTGGTCGTATATGCTAGTAAGTAGTAGTAGCTCTTGATGCGGTGCTTCATTGATCTTGTAATTCATGCTTAGCTCTTGATGCGGTAGATTTTTGATGTAGTGGCCACATGATGCTTACCTCTATGTGCTTCATATGTGTTCTATGATCTTTTAGGACCCTGATCTTTCCTCCATGTCTATGCTACCATTGCCCGCGAAGCCTTTGCGGTACGTACCAACGGCTGATTTGTCCGTCGCACCGCAAAGGGCAAAGGCACCTCATGGGTTCCTCACACTGCAAAGGGGTAAGAATGTGCCTATGCAGTGGCCATATGCATTGTCCACCTTCGTCCTCGCTAGGATGGCCGAGCTCGTCAAGGGTGGGCTCGATCTCGACAGGGGCATCAAATACAAGAGTTTGGAGAGCATTTGCAAAGATGTTCTCCTTTTCTGCGGCGCCATGGTGGGCACCACCCAGTTGTACAATCATCTCAGAAAGTGGAGGTACACGTGGACATATCTCCACAATCTGGCACAACTTGAAGGAGTGGAATGTTGCTACTGGCGTGCTTGCTGTTATGCCCTCTATTACGTCCCTAGTAGGTAGAACATCCTAAAACTGATGCCAGATTTGTATATTTTGCGAGGCGGTATACTAAACCCCTCAGATGATGAACTTGTGCGAGGCGGTATACTAACCCCTCCTCAGATGATGAGGTGCATCACCGGCAGTTGTTGTGCTTAATTTGTGATGCACCATCTATTTTGCTAACTAGTAAGGGCATGTTTACTTCAAGCCTATGATTCGCTGAACATTGTTGGTATGTTCACCACTCAGGCAACAAGGTACGTCATGGCAGTTGCATGTAACCAAACACCATGAAATTAGCTCTGTGAAACAACTCATGCAACCAAACAACGCGTGGTTAAAATTTTGCACCCAGCCGAACGGGTCTGACCAGAACATTGTTGGCAACCAAACGGGCTGCAGAACTTGACTCAGTCCGCGTTTCACCTGAACCAGGCCCGCCAGAGCCACGGGGACGGGAGGCCCATTTTGGGTGCAAGCAACCAAACACGCCCTCAGTGTATTGATCTGTACCTGTAGTGTGCCCACTCTTCAGATACCATACATCGCAAAATCTTCTTCAGCATGCACATCTATCATCAATTACCTTGGAGAGAGAGACAGAGGTTGAACTTGAACGTGAGCTTCTGCTCGTACTGCGGCTTCTAGTATAGTGTCGCTTTGTACACACGGAACCATGATTATTTCTGGTTTTCATATCAAAATGATTGCTAACAACCCCCCTCCCCCCTGGGAGGCCGGCAAAGCCTCGCACACCCCAAGGAAGGTGGCGGCGGGCGTTTTCTCTCCAAGCGAAGCTCTCCCTTCGAGGTTTTGGAGGCGCGTGGTGGCGGCGGTTGATGGCTTCGGGTGCGGCGACGTGGGAGGATGCTGACGACGCGGAGGAGTGCGCGGCGACACGGAGGAGCGGCGACACCACAGGCTGCTGGGTGCTCGTGGCGGAGCGCGGTCGGGCCGGATCTGGGCCGCGTGGCCTGGCCCTGCGAGCAGTCGGGCTGGCGCCGGCCTGGGGTGGTGCGGCAAGCACAGGGGGCTCAGGCGCGGGCGGAGCACGGAGGTGTGGCCGCACGGTGCGCTGCGAAAAGCTGGGGCGGCGGCCCCAGCCCTAGAAAATGGTGCGGCGGCGGCCGCTGTGGCAGGAGGCGCCACGGTTGGGTCCGGTGTGCGACAGCGAGAACCACGGCGTCCCTCTGCTTGTCTTGCTGCTCCCGACGCTTTGCGGCAGGGGAAAGCTCCGGGAGAAAGCCTTGCATCGACTCCGGTCGGTGCCGATGACGGCGGTGCCTTCGAGCGTCGTTCCCCTTCTTGTTTGCGTGATCGTGGAGCTCTGATCCTGACGGACGCGGGTGGTTTCAAGATCTCCGGATGAAAATCTAAGCTCCCTCGGAGCGGGCGACGGTGACGGACATGTCTCTTCCTTGTTGGAGGCGTCGCTTTGGAGCTCTTGGCCCTCGCGGTGCGTTGGTTTCGCAGCGGCTGGGCAGTATGGCTCTATGGTCAGGGGAGGCGGATGCCGGGGTGGCGACCCCGGACGGTGGTGGTACATCGAGGCGGTGGCCTTGGTCCCCACTACAGCGACGGTCCTATGGGGCAGGGCCTTCACCTAGCGAGGTTTTGGGTGGCGACTTGGTGCTGCGAGGGCGGCAGGTGTGTCGACTCGGCTGGTTCGGCTCCGGGCAATGCGGATTTTGATCTGATTGCTACGCTAGGGGCGGCAGCCCCGGATTTGGCGCGACGTTGAGGTCTGCGGGCGGTCGTCTTTAGCGAGGATAGCATGGGCTACGAGGCGGCTTGGTCGTGCGGCGTTGTGACTCGTGTGTGGCTTTGGTGCCGAGTGGTGTAAGTCGAGGTGGCGGCCTCGGGGTAGGTGGTGTGTTTTGTGGCGTCTGGTGGGCTTGCGTTGTGGGGGCGACGGTCCCCTCGCTTGTGCGGTTTTTGGGCCGCGTTTTCCTCATAAACATGGCATTTGTACGGTTTTTGAGCCCGGTTTTCCTTATAAACTGGGTCAATTCTATTCTTCTATACGAATTGCAGGAATGCCCTGCCCTCTTCGAAATGTTTCTCGAAAGAAAAAAATTCTGGTCCTTGGAACAGTAAGCATCTGGTGTTCTCAGAAAAATCATATCATGCTGGGAAATAGATATCCAGTTGCTAGTTCTGGTCAGAAATTTGTGTCCACGTTCTCCGTTGTTTGTTGGGTCAATGATAATGTAGTGATTTATCTAGACACAAAAGTTCTTTGCTCAGTCCACCTCACTCCATTCGCTCCCTTACAAATTCATTCGCTCCCTTACAATACAAATTTATTCGCCTTGTGTTCCAAAGATCAACCAACAATTTACAATCAGTTTCCACCTCAATGTATTGTACTCTTCAGTTTGTTGCATACATGATGCCCTCAAGGAGTGACATGTTGCTTCTGCACTCATTGTTGATGGAGTATGAGCATGCCAAACTTTGGAGGCCAAGACAGCTCCCATCCGTTGTCGTCGTCCTGGTCATCGGGAGCGTTTCTGCCGTGCGCGCTCTCCAGCTGCTCGCTCTCGCTCTCCGGATGCTCGGGTTCGTTCTCCGGACGCTCGTGCTTCTTGCCAGCGGAGCTGTTCGTCGTCCGCTCAGCCTCGTGGTCCCCCATTGCCTCAGAGTCCGCCCGAGGTTGTGTGCCACTCTTCGTTGTGTCCTACGGTGCAGTCAGAGCGCTCTCATAGGTGTTGCAAGGAGTTCACTGACTCTGTCTTTCAGTCCCAGTTTGCCTTGCTGCGTTTGGAGCTCTGTCAGTTGGTCGCCGATCGAATTGAGGAGGCGTCTCGCCCTCTTCGTGAAGAGGTGGCAACTCTCAAGCTAATGTTGGCAGGCGTTGATGGTCCACCCACGGAGGCATGTGGTTCTGATAGCCTGGGGCTTGCCCACGGGGAGGCTCTGTTTTCGCTTGACTCCGAGCAGAGGTCGTCTGTGGTTGAGGAAACACTTCACTTCGGTTGTTTCTCTCCTCGTGGCAGTCCTTGCCCATCACCACAGCTTGTTGTGATGTCCACCCCAATGAGCAAGGACAGTGGTGAGATCTTGGCTCCGAAGGTTGAGGAGTCGTGTGGGGATTCATCTTTTGTGCTTCCGACGAAGTTGAGCTCGGTTCTGGATTTGGCAATGGCATCGACACCCTCTATGGGTAGTGGTGGCGTGTTGGCCGCTAACTCTGAGGCTCTTTTTGCTAAAGAGCTTTTCGGCTTACTCACCTGTTTAGAGGCGACTAGTCCTGGATATGGCAAGGATATTGCTTGTGTCTTGGCGGGGAATTCTTCGGATGACCTAATCAGAAAGGTGGAGAAGTCACTAAAGACGGTTACCAACAGGGGCAAGAGAAAGAAGAAATAGGGGAATAGCAAAGAAATTTTTGACAGAGTCCTGGAGTTGTCGTCGGTTCGCGATGGTTGTAGGTAGAGTGTAGTTGTTGTCGTGGGTGTTGCTGGCCTTAGTTGTTGCTCTCTATGGTTGTGTGGGCTTCTTCTTGGAATGTTGGTGTGTTGTATGGTTTTCGCCCGGTTTTTTCCACTAATAAACCGGACACCTTCTTCTTAATTAATATAAGGCAAAACTTTTGCCTTTGTTAAAAAAAAAAAAGAATTTCAGAGGACCATCAGTTCACCGTACACGCAAGAAATGCATTGACTGAAATAAAAGAAAAGGAGCATTATTTCTTGACAGAAGATAATATTCTTCTCTATCTCACCTTCACTTTTCATATTATAAATTAAATACCTGGTCGACAGAAGAGACCTACACGTCGGCGTGGAAGTTAAACGATGGGATCACCGATCGCGGGAGGGGCGACGTACGTAGCGTCCAACTGCAATTTAATAGTAAATATATTGATTATGAATAACAAAAAAATGCTAGGGGCAGCGCTTGCACAGATATCATGCTTGAAATATCCTTTCAGTGCAGACCTCTTCTTTCCACAGGCAGACTGAACACTGTCGATACTACACTTAGATGGAAATGGAATAGCATGACTGCCAAGGCTCAAACTACATGCGCCAGCAAAGCAACAAAAAGATGCAGAATGAACAAAAAAAAGAGGTTTGTGCTGCGCATAAGAATGTATTTAGCATATCACAAGCTAGACATGTTCCCAGGTGTGTTTTATGGTAAGAATGTGTACAGCTTATCATCAGCATTGCCTTACTTCCCTGGTGATTCGTCACTTTCTGTTTTTCATACTATATTAGCACTAAATTATCCTGAATAAACTGTAAATCAAACCACGTGATGCATGATCGTTCCTGTCTAATTGGACTGCAAACTGTGCAGCCGAACAATACAGTTAAGGTGCTCTGTAGTCTGTATATGATGAAGCTTCAGAGGCTTAAGTACCACGTGGTAGTACCAAAAAGGTGTGATCATTATATCTGAACAATTGTTTTTGAGGGATCTGAAACGAATCCAACTGATCTTCTCTGACAAAAAAGACTATGTCCTTACTCCTAAGATGGTAAGATCAGAAACTTACCACGATGCCGATGCCGCCACCTTCCGCCGACCACGCCGCCGAGGACACCGAAAGATTCGCCGCTCGCCGAGCCACCAAGGCCGCCGGGCGCTCACCAAGCCTCAAGCCGCCGAAATTGTCAACAGGCCACGGGTTGCTGCGGCCCTCTCGGGTGGCTGGGTCTTGTGTTTCAGGTGTAGAGTTTGCTGCTAATTAACCACGAGTATATGTACCGTGCGATCTGGTCAAATGGATAATAGGATAAGATCAACGGTATAACTAACTTTCCACCGATTACTTGGGGAAGTGGACCCTCAGCCTCCACGCCCTATATAATTAAGCTCGGCCTCTCTCCTAGATCGCCCCAAATCACAACAATTCTCCATTCCTCACAAATCTGGCAAAATGGTTTCCGCCGACGCCGCCCGCAACATCGTTGGCATCATCGGCAATGTCATCTCCTTCGGCCTCTTCCTCTCCCCTGCGTAAGTTGCCGCCACCCTTTCCCAAGTCCGCCCGCTTGTGTAGTCCAGATCAGGGACGGAGCCAGCCTACAGACTTGGAGGGGGCAGGATAATGTTGGAGGGGACGAAAGTGGCTTAGAACACTAATTACTAGCATGCTTACCAATGAGTTAGTGAAGAAAATCTGAATGATGGGGGTGGCTGAGCCCCTGCTCGTCCCCCCCTTCCTCCGTCCCTGGTCCAGATATGGAAAGTGGTTTCGAATTGGCTAGGGTTTTGCATCTGACGCCGCCGTTTGTTTTTCGCTGGTGCGCGCAGGCCGATGGTCTTGAAGATCATCAAGAGGAAGGACGTGGAGGAGTTCTTGCCCGACCCCTACCTGGCGACGCTGCTCAACTGCATGCTCTGGGTGTTCTACGGGCTCCCCATCGTCCACCCCAACAGCATCCTCGTGGTCACCATCAACGGAGTCGGCCTCGTCGTCGAGGGCGTGTACCTCATCATCTTCTTCATCTACTCGCCCAACAAGAAGCGCGTAAGTCCTCAGTGAGCCTATATACTGGAAGATGTTTTGGTCTCCGTTTGATTAGATCTGCCTAATTAACCCATATGCATGACCATGCGTGCGTGCGTGCATTCAGTTGAGGATGCTCGGTGTGCTTGCTATCGAGGCGGTGTTCATGGTGATCGTGGTGCTCTGCGTGATCCTGGCCGCCCACACCCACGAGAAGCGCTCCATGATTGTCGGCGTCCTCTGCATCATCTTCGGAACAGCGATGTACGCCTCGCCCCTCACCATCATGGTACGTATACGTCGCACACCCAACCTCTTTGATCCACGCTTTATTTCCTCGATCTGTTTGTTGTTCTGGCACTGGCGGCGCTGCTGGTTTAGTTTGGAACTCTGTTAGTTACCGCACCGCCAGGCTAATTAATCTCCACGGTTTGGACGTGCCATGGGTTTAGGAGCAGGAAATCTGATTAGTAGTTAATCTGCATGGAACTGCATGCTGTTGGGCCCACATGTCTGTGAGTGGCCAGATGCTATTTTATATCAAATTAGTTGTTCATTTGGCTGGCCATGGCTCGCGGCGGAGATGTTGTTTGTGTTTTGTTTGGGTTTTTGATACTATGTTAGGTTTGGGTGCGCTGCTCCTAATCGACCAGAACAACAAATACGTATAAATGGTCATTTACAGCTGGGTTCTGCAAAGATTTGGTGGTGGAATTAACCACATGTCAATTACAGCCTTTGCAGTTAATATAATCCGAGGTGGATTTACCTGTGGTTTGATTCTGTGCAACTTCTACCGATCGAACACCAGATTAGGCTACAGGTTAATTTCTGTGTTCCCATGTAAAAACTGCACCCATATATGTTCCCATCTGGTCAAACATACTTCAGGATGTCTGCCTTGTGTACATATGATCGGAAAAAAAATCCTATACGACCCCTGCTTGAACGACCCAGTTCGTGGACCACGTTCAGAGTCGGACACGTAGCAAATCAGCAGCAATATTCGATCATCGAGATGTGCATTGGCCATTGGGGCATCGTACGGTGCAAGACTTGGTCTACCAACTGGTCGTACAAGGAGGGGTTGTATAGGATTTTCTTCCCATATGATCAGTCAGAAAAAAGCTTATTTGCATGGTCTGTTTCCTCCTCAATAGGGTAATTCAACTCCTTGTGTCGTATGCATGTGGATCTGTAGCAGCTGTGTTCCTTCCGTATAGCTGTTGGGTGACGGTTGACGGTCCACAACGGATGGATCCGAAAGAAGCGGTCACGAATCTAACTAAAACCTGTGATCCAGCTCATCGCAAACGTATGCCTAGGGGATTTAATTGAGTTAATGGCACCCGCAGTCACGCAACTCGTCACGTATGTGCACTTAAGTCACAGTTCTCCAGAACGTGATTTTTTGGTCACACATCTGGACAAGTGGGTGCACGGTGGTCTCTGGGCCCACGTGTCAGACCGTTTTCCGTTGCGCGAGTGCTGACATGGACAAGTAATTTTGCAGAAAACCCACTGTATTTTTAGATATTTCGCAAAATGGTCCTCCTAATTTTACAAAATGGTCCTTCTAATTTTGTACCATTTTGTAAAATTATATTACTCCAGGGGTTTTCTGAAAATTTACCGTCCAAAACGGACTGACACGTGGGCCCAGAGACCTGCGTGCACCCACTTGTCCAGATGTGTGACCAAAAAATCACGTTCTGGAGAAGTATGACTTAAGTGCACATACGTGACAAGTTGTGTGACTGCGGGTGCCATTAACTCGATTTAATTAGCACATCTGTTAAAATCTTTGCCTTTTGTGATCCTTCCCTTTTGCCAACTACTCCTATGTAGTAATGTGATCGATGTTGAAACTGATGAAATAGTATACTGTACCGGCCATCTACATTGGTTCCATGTCGTGGCTGGTTCTTGTGTTTCAGGTGTAGAGTTTGCTGCTAATTAACCACGGGTATATTATATGCTTGCAGGGTAAGGTGATCAAGACCAAGAGTACGGAGTACATGCCCTTCCTACTGTCGCTGGTCAACTTCATCAACGGCTGCTGCTGGACGGCCTACGCACTCATCAAGTTCGACCTCTACATCACGGTCAGTATAGACAACCCGCATCTCCATCCGCAGCTCAGCTGCTAGCCTTAGCAACCTGCATCGATCGATCTAACTGTCTTTTAATCATCCCGTACGTGCAGATCCCCAATGGCCTTGGCGCCTTGTTCGGCCTCGCCCAGCTGATCCTCTACGCCTGCTACTACAAGTCGACCCCCAAGAAGGAGAAGAAGCAGGTCGAGCTGCCCACCGTCGTCGGCGGCGGCGGCAACGTCTCCGTCACCGTCGAGAGATAAGAAGCTTGGCTCTCAGCAGCAGCAAGCCCGCCGGTCGTCGCCAAGTGATCTGATCCAGCCGGCGGCCGTCGAGATTTTAGCTCTTGAGAGATTTTGAGTAGTTAATTTCCGGATGATATAAGTGTGTCCTTTGTGTTAGCTAGGGTCGAGTGTGTGCCTTTTGTTTCGTGAACCTCATCGTCGTCGATCGTAATGCAAATTATAAGAACTATATATGCAGCTAGCTGAGCTATCCCAGATAATGACACCACTCGTTGCTCCTCTCTGGGTCTACTCTTACTCCTACCTGATGATGATGGCTTGGTTCATTTGTCGCGAGTGCTGGTGACTTTGTTAAGCGGTCTTTTGTAATCTTTGTTTGGGCGGAAACCTCTCGTTTAACCGTGCAACTTGGCGTAGGCGAAAAGGAGACACGGACTTACTGTCCCTTGCTCGGAGGTCGTGATCAGGTTCTGCTGACGCCTGATGTTGCCCTGTTTCCACATCGAGAGGCACTACAAGGTCTGGGCGCGCTTTGCCGCGCCCGTTGTGCAGTCTTGCAGTTGTCAAACGGAGTCGGGTCCGTGGAGGTTCACATGTGCTCACTTCCTGCATGGTATGTTTAGATTGGATGCTATATCTTGTTTGAGCGTATCAGGTGCTTTTCGTGTGTTTTTGCTTCCATGTAACGATGATGTCTACGGATAAGTCATCTGCGGACTCCTCAACTGGCATGAAGGATGAAGGCACAGCGACTAGCTTCGATTAATTAATTGCTTTGTGTTTTTCAAGCATGTTGTGGTGAGCTCACCTGCATTTGATCTTGCTTGCACTTTAGTGTGTGCATTTGTGTGGGTACATTTGATTATCTTCCCTGTTGTATCAGTCGTTGAGATTTCAACGTCGGATTTCTTATGTTTTTCGATGTCCCATTTTGTGCGTTTTTTTTGTTGTGTTGAATTTCTACCTCAGTATTTAGAAGCTTACTGCTGAGTAACGAATATTGAATCCCATAGGTTGTCTCGCTTCGGAGCTGGGAAGAAGCTGCTGTAACTGTAAGTATATACTTAACTTAACTGACGATTCCACCAGGGCAGGGTTTCAGTGCTACATTGCTTTCTTTGAGATGATGCAAGTGCTTGGATGATTTACCCAAATTTTGTATTCAAATGTGTAAAATAATTATTGTTACTGCAAAATATTATTTATTTTTTCTTACATAAAAAATAGTTTCCAACATTTTTAGAAATATATTAGTATTATCTGTTTATTTTTACCGCACAACAAAACTGAACACACACACACACAACCAGCAGAAGAACCGACACTAAAACCAATTGAACAAAAATGCAGTGGATATGATTCGTTTGTATACCAACCACGGTATAATCCAACCATGTTGAAAACGACACAAATGAGTATGAGATGTGATCGAAGTTGAAATCTACAGGGGAGAGAATACATGAATGAACAATGCATCAATAATAAAAAAACTTGGAAAACTTCAGTATCGAGATCGTAGGAGTGTTAACTCTGGCCCCGCAATCTTAACAACTGTAGTAAGGAGTAATGACTCTGTCATGTGCCAACTCTGTGGGGTTACTTCAAGTCTACAATTGCTCCTCCTCGCAGTGTGGTGTTCATCCCTGCCTCTAGCTCGGCGGTTTCTACTATCATGTGAGGCATCAATGACATCGAGAATGCTTTTGTGAACACCTTCCACCCTAACCCTCCTACCCTAACCACTCCGCATGACATCTGCTTCCTCAGATTTGCTAATTCCGCTATAGGCTCCGGCAAAGAGACCAAATTGCAAAAACTCTTGTGACACCGTGAGATTGAAAAAAATGGATGTATTGTGAAAAGAAATACAACCTTCCGCTAAAATGCAAAAAGCGACTAAAAAGCATGTTTCTGGGAAATTAATTTAAAATGAACCCAAGATTTTTCTATGACATTGGGAACGGATGAAAGATATTAAATTAATATTTCTGAAAACAACATATACAAAGCAACTTAGGCGTGTAAAATTCAGATGGAAGACAGCAAATAAATACCAGGTAATACTTTCACATATGTGGAATTATTGGACATGAGATTGTTACGAGCTCACTTATTTAGCGAGAGCCGTCATAATGCAGGGTGATGTTCCTCAACTTGCTTTAGGAACCGAGTGTCCGTTCATGACAGCCGTCATAATGCAGGTGATGATCCTCAACTTGCTTTAGGAACTGAGTGTCCGTTCATGACATGGTTACCATCTTCTACCCAGAAGCTTGCTGTTTTAATGTCATCTTTCGTCATTGACTTAGAGTAATCCTCATAGTTGTACACCACATTGTTCTTCCCTCCAAAATCTATGGGGAGGACATCTGGATCAATGTGCTTGTACAATGTCTTCATGGTCTCCTCGTTCTCCAAGTACACAAAGTTGAGTTTCTGGATTGTTTTCTGGTCAAGGAATAGTTTGAGAACCTGAAACCAGTTGAAACGTTTAAGTTGGAAATTGTATTGACACAAATTAATACGTGAATGATAGGGGGATGTTCAAAGCCTACACCTTAAAAGTAGCCTCAAATACTTTGGGTGCATTGAACATAAATGCAACTGATAGCCTCTCTGGGTAATTGTTTTGAACAACGCTCATACATTCTCTTGAAGTCTTTATGGGGTTTCTATGGGCGAGTGTCCATCCAGTGAAGTCTATCAGCCACACCATTTTTTCTTGTCCTTCAGGCAGGTTGAGGACTGCATTCTCAACGGTATATACAAGATACTGCACCTGTCCTTCGTGAGACGATGTAATCTGAAAATCAGAATATCGTGGATGTGACTTCTAGGCTAAGAAGCTAGACACTGACAGTTCCCAAAATCAAAGGCAAATGAAAAATTTAAACATGTCGAGTTCTTACCTGCTTTGCTGGTCTCATTACAACCACGGTTTTACCCTCTCTATCACGGAAACTTGCCCTGTACAGTCTACCTGTTTCTGCTTGAACAGAAACATCAGGCTGGAATAAAGATGAAAACAATTAATGAAACGTTAGTCACTTGACCAAGTTAAGGAGAAACATCACTTGAGCAAAGCAAGCAAGGAAAATGACAAGAAACTAATTACCCAACGAATAGCCTCAGGCCTATAAGCTTCCCTCCACTTGAGACTTTCTTCCAACATTTTACTAGACTTGTCAACATTCCAGTTGCGGGCTTCTAGATATCTTATCAGGCATGATTCATTGCAGTACTTCTCCCCACGGGAAGACAAAGGTCCAAGTGCAGATCTCAGTTCACTGATCTGCTCACAGGAAGAATTGATGTGAAGATAGTTTACATGTCTAAATAAAAACAGAAAATAAATATAGGTCAACCTTGTATACATTATACAGATAAACGACGACCTTCAGTTTTCAGTTTTCTTCGACAAGCCCCAGTAAGTATTGATTGCTTATGAGGTTCCAGTGAAGTGCAAATCCTAAAAGGACTCGTAAGAGAGCTCCTTATGCTAAGTAAGAGACTCAGCTCTCTCTCTCTCTCCTAAAAGGACTCAGCTCTCTCTCTCCTGCTTGAGGAGCACCGCGAGGGCGTGCTTGATGTCGGAGACCGACTCGGTCAGGTCGCGGAGGCCCGTAGAGAGCTCCTGGTTCGAGAGGACTCCCGAGCCGGCGCGGACTGGCCCGCAGAAGCCGACAGCGGCTCCATGGTGGCGGGCGCGCCCGACGATGCGATCGCGGCGGAGGCGGTGGGCAGTCCCGAAGACATCGCAACCGAGGAATCTGATACCAAATGTTATGGTTGCTAGGGTTTGAGCGGGAGAGAGAGAGCTGCGAGGGCGCGAGAGATCCGGCCGCGGGGATCCTTTCCCACGGCCGGGCAAGAGGGAAGGGTTTTCCTTCTTAATTCTTGCTTGATTAGATTGATACATCTCCTCTCCTTATATAGAGAGGTCTCCCAAGCAAGGCTTACTTGACCCCTAAGCAAACCCTAAGACTAACGGGCCCAGGCCCATCACGTACTCTAACAGAGACATTTTGCCAAATGATCATTCTCTTTAGATGGTAAATACCTGATCATTCATTGCGAAGAAGTATATGAAGTAGAATATATAGCTGAATTGCACATTTTATATTAAAAGAAGTGCACATAAGTATGTAACTGAGTTGCCTATGTATAAAACAGACTTGTTATCATGCTTAAACAGAAATTTTGTAACAGGAGAAGGTGGAGTAACAGAATTCATAGCACAAGCACTCACAATAAATCTTTTGGCTTGTAATAAATACTTCCTTTGTCCCTTTTTATAAGACGTTTTGCCGTTTTGGCAAGCTTAATTGGCTTGCCAAAACGTCTTATAAAAGGGGACGGAGGGAGTATATAATAAAAACCCTACACCTGGTAGTAGGATAAATTTTCCCATATAAAAGAGATAAACTGACATATATCTCTTGTTATTGATTTACTATGCGACCACCGCTCGGGCTACTACTTTGCTCTACATAGGTTTACAGTTCGACCATTTTTCAGTTGTTTAACACCTTCTTATTTCTTTTCATTTCATTAGCAAGGAAAATCAACATTGTAATTAGTTACTAGAGGCCATGTAGTTTGCATGCTAATAATTCCACAAAATAGCAAGAACGTGATAAATTTAAAATACCTTTGCCTGTCTCTGCTCGGCATCATCCAAATTGAAATGTGGGGTCTGCTTTATCCAAAACATGATTTCTTTGAAATTTCAGTGAATCTCAATCCTTAAATGGATAAAAAATTGGAGTAAAATTAGGTGGCAAGCCCTTTTATAAACCTACTTCAGATGTTCAAACTAGTGTAAAAGCTTAATAGAAAAACCAGCAGAAATTAGAGTAAAAATTAGAATAGAAGAACATATATAGTGGAAACAGGTGCAAAAATGTAGTAGAGAAAAAACTTGTAAAAACATTCAGATCAGCTGGATATAGTTTAAAGATCTTGTTGGATCAATGGCAATGTTCACAACAGATTTCGGTTTGCACATTTTTTAAACCATTAAAATAGTTGATATCGTCTATATCGGAAGCTAGTTTTGTCCAACCAACAAACCTAGTGCGGTAGGATGTTAGCACTAAGGACAGTAAAAAATACAAAATAGTATATGCGTGGACATCAAAAGACAGAAACAATTCTTTTTCTTAAAATCCTTGTGCATTATCTGTTGTCTCTGCCGACACAAAGTGACGTTTGTATTTTCCACATCTATGCTGTGATGTATCAATTCAGTTATTCCCCCCAGTCCCTTTTACACCCCTATATTAGGATTGTCTTAACTCAACCGTTCAAAGTTGATCAAGTTTAGAGAGAAAAAAATACCAACATTGGTAATACCAAATCGATACAATATGAAAATAAATTTCATTATCTATCGAATGATATTGATTTGGTATTACGAATGCTGGTATTTTGTTTTCTTATAACTTGGTCAATTTTTAGGAAGTTTGACTTAAGACAAACCTAATATGCGGAGTAAAACTTTATTATTTTTTCCTGCATCTGTTGAACAATGCTACACAAAGGCTAAGTAAACCTACATAGTTCTACAACGGCACCAAATAGGAGTGGCCGATCCGTTTTCTAAATCACATTGCAGGCAAATCTGCGTAGGGTTCAGTTCTTAAACTTTGACTTTTAATGGGAAAGGCTGTGGAAGCTAAATGTTTCAGCAATGCTAACTTTATCATCTTGCTAACTCATATGGGCAGAAATCCGAGATCTCGAAAACGCAGCATTATTCGGAAAGAAGATAAATTCGCAAGAAAATAGCTAGAAATATATCGGAAACGGCTCTTCAGTTGATGACATTTTCATGCTTACAGTTACAGAGTTTCACAAACATGGACCTATGATGGAATTCAGGTCAGAGAGTATTATCAAGACATGAATAAGCAAGAATTTGTGGTTTCACAGTAGCTACCAATCGATCCATAAAGCAAAACAAAATCTGCATATACCTGGATACGCGAGAAGCCACAGGGAGACGAAGCAGCAGACCGGCAACTAAATCCAAGAACTGGCGGAGCGCTGCCTGGCGTTAGGCCGTCTCGCTACGTTCGCTGCTGAAGCTAGGGAACTCTGGCGCCCGGCTCCCTGCCGCTGACTCCAGCTCGTCAGCTCCAGCTCCCTGCCTTCCTGGCTCTGGCTGCCTCCCTTCGTTCGATCTGGAGACTTTTTTTCCTTTTGAATTGTTCGATCTGGAGACTTGAGATTCAGGTCAGGCGCTCCCATCGCTTCTGTTCTGTCGCTGGGTTGGAGGATGCGACGATGCGAGGAGCGAGGTGGAGCATTAGCCCAACACGACGGCCCAACAGCCTACCAGTCGAGCGATACGTGCGCAGTCAAGCTATTGGCAAAACTGTAAAATAAATGTTTTTTTTACGGTTTCGACCAAAAAGGTTAACCTAATAAGTTCCGCAAATGGCACGTACTGAAAATATTTATAATGTTTCCCGGAAATCGACCACCAAGAACCCAACATACCTAGCACGAGGGGTGAAGTTTTCAGCAAAGCGGTAAAGAAAGAATCAATCGGGAGGGAACTTTCATGATGTGCCATCGCCGAACTCACCGAAATCCGGCCAAATTTCCTGCGAGAAGTTTCGGTTTCCAGCGACCGCACTCTCACCCTGGCACGCACGCACATTTGGCCGCGTACGAGTAGTCGAGCCCCTTCGGCGCCCATCATTGACGTTGTCCCCAAGGCTCCACGCTGCTGCAGCGCCCACCAGCGCGTCGGCGTCATGGCAGGGCCCGTCTCTGCCTCCACTGGGTTAGCTCCCACGTGCCATCTACCCACCGGACGACCCAGTGCGGCGGCACCTCGGTCAGGCCTTCCCTGCCTAGCACGGCGGCCACAACATGGTTGTCTCCACAGCCGCCCGCGCGCCCAAAGTTGCGTGAGGAAAAGAGTAAAGCCGCACCCTTGTTTAGTTCGTGCCTCCGTAGGGAAGAAGATAAGATGAAGAAAAAATGAAAAGGATAAAGATGTCCAAAGGAATGTGGGTCTAAGTGTGCGCATATGGTGTATGCTGAGGGTCTGCTGGGCCGGTGTGTGCTCGGCTCGCCATTGGGCGGCTTGGTTGAGGCCTCTGGATTTAAATGATGTGCGTAGGTGTGTGAGGTCAGGCCACATGGCTCTAATTAGGTCCACCCATTCATCAAAATTGTAGGCGTGGCGACATTTGTCGTCGAGAAGGTGGCTTCCGGTTGATTGATATATTTCTTTGTAAGGCTTTGTAGGAAAAAAACTGTGTGCATCATTTTGATAAAGAGGCAGGCGGTATAACCTCCATTTCGAAAAAAATATCTCTCTCCCATCATGTGTTGGGATCTTCACCATACTTGTTCCAGTAGTTACTTAGTACTGGACGACGAAGTTCTACTGAATTGATCTAGGAGATGTGTACGCGTGTGAAGTCTCAGAGGGGTCATACTTTTGATCCTATTCGAGTTGAACGCTTACCTCGGAGTTCAAGACAGCGAGACGCTGACGACTGGTGCGGGGAATCGGCAACATCCTCACAGCTAGGTGTGGGTGTGAATCTATATCTCAAACCGATCTAGATCTAGACCTGTTACTTTCTCTTGTATCTTCATAGATAGATCTTGATTGTTATGTGTAAGGCGAAATTTTTGTTTTCCATGTGCGTAACCCAATAGGGGTACCCATACCACAGGAGAAACGAGTCCCACGGGTGCTCGATGGCTGAATTCCTGGTTGGACGTCGACCCCCACTCGGCAGATGTCGCTGGGGGGGGGGGGGGGGGGGGTGGAGGTTCTGGATCTTCACCTCGTACAAATCTAGAAGTCTCGGCCAAGAGATCCAAACAACTCTTGTGAGGTCTACTAAAATGCAAAAGCGATTAAATAAGCATGTTTCCGGGAAATTGATTTAAAATGAGCATAAGGTTTTCTATGACATTGGAAAACAATCGAAAGAGAAATTAATATTTCTCAAAACAACGTATACAAATTAGCAACATATGTAACATGGGATTGTTATGAGCTCACTTATTTAGCGAGAGCCGTCATAATGCAGGGTGATACTTCAGGAATTACGAGTGACATGGCAGGCCGGTGCTCCTCAACTTGCTTTAGCGGCAACTGGTGACGATTGAGGTGTAACCTCAGGAGCCAAGTGCCCGTTCATGACATGGTTACCATCTTCTGCCCAGAAGCTTGCTGTTTGAATGTCATCTTTCGTCATCAACTTAGAATAATCCTCATGGTTGTACACCACATTGTTCTTCCCTCCAAAATCTACCGGAAGGACTTCTGGATCTATGTGCTTGTACAATGTCTTCATGCTCTCCTCGTTATCCTTGTACACAAAATTGAGTTTCTGGATTGTTTTCTGGTCAAGGAATACTTTGCAAACCTGAAAGCAATTGAAACGTTTAAGTTGGAAATTAAAACAAGTAATACAGAACTTGTTATTAACACAAATTAATACGGTTAATGAAAGGGTAATGTTTAAAGCCTACACCTTAAAAGTAGCCTCAAATAGTTTGGGTGCATTAAACAGAAATGCAATTGAAAGCCTCTCTGGGTAATGGTTTTGCACGACACTCATGCATTCTCTTGCGGTCTTCATGGGGCTTCTATGGGCAAGTGTCCATCCGGTGAAGTCCATCAGCCACACCATTTTTCCTTGTCCTTCAGGCAGACTGAGGACTGCATTCTCCATGGTATATACAAGATGCTTCACCTGTCCTTCGTGAGACGTTGTATTCTGAAATTGTATCATCATAACTTGGATGTGACTTCAAGGCTAAGGAAGCTAGAAAATTTTGAACATGTCGAGTTCTTACCTGTTTTGTAGGTCGCATTACAACAACGGTCTTACCCTCTCTATCGGGGAAACTAGCCCTGTACATTTTACCTGTTTCTGCTTCAACAGAAACATCGGGCTGGAATAATTTTTAAAACAATTAATGAAACGTTAGTCACTTGACCAAGTTAATAAAAAAACATCACTTGAGAAAGGCTTGCAAAGAAAAATAGAAGAAAACAATTACCCAGCGAATATCCTCCGGCCTGCTAGCTGCCCTCCACTTGAGACTTTCTACCAACATTTTTCTGGACTTGTCAACATTCCAGTTGCGGGCTTCTAGATATCTATCAGGCATGATTCACTGCAGTACTTCTCCCCACGGGTAGACAAAGGGCCAAGTGCAGCTCTCAGTTCACTGATCTGCTCACAGGAAGAATTGACAAGAAGATAGTTTACTTGTTTGAATAAAAAATAGAAAGACCTTCAATTTTTAGTTGTTTGCGACAAGCACCAGTAAGTATTGATTGCTCACGAGCTTCCAGTCAAGTGTAAACCCAAAAAGGACTAATAAGAGAGATCCTTATGTTAAGTATGAGACATTTTGCCAAATGATCATTATCGTCAGATACTCAGATGGCAAATACTTGACCATTCATTGCGAGGAAGTATATGAAGTAGATTATATAGCTGAATTGCATATTTATATCAAAGAAGTTAGGACAAGCACTGACAATAAACTGATTGGCTTGTAATAAATATAATTTATATCTACACCTGGTAGTAGGATAGATTATCATATATATATAAGAGACTCCCTATGTTATTGATTTATTACTATGACAGAACCGCTCGGGGTACTACTTTGTTGTACATAGATTTACAATTTGTCCATTTTTCATTTGCTAAAAACATAAGTTAACACCTTTTTAGTTTTTTCTTTTCATTAGGAGGGAAAATCAAGATTCTAATTAGTTACTAGTGCCTAGAGGCCACGTAATTTGCATGCTAATATTTCCATGAAGTAACAAGGACATGAAAAAAATTCATAATACCTTTGCTTGTCTATGTTCGGCATCATCCAAACTGAAATGTGTGGCGTGCTTTCTCCGAAACATGATTTCTTCAATTGTCAATGAATCTCAACCCTTAAAGAGATAAAATAAATTGGAGTAAAATTAGGTAACCATGGCAAACCCTTGTATAAACCTATTCAAATGTTCAACCTAGTGGAAAAGCAATAAAAAACGAGAGCGGACAAATGGACCTCGGGATCCATGTAGCCCTTAAACTGATTTTTTTTTTTTAAACAGCATTTTAAAGTTCCAAGCAAATCTGGTAAAAAAAATCCTAGATGTAGACAATGTTGTATTCTACAAACGTGTAAAATATGAACTTGAAACATTTTGTATTTTTGGCTGCATAAAAATGTAAATATCTTACATTTGAAGTAGTGAACAGTGCAAAATTACAAGCCTCCAAAACCTGTCAGATTTTGCCATTTTGTGTAGTCTAGAATAAGACGAATTTGAGTTGAGATTTTATATGTTTGAAGAATATATTATTGTCCTCATGCAGAATTTTTCAGAATTTTTTGGACTTCAAAGTATCGCTTTCAGATTTTGAAAAATAACAGGCAACATGTAGCTCGAGCGCTGTTTGCTTTCCATTGAAAACGCGGTACAAATCAGAGTAAATGTAGAATAGAAGAACATAGTGGAAACAAGGTAAAAACTGTAGAGAGAAAACTCGTCAAAAAATCAATCAGCTGGATCTTGTTTAAAGATCTTGTCGGATCAATGAACAATGCTGAAAACAGATTTCGATTTACACGCTTTTTGAAATCGATTTTTAAATTGTCGGAGTATAGCTATATCGGAAGCCTGCTTTGTCCAACCAACAAACCTAGTGCGGCAGGATGTTAGGAGGGTAAAAGTTTTTCTGAAAAATTGTATAGGTGGACATAGAAAAACAGAAAAGTTTACTCAAAAGTCTTGGGCTTTTATCAATTGTCTCTGTCGTCACAGAACCATGGGTGCCTCTTCCACTTCTTTGCTATCATGTATCAATTCAGTACGTATGGGCCTATAACGTGACGTCCTAATCACTCCAGCAGACTAAAACACAAGGCATAATTGACTCAATGAATACATCACCTACATTTTTTGGACCAGGGGAGGGACCCCGAAGAGTCCCCAAGATGTATTAACGCAATCGGTGGCACTACAATTACAAGGAGAACCCATAAAGAAAACGATGCTATGTGATATCTGTCGAAAAATGCTACACAAAGGCTAAGTAAACCTACGATAGTTCTACGACGACACCAAATAATAGGATTGGCAGATCCGTTTTTTAAATCACCGGGCAGATATGCGTAAGGATTTTTTCAGAATTTGGAACTCCAACCTTGACTTTTAATGGGAAAGGCTGTGGAAGCTGAAGGTTTCAGCATGTAATCTCGCAAACTCATATGCGCAGAAATCCTAGATCTCCAAACGCAGTATGAATGAGAAACAAGATGAATTAACAAGGAAATAGCTACAGATATTTCGGAAAGTTCATGCTACGCATCTTTCCTCCCCTGGAAAGATGAACATTTTCAAACTTGCAGAGTTTTTTGTTTTGTGGGGAATATTACAGAAACATGAACCTATGATGGATTTTAGGTGGATGCAGGGTTTCAGAGATTGTAGTATTATCAAGACATGAATAAGCAATAATTTGTGGTTCACAGCATGCAGCTACCAATCGATCCAGAATGCAAAACAAAATCTGCATACCAGGATACGCGAGAAGCCCCAGGGAGACGAAGCAACTAAGACCAAGAACTGGCCGAGCGCTGCCTGGCTTTAGGAAAAGAGATAGATGTTCAGAGTTGGTCTGGACTTTCTCTGCCCGTACTCGGATGATGAGAGCGAGAAGAGAGAAGACGCAGTGGAATAGAATCACGCACTGGCGACGAGGAGGGATTTGGAGGTGGTTGGCTTGTTAATTTATCATCGAGGCGCTTAATTAGCGGAGTGGCTAATGCTGGCGTCGTTGACTTGCGCCGAGGGCGTGGCACATGTGGTGGAATCCGTTCGTTCATAATCACAAGGACCCACGTTTGAACACACCACACTCATAAGCCGTTTTTTTTAGTTGAGGGGATCACGCCCCCGATTTCATTCAAAATGAAACCACAGAAGTACAGCAGTTTGCTTCTCCCAGCAAGTTACTCCTACTTATACGATCTACTACTAGCAACGTCATCCAGGTTCCAGAAAGCATCAGGAAACAACTTCCTCGCAGAAACTACACATTGGACAGTTTGACAAGTATAAAATCGAAGAAGCAACAGCAGAACTACTCCTTAAACTTCGCCTCCGATAAGAAAGAAGATCACACAAATTCCACACCATAAGCCAATTTCAATCCTCCTCGTCAAAGGACCCCATCTCGTTCTTTTACTGAACACTTCAGACGCCACACCTGCCAGCCGTCATGCCGCGTTGTGAAGCCCCTAGCGCGCCTTTGTTAGAAATGTTAGAATTTTTTTTGCGCTTCCGGCATTGAGGCTACACCAACTACGACGAGTGCAATAGTGAACACAACTATCTCGACCACGACTACATCACAATCGGATACCTCGACATCGACATCAAGGGAAACGTCTGAAACAACTCACAGGCAATACTGCAGTCTAACAACGTCAGCGTTCCACGCGACTCTTGTGTAACTGCTGGAGGGAAGAGAGAAGCGACCATTCGAGACAGTTGATGATGACGGAAAGGAGAAGACGACGGAAGGGAAAAACTGTAATTCCAGTTGCAATCATTCGCTTTACTCCCACTACCACCGAGGGGGAATGTTAAAATATGTTTACGACTTTTAGATCAATATAACCCAAAATATTAGGGTTCTATGACTTTCTACAAACCATAATCTTTTTCATAGCCAAATACATCGACTTTATAGTAAAGAATCCAGGCATAGTAAGCAACCATCTACATCTATCTTCACTATTATTAAGTCGGATACAATTTTTTCGCAAAAACGAAAAAATCATTGCATTTTTCAGTCTGATACAATAGCACACAAATTTTGCAAGTCTTGCCACGTAACAGCGGTTTAACCCCATAATGTCCTTCTAAACCTAATTACATACCAGCCATTTATAAATACATTTGAGTCCAAAATATTTGAAGTCAAACTGGTCAACCTACTTTCAGTGTGATCACTTTCTTCGAGTCTGGTCTATTCTTCAGAAACCGGGACACGCGCTCTGTTTGCCGAGGTATGCTCGCGGTTTGAGCAAGTGGCGAAGGATATTTTTACCCAACATGGGTGGTGGCATAATCTGCGGATCGGTTTACCATCTCTCATTGAGTTTCACCATAGGGCTTTCCCCATAGCCGAGCATGACTTGTTTCTTTGATTTATGAGCTCTTCTTACTTTTTTCTTTCTCCTTTCCAACTTCCAAGGTGTTCATTGTAGCGTGCTATGTAATATGTTTTGTGTTTTAGTGATAGGTGGTAGGATTTAATTACTGTTGTGCTCTCTATGTTTCACAAATCACAATATATGCCCAACACACATGCCCTAAAACATTGGCACCGTCTCTCTTAGGCCTCTCGCAATGCTTTGTGTCGTCTTTTAGCGCTCCATATTAGGATTTTCTTTACCCGGCCCATAATCAGCGAGGAGAGAGGATGAATCCTCTTCACACAATCCAATACATACATCATTACTCCATATGTAAGTCCATGTTGGAATATACCTTTAATGCAACAATTTGTATCATTCGAATTTGAAATACAAGATACTCACCGGTATCACTGAACAAAAATCGAGTGTTGATGCAAGATTCAGTATTCATTTGTACATCAACCGCAGTATAATCTACACCATGTTGAAAATGATACATATGTGTACGAGATGTCACAAAAGTTAAAATCTACGTGGGAGAGGAACACATCAATTAACAATGCATCACTTAGTCATTTAGAAAAAATGTGCCGACTTTGTATCACCCGCGCCTCTATCTCGGCGACTTCCGGTGTCGTGAGAGGTTCTGGTGAACACGACTCTAACCCTCCTACCCTAACCACTCTGCATGGCATGTCTTTTCTCGGATCTGCCACTTTTGCAACATAATCCGCCAAAAAAGACCGATACAACTCTTGCGAGATTGAAATAAGCGGATCTATTGTGACCGGAAATATAGCCGGCCGCAAAAATGAAAAATGATTAAATAAGCCTGGTTCCAGGGAAATTCATTCAAATTAACCTAAGCTTTTTCTGTGACATTGGTATGTGGTCTTTTTTGGGCAAATAATCGAAATAGATTAAATTAATAATTCTGAAAACAACATGTAAAAATTAGTGACCTAAGCGTGTCAAATTCAGATGGATGACGGATAACAAATACCAAGGGATACTATTACGTATGTGGAATTCTTGAACATGGGATTGTTATGGATCACTTATTTAGCGAGAGAGCCGTCATAATGCAGGTCGACATGCCTGGCCCGTGCTCCTCAACTTGCTTTAGCAGCAACTAGTGATGATTGAGGTGTAACCTCAGGAGCCGAGTGCCCGTTCATGGCATGGTTACCATCTTCTGCCCAGAAGCTTGCTGTGTTAATGTCATCTTTCATCATCAACTTTGAGTAATCCTCATGGTTGTACACCACATTGTTCTTCCCTCCAAAATCCACCGGAAGGACATCTGGATCAATGTGCGTGTACAATGTCTTCATGCTCTCCTCGTTCTCCTTGTACACAAAATTGATTTTCTGGATGGATTTCGGGTCGAGGAATACTTTGATAACCTGAAATCATTTGAAACGTTTCAGTTGTAAAGTATATGGAACTTTTCTCATACTGACACTACATCCCTTCACGGTTATGAAGGGATATGGTGTTCACCTTAAAAAATGCCTCAAATACTCTTGGTGGGTTGAACAAGAATGCTACTGAAAGCCTCTCGGGGTAATGATTTTGCAGGATATTTGCACTGTCTCTGGCAGTCTTTATGGGGGTTGCATTGGCCATTGTCCATCCTGTGAAGTCTATCAGCCACACCATTTTTTCTAGACCTTCAGGCAGGCTGAAGACTGCATTCTCCAAGGTATATATAAGATACCGCAACTGCCCTTCATGAGATGATGTGTTCTGAAATTGTTTTGGAGTATTATACAGGTGAACTTTTTTTGAAACCCTTATACAGGTGAATTCAATGCTAAGGAAGCTACAGGTCCCCAAAAAATACTTGAGTTGTTATCTGCTTCGCAGGTCTCATGACAACGACATTTCTCCCTTCTCTGTCGGTGAAACTTGCCCTGTACATTTTACCTGTTTCTGCTTCTACAGAAACACCAGGCTGAAATAAAGAGGAAAGAAATTAGTAGTAGCACGCTTGAGATATGCTGGTAAGGAAAGAGCTTATTTACCCAGCGAATATCCTCCGGCCTGGTAGCAGCCCTCCACTTGAGACTTTCTTCCAACATCTTTCTAGACTTGCCAACGTTCCAGTTGCGGGCTTCTAGATATCTTATCAAGCATGCTTCAGTGCAGTACTTCTCTCCACGGGCAGACATAGGTCCAAGTGCATCTCTCAGTTTACTGATCTAATCACAGGAGAAAGTAGTAAACATGTTTAAATAAAAGAACTTCATACAGATAAAAGGCAAGGGGTAGTTTTTTATTGGATAAAAACTAGTATTCATAAGAGAGCTCCTGCAGGCTCTGGTTGATACTGCTTAGTGCTTATGGATTTCCAGTCAACTGGAAACATCGAAGAAGATTCATAAGAGAGCTCCTGCAGGCTCTGGTTGATACTGCTTAGTGCTTATGGATTTCCAGTCAACTGGAAACATCGAAGAAGATTCATAAGAGAGCTCCTGCAGGCTCTTGTGCTAAAGGGTACTATGGAGTTTCAGTCACAACATAGAAGTGTATCAAATTGAAGGTAGAAAAGCTTGTGTAATCAGACATTTCACAGTCCTAAAATCCTACGTTATGGGCTTCAGTGCTAAACAATTTCTCAGTTAGTAGACTATGCACAATCTGAACTGTCACTAAAATATTATGCAAAAATAAGAGACGTTTGTTACAGGATCATTCTCATCAGAATGTAAGATATGACCTTGCGAGGGAGTATGTGAAATTGTTCTTCGCACAATAAATAGATGATAAATACGAGAAAAAACGGACATGTATTCCCCGTTGTCCTCCTTTTACTAGGCGACAATCCTAAGGCTATTACTTTGCTATATTCAGATATAAAGTTTTTTCCATTTCAATTGTTCAGAAATAGATATAAGAAGAAGCCTGGAAGCCATCTCACCAGAAATCCGATTGAAATGTTCATGTACAGAGATTTTAAATAGCACATGCATGTATATTGAAGCTGAAATATCGGTCAATTAATTTACACGTTATATTGACATAAACCGTTGAATATAAATGCATTTATTTTTTGACAGAAATTCTAGGTTCTAAATAAGTTTACACTGACATCTGGGAGAAAAGTAAATCTAGACACGAGGGAAAGATTTTTGAAACCTATGGTGGGGAGCTCCCGCATTGAATATAAGAAGAAGAATTGGTCCAATTAATTAGAGAAACCGGATCCAAAAACCAAACAACACACGGAGGGCAAGATTGAGGAAGTTTGTTTCGGATCCCACTAGTTCGTGTGGAATAGGAGTAACATTTTAAATCCTCTACTACATACTACTATTATGGAACGAATAACACCATATAATGCAATATATTAGGAGTAACATGTTTAATCCTCTAATACATAGTACTACTATTGTGGAACGAATAACACCAGCCAGTTCTTTTGTGCGCCAATGTTCCTACTTAAAATTTAGTATAAACTGTTACGGAGTATAAGCAAAGATTACCATGATATGGAGCCTTACCATCCTGTCAAGTCTGAAAAATATTATGGACCACAAGTACACAAATAAGAGCAAAAGTCTTCTTCGTATTCTTGAAAAATGGAAACGATTTTTTCAAGATTTTTCAGTTGTTTTTGTCAGCGAAAACGATGGGTTACCCCTTCGGCCCTTCCCCTTGTTTGCTACTCCCTCCGTACCAAAATATAAGATGTTTTACATACTTTTGGTGCACATGTAACTTTACACTAGAACATGTCTAGATACATGTGGGACAAAAATAGGTAGAACATTATATTTTTTTTGAATACAAAGAAAGAATAGAACATTTTATATTTTGATACGGAGGGAGTAATATCGTATATTAATTCAGTAGGCCAAACCTTATGACAATAACGTCCTGATTAACATCAACTGCTCCACCAGACCAGAAAACGCAACCACACGTGATTCACTATACGAACAAGCACACACCCTCTATTTGGATCTGCTATCTCCTC
This sequence comes from Poa pratensis, assembly GCA_947311845.1. Classification (NCBI taxonomy): domain Eukaryota; kingdom Viridiplantae; phylum Streptophyta; class Magnoliopsida; order Poales; family Poaceae; genus Poa; species Poa pratensis. The sequence goes on from CAMZMU010000115.1 coordinate 30,214,225, forward strand.
TACAACTGATCGCATTCTTCTGTGGAGCAATGCTGCGCAAGAGACAAGTAAGCCTGCGGTTGATGTGCACAAGGCTTCACATGCTGCCAGCATAAGTGGATGCAGTATCGCACCATGATCTGTTGCAGTACGTTTTCTATTGATAGCTGACTGCAACAGAGAGGGGGGCGGCCTTGATTGCTAATGAATTATTGGGGCTGCCATTAACAGTACCCTTACTGCTCAACTTGGACTTGTTAACTGTTACTGCAACTTTTTTTTTTAGAATACTCCAAATTTGACTTTATATAACGGAGAAAAGTTGTGGAGGATGAAGGCTTCAACATGTTGATACTTTTATCATCTTCTAGATGGCTGATATTGGCAGAAATCGTGTGGCGGCATGATCTTGGGATCTCTGAAAGTCTACGGTCCATTTTTGGTACTCTAAGGAAGAAGTTGGACTGCCGCCTATCGCTAGCAGAAACAGGGAAAGTAAACAGGAGGTGAGTGGATGGAAGAGAATCAGCACATGAGTGGACAGAAGAGAATCAGCACATGAGAGCATGCAAGAGAATCACCGCCATACAGGCGAATCTCTATGGTTCATACTTGCATAAAAAAAAAAAAAAAAAAACAACTTGTATCAAGGACCGTAGCGACCCTTTCTCTCGTTCTCTCCAGAAAGGCGACAGCAAGGGCGACCCCGTCTTCCCCCCGTTTCCCCGGCGCCGCCGCGGGTTCCCCCTCCCTTCTCCGTCCGCTCCGGCGGCGGAAGGGTGGGGGAACCCCGGATCTGTGCGTTCCGGCTGTAAATAGGGTGTGGATAAGTGTGGTCGACGGAGGCGTGGGTGTGGGAGTGGCGCCGCCGTGTACGACCTTCAAGTCTTCTCGATCCGCGCTCCCTCTCGCCGGACCTCCTTGCTGCGGCGACGGATCTGATGAAGTTCCCCCTCGCGGTCGTCGTTTCGGCGCAGTCGACCGCGTTTCGTGGGGCTTTTGTCCTTGGAGCCTGTCGTCGTCGCACCGTCGTCTTCCCCAGCGCCGGTGCGGGCTTCCTAAGGTTTTTGGGGGTGCTCCTGGAGCAGGTGTCGCGGGCGTGTGCCTCGGGTTCTCCTGGCCGGCCGTGGTGGCGGGGGGGGAGAGCGGCGGGGGCGGCATGTTTGCTTCTGGCGACTCCGGCGTCGGCTTCTTCGTGTTTCCTTCGTCCGGCCGTGGAGGTAAGGACAGGTCTCGCTTCGAGGTGGTGCGGCGGAGTGGAGGGGTTTGGTGCTGAGCTGAGGCGCTGGGCTGGTTGGCGCGGTGGTGGTGGTTCCTCTGGCACGGCCTCGCCGCCCTGGCGGAAGGTGGTGCTGGTGCTGGTGCTGGGGTGGCTTGGCCGTGCTCGTTCGTCGTCAAGATCGCACTGCTTGCGGTGTGTGACTTATGCGGCTTTCTTCAAGGTTTGGAGGTCATCCTTCTTCCAGCAGGCAAGTGGTTCGTCTTCGTCGTCTCCGGCGTTCGTCGGCTTCGTCGAGGTTTGGTGGTTCAGCTGCGTCCCTGCTGCTGTAGTGCCTTTAGCTGAGCTCTGTTTGTGCGAGCTGGTGTTTGTTCTTCGTTTCTAATTTCTGTATGGATCGCTGGCTTGTACTCCCCTCTTTCAAAAAAAAAAGTATAGAAGAAAAAAAAGCAGGATTTCACATGAACAGAACATGATGAGTTTCCAGGTGGATGGTTTCAGATATAGCACAGCTAGTTTAACATCATCAGAGCAAAAATCCCCCGCAGCCTCTACGTATCCAGCCAGATACAACAAGAACAAGAAACAAGAAAGGTAAAAGGAAAGCCACCATACCAGGATACGCGACCAGGGGAGAAGACGTAGCAGCACCGCGAAGCCGAGTCTCAGCCACGGAATGGCTGCAGGCGAGAACTGGCCGGCGCCGGCGTTAGGAGAGGAGAAATGTGGAGGACTCTGGACTTCTCTCCAGCTCCAGCCCTCTCGGAGCCGCAACAATAAAACAGGGGACAGGGAGCAGAGAGAGAAGGCAACGACGCCGTCTGATGGCTCACGCACTTGCGATGAGGAGGGATTTCGTGGAGCACGCCATCGCCATTGAAGGGTCAAATTTCTGGTTAGCTTTCTTGATTTATACAGATGGTCGACGGGGGACGCGGGGCTCTTCGTAGACTGACCGGGCTGGTGCCGGCATCGCTGTGACGCGACGCGTGCGCTTTCAAAGCAGGGCTGCTTCTGTGAACCGAAACGTCGGATTTGGTCAGGGTTGGGGACGGTGGTAAACATTGGTGGACGGCGCAACGAGAATGTGAGATGACGAAATCCGAATGGTGTGTGGACTGTAGAGAAAAAACCAACCATCATTCGGAGCAAGTGCACCCTATTCAACCATCGTCATCTTTACCTAACTACAGGCCCGGTCCTGAGGGGGGGGCGGGAGGGGCGACCGCCCCGGGCCCCTGACACAAAGGGGGCCCCAAATTTAGACTAGCTACGGTGTGTGTAGAGGCGAAGGACTGAAGGAGCTTTCCGGCATTAGAGCAGCACGGATGTTTCTTCCGTACGATTCCAGGGAGACGACGATGAATTGTTAGGCTGCTTCCTAGTGGGCTACAACTTGGGCCCTCTTACTTTTGGTTGGCGTGGGCTTGGCTAGCCTAGCCATTTTCCTTTAGTTTTTTCTTGTGCGAATTGTTTCTTCCATTAGTTCTCTATATATCAATTTATCAAGTCCCCCTAAAAAAGCTACTATATCAATGAAGTAAGTGAAATGGGCCCGTGGGTTAAATCACGCCTAAAAAATGATCTAGGGTATGCAACGCACAATGGACACATGTTTCTTTTCGGTCGCTTGGATTCATTAAAAAACTCACCCGTTAATTTTTTTTATCTCAACAATCATTAATTCTTTGATCGTCTGCTAACGCGAAACTGCACTATGGCTAGAACGAGTCTAATTCATATCTCAAACAAAGTTCTCCTTCTCCCTCTAATTCTCATTCTCCATGTGATTTGTGTCGTGCGCGAGTCGTGCACCTCTTCCAAGGACAAGAGTTGGAGACGACCCTCGACGTCAGCCGTCGGCCACCGCAAAGATGCGGTTACAGGTAGAGGTGGGCACTCTATGATAGCACGGTTCCAGGTAGAGTCAATGTCATAGTAGGTCAGACTGATATTAGAATTTTGCAAAACATTATGTATACATATTTTGATATGAACATTATTTGCGTATACATTTTAAATAATTATTTCTAATTTCACATTTACATGTATTATTATCATTTTAATGGGTATAGGGGCCCTGAGTTCTATTTTCGCCCCGGGCCCCAAAAATCTCAGGACCGGCCCTGCCTAACTAGGTGTGTCTATCGAGCACTATGTGTTTATTATTTATCCTCTTAGTTTGCACAAATTTTACCGACAAAGCTACATAAATCTACGATAGCAAATCAATATCAGCCAGTTTCATCATAAAATATATTTTTTATACTACTTTACTACCTTTTTTTAATATAAACTTGTGTGCATCATCATGATGCAGAGGCTTGAGCTTTGCTCCCATTTTGGGGGAAAAATTAATCAAACTGAATAATATATGACTTTTCAACAAATTTAGATGTTTTACTTTTTGAAACGAATGTAGTATAAAGTAGACAACCTGAGCATTAGTTCGCCACCCCTCCTATGTAGTTCTGTTGTAGGATCAATCTTCTTCTATGGTTCAAGAGCAATTGTTCTTATTAAATCGTTGGCTCGCGTCCAACAAACTCTAATCCATAATTCAAACGAGCCACTTTGGGTGGTCCTTCATTCATGTAATGTTTTGTTTTTCTCTATTGGAAGCAAACAAAAAAACGGATTTTTGTGTTAAATGCACTCTTTATTAAGATTTCAATGTGCAGATCCCTTATTAGCAAAAATTAATAAATTAAAGTTATGTCTTTCCAAATTTAACATGGTGTAAGGCATTTCCACCAAAATGTATGTAATTATATTTATTTTATACTCACATAGGTCATTATTCGTTGTAGAAATGCCACATTTTGACCATATTCCTTGATTGAACATGAAACTGAATTTTCTGTGGCAAACATGTAGGTGGGTCGTTTGTATCTAAAATCATATCAGTTTCATGACATTTAAGTTCAATATGTGTGCTCGTCACTAGATCATTCGTACTTTTTAAGGTCATGTACAATGGTCTTATCGTAGTAGTGCCAAATAGGTTGATTGATGAATTGGAATAGAGAGAAGAAGAGAGTGTGCCTTCTCCTAGGTAAGAGGCGGTATCTTAGTAAGAAAGACCGGAATATCCTCTCAATTGTACAACATCTCATCAGAAAATGCAAATGGAGTCCGAGGTTCATGTAGCTTGTTTTTTTCAAATAAATTAAAATCCGCACTTTATTGTTTTGAAAAATAGAGAAAACAAACCCAGATGTCGATAGGGTTGAGATCTACAAATGTGCAAAAGTTGAACTCAAAAGTCATTGTCCTTTGTGCTACACAAAAAAGACAAATCGGGCAAAAAAAAAATTGCACACTTATAGATCTTACCACTATCTACATCTGGGATTTTTTTCTCAATTTTTAAAAACTTCAAATCCAAATTTAATTTTTTCAAAAAAGAGCTACACCACCCCCCACTTCATCTCACCAGCTCGAACCTTTGGACGCCTGGTGGGAAAAGAATCTGTCCTCGCCATCAAACGTCAAGAAAAGGGAGCGCAGTGGAAACCTATTATATTCATGGTGGAACATCTGGAAGGAATGAAACGGGCGAATTTTTTAAGGAAAGAGAAAGCCCTACACCGAGGTGGTGCACCACACCCTCGACGACATTCGCATGCATTCGTCTAGAAGTTTCTTAATTCGGGAGTAATTCCCAGGCCGAAGTGAGGGGAGTCCTACAGGACTTTCTGATTTTGTAAAACTCTGGTTACCATATTCTTCTAAATTGAAAGGCAGAGCTCTTGTCGATTTCTTGAAAGAAAAAAACGAGCTACATGAAGCTCGGGCTTCAAAATGCCTCACTCAATATTTCATCTCTTAGTTACATATGTTCTAGTTTAGTTTTCATCACTCCATGATTTTAGACGTATGCAAACATGAATTGCTAGAGGTAACACTAAGACATGACCCATTGTATGGCTTATTATTTTTATCTAAATGACATGCATGTCATTAGGGAAGTTCGTCTTATCAACCATTATACATAAGCTGAATTGTTGGTTTTGTGTGTCACCAAATGAGCACCTTAACTAAATTTTCTCACATACCTTGTACCCCGCCACAAAGAAAACTCGGGTACTATCTTACACAAAGCTACTAGTATGGGGACTACAAGACTATAAACTGTAATGGCTGAAAACCCTAATTAATTACACGACGTCTACGGTTGCTCGGCCTTTTTTGGTAGCTTTATGCAACCCTACAACTCAGCATCTTCTCCATCGTCATCTATCTCGTACGCGATATGTACTAGTTGAGGCCTTTGATTTCTCTAGAATTATCTGGTTTCTCATAGATGATCTCCTCCTTCTCCACAGTTGATGCTCATGGTTATCCTTCTCCATATCTAAGAGCCTAAGCAAAGGTTTGAAAAAAATACATAGAGATAAGTACACCATACTCAACAAGTTCAGATATTAGATAAAGTGTTTGGAGTGCAGTTTTGGCTCCCGGGCTCATATGCTCCCGTTATGAGAAAAAAAAATTCAAAATTTGAAAACTCATCAAAAAATCTGAATAAAATCATGCACGTACATGACCATGGTACGCACCACCGTATTTTTTTTCGCATCGAAATGACATCGTACGCGCCCTGTACAAAAATGACAAATTTCCTGTCAGAAATAATCTGACAGGAAATTTGTCATTTTTGTACAGGGCGCGTACGATGTCATTTCGGCGCGAAAAAAAATATGGTAGTGCGTACCATGGTCATGTACGTGCATGATTTTTTTCAGATTTTTTTGATGAGTTTTCAAATTTTGAATTTTTTTGCTCATAATGGGAGCATATGAGCCCGAGCTCCAAAGTGAATATCCAGTTTGGAAGGCTCTATCTATAGCTGATACCTTAGGTGTGTAAAATCTACATGGTACACATTGCGTTGGTGCCAGGGGCGGATCCACACCTCTAGCAACAGAGGCAATGGCCCGGGGTGCATAATCTTTTTCTGCCTACATATTTGTGAATATTTTTATTTGGCCTAGCAATTATCCTAAGTACAACACAAAATGCAAATTTTTGGCCCGCTGTTTGGTTCCATCCTGGATCCGCCCCTGGCCGTTGCCCTATGTGGTTTCATGTTCCATGGCGGCACGTACGGGTGCTTGTAACGGTTTTTTGCTAGTTGTTCATTCATTAATTGATCAATATTCTTCTTATGTAATTGGGCAAAGTTGTTGCTTCCGTTTCAAACCCAAAAAATGGCGGTCATATAAGGCCGCGCTTGGATTGTCGTAAAATACCCAATTAATACAGCCGGAATATTTCACGGAGCTGTCTACCTCCTGCTAAAAATCCTGGGTCGCGTCGAAAATTTTGTCAGCTCCGTAAACTGAAACTTGAATCCAAGCGGGGCCTAACCAATCAAGTAGGTCGGCGATCACAATCAGTCTATAAATGTATCGATCGTGTGTACTGCTGGACTTCCATCCCATCCTGAAGTAACATCTGTTCAATAAACGTACTTTGTACACCAAAATGGGGAACGTGGGCATTCCATAAAAACGCAAACGTAGCTTTCCTGACGGTTATGCATTATTTTCAACCAGTTGTGACGTGCAATGCAGCCTAATCTACTTAAGATCTACAGAGCTTCTAGGTGAGTGCTGAGCTGGTCAGATCATGCTCGGGCTGAGGCCCAACCATACACAATGTAGTACTTACCCCTATGTTCCCTTTTTTTTTTAGCTTAAGGTGATCGATATCCACCGCTCGAATAGATATAAGGGAATTGATCCAGTTTATAAGGAAAATCGGGTCCAAAAATCATACAAACTATACACTGTACAACACCCTGTTTATGAGGAAAACTGGGCCGAAAACCGCACAAGCGAGGGGGCCGTCGCCCACACGACGCAAGCCCACCAAACGCCACAAAAACACACCACCATCTCCGGGGCTGTCGTCTCGACTTACACCACTCGGCACCAAAAGCGCACACGGGTCATAACGCCGCACGACTGTATTATAAGCCGTTTTGCCAAATTAAATTAGTTTGCAAAAACGGCTTATAATACGGAATAAAGCGAGTAGCTAGCACCGTGGATCTTTCTCATTCGTTAGCTGAGGCTGCACTTAATTTCGCATGCGTGGGTCTCTGAAAGTTTCTCTGAAACTTTCCAGGTTCAGACTGCCACCGATTAACAACATAAGAGTGACATGAGTATTTGTTTTTACAGTGAGTTTGATTTAGTTACAAGAGTGAACATCAAGCTTTTTGCCGGCGAAAATCAGTTTTCATAGAAGGAGCATACGATTCCACTACCTAAAAATCGTATTTCAAAATATTATTATATTCCACACAAAAATTGCGGGTGTACATTGGGACATTTTATATTCACACACAACGTTTCGCAGAAAAATGACATTTTTTATGAGCCGTGTAAAAAATCACGGTGCTCTAAAATGACTTTGGACGAGACATTCTTTTTTCTTTTTTACACAGCCCACAAAATATATATCTTTTGTCGCGAAACTTTTTTGTGTGAACATAAATTGTCTGGATGTACACCAGAATTTTTTGTTTGATTTTTTTTTCTAGAATTTAAATGTATTTAGATAAATATAACGGATGCATCTAGACCCACGAGACAAAACACCGTGTCTGTTCTTATACTCTCGTTTATTTTCTTGATCTCTTATTTGAGAAGCACAAGTGCACAACATGTACACAAGAGCACAAGTGAACAAACGTGTGACCACGAATTCCTGAAACAAACCATGCACGCGTATGTCGTGAGCACAAGTTCCTGGACCTAATCCCACACGCATCTCTCGTCGGCCCATCCAAACAAAAAGCCCAGCAAAGCCGCCATCATCACGACATCTGCACCGACTTCTCCCTCCTCCCGGACGAAGCCTCCGCGCCGGCGTTCTTCGCAGCCGCGGAAGATGCCCTGGCGCCGGTGCTCGCAGAGACCATACTAGCGGACACATCAGGCGCCGTCGCCGTCGTATCAGACGCCGTGCTCCACTGGGTGCCCCGCGTCGCCCGCGAGTGCGGCGTCCCACACGTGACGTTCCACACCATCGGCGCCTTCGCTGCGGCGTCTATGGTCGCAGTCCACAATCACCGCCCAGAGGTCTTACCGGATACCTTCGTTGTCCCCGGCGGCTTCCCGATCCCCGTGGAACTCCGGAGGGTCCATGTCAACGAGGAGGCTCTGGCGCACCTTCCTCTGTTCCGCGCGGCCGAGGCCGAGAGCTACGCCGTCGCCTTCAACAGCTTCTCGGCGCTCGAGGCCGACTTCGCCGAGTACTACCGAAGCGTCGATGGATCTCCCAAGAAAGTCTTCCTCCTCGGTCCCAGACGCGCCAGCGCCGCACGCCGCGATGCCGCCGTCACCGGCGGCGCAGAGCGAGACTCCATCCTGCAGTGGCTCGACGGCCAGGCAGCCGGGTCGGTGGTGTACGCCTGCTTCGGCAGCACGTGCGGTCTCAGCGCGAACCAGCTCAAGGAGTTGGGCACCGGGCTGCGCGCATCCGGCACGCCGTTCCTCTGGGTGATCCCGACGCCGACGGAGGGCATTGAGGAGCGCGCGTCGACCCACGGCATGGTGGTGGCCGGGCGATGGGCGCCGCAGGCGGAGATCCTGGCGCACCGCGCCGTGGGCGGCTTCGTGAGCCACTGCGGCTGGAACTCGGTCCTGGACGCCGTGTGCGCCGGCGTGCCGCTCGCGACGTGGCCGCTCCGCGCCGAGCAGTTCCTGAACGAGGCGTTCCTCGTGGACGTGCTCCGCGTCGGCGTGCGGGAGGTGGCCAGCAAGGCGGACGTGGAGGCCGTGGTGCCGGCCGAGGCGGTGGCGAGCGCGGTGGGCAGGCTGATGGGCGCCGGACAGGACGAGGCGACGGCTAGAAGGGCGAGGGTGAGGGAGCTCGGCGTCGCGGCGCGCGCTGCCGTGGCTGAAGGTGGGTCATCGTGCAGTGACTGGGCGCGGCTTGTTGGTGAGCTCAAGGCGTTACACGTTTACGAGTGACAATGATGCACCGACTGGCATGTGGTGGCCGGTTAGTGCCGCCCGATACGGACATGGAAGCAGAATACTACTATAGATCGAATCGGAGATTGAATGTTTATGGTCGATATGTTAACACGGATCGATGTTCCCAGGGCGTCCGCAGACAGTGAGCTGCCGTTCGCCGTTCATGTAGCGACGCCGACTCGCCGCGTAAATCCCAAGGAACTTAGCGCGGCAATGCCGCGCCTGTGTAGTAAATAAAATTTAAATTTGGTAATGTGCATATTTAAAAAATTTGCAGGTTTGAAAATTAGTGAAATTCAAAGAAGTTTGCGTTTAAAAATTGTTTAGATTTCGAAAATTGTTTAAGTTGGGGTGTTTTTTCACATTCAAATTATTTTTACGTTTTGTAAAATGAGTAGATTTCGAAGATATTTAAAATTTTAGAATATGTAAATTTGAAATTTGATTATATAGCACAAATAATCAGCATTTATTTTTGTGAGGGTATTTATAGAAATACTTTCATTTTCTAGAAATTATTCTAAAGAGGAAGTGCATTAGGATTTTCTTCAAATATTCACCAATTCGAAATATCCAACCATCTTTTTATTGACATAAATTATTAGTATTTATTTGTCGGAGCAATTTGTTGTATTTTTTCATATTTTCCAGATTAGAATTTTTAGAGATACTTCCATTTGCTGGAAATTTAATAAATTTAAATGCATTTAATTAGAGGAAGTCAATTTGGATTTTGTCTAGATATTCACCGCACCCGTTGTAATTCGAATTGTTGAAATCCGTTGGAATTTTTTGTCTACAGTATGTCCAAACGTCCAAACAGTTGCTGAATTGAAATGTTCAAATATGTGGTTGTATGGTGACATAAATTTTTAATTGAACTCCAAAGTTCACTTAGATTGTATACAACTATTTACCAATTTAGAACATTGAAATATGTTTGTATTTAGACATAAGTAGTTAGTTTTTTTTTCGTAAGCATGTTTACATATTCTAGAGTTTCTCCAATTATGTAGGAAATTGAATTGTTCAAATTGGACTTTTTTTCCAATAATGTTTACTGAAATAAAATATCTCCAAATATTGATCAATTCAAAATATACAAACATGTTTGTGAGCATGTTTATGTATCGTATAGTATCTATAACTATTTAGCAATTTTAAATGTTCGAATGTGATTTTATTTCCCACTAATATTTACTGAATTGGAGTACCTCCAAATATTGACCAATTGAAATTATTAAAATATGTTTTTTGCATTAATGTGTACTGAATTAGAATATCTCCAAATGTTGACTAATTCAAAATATTCAAACATGTTTGCGAGCATGTTTATGTATTGTAGAGTTTTTCTAATTATTTAGTAACTTTAAATGTTAAAATGTGATTTTATTTTCCATTAATATTTACTGAATTGGAGTATCTCCAAATTTCGAGCAATTCAAAAGATTCAAACATGTTTTGTTTTTTTGTCGTAAATAGTTCATTTTTGGGACAATTTGGTAGCATAGTTAATTTTCATGCATGAATATCATTTTAAATTCACTTAGAAGTTTGCACACTAAAAACAAATATGAATTCATCTGAAATATCAAAACCTTCCCGTTATTGTTAACGTGTTAAAAAATTGAAATTTGAACCAAAAATGTGAGAAGCTCGATAATATAATGATGAGAGCATCAATGGATTTTGACTATATTTGTAGGCCATTCTAAAACATAATAAAATTGCTAGAAGTTGCGAAATACAATTTGAAAAATGTGGGTGGAAATTAGGAGGAAAATTGAACCATTTATTCTATTTAACTCCGTAGTTAGAAAAAGTGCATTTTGGTTATTTTTAAATATTTACGAAGTTGAAATATTCAACCGTTGTTGATTTGATAATTTTAATTTTTTTCTGGAATTGTTTTGAATAAGTTACGCCACCTGTCAGAAATTTGTCATTTTTTTGCTATTTTTCAGAAAGAAATCTGACGGTAGGCCCCATCTGTCATTGGCACAGGAGAATATCGGCGGCGCGGCAATGGCGAGGCTCGCCGGAGAAGGGTGAGCGGGTTGGTGCGGTTGTACGCGTTGCACACGCACGGACGTGGGCTACCGAAGGGTGGTGGCGCGGCGACCAAATGGTCGCCGGAGCAGCGGCTGGAGCACGGCGGAGCGGCGGCGAGCATCAGCGCGATGACGCTACGGGACGTAGTAGTTCGAACGGAGCGGTGCTACAGCACCGTAAGTTCACCAGGAACCCGATGGAGAGGACGGAGAGGTCGGGGAATGTCGGACGGCGTCAAAAACGACCTCGAAACGCGGTGGCCGGAGTTGGGGAAGAGGTGTTCGATTCCGGAGACTTGTGCTGTTCGAGCAAGCGGCACTCCACGGAGAGGAAGAGGGAGATGGGGCGGAGCTCGTGCCGTTTTCAGTTTGTCTAGGGGAGGCCGGAGACGGCGGCATCGAGCGCGGCAGCCGGCGGTGACCTCGGGACGACGCGGGAGAGAGAAGGGAGGAAGGGGGATGTGCGAGGGACCTTAACGCAATTTGTAGACATAGCGGGGACTTTTTTGCAAAACGACAATGGCACTGTAGCTACTATAGATACTGTGCTACTGTAGTACGCTACAGTGTGCGGATCACAAAATAAGAAGGTTAAAACACGAAAGTTATTTGGGAAGGTGATATCTGAAAGGGCATGGCGCCCCCATGTGTGGTTTTGGTAATTAATAATAATCCCTATGGACTAATGGTTGCATTGAGTTCTACTTGTAGTGTTTGTCCATAGACCATGCTTGAACTCCATATGTTGGATTCAAGGTTGATGCCATGAATATATTGATATAATGAAGTATTTGGCATCAAGATCATCGAGGTGTATGGATATATACTTGATATGATCAAGAAGAAGAGTATGTGATGACCAAGTTATTATTCGAGGAGTTATCCGATGATTGGTCATATGTCTGTTGAGCATATTGCAAGTATGTCTTGAAGAAAAGGATTAGTGATCATTCATGGTTATCTTCAAGACATCACCTATTGAAAAGAGAATAAAAGATACAAGGTTGATCAAGATATTGATCAACTCAAAAAGCTAAAAGATGTACAAAGTGGGATCATGTATCTCTTGGTATGGTAAGCAATTGTCCATATAGCTTTGTGAACTAACCCATAATATGTGTGTGGCATTTCTATGTGTGGTTAGGTATCTTTCTATGGGCTTGCATCAAATGAAGATTTCATATAGCCCATGATCGATGACGTCAAGTGGTGTTCGTCATCAATGTTGAGAAGCGCAAGTTCAAGAGGAGCATCTCAAAAAAATCCTAGGCTTGAAGCTTGCCACCCATTTAGAGAAAATGTTCATGTGAAGATATGCCTAAGAGAGGCTCTCCCATAGTGGAGCATGGGGGAGCAATATTTGAGTCTTCACCAAGCGAAGCGCAATCAAGAAAGGTGGTCCACTTGAAAAGATCAAGATCATCAACATCTAGCTCAAGTGGAATGCGCAAGGCAAAGGTATGATAGGGTTTCTATTTTACCGGTCTCGTAGTGCTAGTTGGGAGACCGGGTTATAGGATAGATACCGTACTATCAAGAGGAGCTCTCGACTAAAGCTTAAGTGTATCAGTTGGAGAAAGCTCAAACCTTTGCATTCTTGGCATAATCATCTTTCTTGTTTCTTATTTGGTTTTTTTCCTAGTTGGGTTTTGGTGCTTGTCGTGATCTTCATGACAAGCCCAAGTTCTCCGAAAACGGATTTTGTATGGAAAACTTGTTGCGTTTTCGGGTTGGAAATATTATCGGTCCACCTTCGAGATAGGGTCCACACCTTCCCATGTGTGGTATCCCCTCTATATTTGTAGGAAAACTCTTGTCATTACCTTTCCAACGGAATTGGATTCACCTGATTTGGAGTTCGAACGAGAAAGTTATTGCATTTCAGGTTTTGCTATTTCTGTCTGTTTTGCTCAAGCAGGGGAATCGGATTATCCGATCAACCTTGATTCGGATTATCCGATTCTCAAGTTTTGCTCGAATTCGGCTAAGGACTTTAATAGTACTTCATACTGGAGTTTTTCGGATTATCCGACCAACATTGATTCGGATTATCCGATCCTCAAGTTTCTCTCGAATTCTGCTAAGGACTTTAAAAGCAATCAGTTCTGGGGAGTTCTGAAGTTTTCTGGAATATCCGGATTATCCGATACTTTGTGTTTCGGACTATCCGATCCAGTCGGATTATCCGATCATGACTTATATCGGAATATCCGATGTTTCTGTCTGCAACGGCTCTTTTTCTGGGAGGGGGTATAAATACCCCTCCACCTACCTCCAGCCAGACTATCCACTTCAGCTCGTGTTCCCCACCATTGTTGACATTCTTTGAGCTTGCTATCTTTCTATCCCTCCATGATTCTTGCCTCCATTTAGTGGGAAAAGAGAGAGGAGATCTAGATCTACCATTCCACCAATCAATCTCTCCTCTAAGTGAGGGGAAGCTTTTGGATCTAGATCTTGGAGGAATTTGGTGTTCTTCTTTGTTCTTCCTCTCTTCTCCCCTCAATAACATTAGTTGCTTTGGTGGGATTTGAGAGTGAAGGATTTTGAGCACTTCTTGTGTTCTTGCCCATTGCATCGGTTGCATCAGTTTGAGTTCTCCACGGTGATACGTGGAAATCGAAGTTGAGAAGCTTGTTACTCTTGGGTACTTGGGGTGCCCTAGAGCTTGTCCTCTTGGGTACTTGGAGTGCCCAAGACGATCCTTGTTGATCTCGGAGTTTTGGTGGCTCGCGGGATAGTTGGGAGCCTCCAATTAAGTTGTGGAGTTGCGCCCCAATCTTGTGATTTTTGTGGCTTTGGAAGCCGCGGGAATTCGGTGAGAGCCTCCAATTAAGTTGTGGAGTGTGCCTCATCCTTGTACGGGTTCGGTGACCACCCTCAAGTGTCCCATAGTGGTTCGTGGCACTCCGCATTGGTGGAGGCACGAAGGAGATTACGGTGTGCCATTTGACGGCTATTCGGGGATCACTTTGTGACTCCGCACCGCTCCAACGGAGACTAGCTTCCATTGGAAAGTGAACTTCGGGATAAATCATCGTCTCCAAGTGCCTCGGTATTTCTATACCCGAGCTTATTACTTATGCAATTTACCTTGTGATAGTCATTGAGTTTGAAGTAATATATCTTGCTATCACATAGTTGTATATCTTGTTTAGCATAAATTGTTGGTGCACATAGGTAAACCTAGCTTGTTTAGGTTTTGCGCTTGATAAATTAACCGCTAGTTCTATTCCGCATTTATTCAAGCCTAAACCGTAAAGAATTTTAAATCGCCTATTCACCCCCCTCTAGGCGATATCCGTGTCCTTTCAATATCCATCTATTTGTGAAAAGAAAATTCAAACGGGTGACCGAGCGCGACGAATTGGACAAAACTCGATGAATATTTGTGCGAATCTGGATCACAAATTAATGAGTTAGAGTCGATCAAACTCGAAACCGATCACGGTAATGGAACCTACTCGTCGACGCGTAAATTTTCCATGTATAATTTTTCTGGCGGTTTTTTTTTAAATGAGTTAGAGTCGATCAAACTCGAAACCGATCACGGGAATGGAAGCTACTCATGTATAATTTTTCTGGCGGTTTTGAAAAAAAAAGACCGCTGTAGCGTGCTACAGTACACTGTATCTACTGTAGCAGTGCTGCGGGCTCTTCAAGCGATTATATATAGTACCCCTCCGTTCCGAATTACTTGAACCCGTGACCGTCATGTGAAAGCAGTTGGAATCCAGGATATTTCTCTGTTGTATAATTTGATAGTAGTTAATTCATAGGATCTACCAAAAACTGAGTGAGTTTAAAAATAGAATGACTGGATGATGAGGGTGTTATTCTTTTACTAAAAGACGTTGCTTTGGACTTAAGTAAAGAAAAACTTTCAACCAAAAAAATGGGTTACCAATACCTTAAAAAATATTTGGGTATGGTACCAAGGCATATAATTTTTTGTAGTTTTGAGAACATTTTACAACAAATTTAAGGTTAAAGCTGAAGAAAATTTGTAATCATGTTTTCTGTGAGCCCATTCAATTGGCTCGGTGTACATTTCAACATTTTAGAGCTTTTTAATCAATAAAGTTCTGATTCTCACAAAAACATTGGGTCAAGTTGCATTTTAGGGACGCCTTGATAAAATGCCAACTACTAAGAAGGAGTACATGCGATTATTTTCCGCCTTTTTACTATGTATGAAGTTCTTTGTATCTACATACTCCTTCTGTTCGGAACTACCCCTAGTTTGGTTGGCCCAAAGCCGTCGCCCCTCCTGCCATGGGCCAAAGCCGACCCTAAGCTAGACGTGGTCGCTGCAGACCGTCGGCGAGGACGAGGCGATGGCTAGAAGGGCGAGGGTGAGGGAGCTCGGCGTCGCGGCGCACGCCGCCGTGGCCGAAGGTGGGTCATCGTGCAGTGACTGGGCACGGCTTATGGATGACCTCAAGGCGTTAAACGGCCACAAGCGATGATGATGCACCGACTCACACATGTGATGGCCGGTTAGTGCCGCCCGAAGCATGATGCGTATGGACATGTAAGTTATAGATAAAGAAAAATTCTGCCAAATATGAAAGCAGAATAGTCTCTTTGTTCGAAATTACATTGCATTCTAGGTTTAATGAAAATCAAACTATGTAAAGTTCGACTAAGTATATAAAAAATTATCGATATGTATAATGCAAAATAAATATTATTAGAATTATAAAAAAATCACATTATAGACAGTCATATTTCTATGCTTGGTGAAACTTTAAAATTTTAACCTTGAGCAAACCGAAAAAGCAGGATAATTTCGAACAGAGTAAGCACTACCGTAGATCTGATCGGAGATTGTATATTTATGCTGACCAAAGTCCAAAGGATATGTTAACATGGATCGATGTTCCACTTGCCACTCGTGTATGCCCGATGGCGTCCACAGACAGTGAGCTGCCGTTCCGTTGCGCACACGCTGTCAATCTACCGACGCCGACTCGCCGCGTAAATCACGATTACGGTATAACTAGAGTAATGTCACTGTTAATTTGCTTTGAACTCTGTGCAGCTGGTCCAAAAGCAGGATTACCTAAACGAGGCGTCTCGGGAAACCATGACCGCCATGTGAAACCAGTTCGGGATCAAGGATAGTTCTCTGCTGTGTAGTACTGAATTCATAGGATCTACCAAATCCAAAAGTGAATTTAAAAATTGAATGACTAGTGTGTGGTGATGCCAAACTGCCTCGCGTTCACTATTTTTCTCCCGAGTCGCTCCTCTCCCGAGCGGCTCCCCACCCGCCGAACCCTAGCCCCCCGTCGATCTCCTCCGCTCAGGCCGCTACTGCTGCCCTCCCGACGGCGGTGGCGGCGCCCATCCCGTCGAAGACGGTGGGCAGGAGAGGCGCTCCGCGGCGGCGCATCACGGGAGAGGTGGGGCGCAGGGCGGCGCGGCCATGGCGGCCGTGGCCTGAGGGCCTCCGACGGACCTGAGGCGAGGAGCTTGTGGCGCTCTGCCGTGCGGCCGAGATCTCCGGTAGGCGGCGATCTGGCGAACCGATCTGGGCCAAGCCCGATCTGGATCTTTCAGGGCCTGTCCTGCACGGAGGCTGGCTGTTCTCGGCGATGTGCTACCTTCTCCTCCGCGGCCAGTCCGGCTGGAGTTGACCGGCGGCGTGGGGGCCGTTGGTCTTGCGAATAAAGGCGGTGGTCCTTGCTTCCGAATCACGTCGAGATGAAGATCTGCTTGACGCCGGTACCTTGATCTGGCAAGAGTGTCGAGTTTCGGAAGGCTCCGCCGGTGATCTTTCATGGGCTAATTCCTAGAGATTCCTAGATCGGAGGGATTCGGTCGCGCCGGAGGGAGCGGCGTGAAGCTCTGCTTCTGTGCCATCATGGGCAAATCCATGGTGTAGTCAGAGGCGGGTGAAACTGCATGTGTTGCCCCATGCGTGGTTTTGTTAATTAATGACAATCCTTATGGACTAATGTTTGCATTGAGATATACTTGTAGATCTTGTCCATAGGAAAAGATTGGAGTTCATGTGTTGGACTCTAGAAGATTACATGATGATCAATGCTCTATTCAAGGGTTTATATGAAGAATGGTCATGTGTAGAGTGGAGCATATTGCAAGTATGTCTTGAAGGATTCAAGACATCATCTTTGTGAAACGGAGCTTAGCGAGGCTCTCCCATAATGGAGTATGGGGGAGTATTTGGAGAAGTCTTCATCACGCATGTGCTAGCAAGTACAATCAAGAAAGGTGTTCCAACTTGAGAGAGTCAAGATCGTCATCATCGAGTTCAAGTGGAATGCGCAAGGCAAATGTATGATCTTGATAGGGTTTCTATTTTACCTGTCTCATGTTATTAGTTTGGAGACCGGGTTATAGGATAGACGGCGTACTATCAAGAGGGGCTCTCAAGTGAGTAACTTGATCGCATCTTTGTGGAGAGATCAAACATTTGCATACTTGGCATATCATCTTTCTTGGTTCTTATTTGGCTTTTATCCATGTGAGAATTTAGAGCTTGTGTTCATCTCCATACCAAGTTCTAGTTCATCAAAAACGGATTTCATATGCATATCTTGTGGCGTTTTTTATATTGGAGGTTTTACCGGCTTATCTTTTCTAGAGAGGTCAAACTCTCTCCTTGTGATTTACTCCTCACATGATGGACAATGATGTGTATATGCATGATCTTTTAGTGCTTGTGAGTATCTTCTCACAAGCCAAAGATCATAGAAAACGGAGTCCGGATGAGAAACTTATTGCGGTTTTGGTTTGGAGGTTTTATCGGTTGTTTTTTTATCGAGAGGTCTAATCTTTCCCCATTTGATTTTATCCTCCGTTGTTGGACTATGATGTTTCTCTGCATGATCTTCTAAAGCTCTTCGTTGCGATTCCAACGAGCCCAAGAACATCGAAAACGGAGTCCGGATAATCAAGATATGATCGTTTTCGTGTTGACCTGTTTTCTGTTTTTTGTTGGCCGGCCCCCAGGCCAGCCCAGGCCGGCCCCAGGGCCGGCGGGCTCAGTTGGGCGCCCAGCCTTCAGCCCAGCATAGGCCGGCTGTAGGGCCGGCCGGCTCTATGAAGCGTCCGGCCTCCTGCCCAGCCTAGGCCGGCGTCCAGGCCGGCCCTCGCGAAAAATGGCCCCAACGGGCAGTTTTCTGCTGCCCCTTTTAAGGGGTCTTCTTCCCCAAAGAGACCCTAACTTTCCTAGCTCGTTCTTCCTCCTTTCTCCACCATTGTTGGCTTTGGAAGGCTTGCTTCTCTCTCAATCCCTCACATGATTCTTGCTTATATTTGAGGGAAAGTGAGAGGTGATCTTGATCTACATATTCATCCAATTCATTCCTCCTCTAAGTGAGGGGAACCAAGTAGATCGTGATCTTGAAATTCCATTTGTTGTGTTCTTCGTTGTTCTTCCTCTCTTCTCCCCCCATAAGCATTAGTTGCTTGTGGTGGGATTTGAGAGTGAAGGATTTGAGCACGTGTGCTCTTGCCTTTTGCATTTGGTGCATCGGTGTGCTCTCCACGAGTATTTGTCGAAGTTGAAAGCTTGTGAACTTGTTACTCTCGAGTCTTTGGACCCTAGACACCCGTGTGGTGGTTGGACCCTTGTGTGGTCACTTGTAGTTGTTCGGGAGCCCCCAATCCCGTTGTGGGTTGTGCCCCGGATCGTTGTTGAAAGGCTCCGGATTTCCGCCTCGAAGGATTCCAATAGTGGAAGGTGAACCAAACCTTTGTGGTGCGGTTCATCGTAGAATAGGGTGAGCCTTTGTGGCGTTGAGATCGACCTTTGTGGTGCCTCACACCTCTCCAACGAGACGTACTCCCCTAATAAGGTGGAACTCGGGAATACATCCTCGTCTCCGCGTGCCTCGGTTATTTCTATACCGAGCTCTTTACTTATGCACTTTACTTTGTGATAGCCTTTGTGCTTCAAGTTTATATCTTGCTATCACCTTGTTGCTTGTCTTGCTTAGCATAAGTTGTTGGTGCACATAGGTGAACCTAGTTTATTTAGGTTGTTGGCTTGTTAATTTAAACACCTGGGCTCTCTTGCTATCACCTTTCAATTGGTATCAGAGCCTGGGCTCTCTTTTTGGGCTTTACCGCCTAGAGAGTAAAGATGTCGTATAGAGAATTAGTGCACGATCCCACTCTTATATTCGATGGCACAAATTATGATGTTTGGAAAATTCGCATGCTTAACCTTCTTAGGGACATAAACCCAAATTTTAAGAGAATTGTAGATATGGGTTTTTCTCCTCCAAAGGATTCCCAAAAGTTATCTTTAGAGGATGAGGAAAACTCTTATCTCGATACTCGTGTATCTAATTGTCTCATATGTGTTTTGAGCGATGTAGTTCTTGCATCAATCATGCCTTTTCGGAACGCTCATGAGCTATGGACCAAGCTTCAAGATAAATATGAAGTGTCCAATATTATTGAGGATGATTGTTCTCCTCCACCTCCGGCCGTGATGAGTTCACAACTTCTTCCACTTCACCAACATGTGATTTGTCACAAGGTAATGATATGGTGAGTGGTGATAGAAATTGCTTTGTTGATGGTGAATATTCTATTGACTATACTTCATCTCTATCTCATTGCAATGTCTATCTTTGGACTTAAACACTTCTAGCACTCCAAATGTTTTACATGCTAGTGTTGCTAGTCCTTGCATATCATGTAATAGTTGTTTAACTAAATCTCATGATGATATGCTTCATTGTCTTGTTGCCATGAAAACAATACTTCCATATCCTCTATTTCTTGTGTGGCTAACAATGTAGAGGAATCCCAACATTTGTTGGAACAAGACGTGGATCTCAATGGTGCTTCAAGTATCTCTTCACCATCTTTGTCCACTACTCATTTTTGCCTTATGGCTAAGGATTCAAAGGTTTCTCCACCTTTGGAACCTCTACATCTTGTGATGATGTGGATGGGATTCTCATGGAGCGCTTATGGATGTTGAATCCATAACAAAGAAGGGTGAGATGGTATTTGGTGCTCTCCCCAAAGGTAGCAAAGCTATCCCTCCTCTAAGTGAAATCATTGTTTATGCTATTAAGAGTAGGGAAATCATTGAGGACTTGGAAACTCAATTTCTCGAGAAATGTCAAATTGAGAGAGAGGATGCCGATGAAAAGGCATCCTTAATGAATGCCCTTGAGGAAGAGCAAGAGCTTCGAGTGTCTCTTGAGGAGAAACTTGAATCTCTTGATGAATCAAATGATCTTATTATTGCTAAAATCATTAAGGAAAGAGATCATGCTATTGCTAAATATAAAGTGCTTAAAAAGGAAAAAGTTGAATTTGGTGTTGGCAATGCTAGACTAAGTGAGGATATAGAGAGACTTGACAAAGCCACAAGGCTTTAGAAAGTGAACACTCTCTCCTTATCAAGTCTCATGATCAACTCCAAACTCAACTATCTAAAATGATGAGCTTGCCAAGTTGTCTTCTTCCATTTCTAATGTTAATGATGCTTGTGCTACTAACTCCACTTCTTGTGAAGCATCTATTTTGAAGGAGAATGTTGAGCTAAGGGCTCAACTTGAGTTGCTAACTAGCAAGTATGGGAAATTGGAAGAAAGTCATGAAAAGCTTCTAGCTCTAATGATGATCTTCTAGCATCCATGCTAGGCTAAAGTTAGCTCATGAGGCTATCTACAAAGGTAACATCTTGTGAGCCTCATGTGGACAAAGGCACAACTTCGACTAAAAATGCTTTATTGCCATGTGCTAGTCCTAGTAATTCATCCACTCACAATATTGCTACATCTTGTGATGAATTACTTTCTATGCCTTGTTGCTCTAACAATGAAGCTTCTACTTCCTCTAGTGTTTTTGTTGATACTAACCATGTAGAGGAATTAAATGAGCTCAAGGCCCAAGTCACTTCTTTGAAGAAAGACTTGGAAAAGCGTCATGTTGGGGATTCTACACTTGACAATATGTTGAGTGTTCAAAGACGCCCCAATGACAAGAGTGGACTTGGATTCAACTCCAATTAAGAACAAGTCCAAGTATAACAAGAAGAACAAGGGCCAAGAACAAGTCAAGATTCGGCCAAGATTGTTTGCTTCAAGTGCAAAGTTGAAGGGCACCATGTTAGATCTTGCCCTTTGAAGAAGAAGCTCTTAGTGAGAAGCAACAAGGGAAGAAGCCTCAAGTTCAAACTCAAGTTCCTCAAGTTGAAGAACGGCCTCTTCCCAAGAAGAATCAAGCTACCCCTCCTCAAGTCAAGACTCCAACTAAGAAGAGAGGAGGAAGTAGATGTTGCTACCTATGCCGTGAGAAGGGTCACGTTGCTTCTTCATGCACAAATGGTACCTTATCCAACCCCATTATTATTGATGATGATTATTCTCTTCGGAAGGATAAGGTTGGCAATGTGTTTGCCAAATATGTTGGTACTCAAAGTGGTGTCAAGAAAAGAACCATTTGGGTTGCCAAGCCTATTGTGACTAACCTCTTAGGACCCAACTTGGTTGGGGACCAACAAGCTAAAACTTGATCAATAGGTGTTGTTGGAGGGCATTGGAGACTTGGCTACATCATGAAGAATTAAGGGATCTTCATCAATTATATTTCTCAAGCCAAGTCATTTGGATTATATTGTTCTATCTCATATCCAATGTTCCTCCTTGCGGTAACTTTTATTTAAATCATATATACATTGAAAGTTGCTTGCACCCTTGCATGTGTTAGGTTTTGTACCTTGCTAGTGTTTGTATGTGTTGTGCTCTCTACTTACTTATCTTGAGTAATCAAGTATGTGTATGTTGGTTTGCACACCATTTACTTGTGTTGAGCCTTATTGCTTTTATTTGATATCTTATCTTGTTGGCTCTCTTTTTGAGAGATTAATGGACTATCCTATTTTGGGGAGTGATATGCTTCGTGCACTTCACAATCCTAAAATTGTGTATACATGAGGAATACCACTTAGTGTTGATATATTAATATTATCTATTCTCTATGTGGTATGTCATTCATGAGAAATTCAAATTCTATAATGTCCATTAATTTCTCGAGTTGGTTTTGTTTGCCTCTTGTTTAAAAAAATGGATTATCACATTATGGGGGAGTAATAAGCTTGTGCATATTACAAACCTAGAAAATGTGAACATGTGAGGTATTGCCACCTAGAATTGATATTCTTCATTATCTTATTCCTATGTGGCATGTTGCTCAAACAAGTTCCATTTTGGTAAAATGATTTTTTTAATCATCTTTTGGATCTTGTTTGTGATGGACATTCTTGGTACGGTTTTCCCCAAATATGTTCGCATATCCTTTTGGGAAATCGATTGCTTCAAGCTACTCTTTGTAGTGGCTTTGCATGATCGCGTGAATACTTGAAGCTATCAAGAATATCTATTTTTAAGCTTTGGCCTTTAAATCTTATCTTTTGCCATATGCTTATTTGTTGTGAAATTGGTCTTCAATATCATTCCTATATACCACCGAGAAATATCTCTATACTCCTTGTCCATGACAAGTGATACTCATATTGTGGTGAATTTGTAGACCATCTTCACTTTGGCTCTTGCTTTGAATTGCCTTATTTTTATTGCCAAGGATTTGTTTGATCTAACTCTCTTGTCTTCCTTGTATCTTTTGGATCCTTGTTGCTCTACTCAAAATTTGTTTTATGCTTCTTCTTTAGGAAAAGCAATGATCCAATCTTGTGCATTTACATTCAAAAGTCATACTTCTTGATAATGCACTATTCTTGGGAAGCTATCCTACATTGAGTAGAACATCATTCTTTAAATTGGTTTTGCATCTTATTGCTTTCCTTGAACATGACTAGTGTTTGAATAATATGTATGGAGAGTGATGATCCCATTTGTGTGCATTTTGTATTCAAATGCAAGATCATAAATAATGCACAAATCTTGGGGGAGCAATCCTATATGCTTTTGAACATTAGTTGTCTTCAATTGGTTTTGATCCCGATGACGTGTCTCTTTGGAAGACAAACATTTTTCGTCTTGGTACTTTGTGCCATCATGAAAGTGTAGAGGGTTTGGTTTATTCCTTGATGATATTTTCATCAATTGGTATCTTACTTTCATTTGGCATCTTTTCAAAGTGGTATCTTCAATCATGTGTTGATTTGGGTTTTGATATAATTTGGACAATTCTTTTTCTTGTCACACTTGTGTGTGCTTTCTTGGTTTAATTGGTGTTTTGTCCAAATTGTATCTCGTTTGGTTCTTGAAAGTCTTGTGCATGCATATTTACTATATGTATATCTTATGGCATGCTTACTTTCGTTGATCCAATATATAGGATAAACTCCATCAAATCCTAAATGGCTAAGATGTGCATGAAATTCAATTTCATATCAATATGCACATATTTATGTGGAGTTTGTCCTATGTATTGTAGTTGCTCTAACTACTTTGGACCCAATGAGTTTGGGTACCATGTTGTACTTGAATTTGTTTTAGGTACATTGGAGATGCATTGGAAGCTTGTCTCATTTACAAGGAAGGTGTTATCACCATGTGCTTATTGGAGCCAAGCTTGGATGATCATGAACTCTTATCTTCTACATCACCAATGCTATCTCGGTAACAAGTATCTACCTCATGCATACATTTCTAGCTTTCAACCTTGTGTAGGTTGTATCTTGGCATGAATTTCCTTTGTGTGATACTTGTTATCTTTCTCGGAGCATCCTCTTTTCCCCTTATCCCTTGTGGATATTTTTGATGCTATGATGAGTACATGATGGACAATGATGTGTATATGCATGATATTTTAGTGCTTGTGAGTATCTTCTAACAAGCCAAAGATCATAGAAAACGGAGTCCGGATGAGAAACTTATTGCGGTTTTGGTTTGGAGGTTTTATCGGTTGTTCTTTTATCGAGAGGTCTAATCTTTCACCATTTGATTTTATCCTCCATTGTTGGACTATGGTGTTTCTCTGCATGATCTTGTAAAGCTCTTCGTTGCGATTCCAACGAGCCCAAGAACATCGAAAACGGAATCTGGATGATCAAGATATGATCATTTTCGTGTTGACCTGTTTTCTGTTTTTTGTTGGCCGGCCCCCAGGCCAGCCCAGGCCGGCCCCAGGGCCGGCGGGCTCTGTTGGGCGCCTAGCCTTCAGCCCAGCCTAGGCCGGCTGTAGGGCCGGCCGGCTCTATGAAGCGTCCGGCCTCCTACCCAGCCTAGGCCGGCCTCCAAGCCGGCCCTCGCGAAAAATGGCCCCAACGGGTAGTTTTCTGCTGCCCCTTTTAAGGGGTCTTCTTCCCCAAAGAGACCCTAACTTTCCTAGCTCGTTCTTCCTCCTTTCTCCACCATTGTTGGCTTTGGAAAGCTTGCTTCTCTCTCAATCCCTCCCATGATTCTTGTTTATATTTGAGGGAAAATGAGAGGTGATCTTGATCTACATATTCATCCAATTCATTCCTCCTCTAAGTGAGGGGAACCTAGTAGATCGTGATCTTGAAATTCCATTTGTTGTGTTCTTCGTTGTTCTTCCTCTCTTCTCCCCCCATAAGCATTAGTTGCTTGTGGTGGGATTTGAGAGTGAAGGATTTGAGCACTTGTGCTCTTGCCTTTTGCATTTGGTGCATCGGTGTGCTCTCCACGAGGATTCGTCGAAGTTGAAAGCTTGTGAACTTGTTACTCTCAGGTCTTTGGACCCTAGACGCCCGTGTGGTGGTTGGACCCTTGTGTGGTCACTTGTAGCTGTTCGGGAGCCCCCAATCCCGTTGTGGGTTGTGCCCCGGATCGTTGTTGAAAGGCTCCGGATTTTCGCCTCGAAGGATTCCAATAGTGGAAGGTGAACCAAACCTTTGTGGTGCGGTTCATCGGAGAATAGGGTGAGCCTTTGTGGCGTTGAGATCGACCTTTGTGGTGCCTCACACCTCTCCAACGAGACGTACTCCCCTAAGAAGGAGGAACTCGGGAATACATCCTCGTCTCCGCGTGCCTCGGTTATTTCTATACCGAGCTCTTTACTTATGCACTTTACTTTGTGATAGCCTTTGTGCTTGAAGTTTATATCTTGCTATCACCTTGTTGCTTGTCTTTCTTAGCATAAGTTGTTGGTGCACATAGGTGAACCTAGTTTATTTAGGTTGTTGGCTTGTTAATTTAAACACCTAGTTTTATTCCGCAATTATCAAGCCTAAACCGGAAAAGTTTTAATCGCCTATTCACCCCCCCTCTAGGCGACATCCTTGTCCTTTCAGTGGGGAATGTCATGAAATCTGTGATTAAAGGACTAGCAAATGGTGATTGGAGGCTTTGCGGTGATGAGAAACTTGCTTGGAGTTGCAGGAGGCGGTGCAGCGGTATGTTAGTGGGGGCAACATCACAGGTGAAGTTCAAAGTCCTACCTTTCAGGGTGAAGATCCAAGGTCTGGCCTTAACTGGTTGTGCCTGGCAATGGGCTTGCTGAAGACATTGTTTTGAGAGCGGGGACTATCTTCAGGGTGAAAACCCAAGGTCTGGCCATAATTGGTTGTGCCTGACACTGTTCTTCTTGAAGGCGTTGCTTTTGAAGATTTGGACATCAAGTGGTGTCTTGGTGGTGGTTGTGCGGCTGCTGCAAGGACTGTAACTCTGTAGCGGGACTTTTCTTTTTATTTCTTCTTCTTATTGTCTTCCGGCTGTGTGCATCCGTAATAGCTTTGGTTATTGCGTTGTTGCAGGGGCTGGGTGTAATTTGTATCTCCGCGATATTAATAAACACTCTTTATCTAAAAAAATGATGAGTGTGTTACCCTTTTGCGATTCAAAGACGTCGCTTTGGACCTAAGTAAACGTGAACTTTCAAGAAAAAAATGGTTACAACTTACAAATACCTTAAAAAAAATATGGTACTAAGGCACATAATTTTATGGAGTTTTGAGAACATTTTACTATGTGACCTGGGCCTACCTATCGGGTGCCCCACCATGAAGATACCTGGTGCACGATTAGGGTCCAGTATGCGGGCTACTGGATGACAACACTCAAGGCCCACGAAGGGGGCCCAAAAAGACAGAGTGTGTACCAAGGAAGGCGTAGCTTATGGCGGTAGAGACCTACCTTACCTGTAAACCTAGTCGGTTGCGAACTCACGAGACCCAGCCTCCAATATAAAGGCTGGGAGGGCCGCCGATTAGGGCACGCTATTATTCCACCACCAAAACCCTAGCGAGATCGATATCTCGCCGGGATCGCCATTGTAACACCTCTGATAATCAATACCTGACAAGTAAGAAGTAGGGTGTTATCCTTCAGGAGCCTGAACCTGGGTAAATCGCCTTTCTTGTCATCCGTGGTAACTACCAGCTCTTCATCTTTCTCCCTCTTAATCAACCTGGGGTACTCGACCCTGGGAATTGCCGTGGCCACCCCACGTCACTATGTATGAAGTACTTTCTATGTACATACTCCTTCAGTTCAGAAATACCCCTTGTTTGGCTGGGCCCCGGTCCGTCGACCCTCCCGCCCTTGGCCAAAGACGACCCTGAGCTCGACGTGGTCATTGCAGATCATCTTTGGCGCGCTGTTTCTGAGCCCTAAAGTCTGCATCGTTTCTTTCTTAAATTTTAGTTAATACCGCACTATCACATCTTATTCTGTCAGATCCGGAGACTAATATAAACCTAAATCCTAGGATATCAAAATCTCCACCTTTTTACCCTTTTACATCGTGACAGCCCCGGTCCCACCTGTCGGTGTCCGTGGGCAGAAACCAACCTGGTGTAAAAAAGTTCCAGAACCAGAAGATGTTCCTATTTTGAAACCTTAATAACTTGAGTTTTACACATTGAAATTTGATAAATAAAATATGATTTAGTATAAGAAAATTCCAGTCTATCCAAATATGCAACTTGTTTATTGTTTGATCACCTAAAATTTTTCCAAACACTAAAACTTTTGTTGACCAATAAACTTGCAAAAATCATAACTTTAACTATCAACCCAAATCATGCAATTAATATACCAAATTGAAGCTTTTCTTTTTTGACAAGAATATACCAAATTTAAGCTAAACATATTATATTTATGTTTCCAGCATGTGCATGCATACATAAACAACTTTAACCTCTTGTTGTGTAGAAAACCATCAAAACAACATCTTATGCATATGGGGTAAAACAAGATTGCTTTTATTTATGGCACAGGACCCTCCGAGGACGTAACCTAGTGCCTGGCCACTGAGCTTCCTGGCAAGCATCCCCCAACCCTGCCTATGCCCCTTACATTTTTACACTAGGTTACCATTCTTGTTGTGTCTCGATTCATGTTTTATGCTTGGTCTATCTTTTGTAACCCATATGTTGACGCATGCTTAGGTTGTTTTGTCTAATCTTGTTATCTTGATCTTATGATTATGCTTCTTAGATATGATAGCTTGACTCTACTTTACATATATAATGATGTCATTGTGTGGAGATAAATTTTCAATGATAAGGCATCGATGGGAGGCCATGTGTGGTGTTTTGTTGCACTAGTGTCGCCAAGTACCCTCGTTCTTGTCCTCTAATACAAGACCGAGCGCTCTAACCACTCGTGGGAGGTGTGTACTTTACCTAATCTTGCAAAGCGGACGTGACCACCGGTCTAAGAATAATTTGAACATGGGGATAACTGAGACAAAAATTATTTTATACTAAACTTTTATACCTAATACTTTATTTTCATGGTATGATCATAGCCACCATGAATTTTGGTTACTTATTTTACATACTTAACCAGAAAGCAAGGTTCCTAATATTAAAGTAAACGTCGTTTGTTGTACAATTGTAATGTATGTCGATGAAAAATACACCTGCATTTCACTTTATGTAAACTAATTTTGTAGCATTATTCCTTCATAAATTATTTTCCAGTTGAGTAAACTATATATAACTATACATGTTTATGGTGGATATCACTAAATCACGTGGTCCAAAAAATATCTTCATATCTCGTTTGGTTCTTGGAAGTCGTGTGCATGCATATTTACTATATGTACATCTTATGGCATGCTTACGTTCGTTGATCCAATATATAGAATAAACTCCAACAAATCCTAAATGGCTAAGATGTGCATGAAATTCAATTTCATATCAATATGCACATATTTATATGGAGTTTGTCCTATGTATTGTAGTTGCTCTAACTACTTTGGACCCAATGAGTTTGGGTACCATGTTGTACTTAAATTTGTTTTAGGTACATTGGAGATGCATTGGAAACTTGTCTCATTTACAAGGAAGGTGTTATCACCATGTGCTTATTGGAGCCAAGCTTGGATGATCATGAACTCTTATCTTCTACATCAGCAATGTTATCTCGGTAACAAGTATCTACCTCATGCATACATTTCTAGCTTTCAACCTTGTGTAGGTTGTATCTTGGCATGAATTTCCTTTGTGTGATACTTGTTATCTTTCTCGGAGCATCCTCTTTTCCCCTTATCCCTTGTGGATATTTTTGATGCTATGATGAGTACATGATGGACAATGATGTGTATATGCATGATATTTTAGTGCTTGTGAGTATCTTCTAACAAGCCAAAGATCATAGAAAACGGAGTCCGGATGAGAAACTTATTGCGGTTTTGGTTTGGAGGTTTTATCGGTTGTTCTTTTATCGAGAGGTCTAATCTTTCACCATTTGATTTTATCCTCCATTGTTGGACTATGGTGTTTCTCTGCATGATCTTGTAAAGCTCTTCGTTGCGATTCCAACGAGCCCAAGAACATCGAAAACGGAATCTGGATGATCAAGATATGATCATTTTCGTGTTGACCTGTTTTCTGTTTTTTGTTGGCCGGCCCCCAGGCCAGCCCAGGCCGGCCCCAGGGCCGGCGGGCTCTGTTGGGCGCCTAGCCTTCAGCCCAGCCTAGGCCGGCTGTAGGGCCGGCCGGCTCTATGAAGCGTCCGGCCTCCTACCCAGCCTAGGCCGGCCTCCAAGCCGGCCCTCGCGAAAAATGGCCCCAACGGGTAGTTTTCTGCTGCCCCTTTTAAGGGGTCTTCTTCCCCAAAGAGACCCTAACTTTCCTAGCTCGTTCTTCCTCCTTTCTCCACCATTGTTGGCTTTGGAAAGCTTGCTTCTCTCTCAATCCCTCCCATGATTCTTGTTTATATTTGAGGGAAAATGAGAGGTGATCTTGATCTACATATTCATCCAATTCATTCCTCCTCTAAGTGAGGGGAACCTAGTAGATCGTGATCTTGAAATTCCATTTGTTGTGTTCTTCGTTGTTCTTCCTCTCTTCTCCCCCCATAAGCATTAGTTGCTTGTGGTGGGATTTGAGAGTGAAGGATTTGAGCACTTGTGTTCTTGCCTTTTGCATTTGGTGCATCGGTGTGCTCTCCACGAGGATTCGTCGAAGTTGAAAGCTTGTGAACTTGTTACTCTCAGGTCTTTGGACCCTAGACGCCCGTGTGGTGGTTGGACCCTTGTGTGGTCACTTGTAGCTGTTCAGGAGCCCCCAATCCCGTTGTGGGTTGTGCCCCGGATCGTTGTTGAAAGGCTCCGGATTTTCGCCTCGAAGGATTCCAATAGTGGAAGGTGAACCAAACCTTTGTGGTGCGGTTCATCGGAGAATAGGGTGAGCCTTTGTGGCGTTGAGATCGACCTTTGTGGTGCCTCACACCTCTCCAACGAGACGTACTCCCCTAAGAAGGAGGAACTCGGGAATACATCCTCGTCTCCGCGTGCCTCGGTTATTTCTATACCGAGCTCTTTACTTATGCACTTTACTTTGTGATAGCCTTTGTGCTTGAAGTTTATATCTTGCTATCACCTTGTTGCTTGTCTTTCTTAGCATAAGTTGTTGGTGCACATAGGTGAACCTAGTTTATTTAGGTTGTTGGCTTGTTAATTTAAACACCTAGTTTTATTCCGCAATTATCAAGCCTAAACCGGAAAAGTTTTAATCGCCTATTCACCCCCCCTCTAGGCGACATCCTTGTCCTTTCAGTGGGGAATGTCATGAAATCTGTGATTAAAGGACTAGCAAATGGTGATTGGAGGCTTTGCGGTGATGAGAAACTTGCTTGGAGTTGCAGGAGGCGGTGCAGCGGTATGTTAGTGGGGGCAACATCACAGGTGAAGTTCAAAGTCCTACCTTTCAGGGTGAAGATCCAAGGTCTGGCCTTAACTGGTTGTGCCTGGCAATGGGCTTGCTGAAGACATTGTTTTGAGAGCGGGGACTATCTTCAGGGTGAAAACCCAAGGTCTGGCCATAATTGGTTGTGCCTGACACTGTTCTTCTTGAAGGCGTTGCTTTTGAAGATTTGGACATCAAGTGGTGTCTTGGTGGTGGTTGTGCGGCTGCTGCAAGGACTGTAACTCTGTAGCGGGACTTTTCTTTTTATTTCTTCTTCTTATTGTCTTCCGGCTGTGTGCATCCGTAATAGCTTTGGTTATTGCGTTGTTGCAGGGGCTGGGTGTAATTTGTATCTCCGCGATATTAATAAACACTCTTTATCTAAAAAAATGATGAGTGTGTTACCCTTTTGCGATTCAAAGACGTCGCTTTGGACCTAAGTAAACGTGAACTTTCAAGAAAAAAATGGTTACAACTTACAAATACCTTAAAAAAAATATGGTACTAAGGCACATAATTTTATGGAGTTTTGAGAACATTTTACTATGTGACCTGGGCCTACCTATCGGGTGCCCCACCATGAAGATACCTGGTGCACGATTAGGGTCCAGTATGCGGGCTACTGGATGACAACACTCAAGGCCCACGAAGGGGGCCCAAAAAGACAGAGTGTGTACCAAGGAAGGCGTAGCTTATGGCGGTAGAGACCTACCTTACCTGTAAACCTAGTCGGTTGCGAACTCACGAGACCCAGCCTCCAATATAAAGGCTGGGAGGGCCGCCGATTAGGGCACGCTATTATTCCACCACCAAAACCCTAGCGAGATCGATATCTCGCCGGGATCGCCATTGTAACACCTCTGATAATCAATACCAGACAAGTAAGAAGTAGGGTGTTATCCTTCAGGAGCCTGAACCTGGGTAAATCGCCTTTCTTGTCATCCGTGGTAACTACCAGCTCTTCATCTTTCTCCCTCTTAATCAACCTGGGGTACTCGACCCTGGGAATTGCCGTGGCCACCCCACGTCACTATGTATGAAGTACTTTCTATGTACATACTCCTTCAGTTCAGAAATACCCCTTGTTTGGCTGGGCCCCGGTCCGTCGACCCTCCCGCCCTTGGCCAAAGACGACCCTGAGCTCGACGTGGTCATTGCAGATCATCTTTGGCGCGCTGTTTCTGAGCCCTAAAGTCTGCATCGTTTCTTTCTTAAATTTTAGTTAATACCGCACTATCACATCTTATTCTGTCAGATCCGGAGACTAATATAAACCTAAATCCTAGGATATCAAAATCTCCACCTTTTTACCCTTTTACATCGTGACAGCCCCGGTCCCACCTGTCGGTGTCCGTGGGCAGAAACCAACCTGGTGTAAAAAAGTTCCAGAACCAGAAGATGTTCCTATTTTGAAACCTTAATAACTTGAGTTTTACACATTGAAATTTGATAAATAAAATATGATTTAGTATAAGAAAATTCCAGTCTATCCAAATATGCAACTTGTTTATTGTTTGATCACCTAAAATTTTTCCAAACACTAAAACTTTTGTTGACCAATAAACTTGCAAAAATCATAACTTTAACTATCAACCCAAATCATGCAATTAATATACCAAATTGAAGCTTTTCTTTTTTGACAAGAATATACCAAATTTAAGCTAAACATATTATATTTATGTTTCCAGCATGTGCATGCATACATAAACAACTTTAACCTCTTGTTGTGTAGAAAACCATCAAAACAACATCTTATGCATATGGGGTAAAACAAGATTGCTTTTATTTATGGCACAGGACCCTCCGAGGACGTAACCTAGTGCCTGGCCACTGAGCTTCCTGGCAAGCATCCCCCAACCCTGCCTATGCCCCTTACATTTTTACACTAGGTTACCATTCTTGTTGTGTCTCGATTCATGTTTTATGCTTGGTCTATCTTTTGTAACCCATATGTTGACGCATGCTTAGGTTGTTTTGTCTAATCTTGTTAT
This sequence comes from Poa pratensis, assembly GCA_947311845.1. Classification (NCBI taxonomy): domain Eukaryota; kingdom Viridiplantae; phylum Streptophyta; class Magnoliopsida; order Poales; family Poaceae; genus Poa; species Poa pratensis. The sequence continues at coordinate 30,246,519 of CAMZMU010000115.1, forward strand.
CTTGATCTTATGATTATGCTTCTTAGATATGATAGCTTGACTCTACTTTACATATATAATGATGTCATTGTGTGGAGATAAATTTTCAATGATAAGGCATCGATGGGAGGCCATGTGTGGTGTTTTGTTGCACTAGTGTCGCCAAGTACCCTCGTTCTTGTCCTCTAATACAAGACCGAGCGCTCTAACCACTCGTGGGAGGTGTGTACTTTACCTAATCTTGCAAAGCGGACGTGACCACCGGTCTAAGAATAATTTGAACATGGGGATAACTGAGACAAAAATTATTTTATACTAAACTTTTATACCTAATACTTTATTTTCATGGTATGATCATAGCCACCATGAATTTTGGTTACTTATTTTACATACTTAACCAGAAAGCAAGGTTCCTAATATTAAAGTAAACGTCGTTTGTTGTACAATTGTAATGTATGTCGATGAAAAATACACCTGCATTTCACTTTATGTAAACTAATTTTGTAGCATTATTCCTTCATAAATTATTTTCCAGTTGAGTAAACTATATATAACTATACATGTTTATGGTGGATATCACTAAATCACGTGGTCCAAAAAATATCTTCATATCTCGTTTGGTTCTTGGAAGTCGTGTGCATGCATATTTACTATATGTACATCTTATGGCATGCTTACGTTCGTTGATCCAATATATAGAATAAACTCCAACAAATCCTAAATGGCTAAGATGTGCATGAAATTCAATTTCATATCAATATGCACATATTTATATGGAGTTTGTCCTATGTATTGTAGTTGCTCTAACTACTTTGGACCCAATGAGTTTGGGTACCATGTTGTACTTAAATTTGTTTTAGGTACATTGGAGATGCATTGGAAACTTGTCTCATTTACAAGGAAGGTGTTATCACCATGTGCTTATTGGAGCCAAGCTTGGATGATCATGAACTCTTATCTTCTACATCAGCAATGTTATCTCGGTAACAAGTATCTACCTCATGCATACATTTCTAGCTTTCAACCTTGTGTAGGTTGTATCTTGGCATGAATTTCCTTTGTGTGATACTTGTTATCTTTCTCGGAGCATCCTCTTTTCCCCTTATCCCTTGTGGATATTTTTGATGCTATGATGAGTACATGATGGACAATGATGTGTATATGCATGATATTTTAGTGCTTGTGAGTATCTTCTAACAAGCCAAAGATCATAGAAAACGGAGTCCGGATGAGAAACTTATTGCGGTTTTGGTTTGGAGGTTTTATCGGTTGTTCTTTTATCGAGAGGTCTAATCTTTCACCATTTGATTTTATCCTCCATTGTTGGACTATGGTGTTTCTCTGCATGATCTTGTAAAGCTCTTCGTTGCGATTCCAACGAGCCCAAGAACATCGAAAACGGAATCTGGATGATCAAGATATGATCATTTTCGTGTTGACCTGTTTTCTGTTTTTTGTTGGCCGGCCCCCAGGCCAGCCCAGGCCGGCCCCAGGGCCGGCGGGCTCTGTTGGGCGCCTAGCCTTCAGCCCAGCCTAGGCCGGCTGTAGGGCCGGCCGGCTCTATGAAGCGTCCGGCCTCCTACCCAGCCTAGGCCGGCCTCCAAGCCGGCCCTCGCGAAAAATGGCCCCAACGGGTAGTTTTCTGCTGCCCCTTTTAAGGGGTCTTCTTCCCCAAAGAGACCCTAACTTTCCTAGCTCGTTCTTCCTCCTTTCTCCACCATTGTTGGCTTTGGAAAGCTTGCTTCTCTCTCAATCCCTCCCATGATTCTTGTTTATATTTGAGGGAAAATGAGAGGTGATCTTGATCTACATATTCATCCAATTCATTCCTCCTCTAAGTGAGGGGAACCTAGTAGATCGTGATCTTGAAATTCCATTTGTTGTGTTCTTCGTTGTTCTTCCTCTCTTCTCCCCCCATAAGCATTAGTTGCTTGTGGTGGGATTTGAGAGTGAAGGATTTGAGCACTTGTGTTCTTGCCTTTTGCATTTGGTGCATCGGTGTGCTCTCCACGAGGATTCGTCGAAGTTGAAAGCTTGTGAACTTGTTACTCTCAGGTCTTTGGACCCTAGACGCCCGTGTGGTGGTTGGACCCTTGTGTGGTCACTTGTAGCTGTTCGGGAGCCCCCAATCCCGTTGTGGGTTGTGCCCCGGATCGTTGTTGAAAGGCTCCGGATTTTCGCCTCGAAGGATTCCAATAGTGGAAGGTGAACCAAACCTTTGTGGTGCGGTTCATCGGAGAATAGGGTGAGCCTTTGTGGCGTTGAGATCGACCTTTGTGGTGCCTCACACCTCTCCAACGAGACGTACTCCCCTAAGAAGGAGGAACTCGGGAATACATCCTCGTCTCCGCGTGCCTCGGTTATTTCTATACCGAGCTCTTTACTTATGCACTTTACTTTGTGATAGCCTTTGTGCTTGAAGTTTATATCTTGCTATCACCTTGTTGCTTGTCTTTCTTAGCATAAGTTGTTGGTGCACATAGGTGAACCTAGTTTATTTAGGTTGTTGGCTTGTTAATTTAAACACCTAGTTTTATTCCGCAATTATCAAGCCTAAACCGGAAAAGTTTTAATCGCCTATTCACCCCCCCTCTAGGCGACATCCTTGTCCTTTCAGTGGGGAATGTCATGAAATCTGTGATTAAAGGACTAGCAAATGGTGATTGGAGGCTTTGCGGTGATGAGAAACTTGCTTGGAGTTGCAGGAGGCGGTGCAGCGGTATGTTAGTGGGGGCAACATCACAGGTGAAGTTCAAAGTCCTACCTTTCAGGGTGAAGATCCAAGGTCTGGCCTTAACTGGTTGTGCCTGGCAATGGGCTTGCTGAAGACATTGTTTTGAGAGCGGGGACTATCTTCAGGGTGAAAACCCAAGGTCTGGCCATAATTGGTTGTGCCTGACACTGTTCTTCTTGAAGGCGTTGCTTTTGAAGATTTGGACATCAAGTGGTGTCTTGGTGGTGGTTGTGCGGCTGCTGCAAGGACTGTAACTCTGTAGCGGGACTTTTCTTTTTATTTCTTCTTCTTATTGTCTTCCGGCTGTGTGCATCCGTAATAGCTTTGGTTATTGCGTTGTTGCAGGGGCTGGGTGTAATTTGTATCTCCGCGATATTAATAAACACTCTTTATCTAAAAAAATGATGAGTGTGTTACCCTTTTGCGATTCAAAGACGTCGCTTTGGACCTAAGTAAACGTGAACTTTCAAGAAAAAAATGGTTACAACTTACAAATACTTTAAAAAAAATATGGTACTAAGGCACATAATTTTATGGAGTTTTGAGAACATTTTACTATGTGACCTGGGCCTACCTATCGGGTGCCCCACCATGAAGATACCTGGTGCACGATTAGGGTCCAGTATGCGGGCTACTGGATGACAACACTCAAGGCCCACGAAGGGGGCCCAAAAAGACAGAGTGTGTACCAAGGAAGGCGTAGCTTATGGCGGTAGAGACCTACCTTACCTGTAAACCTAGTCGGTTGCGAACTCACGAGACCCAGCCTCCAATATAAAGGCTGGGAGGGCCGCCGATTAGGGCACGCTATTATTCCACCACCAAAACCCTAGCGAGATCGATATCTCGCCGGGATCGCCATTGTAACACCTCTGATAATCAATACCAGACAAGTAAGAAGTAGGGTGTTATCCTTCAGGAGCCTGATCCTGGGTAAATCGCCTTTCTTGTCATCCGTGGTAACTACCAGCTCTTCATCTTTCTCCCTCTTAATCAACCTGGGGTACTCGACCCTGGGAATTGCCGTGGCCACCCCACGTCACTATGTATGAAGTACTTTCTATGTACATACTCCTTCAGTTCAGAAATACCCCTTGTTTGGCTGGGCCCCGGTCCGTCGACCCTCCCGCCCTTGGCCAAAGACGACCCTGAGCTCGACGTGGTCATTGCAGATCATCTTTGGCGCGCTGTTTCTGAGCCCTAAAGTCTGCATCGTTTCTTTCTTAAATTTTAGTTAATACCGCACTATCACATCTTATTCTGTCAGATCCGGAGACTAATATAAACCTAAATCCTAGGATATCAAAATCTCCACCTTTTTACCCTTTTACATCGTGACAGCCCCGGTCCCACCTGTCGGTGTCCGTGGGCAGAAACCAACCTGGTGTAAAAAAGTTCCAGAACCAGAAGATGTTCCTATTTTGAAACCTTAATAACTTGAGTTTTACACATTGAAATTTGATAAATAAAATATGATTTAGTATAAGAAAATTCCAGTCTATCCAAATATGCAACTTGTTTATTGTTTGATCACCTAAAATTTTTCCAAACACTAAAACTTTTGTTGACCAATAAACTTGCAAAAATCATAACTTTAACTATCAACCCAAATCATGCAATTAATATACCAAATTGAAGCTTTTCTTTTTTGACAAGAATATACCAAATTTAAGCTAAACATATTATATTTATGTTTCCAGCATGTGCATGCATACATAAACAACTTTAACCTCTTGTTGTGTAGAAAACCATCAAAACAACATCTTATGCATATGGGGTAAAACAAGATTGCTTTTATTTATGGCACAGGACCCTCCGAGGACGTAACCTAGTGCCTGGCCACTGAGCTTCCTGGCAAGCATCCCCCAACCCTGCCTATGCCCCTTACATTTTTACACTAGGTTACCATTCTTGTTGTGTCTCGATTCATGTTTTATGCTTGGTCTATCTTTTGTAACCCATATGTTGACGCATGCTTAGGTTGTTTTGTCTAATCTTGTTATCTTGATCTTATGATTATGCTTCTTAGATATGATAGCTTGACTCTACTTTACATATATAATGATGTCATTGTGTGGAGATAAATTTTCAATGATAAGGCATCGATGGGAGGCCATGTGTGGTGTTTTGTTGCACTAGTGTCGCCAAGTACCCTCGTTCTTGTCCTCTAATACAAGACCGAGCGCTCTAACCACTCGTGGGAGGTGTGTACTTTACCTAATCTTGCAAAGCGGACGTGACCACCGGTCTAAGAATAATTTGAACATGGGGATAACTGAGACAAAAATTATTTTATACTAAACTTTTATACCTAATACTTTATTTTCATGGTATGATCATAGCCACCATGAATTTTGGTTACTTATTTTACATACTTAACCAGAAAGCAAGGTTCCTAATATTAAAGTAAACGTCGTTTGTTGTACAATTGTAATGTATGTCGATGAAAAATACACCTGCATTTCACTTTATGTAAACTAATTTTGTAGCATTATTCCTTCATAAATTATTTTCCAGTTGAGTAAACTATATATAACTATACATGTTTATGGTGGATATCACTAAATCACGTGGTCCAAAAAATATCTTCATAACTGTTTTGAATGACTAGGTAAGAATTCTTACAGGAAGCTTCTTGAGTACAAATTGAAACTTCCATATTATAAGTAGAATTGTTGGTTAGATTTCGTGCAACGGCTATTTTTCCTAGACCATAGACTCTAGAAAAAGTTTTCCTGCAACGTCTAGTTGTAGTGGGACCTACAAATGGCCCTCATTCTCTCTAAAGGGATCCGATTTGTTGAGCATGGTTTTGTCCTCCATTGTTATTCTTAATTTTTTTGCTTTCTGTTTATTCCTCCATGATTTTTCATCTGCATGAAGCAGAAAGAGTGAGCAGATCTAAATCTACTATTTCATAAATCAGTCTCTCCCCTTAGTGAGGGGAAACTTTTGGGTATAGTTATTTGTGATTCATTTGTTGAGTTCTTTCTTGTTTTTCCTTTCTTGTCACACCCTAGCATTAGTTTTTTTTGTGAGATTTGGAGAGAAGGAATTGACCACTTGGTCTTGACGTTGCATTCGATGCATCGGTTTGAATTCTCCGCGAAGATTTGTGAAAATAAAAGTTTTAGAAGCTTACTACTCTTGGGTGCATAGTGCGCTCATGAGTTTGTTCCTCTTGGTCGCACGGTGTACCCTAATCGGTTGGCGTTATCACGGAGTTCAACTTGGTGAGAAGATTTGGGTAAATCTTCAGAAGCCTCAAATTAATTAGTGGCGGAGATTGCCCCGGACGATTTGTGCGGGTTTGGTGAACGTTCTCAAGATTACCTCACAGTGAAATCGTGGCACGTTATATTGTGTGAGGGCACAAGAGGAATAAGGTGATCCATTGTGGCTATTGGAGAGAATCGTTCCTCCACACCTTTTGTACTAGAATAGTTTCTACTAGAAATGGACATCAGGATAACTATCGTCTTTGCGTGCCTCAGTTTCTTATATGTATCCAAACTCTTTACTTGTGAATTAACTTCGTGATACCATCGTGCTTGAAGTTATATATCATTCTATCTCATAGCTGTTTATCTTGTTTAGCATAAGTTTTTGGTGCACATAGTTGAGCCTAGTTGATTTAGGTTCTATGCTTGATAAAATAAACGTTAGTTTTATTCCACATTTATTCAAGTCTAAACCATAATTATTTTAAATCGCCTATTCACCTCCTCTAGGCGACATCCATGTCCTTTCACCTGCTCTCTCTCTCTCTCTCTCTCTCTCTCTCTCTCTCTCTCTCGCTCTGTGTGTGTGTGTGTGCGCTTCCCATCATCCATCGCGACTGCCCTTGCCGTTATTCTTCATCATGTCGACATGCGTTGTTTTGCCGTGTCCTCGGCTCGCATGTCCTTCTCCTCCATGGAAGACACACATGAGCATAGCCATGGCCATGGTCATGGTGGAGATCCAAAATCAGAGGACTCCAAAATGTGTCGAGCTTTGTGAGCGATGGGAATGGGCCTAGTTTGCCCTATCTAGTACTGACAGGGCTCCAACTAGGTGGATTCGCGTCCGGCGTAGCGAATCAAGGAATCCGGGGCTGTCATGGATGGTGGCACGAGGTTAGGTTTTCATGATTTTTCGATCTTGCATACTTTTGACAGCTTTGTACAAACTCACTCCACTAGTACCAATAGATGGCATAGGGCATGCTAATGCACACGTGAGATGTTGCGACGATTCTAGGGGTATGCTACAAGTTTTTTTTTCCAAATAAAAATTGACGTTGTATACCGCGTAGCAAATGCTGCAAACATGTGTTTGTTTTCTAGCGAATGCATACGCAAAATGTTGCGACGATTCTGGGCGTTGTCACAAATTTGCTCAAATGTTGCGAATGTGAGGTGCTACAAACATTGATTTCGCATGATGCATTTTTTGTTTTGTTTTGACATTTTCGTGAATCTTGCTACCACCGATTTTCGCTGCAAAAAATTGTTGCACAACTAGTTTTTTTTGGTGCATTACATTTTTCCCGGTATGCTATGAATTTCTTTGACGGTCTTCGTGGGACTCGGTTTTTGTTGCAAAAGTCGGATGGTCCAATCTGCCCTAGATGGCGATCGGACGGCTGGGCGGTCCAAATCCTCGTCATCGCGAAACCTTTGGCCGGGGCGGGGACCCCATCCTCGACCTCGAGTGGCGAGGCACGCGAGTGCGCTCGATGACCTCCACGACGTGAACCGAACTTGCAAAGTCGCCGTTGCTAGAATGCCAGGATCGATAGGCTCGAGCAAGTCTTGTCAAACTTTTCCACCATCATATTGAAAATTCCTTGTATCGCCTGGCGCCCGCTAGCTGCTCTCTCCTTCATCCCCGGGCACTTGGCAGACACTCCCGCTTCCCGTAGCCCCTAGGCCTCCTCGCCCTGCACAAACTTTATAATCCCGACGCGAGATCGAGAGGGAGAGAGAGGGAGCGTGCTCGTGCTCGTGCATGGTTTCTGGTGCAAGATCCGGGGTTAAATATGGACATCCTGGATCACTCTGAAGAAGAGGAGGAGCGGAGCTACTACGGCAGCGGCGGCAGGTTCGGCGCGCGGTGGCAGAAGCCGAGGTCCAAGAGCCACCACCAGCTGCTGCTCATGGACAGCATCGGCAAAGGCAACGGCAACGGCGTCGACGGGGACGGCGCGTCGGAGGATCAGGAGATCGTGCCGCTGCCGGAGTACGAGCGGCTGTCCCAGTCGGCGCGCCTCCCGGAGGACCCCGACCCCAAGAACCCGCTGCTGCCGGAGTACCGGGTCGCGTCTCCGCCATCGCCGCCGCTGCCGCTTATGCCGGCGCGGCAGCAGAAGAAGCCGGCGGCGTGGAGGCTGATCGAGTACGTGCGGTCCCGGCATAGGTCGGGCGTGCCCGGCGGGTGCGGCTCGTCGGACGGCGACTCCAAGAGCTCTGACGGCGAGAGGGAGGCGGACGACGGCGAGGAGGGGAAGAAGGAGGAGAAGGGTAAGAAGCGGTCGTCGTGGCTGCCGGACCGCGAGCGCCGGTGGCCGGTGCAGGGGTTCTACTAGCTAGGGTGCCGTCTCCGTCCGCCCTTGTCGTGGACTTGTCGTCGTCTCTGTTCTTTTTTTTATCCGTTCTTGTAAGCCAAAGCTGATAAACCTCATGACGTGTCCCCGACTCAGGTCTACGTCTCGAATTTCGATTTCCTTTTTCTTCGCCTCATCACGTTCTCGCGATGTCGATGGCCTGGGAGGAGAAGACGATCTAACACGTTGGCTTTGCCTTTGACTCGTGTTTCGGCCGAGAGCCCGAGATGCACCTTGCTTGCTCGTGTACCTTTCTGCATTTGTCTCCTAGAAGGTTTTAATTTCACGTTGTCCGTTCGTCGGAGATCGCCGATAGACACTGTACGGGTTTTGTATAAGCGCGCCCAAGTCATATTTTCCTCTGTTTCCCCTTGATATGGATGTTCCGCGCAGAGATGGTATGTGCGGTCCAGGCACGAGTCGTCCGCCGCCTTAAAACTCCCAACCTCCACATGTGGATAAATGAAAGTCAATTAATTTAGAACGGAGGGAGTACGACGATTGTAAGGAGAGGAACGATAAGAAGAAGAAGAAGAAACGCTCGACGTGCAAGCATTTGGTTAGCGGAATGATAAATAATCTTGGGGTGTGGGGCATCAAGATTTTTGGTAACCGCGATTAAATTACCGGTTGGTTACCGGACGAGATTCTCATACAAAATTTGAAATTCAAACTTGAAAGTACATAAAAAGAACAAAAATAATTTTGCGAGAAAGAATTTGGCGCAAATTCAAATCGTCCGGAAATTTTCGGCCAGTAAACTCACTGAGCGAGACCAGAAATTACATTTACCGTGCGTTAATTACGACCAGTAACCAAATCCGTGTCGTCTTTGCGGCCGGCAGCGACCACCGGTGGCTTGTGTAGGGGTTCTGCTCGGGTCTTCGCGGCGTGTCGTGGACTTGTGTCGCGCACGTTTCCTTCCTTACTATCCCCTAGTCAGGTCTTCGTCGAGCTTGTTCCCAATTCTTTCCTTCTCCCTTCCTCGTGGTTTCGATCGTAGTAATGTCGATGAGGAGGAAAACGACAGCGAATTGGCTATCTTTTTTTACACTTGTGATTTCCCGTGGATTTCGGTTTGACATTCGGAAGCATAGGGTGTGCCTGTCCAATTAAAGCTGCGTGTGCGTGTTTTGTCTCCGCATGCTGTAAAGCCAATTGCAAGCATCTTCCAACGTATTCAAATTCCGTCTGCGAAGATTGAGAAGAAGGATCGAAGAACGTGTTGAAGACCGATTTTCTGTTTCACACCAGATTTAAGTCTCCGGTCTTGTAAGAACAGGCGAGTGGCATGCATGATGCTGAAAGTAACGTTGTTGCGTATGTTATCCGTACTGTACTACGTTGATGGGCTCCCACCAAATAATCTAAAGAAGGTGAATATGGCATCCGAGAGAATAGAGAAATTCACTTTGGTTCCCGAGCTCATATGCTCTTTATATATTAAACGAAATTTTAAAAATAGTAAAACATTGTAAAAAATTCTAAAACAATTGGAGGCGAACACATACCAATGTTCAACATACGTGGCAAGTTTCGTGGCAAAATGACATTCGGTATGGCCTGTGCAAAAAAGACAAATCAGTGGTCGAAATGCAATTTCAAAAATATACTTTTTAGAGCACAGATTTTGTTATTTTTGCACAGAATAGCACACATGATATTCCACCACGAAACTTGGCACGTATTTAAAAAACATGTATATGTTCATCACAAAAAAAATAGGAATTTTTAGAAATGTTTTACTATTTTTTTTAATTTCGTTTAATATAACAGGAGCATATGAACTCGAGAGCCAAAACGCCTCTCCTAAGAGAATAGGTCTATATCGTGTTGCCCGAAGAAATGCACCAAATGGGCCGGCCCTGTTGTCAGATATTTCTATTTTCTTATTTATTTTTATCCTCTTTTTTCTTTTCTCTTTTCTGTTTTCTTTTTCATTTTTAGTTTTTACATTTTCACTTTTTTATGACTTTGAAAAATGTTCAAATCTAAAAATTGTTCAGATGTGAAAATTGTTCAATTTTTTTAAATTTTTTTGAAAATTGTTCAAATTTAAAAGTCTAGATTCGAAAATTGTTCAAACTTTAAACTTAGAATTAAAAATTGTTCATGTTTTGTAAAAAAATTCAATTTTTATTTTCATTTTTTCAAATTAACAGAACAAACTGGTCGGGGCGACTTACAGCCCGACCCATGTCTTCAGGCGTCGCCTCCCATCCCGACAGCACGCGGGCACGATATAGGAGCTCTCGAGGAGCATGTGGGGTCGGAAAAACATGAACAGATGGATTGGGTTTGGGGTAGGTCAGGGTCTCGGGGACAAGAGGTTTCGGCCTATAGGGGAAGTCACAAAATTTTATCCTAAAAGCTTCTAAACGCGCGTGCGTTATCTCGTCGAGTCGAACGGCCGGCTGCGCGTCGCACGATCCCGCACCGCGTGAGGAGATTCTTGCATCAGGTGCCACCTGCTCGGATCGGGGGTCCCCACCTCGCAGTGAGACGCGTGCGTGCACATAGCATCCCCATTTTCGTCCCGCACGCGCCGCTCCCGGGCAGTTTCCTCTCCGCCCACCTCGCGCGCTCCCCCCCCCCCCCCCCCGCACATTCCTCCTGATTTTCGTGGGGAAGGAGGGAATCACCACGGGGCGGCGAGATTTGCGGTGGGGGGAAGCTAAGATCGAAGCAGCGGCGAGGTGTAGATGGTGCGGAGAGCGGCAGCGGTGGGCGGTGGTCCGGAGGATTCGGCTTTTTTAGGCGGTGCTGCGGAGGAGCGGCGATAGACGAGGGGTGGCGAGAGGTTCGGCGACCGGCAGCCGTGCGGCGGGCGTGGGGAGGTTCGGCGACAAGCGCTGCGTGGAGCTGCGACAACAGGCGGAGGAGGGTCAGCTCCGACGAGAGGGTCTCCCGCAGGTGAGTGCATCGCCAGCTCGTACGCGCTCCTCGACATGCTTTTCGCGGTAGTCGGAGTTACAGCGCTCTCGATCTGTTAGCTTTCACCATTTTTAGAGTCCCTGATCTGTACAAATTTGTTGCTCCCGTGACTGAGGCGGATGATTGTTTTGTGCTCTGTTTCTCGGTAGATCTAGGGTTGTCAGGGATGGAGGAGATGTATCTATGAAGTCTGTATTCTTCGTTCGCAGGATGTTTTGATATCTGCTAGTTGCATGGCTAGTTAGTGAGTTACCATATGAGAGTTGCTCAGACGTGTAGCAGGAGTTGTGCAGACGGATAGTTCGATTTGCCCAGTCATCCAGTAGTAGTTGCCCAGTCGTCCAGTAGTAGTTGCCCAGACGTCCAGTAGGAGCTGCCCACACATGTAGTAGGTTTTGCCCATATCATCAGGGATGTTGCCATACCATCCTGGGAAGGATGCCCAAACTATCAGGAGATGTTGCCCACACCATTAGGGGGATGATGTCCAGACCATCAGGAAATGTATATGAGATAGGTTTTTTTGCCAATAGCAGCTGATTCAGTTGCCCATCTTTTTTCCTCATGTGTTTTTTAAAATGGATGAAGATGCTGCAGACACTTTGAATCACTCTTTTTTCCACCTTCATGCTACAGGTTTTTCGAGTATGGCTGGTAGCGGAGATCCAGCAGCTGGTGGGGATCCCGAGCCCGTCAAGAGCAAAGGGGAGGTAGGTCTCACATCCCATATCTTTTTTTTGTGAGACCAGTATAGGCTTTTTTTGGGGTGCTTTTTTAACCCCCAAGCCTGTACATATTTGTTTTTTCAGGTTTCGAAGGTTGCTACCCCTACGCGGAAACATAAGGCCGCAGCTATGCGTGGTGCACCTCCTAAAAGAAGGAAGACAGATATTGTGATAGAAAAGCCGGAGATCTCAAAAGCTAATGAAGAAGAAAAGAACAAGACATCGGATGTTCAAAATGTGGGTTTAGTTACTTATTTTTGCTAGTTTTGTTTTAGTAGTAGATGCAGGGCATCACCTTTTTTTTCAGACTTCTGATAGTTGCTTTTCACCTTCATCCCTTTTATGCAGGACCTCCTAAGAAATAGGGCATCTCCATCAAGGCTGGGTAGGCTCAACAAAGATTTATCAACTGACCAAAAAATTGCCATCATCAAAAGGGGTATTGGGGGGTTGCTTTCAATCGGAGCTACCACAGTGCCAGCTGACCTCAGTCAATGGGTAATGAAGTGCTATGAAACGTTGAAGTCAGAGTTAGTGATCCCCAACAGGGGGAGGATACCTATGGATGCAGATAGTGTACACTTGATGTGGGGCCTCCCCAACTCTGGTTTGAAGGTCTGCTGGGAGTGCAATGCAGAAGTCACCAAAGCTTTCAATGAGGAGTATGAGTTCAAACTGGGCAACGTTGCTCCATCGTTGAATGCATGGTGTGAAATGATAAAGAAAATGAACGGAGCACACGACGAAAAGTTTGAGCGTGCATGGGTTATTCTAGCCTTCGACTGCTTCCTCGCACCAACTACAGGGCTAAAAGTTAGCCCTCGCTGCAATTTAGCAGTTTCTGATCTTGACCTCCTGTCGAACTCGAACATCTGTCAGTTTGTTGTTGATCAGATAAGATTAGCCTTCCTAGATCTGGTGAACAAGAAATCCGTGTCCTGCTGCATTTACAATCTTGTCGTAAGCATCTGTCACTCCCCTTGTACCATCTTTTTTCGGTTCTACGTTTACAGTATCTATATTCGTTTAGTTGCTCAATAATGTCCTTCCAGTTGCTTAATAGATCAATCATAGTTCATCATAGTTGGTTATTATTAGATAGGTAGTTGCTCATTTTTTCAGAACACTTTTTTCAACGTTGTTCTCAGATTTGTTGGGATAGGCAGTTGATAGCATATGTGACCATGGTTACAAGCACATTCTTCCCACATGTTAGCGTTCAGATTTGTCAGCACATGTTTTTTTTCTCACAGTGACACGCATGCTCATTTTTAAGCGTTACTATCGTTTCCTTATTAATATTTTTTCATGTCCCACAACTTCCATAGATGTGGTATCTTGATGCGTTGGAGATGGATGAGGTTATCAGTGATTGCGTGCCACGCATAAATGCATGGGACGCAATTTTAGTCAAGAAAGTCATGAATAAGGATAAAATCTCAAAGGGAGTTTTTGAGAAATTGCAAGTAAGTTTCTTAATGTTGCCCTTTCTATATAAGCAGAACACAATTTTTTCTTATACTTTTCACTGCTTGTGATTTTTTAACCTTTTTTGTTGCTCATTTCCTTTTTATGGCTTTTTTTTGTCTCAAAACAGTTGAAAGAGAAATTCAGAGATAGCGTCCAAACAGGGCTGTTTGGCGGCTTGTTAAAAGCTAAACAATTTGTCTATGCCAATCTCCCTGCTAACTACGACCAGAGAGTGAGTTCCCTACGACCAGTAGTAGCTTTTTTGTTACCTAGTTGCACATTTTCTAATTTCCTAGCAGCATAGTATTTGTTGCCTAGCAGCACATTATTTGTTGCCTAGTAGCAAATTATGTGTTGCCTAGCAGCACATTATTTGTTGCCCAGTACCACTACATTTTGTTGCCTAGCACAACAGTATTTTGTGCCCAGTACCACTACATTTTGTTGCCTAGTTGCCCATAAATCAGAAGACACTCCCCCTGTTTTTTTACACTGACATATGATCCATATCAAATCCATTTTTTTGAAAGCTAATGCATAATATCATGCAAAATTTGAAGAATTTGAAGAATCACTCGCTAAGTTTGTGCAAGGTGTTGGTAAGTTGGAGGAATGTCAAAGCTCTGGGAGCAGACCTACTGAAGGTGTTGAGCAGAGGTTCTCCAAGAAGAAACGTACAACAGCGCAACCGAAGAATACCAATGAAAGGGATGTTGAAGCTGAACAAAGGCCTCTGAAGAGGCAACCCAAAACAAAGACAGCAGAGAAGACTGTGATTATAGAAGATGCAGAGACTGCAGAATCAGATGAAGAGGAAAGCGTTCATGTCGAACTAAATGACACAGAAAGCGAAGATGATGCAAGGTTTGTTCACTAAATAGGGGTTCTTCAAGTTGTTTTTTTAGTTGCTCACTATTGCACTCGTAGTTGCTCATTAAAAGGAAGATAGTTGCTCATAACCTGACAGTTTAGTTGCTCACTTTGCATTCACTTTTTTCCTATGTTTTTTGTTGCCCAGTTATGAAAGGAAATTTACTAGCAATGCAATCATTTTTGCCAGCACATGGTAGCATAGTTGCCCAATAAAATGAGCACACATTTTTCTTTTTTCCAAATTTTTTTTTGCTACATTCACTTAGCAGTTTTTGTTTGACTGACTGTCCACTCATTTTTGTGTTGGATTTTCTCTTACAAACAGAATAAGTCAACGCACTGACGGTGAAGAAGATGAAGACTGCACAGTCAACCTGGGAGGAAATGATGCACCGCAGCCTGACAAATCAGACGACAGTGACAGCGACAACGATGAAGACAAGGATGATGAAGTTCATGATGTTGTGGGGGGAGGTCCCAGTAGCAAGAACGATGATGATGGTGACACTGGAGGAAACAATGGTGGTACTGGATCAGGGGAAGCTGCAGATGAAGGGGCAGACAACAATGCCACCACCCGGCTGACGTTGGTACTAGGAAAGTTTATGGATTAAGGAGTAAAGGCAATGCACAACAGAACACAAAGGGAAAGGCTGTCACCACCAACAGACCTAGTGAAGAAGAGCGCGAGTACTCCTTGCTGGACATGTGCAAGATGGACATGAGAAGTAAAACCCCTGACATACCACTACTAGAAGAGGCAGTTGTTTGGGATGAAGATTGCCCACATGACTTGAACAACCTCCGACACATGTTTGACATGAAACAAACCAGTGTTGGATACGAGCTAGATGACCCAGTGCTGCATGGTGCCTACTCCCAGGGAACATACAACGAGTGGTTTGAAGAATCGCTTGGAGTAATGAAAGAACCAGCACAACACTGTTCAACAAGAAAAACAGCAGCCACGGTTATCAAAGAGATAAGTGCTAGGAGGGCCAAGGCTAAGCAGCGAGACAAGGCGCAAGGGGGGCTGACACTCCTGATCATGGACAAGTCCAGCAGCACCCTAATGCATATCCTCCAGAGAAGGCAACTCCAACTGTCGGAAGGGCAACTTTACCTGCATATGATGCAACTCCAACACACAGAAGGCAGTTATCTGGGATGAAAGCCCAGCAGAGTTGTGTACACTGCAGAGCATCAAGGCAACTTCATTAGCAGAGAGGGCAACTTCAGGTGCAGATGAGGCAACTCCACAAACAGGAAGGGCAATTATATGGGATGAAAGCCCGAAGCTGTCGTCTAACTTGATGATTACTGAGGCAACCCTTCTAGCAGAGAAGGGAAATACACCTTCAGGAAAAGCAATTCCAACAGCAGAAAAGGCAACTGCAGTATGCATTGAGGCATTTAAGGCACCATACAGACAGAAGGATGTGCTTGATGAGGTTCAGGTGGTCCAAATGCCTCAAGACAGTTCAAGTTACAAAATCCAACAAAGCACACTGCCAGTGACAGCTTCTTATATTCCAGAGCGACCAGTTCCAGTCCCATCAAGGGTGATGAGGTCGAATTTGACGGTACCACGTCAGTCAATCGTACGTCCACCCCAGGCGACATCATGCAACTTACAGGCAACAACAGCTAGGATGCAGGCATCGCCATCAATGATGCAGGCAACAACTTCCACTACGCATGCAACAACAGGCTCATACCTGACAAGTGAAGTGGTAACACAGCAGGAAACATTTTTCCCACATCGACACACATACGCCTTCTGGCAGTGGAACTATCAAAGCTAAATTCAGCCAAGCTACAAGGCAGACTTGCCCTCCACCGCCACCGGCTGAAGCAAAGAGATGTGTGGTGACAGCAGAAGATCTCGCAAACATACTGCAAAAATTAGGAAAACCAAGCAACATGCATGGATATTCAGAGAAGAGCAAGTCAGCACCAGAGCAGAATATACCAAGCAGTACCCCATCCAGCCGCATCAGAGATGGCTACCGCGATGCCCCCGATGCCCCTAGTTTCAGCCTCGGTCCTGATTTTGACACGCCACCAGAAACCGACACAGAAGCAAAACCTGCAGCCACTGCAGGCATCGGGGACATTCTTCTTGATTCACTGTATTCTGAGGAGCTAGAAAAATTATGCCTTGAGGCAGAGGAACAATCGAGACTCAAAGCGCAACAAATCTCTGTGGGAAAGTCTGCGCACTCACCATCTACTTTCGAGACACCGGTTAAGCAAACAGACGTAGAGACTGGAGGTCCAAACTCAGATGGCACCGGCAGTTCGAGCGGGCCTCCACAGCAGGTTAGGAGAGTAATAAACCCGCCCGCACACATGCAATCCTACGTGGATGTGGGAAACAAGAAGCAGTTTGCTTGTAGCACTGAAGTCAACAGGCTATATGCTCTAGTTTTGTTGCATGGCAGAAAGTACACAAGGCGCGGACAAATCGAAGATGAGAGGTACTAAATTTCGAAGTAGCTTCTCTTTTTTGTTACCTAGTAGCACAGTTTCTAATTGCCTAGTAGAACAGTATTTGTTGCCTAGTAGCACACATTTGTTGCCTAGTAACAGCATTGGTTTGTTTCGTATTAGCACAGTTTTTAGTTGCCTAGTGCCACAGTTTTAGTTGCTTCAAAATAAACTTTTTTGTCTACATTGCTGTTCTATTCTTTTTATAGCCAAAAGGTATGCGGAAGTTGCTTTTTACAATTTTTCCCTAGTGGGAGTGGTTGGCTAACATGCTTTTCTCGCCGTGTGTTTTTTCTTTTCTTTTGGTAGCCCGCCTGTTGTAAACTTCAACGATTTTCCCGTCACCCTCAAGGAATTATCAGAGTCAGTGAAACCAGGGGGTTGGCTACACACGTCTGTCATGGAAATTGGAATACAGGCAATCAACAACAGCTTGCCAGCTACCTCGAAGAAGGTTATAATGCCTTTAAGGATAGCAGTGAGTCAAATTTATTCGTTCCCCCCGCCCCACCCTTCCGTTTTTCCTTTTTTTATCAGTTTTGTTACCAACAAGGAACAATGTATGCAGACACGCCTCCAGCAGGGAGTGCACGAGGGAGCTGAAATTAGTAAATTGTTCAGTAAAGACAATCGTCTGGACAAAAAAGATATGGTTAGTTCCTTTTCAACATGCTTTTTTTGTGCAATACTTTATTTAAGTTGCACAATATCCATCGAAATCTGCATCACATAGCCATCTTTTTTTTGGTCATTGAAAGGCTTTTTTAGGTGCCTTTTTTTCTATTCGGAAAACATATGACATTTTTTTAGTTGCCTAATATCAAGGCAGCCATTTTTTCTTGTTGCCTGACAAAAATGGATTTTGTTGCCTAAAAATCCAACACGTATTGCATATTCTGTAGCTAACATTTGCCCTGGAAATGCATTTTTGGTCACAGATCATGCTACCCGTCATCCAGCCTTTAGATACAAAGTCAATCGAGACAACCGAGCCAATCAATCATTACTTCCTATTCAACATAAATATCAGAGACAGGAAATATCAAGTCCTTGACTCATGGAGGACATTAAAGGACAGGAGCCTCAAGAATTGCGCACTCAAGATCATTTCTCAAGTCCCGCCTTATGGGAAAAAACTACAAGAAATCAAAAATATCACTTGAGCCTTTTGGCCTCCAAGAAATACAAGTACCGAGGCAACCCACAAAGTAAGCACAAAATCGTACTTGGTTTGTTTCACACTTAGTACATGTGTACCCCCAAAAACTTGTACCTTCGAATGCCATTTTTTGTGTGTGTTTTTTTTGGGACACAACATCTGATGCAAAGTTGTTCATTTTTTTTTAAGCCATGACTGCGGGGTCTGCACTCTTGCTAATGCTCAGAGCTGGGAAGGTAGGCAAGTACCAGGCTACACGGGCAAAGAGGTCCCGAACATGCGGAAACTCATGACTCATGGCTGGTTAACATCTGTACACAATAAAGCTGAATGGAGAGATGTTGTGCACTTTAATTAGGGGTGGTAAGTTTTTAATTCCTAACCAGCAATTTCTTAGGCCCATTTTGTTTTTTTATGTAAAGTTACTCCATTCTGTAACGTGCAAACATGTTGACTATATCAATCTCCATGTATGAACGAAAAAGTTCCTCTATTTTTGTTACCTAAACAACTACCAAGAGTTGCACAGTACTAGGTAAAAGTTGCCTAGTAAACTACAAACAAAGTTTCGGCTATATCAATCTCCATGCTTGAAAACTACAAACTTGCCAGTACTGCATTTTTTGTACTTGAAAACTACAAACTAAGTTGCCCAGCATTACACAATAAGTTGCCTAAACATCATCCATAACTTGCCCAGTAATACATCAAAGTTGCCTAGTTAAAAAAGCAAACATGTATCCCCCTTTTTACAACAGGTTCACATGAAACTTGCCCCAAATTACATATAATTTTGACCAACGATACGAATTCAACTGCCTAACCAGGGGTAAGAAGTTTGCCTGACTCTCTAGTGTACTAGCCTCAGCTCACATGTAGCTGCATTGTGATCAAATGAACCACAAATACCGCACTGGACTGCCTGTTTTGGGTGCAACTCAAGGGCAGATACAGTCCTGTGCTCCTTTGTGCGACCTTTTGTTGTCGATGTTGGGGGGTCTCGAGGGTCTGCAGGCGCGCTTGTAGATGGTCCAGCTTCTGTCTTTTTTTTTCCGTGACTTGTTCAACTGAGAGATTTCTGTAGCCGATGCACGCACATGCCTATCATAGCTTCATCATCATCAATGTCCATCGCCGCAGAACCTGAGGCTGTAGCATGCACAAATGTGCCAGTGTCTGTGGTTGCTGTTGCCTCAACATTAGGCACAGGTACATTGGTAGCATTTGCAGGTTGCGGTGACTCGCCAATAACCTCATCCATGAGCCCCATAAAATAGTTCTATGGTAGGACACCAGCCTCTTCATTTAGATCAAAAGGAACATCATTCAGATCTAGTTCACCAGGAGGAACCTGTACAATTCAAAGAGAAGGACAAGATCATAGCCTGCAACAAAGCAACTAAAACGCTAACAGAAAACAACATTTTAGTTACTGAAGGCACTTTCTCTTTTGTTTCTTTACTGCTGTCACTACATGTTTGCTTGGTTTTAGTTGCTTGTTGAGTTCAAAGTTTTCTCACTTTTTCTGTCTGTTTTTTCTACAGGTGGGAACCAGACAAACAAGAAGAATACATACACCCCTTGGTTGCGCATGATACTACAAAAGGACTACAAATGTTCAACGCATAAAAAAGAAGGATCAGTATAGAGCAAAGTCCTTTATTAATGGTCTTTTGTACGTTCTATGAACCATTCTGGCTACATTACTCAGACTGAGTTCTTTGGTTTCCTAGAATTTTTTAAAGTACCTTTTGCATAGTTTTGCATCAAAGTACCTTTCTAGTTGCCCACTGATCGTAGCAAGACTTGAATGGAAGGTTCATAGAACTCATAGCTGTTTTTCATGTCTACCGTTTCACACCCCTATGTTTTTTTCGCCCTACACTATGCGTCTACATTGCCCAGATTTACAGCTGCCATCAGTATTAAAGTTGCCAAGCATGTTGTTTTACATTTTTCCAACTAGCAGTACTAAAGTTGCCTAGTACTTCAAGAAGAATTGCCTAGGTGAACCACACATGTTTTTTCCCCTTTAACAACAAGTCCACATTAAAACTTGCCCCCACATTTCATAAAATTGCCTAAATTTTGTTCCATATTTACCTACAATTGCAAACACGATGTAGACCAAAGTTTTACTTGGGGTGTCTAGATGTTTCTTGCCAACAAAACGTGGGGGTACAGCTTGTGTTGCCAGGTTTGCCCTCTGAAGCAGTAGTTAGTTGCCTAGTAGTTACCCTGGAGTTCCACCGTTCCTGCAACTAAGTTGCCTAAGATAGGTGTTGTTCTTTTCCCCAAGAATTACATGCTATAGGATCCCATACACATACACACGAACACAATTTGCTCACTTCTACACACACAAACTTGCCTGCCACGAGTTCTCTACCAACACAAACCACAGAAAAACAACTGCCAGATCTATTTTTTTGCTGGGTTCATTGATGGGCAAACAGAACAAGTAGCCAGGGAGAAAAAGGAGTGGGGAAAAGAGGGGTACCTGATCTGGGTAGTCCAATGGAGCTCCACGCCTATTCATGGAGTTCCCAGGACCTGGAGAAAACGCCATGGATGTCTCTTTTCGAAATCAGATCTGCGTGAGGAAGGGGAAAGAGAAGGGAGATGAGATCTTTGCTTTGGACAAAGGGGGTGGGGGGCTAGAAAAAGGGGCAAGGACCTGAAGAAAACCAAGCAAAAAACGGTCGGGTCGCGTTGAGGGCCAGAAAAAGGGCAAGCACATGGGGGGGGGGGGGGTCCATGGAATCATGTGCCTTTTTCTCCTGTGTCGTGTTGTTAGCTGGCACGGAGCTGATTGCGCACGTCCTGGCACGGACCGGCCGTTTGAAACAACGAAACAACGGCCAGGGGGATTGCACGTGGTGGTCCTTCCTTTTTCGTCAGGGGGGACAAAAACTTGCCTTCTTGGGTCGGCCGTTCTAGTCGACCATCCTACGCGTGGCCGTTGAGTAGACGCGTCCCAATTTTATTGGGCCGATGGGTCTGGGTGTGGATGAGGGGGATGTTGGTCCGACCAGGCTTGCACACACGGTAGTTTCGGTTTGTTTGGTCCGTTCAGGTACCGGAAAGTGAAAACCAAATTGACAGTTTTGGTCTTTTAACATCTGCTACCTCTTTTTTAAACGGTCTTTTTGGTTTCGGTATCACTCTTTTTAGTTTCGGTTACAATTTTTTCTGCCCGCCCCTACACACACATAAGAGAAATAGAACATATTTTCTTCAAAAAAATTTTGCAGTTTTAGGAAATCTGAATAAGCACAAGGCTTTAAACCTCTAAAATAGTTTTAGATGGTCATCTTGACAATTATAGACGCTCATTGTACGCCTCATTTTTTCTGCTGCACCTTTCAATCCTCCATCCCTGCAGCCTTCAGAACGAGCACATGGAATTTCCAGCCTCTACATCCAACTTCTGTGTTTCTCCACATCTTCCCGACCAGTCAGTCATGTAGAACTTCCGCGTCATAGCAACAAAAATACTAATTTTGCATACTCCGGCGAATCATGAATGCACGATAAATATCGGAAAAAAGGAAACAAGATGACCAGAGGAAATTTGATTAAAGCAAAAACAAAGTTTTACAGAAGTCTCTACTTCACACAGAACCACCCTATCCCTAATCTTCTCACGGGTCACATTTATTCTTGTGGCATGTCGTGAGATATGGGAATATTTTGCCTACGAGCATAATCCTCCGCACCACTGTAGGCAAGGTCTAATCCTTCTTAAATCAAAGCCATCTCGCGCGCCAACGTGTTCTCGTAGCACAAACAAATCCGATGGATAATTGGTATGAGGGACAAGAACTGATGAATGCTTTTCCTAGATTGTATGACCTATCGCTTAATAAAAATGTTAAGGTGGACAAAGTTGTGCGATCTCGGGGGGACTTGTCTTGTGTTTAGAAGATGTTTATGGGGTGATCTTGCTAGGGAGTGGAGTAAACTTCTGGAGATTATTCTCCAGATAGAACTAAACGATGAACATGATAGGGTGTTCTGGAAATTGGGGCATAAAGGATTTACAGTTAAATCTTTATACAATGCGCTACAAACCAGTAGACCTCGGAGTAATTTTAAGCAGCTCTGGAAGATGAAGATACCAACCAAAATAAAGATTTTCTTGTGGTTGGTTATGTGGAAAAGAACCCTTACTAAGGATAATTTGAGGAAGAGAGGTTGGGAAGGAGAGGTTCAATGTATGTTTTGTGCTTCCGACGAAAGCATAGATCATCTATTCCTATCCAGCCCATTGGCGAGGTTTATGTGGGGGGTGTTTCAGTGCGCCGCTGACACTCGAGCACAACCAATGTCGGTTGACGAGTTGGGGGGCTGGGTTGATGGTTTCATAGGATATGAAAAGGTAGCGGTGAAGGTTTTTCTGGCTGCAGCTTTTTGGGTCCTGTGGAAAACTAGAAACCGTGCATGTTTTGATCATGTGATGCCAACTGATCCTTGTGGGATTATTTATCATATCTGTCAACTGGTTATTGATTGGTCTGAACTGCAGAAACCAAAGGTGGGAAGAGCTCTACGTCGAGGAGCTGATCTCATGAAGACGGTGCTGCAAGAAATCTTCAACAAGTCGAAAGGGTGGGCGCCGCTATGTCGAAGGCTAGACAATGGTTGAGCTTCATCACCAATGACTGCACCTGGGTGCTGTTAGCCTCTGGAGGGTCGTTCTGTTGCAGTTTTAACTTTGTTTCTTGTTGTCTTTTATGCTTTATGCCTCATCCTGTACTTGTTGAGAGGAACAAACCTCCAGGTTTTGTTCTCTTGTTTCTGTCGGCCGTGTGTTGGCTGGAAAAGAGGCAATTTCATGGGGGGAATAATGTAATGAACTCTGTAGCTCTTATGCTTCGTTAATGAAGTTGGGGGCGAGGTCCCTTTAGTCTAAAAAAAACAACTCCGATGAAACGGAACTGGTCGTCGGTGGCAATGAGAGGTGCAACTGACAAAGGAGTAACACAACTACAGTAGAAAGGAGGCGCGCTTCCTCCGAACGACAGTCAAGATCTTCGTTCACTAAACAAGCCTAGACTACAATGTTCTAGTATACCGTTTGACCAATAACATGATTTTGAGTGGCGACTCCATTCGAACACTTGCACACCAACTAGTTTTTTCCCAATGCCTACAATTTCCGTAAAATTCGTTGACATTTCAATCGTACATCTGATCCACACATCGTTTGGGTTGAAAGAAACACACCCACACCAGTGTGGATGCGTATATAGTGTATACTGATATAATGGGCGTGTCCGGTATATATCGAGAGAACGATATGAGTACATCTCGCTCTAAACGCTAGTGATGGTGTTAGGTGTGGTAGCCTAGTGGGTGATGTTTATATCAAATGTTAAAGACAATCCACAATGAGGGTATCATAAATGGTATCATGATTCTCATTGTCACTTTTCATCAGTTGCTGCCACGAGATATTGGATTTCTCAATGTTTTTGGCGGGCAGGCAATCCTCTGACTTAGATTTTTCATGCGTTTAGGTTTTGAAACAAGCCACAATATTTTCCATTTTCATTGGTTACGAAAAAGAGAGGTGGCCAGTTAATTAGCGAAAAACAGGCCTACAAACACACCTATGTCAGCATGGAACACGATCTTATTGGGCACCACCATAGGGCAATGTGGCCACCTATACTGAGCACCCACGCGTCATCGAGATGAATTGCACCGCCGAGGTTGCCACCAAGCGACATCGTCATCACTCGTCCTCAAGCAAGAAATTGTGACTTCACTTTCGTAGACCAACGGCAGGGGCCTTGTTGCAAATGCCATCAACACCCATGTTGACTCATGCCAGCAGTCGGCCACACGCTCCAAAGATAGACAGCTTTGACTTTAACGAAGAGCTTCTCAAGAGAAATTTGCAGGGCTAGCGACGACCGGGTCATCCGCAAAGGATGTCGGTTGCTCGTCATCGTCGCTGCATGGACGCACACCGCCCCAGGCCAGACTCCACAACAACACAACGAATCACGAGAGAACCCATCGGACACATCAGAAAACCGACTAGCGAAGCCCGAGCCACGATCAAAAAGCTCTTCTCGATGCATCATTGTTGCCAAACTGCTCTCGGCGCCCCCAATATAGCCGTCTCAGCAACCACGCGGACAAGCCGCCACCCACATGTTCTCAAGTCATAGCCGACTCCAAAACGATGCCCCTAGGGAGGGAAAAGATGCAACACCTGTTGTTTTATGATGATCCAAATTCTATACTGATGAAGGCCAACTTGTGACGAAGGAGAGCGGAGCGTCCCGGAGTCTGTTAGTACTCCTATTGCTCCTCACTTTAAATTGGAAGGCTGTTCAGTGAATTTTCAGGTACCTTCGTGGCACATCCAATGCTTGCCTCAAGTTCGGCAAGACTGATGACAGACTCGCAGGCTATGTGGATTCAGATTTTGCTGCCGATTTGGATAAGAGGAGATCCCTCACAGGTTATGTGTTCACGCTTGGTGGTTGTGCCGTGAGTTGGAGGGCAACGTTGCAATCTGTTGTTGCCCAGTCTACCACTGAAACAGAGTACATGGCTATTGCTGAAGCATGTAAAGAATCGGTTTGGCTGAAAGGTTTGTTTGCTGAGCTTTGTGGAGATGATACTTGGATTAACCTGTTTTGTGACAGTCAAAGTGCTATTTACCTTACTAAGAATCAGATGTTCCATGAAAGAACAAAGCACATTGACGTCAAATACCATTATGTGCGTGATGTTGTTGCAAAAGGTAAGCTGAAGGTATGCAAGATAAGTACTCATGATAATCCTGCTGATATGATGACAAAGCCAGTTCCTGTTACTAAGTTCGAGCTTTGCTCGGGCTTAGTTGATATTACTGTCTAGTCCAAGAGGCTATTTGGCGCCGAATGTGTTTTCTTTGTTGTTTCAGGGTGAAGTTCTCGTTCATGCTACAAGATGGAATTTGTCTCAAGGTGGAGTGTTGTTTTATGATGATCCAAATTCTATACTGATGAAGGCCAACTTGTGACGAAGGAGAGCGGTACGGTACGGATCGTTTCCGGGTCGGACTGCAGCCGACCTAGGGTTTTATGCCACCATATATTCCTCTTGTAAGCCGCCGGTTGGGATAAGTCGCATTGTGTAAATCCCCGGCGTTTGTAACCTCACCCCGATATAGTGAAGTGTTGCTGGCTGGTACCCGTGGTTTTTTCTTCTCCTTTGTTTGGAGAGGTTTTCCACGTTAAAATCTCGTGTCCCCTTTGGTTTGATCATTCCGCTCTTCGTCGTTTCTTTGCTATCGTTTATAACAACAGCGCCTCCATCATCCGATGCCTAGGATCTGAGGTTTTTCCTCAAAAGCCAAGACCATGGGACGAATTCCGTCAGATGAATGTTAAAAATTTATAGAAGACACTACTACACAAAACCCCATCAGAGAAGTATGTTAAATATCCCGCCAGACGAATTGCCCTGGATGCACTACTCTGTGGAGCTTGGCATGGTATATAGTATTGCATATACTTAGCAACGAAAATGATAGGGAGGTGAAATGAGCCAAGAGAATTGGACCAAGTACCCTTTATCTTCTTTACGTGATCACTTCTGAACTGAGTCGCTGTCCCGCTTTGCATTGATCCCATCTCTCTCCTAGTAGATTTACTTTTTTTGCAGGGAAAATATAATTTATAAACAGGGCAAGGTGGGCACAATCAAGGTTTATCGCCTCAGCAATTTCTGATGGGAAATTACGCAGCCACCCAGCATTCCTTCCGTCTACTCTACATATCTGAGCTAGGAGATGACTTGCTGCACTCCGACACAACGCAACTGCCCGTCGGGGGCAACGTGAGTTGATATGCCAGAAAGTAGCAACATGATTGGAAAGGAGAAGGTGAGCCGCATCATCAGGCACGCTTCCTATGAACGACTGCCAAGATCGTCGTTCACGAAAGAAGCCTAAACTAGAATGTTCGAGTATACGGCTTGACCAATAACGTATGAGCAGACAGCAAGTCCATTCCGACACTTGCACATCAACTAGTTTTTCCCCAAGGCCTACAATTCCTATAAAATTCGTTGACATTCCATCCTAGACCTGATCCACACATTCATCTCGGTATACACCTTCTAACAGCACTTGTTCCCTCTGTATATATTCTACCAACTTTTCATCAAAACTTATCGTTTAAATAAGCACACCGTCAAGTGTGGATGATATTTTTTGAAAATGGGGATCAAACCCCAACCTCTGCATCAAGTCTGGATGGGCACATGGTGTATACTAATAGTGTCCGGTATATATGGAAGGATCAATACGAGGACAAGTCGCTCTAAACGATAGTGATGATGTTAGGAGTGGTAGCCTGGCTGGTGGGTGATGTTCGAATCAAATATCTTAAGAATTTTTTTGCGGGGAAATATCTTTAAAAATTTCAAAGTACATATTCTACTAACATGGAATAGATGCTATGTATACGATTTCAGTGGCATTGCACTTGCACACCAACCTAGCTACATGAACAAAGCACCACCTGATCGTCATAAAGAAGCAATAGGTAATCCTTAATCCAAGCCCAACAGGGATTAGTTTACAACTCGAATATCTCTATTTTTTCTACAAGAGGTAAAAACCCAGGCCTGGCCCTGGGGCAGGGCGAGCGGGGTGGCCGTCGCGAGCCCATGAAAGTCAGCCATATTTCTACTGCTAGCCTACAGGTCCTTGCACAAAAACGCAAACACATGCAGAAGTAGATCAACAAAGTTTACTATACCTGTCAAAATTCTAACACCTACTGGGAAGGAGTTCCTAAGATCAAGTCCATCCCTCGTGTGAGGGTTCCTTCCTCGTCTCGCATTTCGGTGGATGGCATGCAAAAATCATTGGTTGTCATCTTGTGTGCAAGAAAGGAGATGGCCGAAGAAAAAAATGAAGATAAAAGAAATGGAGGGTAGAACGCCAACCGATAAGAGAAGGGTTGTGGCCGGCCGAGGAGTAATAGGCAGCGGCCGAGCAAAGGAAGGTGACGGTCGAGAAGAGGAGGGTGGCCATGGAAGAAAGTATCAAAGCAATAGAAGTTGATAAAAACTTAATGTCCATGGACACAAGTGGTATCGATGCAAAGCAAAAGGTAGATATTGCGCTTTGTCACGAACAAGTGTTGACGAAGAAGTCGATGAGCATGGGAGGATACGCGGGAGGCAGCATGGGTGGATAAATGGGTGCCATGGGAGGAGGAATGAGTGGCGGCGTGAGTGTTGGCGTGAGTGGCGGCGTGGGAGGCTACATGGGTTCCATGAGAAGTGACATGGGAGGATATATGGATGCCATGGGAGGAGCCATGGATTCCGGCATGGGAGGCTACATGGGCGTCATTGGAGGCGGCTATGGAAGGATACTTCGATGCCAATGGTGCCAACAATGTCAATGCTGCAAATGAAGAGGAGGAAAAAAGACGGAGATGCAAGTCATAAAAACTAAGACAAAGAAATTTGAGTGGCTATGCATTGTTTTTAATTATGATGTCGTTGTATGCACTCTATTTTTATTTGTGTTTTCGTTGCACTATGCTATGATTTTTATTTTTAATTTCTTCTGTGGATTTAAAGTACAATTTGGTATGTGGATTTGATGTACTATTTGATATATTGTTTAACAAGTATGTGGTCTTTTGTTTCAATATGTATTCAGTTGCGTAAAAAATACATGTGTTGGAGCCTATTTTATGACATCCGCTATATCCGAAATTTTCGGGAGCAATATTTTAGGGCATCTGGTTTACCAAAACCAATTGTTTGGTGACGTTAAACCACTTTTTGCTGCCCTATTTTAGAGCATCAGTTGGAGATGCTCTTAGCAAGAAAACCACCCAATTTTTTATAGAAAAAAGTCACATGATAACTAGGTATTTGATTAAAGCAACATGATTGTTTCGTACACGATATAGTACTACACATAACCCTGTGAGAAGTATGTCCAAAATTCAATTGGATGACCAGACATTCGATTAAAGAAAAATAGTTGTTAACACTTATTCTGTAAAGATAAGCGGGTACGTTGATGTTGGAATAGCTGCTCTGTTGTGAGCAATCTGGCCTGCCAGAAATTCTTCCTGTCGGGGGGAGTTATTTCACAAGATCCTGCTATAGTGGTCTTGGAGATTGCTCACTATTTGTCTTTTTGATTTGGTCTTTAGAGAACAAAATGGGAAAAAAGTGGTTAGTAGGGCAAAGCTTATAGTTCTGGTTGCAGTTGAGTATTTCCATCAACATTAAGGCTAGGGGACGATGATCTTGCGCATAGAACATTGATTGCTGATGTTCCTGACTTGAGGGTAGTGGTTGGATGTTGAGAAAGTTTGTAAGTAGGCTAAATTTTCTGGGCTACTGTTGTAATAATCAGTCAGTGTGATTTTTATTTTAGGGGAAGATTATGGTTGTTTCGGTAGTTGCAGTATCTTCAGAATATCTTGCGGGGCTGCAACAAGAGGGTTGTCCCTGTTGTGGGAGGAACCTTCCTGTAGGAGAACTGATTCTCGTTCCAAATATTTGTTGTGTACTTGTGTTATGAGTTTCATTGTGAAACACCCTGTGGAGCTTGGCATGGTACATACACTTAGCAATGAGGAATGCAGGGGAGGTGAAATGAGCCAAGCAGCATGAGAGTAGAGCCAAGAACCGTTAATCTTGTTTCCGTGACCATCCCTGAACCGAGTCACTGTGATACTGCACTTGACTAGTAGAGTTACCTGATGGCAGCACAAACGAGTCCAACGCGATGGCACTAGCCGCCGGGGACAACGACAGATGCCAGTCGTCGGTGAAAGACGTCCCAACTAGAAATCAGATGATGAGCCGCACTCCTAGGTCGAGGTGCTTCCTCCGAAGGACCACAGAGATATTCGTTCACTAAAGAGGACAGGACTACAATGTTCTACTAGATGGTTTAACCAATAACCTGACCGCACAAAGCCACTCCATCCGCACACCTGCACACCAACTAGATTTTTTCCAATGCCTACTGTTCCCAAAAAATTCGTTAACATCCACTAGTACAGAACGACACATCGAATACCCCTCTATGGAAACGGCAGGCGTTAGGCGACGGAGAATCACGCTTTCCGCGCGGCCAGTGCGTACAAACCTGACCTGTGCCGTGGCTGGCCCGTCAACATAGGTAACGGAGAAAGTATTAACTCCGTTACCCATAGTATTGGCAACGGTCTTAATTCTGGCTCCGTTTCCGATATGTGCCTCTATAGCAACGGAGACTTTTGTGTGTCCGTGTGCAATGTGGACACGTTCCATCTTCTTGGAATTCGATGCGAGCGGAGTAACTGCTATGGCGTAGTGGCGTAGTGACGCCGCGGCACCGCCCACTACTCCTTAAAAACCCACGATCTCCCTGCTATCTCAGTACGCCACTTGGCCGCAGCCATGGATACTCCTATCAACTCCTCAGGCGTTCGCCGCAGCAGTTTCCCGCTTTCGCTGAATTGAAACCGCGTCGTCGTGCCGGAGGCCGTCGTGTAGAGGCACTGGCAATATAGGAGGCCAGTGCCCTGGTCAAATGTTAGCCTCCCCGCTGGCTGGCGCGTCAACCACAGGAGGGTGCCTATGCCATCGGAAGAGGACGCGGGATCCTCGGGCGCCCGCGACCGCAGCCGCTCGCCGCGGCGGAGAGACGCTCGTCCGCGGTCGCCTGGATGGAACCGCGTCATCGTCGGGCAAGCCGTCGCGGAGCGGCACTGGCAATATAGGAGGCCAGTGCCATGGTCAAAGGTTCGGCTACCCGGTGGCTGGCACCTCAACCGCGCGTCGGTGCCTATGCCGCCGGAAAGAGTTGAGCTGCTTCAAAGCCGCCGGCTCCTCCTCCCGCCGGAGCTGCGTGACGATCCTGCCTACGACGACGACGAGATGTGGGAGGGGCGCACGGGCGGCGATGACATCGTCGGCGAGGAGCCGCGCGACGACACGGACGACTACGCGGCTCTCCTCGCATACGAGCAGGAGAAGGCGGAGGCCGAGGAGTAGTTATAGTTATTTATTTTTATGTTCTTCAACTTCAATACTAGTAGAGATCAGTATAAGCCCAGTGTGTCAGTGAAAAAATCAAAGGAAACGGTTGTTTATACCCTCCGTTTCCGATGTTCTACCTATAAATGCGCCCATCACACAGCTCTAAACTCTACCGCCCACTTTCAGCCTCACTCTCAAAGTGTGGCGTCGCCTCCACGCAGCACCAGATCTTAGCTCCACCGTGGCGGCGCGCATCTCCCTCCCTCCGACCGTGGCGGCGCGCATCTTCCTCTCCTCCGACCGTGGCGGCGCGCATCTCCCTCCCTCCGACCGTGGCGGCGCGCATCTTCTTCTCCTCCGACCGTGTCGGCGCGCATCTTCCTCTCCTCCGACCGTGGCAGCGCGTACCCGTTCTTTGCTCCACCCGGGCAGATCTCGTCGCCTGATCTGTAGCTGGAGGGCGCATGGCGTGTCGATCCGAGGACGACGAGGATGACTACGTACTCTCGCCGCCAGATCCAAAGGTAATACATCTATTTGTGACCGGCCGTCGTGCCGACGAACTAGGGTTGTTGTCATTGTTCTGCTTAGGTTTTCTTCCATAGGACACTCATGAACAGAACTAGAACTAGGGTTGTAATACATCCGAGGACGATGAGGACGACCACTGGCGGATCCACCTTGAGCCAGCCGGGTGCACAGGACACCGGGAGAAGGAATTTTTCTTTATAAATTAGCAATTTTTCATCACATATGCACCCCTAAAAATTGTTTTAAATGTATTGTGGTAACATGTGTGTATCCTGGTTCAATATGTTCTAGCTCCGCCACTGAGAACGACTACGTAGTGTCGTTCGAAAAGAACATAACTAGCACAAATCGGTAGTGTATGAAACTCATGACTGACTTATCTCCATTGCAAAACAGATGTACATTTCGGTGACACTGTATAAAAAGCCGGGTCCTTAGCCAAGGTGCGCTTGTCGTCCGGCATAATTGTTGGTACACAACAACTATGCAATGGATTTGTAAGTTTGTTATTATGTCTTATGCATCCTTTTGTGTTGTATGTCCCTTATGCTAGATGTATAGTGAGCTAACATGGAGTCATATATTCTCTCTTTGCATTTCAGTGACCACTTTACAAAAGAGGCACCTTCAGTACATCAGCAATCATCACTCGCTTATTGCACTATGTGCAGAGCATGGTGCTGATCCGTTTAGCTCATTTAAATGAGCTAAATACAAGGTCGGGAACAAAGCAGCGAGTTGATTATATTTTGGCGACACCGTCCAAGAAGAAGATTTAATTCATGAAATCTAACAGCAAGTCATGAAGATAAATTAAGTTGGAAATGACAAGGATAAGTTTAGAGAGGCATGCTATAGATAGATTTAGCTAGACATGTCAATGATAGATTTAGAGAGGCATGACATAGATAGATTTAGCTAGACATGTCAATGATAGATTTAGAGAGGCATGACAATGAAGATAAGTAATTGGTTGTCTTGTGATGCAATGTATCGGTGACATTTGTTATACCTTATGAATGAATGAATTTGTTAAATTTGTTAACCTTTTTGTGTTTCTGCTGTGAAATTTTAAATGTCCAGTACCAAATCTATTCCTGCTCTAGGCTTATAAAGAAACCTCAATGCAAACGAGGAGAAACAGAATCTCCGTTACTGATGTTCCGACACATCAGAAACGGAGGTTGTGCACAACCGTTGCCAAACCGACGCCTCATCAGCGACGGTTTTTTCGCCTCCATTACCGATGAGGGCCTTCACATCAGTAACGGGGTCGGGGACACGGACATTTTTTTCCGTTTCCGATGGGGTTTTTGGCCCGTTTCCGATGTGTCGTTCTGTACTAGTGATCCTATCCTAAATCTGATCCACACATTCATCTCGGTATACGCCGTCTAACAGTACTTGTTCTCTCTGTACATACTCTACCGATTTTCAACAAGACACATAGTTTGTGTTAAAAACACATATGTGTATATAGTGTCTACTAACAGACAATATGAACTGTGTCCGTTATATATGGAGAGATGGATACGAGGACATGTAGCTCTAACGCTAGTTATGGTGGTAGGTGTGGTAGCCTGGTGGGTGATGTTTGAATCAAATATCTTAAGGTTTTTCAAAGTACAGATTCTTATAAGATGTAATAGATACTATGTATACAGTAAAGTGGCCTTGTACACCAACCTAGCTACTTCAACCAAGCACCACCACTTGCTGGTGATAAAGATGCAATAAGTCTACATAGTACACTAGAAGCCACAATTTTACTCATATTTCTCCTAATTTTATGTATATTGATTTATATGAGATGTCCTTTTTTCGATGGTTGATTCATGTTTCAACCTTATGTGACCCATGATTTGTAAACGTTGAGATACTTTTGAACTATGCAATAAAAAAGTTGTGTGCATCAATGATGCATAGGCTGGCGCTTCACCTCATTTCGAAAGAAAAAAAATGTGAAGTTTACGTAGATAGACAAGATTTTGCAAAAGTAATTGGTGTATATTAATTTGTACACCCGTGTATTGATCTGGCTCCGCCCATGACTCGGGTCGCACCTATGGTGGTGCCACCCCAATCCGATCTGTTTATAGAACACACAATGGTTGAGCTTGAAAGCAAATGGCACTATAGGAAACAGGCCGTTTATTGTAGTCTTCCCAATTTGCCGTGAGCATTTTATCGGTGCCTATGGCAAACCAGCGATTACGGCTGTTGCCTAAATGGTTAATTTACCACGCGTAGTATAAAAGCGCACAGCTAATACTGCTGAAGTTTGCCGCAGGCTTTACAAAAGCTCACGGCAAATATTGCTGATGGTTGTCGTAGGCTTTATTAAGACTCACGGCAAATACTGCTGATGTTTGCTGTTGGCACAATTAAAACTCACGGCAAAAATCTGACACACATACCCACATGTCAGAACCACTGTCTCCACGTTCTGTTTGCCGTGAGGTAAAGTTTAGCTCTCGGAACGTTTGCCGTAGACCCCAACGATATGATCTCGGCAAATCTCTCTTTTACCATGCATGATGTAATTTGCCGGCAGGGTTTGCCCTGAATATTGTTGACTTTGCCGTAGGCCCAGTCTATTTCCCGTAGTGTGAATGAGGGTTCAACATTGGTTCCTAGCTATAAAAAATATTGAAAATGAAACTTCAGAAGCTTAAGGATTCTTGTTAATCTTTTGAATGGCCACATGATGAAATGACCACATATGATTACAATCGTACTACCATGCTGGGAGCTAATCAACACAAGGAATAAGATAACCTGCCAATCGCGGAAAAGAAATCCATTTCAAAAGTGTCGAGAAGGCTGTATATCAAACTTCTATGTTTCTCCACATCCTTTCGACCAGTCAGATAGAACTTCCACGTCATAATAACGAAAATGCTAATTTTGCATAGTTAAGTCAGTCAGACGAATCACGAATGCACTATTGAATGTCGGAAAAAGGTAACGATATGACTAGAAATTCGATTAAAGCCAACAAAAATTATAGAAGACACTACTACACCCATCAGAGATGTAAAAAACTCCATTGGACGAATTGCCCTGGATGCACTACAATTAGTTAGCAACGAAAATGATAGGGAGGTGAAGTGAGCCAAGAGCATTGGACCAAGTACAATTAATCTTCTTTCCGCGATTATCTCTGAATCGAGTTGATGGGACGCTCTGCATTTGACGAATCTCTCTCTTAGTAGAGTTAGTGTTTTTTGTAGGGAAAAGGAGAATTCATTAAGGGGTCGGCTAGATGGACACAATCAAGCTTTACCGCCTCGGTGATTTCCGACGGGAAATTACCACACTGCAGTCTGAAACCAGTGCAAGGCAAGCTCTAGTGTTTCTTACATCGAAGCCACACTCAACGCGTCATTCCCATGCAAACTACTCTGACGCGATGTAACTGGCCATCGGGGGCAAGGAGAGGTGCGACCCACGGTAAAGTAGCAGCATGACCCGCATCATCAGGCGCGCTTCTTCCGAACGAGTGCCAAGATCTTCGTTTACTAAAGAGGCCCAGACTACAATTAATGTGCTAGATTACGGTTTAACCAATAACATGGCTGTGCAAAGGAACTCCATTTGGACACTTGCATACCAACTAGTTTTTTCCCAATGCCTACAGTTCCCATAAATTTGTTGACATTCTATTCTACATCGGATCCACACATTCATCTTGGCACACGCCGTCTAACGGTACTTGTCCTCTGTGGTTGGTTAAAAAAAAGATTTTCCATCAACACACATTGTTTGGGTTGAAAAAGCACATCGTCAAGTGTGGATGTGTATATGGGGTATACTGATAAACAATACGGACATGTCCAGTATATATCGAGGGATCGATACGAGGACGTGTCGCTCTAAACACAAGGGATGGTGTTAGGTGTGGTACTCTGGTGGGTGATGTTTGAATCAAATCTCTTTCAAAGTACAAATGCTTATAAGATGGAATAGATACTATGTATACGGTTCAGTGGCCTTGTACTCCAACCTAGCTACTTGAACAAAGCACCACTTGCTCGTGATAAAAAAGCAATAGAAAATCCTTAATCCAAGCCCAAGAGAATTAATTATACGTCTGATATTTCTGTTTTTTACATAAAGAAGGAAAAAATCTTTTCATCTGCATTGGTTGAGCAATCTGGCGTGCCAGAAATTCTACTATAGTTGCATATTGCTCACCGTTTGTGTTGTTGGTTTGGTCTTTAGAGAACAGGTCGGTCAAAAACGCAGGTCAATGGGGGGCAAAGCTTATTGTTCTGGTTACAGTTGAGGTTTTCGATCGACGTTAAGGTAGGGAATGATGATCTTGTGCACAGAAGACTGATTGCTGATGTCCCTGACTTGAGGGTGGTGGTTGGAAGTTGAGTAAGTTTGTAGTCTCATTTTTCTGGGCTACTGTTGTAATAATCAGTGACTGTGATGTTTATCTTTCTTTTGCGAAAAGGTCTCATCATTAAAAGAAACATCGAATAGTACAAAACATCTCAAAAAAACGAAATCCTTGAGATGCTCTTCTTCTTCAACCTCCAGACCGTGCCACTCCTCCCTGAGCCGTCCTGACGTTGTTGGTTGCGGACGGGAAGTCGCCGAATGGGTCTACAAGACCACATCCGTCCCGGAGCCTAAGAAGAAGGAAAAACCACCTATTATGCCCGTTGACGATCCAGAGAACGCCACTGCCATAAGAAATCCTCGAGGCCACACCACTCGACGTCGCCGCCGAGATGGGACTAAACCGACGAGACATTATTGAAACGAGGCGCCGCAGCCGCCATCTGAGCGTCGCCCCAACAAATCTTGACCCCTTTTGTCAAGGGAAGATTTATGGTTGTTTCGGTAGTTGCAGTATCTTGGGTATCTTGCCGGGCTGTGACAGGAGGGTTGTGCCTGTTTTGGGAGAAAACTTCTTTTAGGAGAATCGTGTTCCGAATATTTGTTGTATTATCAGTTTCACGTGAAATGAAAATGGGATTTACCGATTTGTTTTCTTTGCCCTGGACTAGGTTAACCAAAGCCGGTTGAGGTGAAAACTCTCGTATGGGCAAATAAAGCAAAAAAAGCAGTGGAAAATAAGATGCTAATTGCCTGTTGGAAATATGTGGAGTGGACAATTCCGATCAAAATTAAGAGTCTAATAAGACTGGTTGAATCAAGTTTGGAAGGTCTGAAACACCACTACACCAGGCACAGACGCCGTTCCTGTTGCCGGTGGCAAATAAGGAAGGAGATTAACTGAAAGCGAAACCGCGTTCTACGATTCATACTCGGACAGATACCCAAAAGCGGTTCAGGAGTTGCTCGAAACCTTCTCGGATTCAAACTCCCCGAGGATAGCCATGGACCGCGATCGCTGAGATGCACATCCCTCGTTTCCTCGCCTCGCCTCTACAAACCATCTTTCACCGTCGTCGTACTACGTGAGCAACCAATCTCCCGCGAAAGGGAGATGGCGGTGTACTACCGGTACAGGAGCGGCGTGGACACCTTCTCCATGCCCGTCGCGGCGCCTTCCATTTCCGTCGGCGACCTGAAGCGCCTGATCCTGGGGACAAGTCGCCACGGCCACGGCCGGACGCGCGGCCGGGGTCCAAGGGAGGGCATCGCGATCTCCGACGTGCAGACCGGCGAGGAGTACACGGACGACGGCGCGCTGGTCCTACGCAACTCGACGGTGGTGGTGCGCCGAGTCGCCGGGCCTCCGGTCGATACCATCGTGTCGCCATCCACTCAGCGGCCCAAATGGCGGTTCTTCGTCCGATTCTTCCTCGAGGTCGAGCGCGTCCGCGGGAGCCGAGGACGACGACGAGGCGAAGGCTATCAGCGCAGTGATCGACGCCGCGGAACTCAAGTGGGATGGGCTGTCTCGTTACAATCACCGTGGCGCACCATACCATGGGCCGGCGCCACATGCCGGGTACGTCAGCCGCAGGTGCCGCGTCCCGGGCCACTTCATCCAGCACTGCCCAACCAACGGCGACCCAAGATTCGACTTCGGAAAGGCGGCGGTGCTTTCCCCAGCGCCGGCGGCACCAGAGGACGACGGCATCCCGGCGGATCTTTACTGCAAGATTTGCAAGAAGGTGATGGAAGACGCGGTGATGACGAGCAAGTGTTGCTTCAGCAGCTTCTGCGACCGCTGCATCAGAGGCCACATCGTCGCCAAATCCAAGTGCGCGTGCGGGGCGCAGATTCGCCCCGACGATCTAATCCCAAACCGGGCGCTGCGCACCACCATCTCCAACATTCTCGCCGACAGGGCCGGCAGCGCTTCCGGTGAGAAGACAGAGAAACAGAGGAGCTCTGAAGGAAGCAACGCGGTCGCGCCGTCCCCGCCTCAGAGTCAGAGTCCGGCCGCCTCGCAAGACAGCCACGTTTCTTCCAGGAAGACCGCCATCCCGGAGCACAGCGACGGAAGCGAATCCACGTCCAATCCAGCGGCGCACGAGCCAAGAAAGGAGCAGGAGACGACCGCGGCCAGCCACTACGATCCTCACTACGGCTGCAATGTTCCATTTGCCCCGGCATGCTACGATCCTGCTTTCTTCGGTGGGATGCCGCGGTCAGCTGATCCTTCCATGTACTACGGCTACGGTGGCATGCCTTACGCTTCCAGTGGCGGCGGTTACCCCATGGCCCCGCACCTTGTCGACGCCATGGGCAACATGACGGCTTCGTACGGCAAGAAGAGGACGGGATGCGACGATCAGAGGCAGCAGGACCGTGGCTTCAAGAGAAGGTGCGGTGGAATCAGATCACAGGTCGCGTTAGTCCTGACGTGAAGGCGTCAAGGGGGTGAAGCTGCTCTCGTGCCCAATGATGTTAGTCCGACGGGCTTTGATAAATTTTGTAGTCATTCGAATTTCTTGCATTGTAACAAAGAGCTGGATGCGTAGAAGTGTACTTGGGCATTTGAAGCTCTTGTCTTCCCTGTAACTGTACCATCCCGACTATCTTATTATTGTATACAGTAAAATGAACTCGATCATGTCTCTTTACTTTCATCCTGTAAACAAGGGATGTATCCATTTGGTAAATTGCAAGGGACGAAGCCGAAACTGGTGTATGTACTGCTTGTATTTGTGCCGGTGGCCATTTTCAGTAAATTTCTCTGTGTGAATTGCTGCTCTCAATTGCTGTAACAGGGAGCATACAAATCATTATCACTCTCAATATGCTGCTCTCAATTGTTATTTGAAGGGATTAACAATTCAACTGAGATGTCATGCATTTTCAGCAAAAAACTATTCTCTACAGTAGAAAGCTAATCTCTATTAATCTCTACTATCATTTGTGGGACTGACTATCAAAATATTGACCGCCACTAAGATAAATCACTTGAGCAATCACCACCCTTCTATAAATATACGCAGTGAAAGAAACCAACTCATGTGTGTTGGGCCCATTTGGGAAGCCCAATAAAAATTCCTGAAAATCTCAAATTGGCCAATGTGCATGGCAGAATTTTGGAGGTGCAAAGTGGTGCTAAATTTTAGTCCCACATTGCTAGTTGGAGGAGACAAACACCACCTTATAAGGTGGAGTGTTGTGACATTTGGTGTGCTAGTTGAGAACAGAAGGCTCTCTCCCGCGCACTCCTCTTCCTCCTCCGCTGCCATCCGTCTGTCTCGTCACGACACGCCGCGGGTTGCGGAAATGAGCCGAGCGAATGATCCTGTACGGGAGAGGGCGAATAAGGT
The DNA here is from genome assembly GCA_947311845.1 of Poa pratensis. Lineage (NCBI taxonomy): Eukaryota > Viridiplantae > Streptophyta > Magnoliopsida > Poales > Poaceae > Poa > Poa pratensis. Next base: position 30,284,728 of record CAMZMU010000115.1, read on the forward strand.
TTTTGGGAAGCGCCCCGCGCGACTGCTTTCAAGTTCTTCATCACGGCTCGACTTCTTGGACGATCTCCGGGTCCGCGGGCGACTCGTCTCCAACGTCATCTTCTTCGAGCTGCTACCGTCGCCGCTCAAGCTGCTGTCGTCGCTGCTCCAACGACTACTTCATCTACAATTGTTCGGTACGCTCGTCACGTTCCGATGGCTATGTTCGTAGATGTCTTGCTGCTGTTCATGTTAATTAATACGTCTAGTATTTTCGAGATTAACATGTTAGTAGCTCTTGCGATCATGCTTTATATTTTGGAATTAATCATGGAAATTATGCCTAATAATCCAACAATCCAAAAATCTTATATTTGTTATAGGCAATTTGCTGAGTTAAACATGGGACATCTATCTGATGCGCTGAGGCCGGACAAGTTTACCGGTGTGGACTTTAAGAGATGGCAGTACAAGACCACACTGTGGTTGCGATCTCTGAAAGTGTTCGACGCTAGTGAGGGTTTACCTGAAGGAACTATATCTGACGAGGATCAGAACAAGTTCAAGAAACCAATACTGCCTTTGTGGGACTCGTTCTGAGTGCTCTTAGCAACAAGCTGTTTGATGTGTACATGCACATTACAGATGCCAAAGTGCTCTGGGAGGCACTGAACGCTAAGTTCGGTGTAGAAGATGCTGGCAGTGAACTGTACATCATGGAGAGCTTCCATGACTTCAGGATGGCTAACAACCGTTCTGTAGTCGAACAGGATCATGAGATACAGTGCATTGCTAAGGAGCTTGAGCACGCTAAGTGTGCCTTACCTGACAAGTTTGTGGCTGGATGCATTATTGCAAAGTTGCCCTCTTCATGGAGGAACTTCGCCACAACTCTCAAACACAAGAGACAGGAGATATCGGTTGAAAACCTGATAGCGTCTCTTGATGTTGAGGAGAAGGCTCGGGCTAAGGATACTGCTGAGAGAGGTGGTGAAGGTCAGTCTAGCGCCAACATGGTGCAGAAGAACTTTCACCATGGCAAGAGGAAGGCAAAAAGCTAGCATTCCTTCAACATGCCTACCAAGACTACTTCTTTCAACAGAAGAAGAAGATGCTGAACAAATCTGAGCTAAAGTGCTACACTTGTGGAGAGCCCGGACACTTCTCTGTGGACTGCCCAGATCGTGCAGACAAGAAAGGGAAGGTGCCAAAGCATGTCAACGTCGTGACCGCTAGCAATGCTGATGGGTACGGTAATTTACCGATTGTGCTTTCAGTATTTCAATCTCCATGTTGGTGGATTGATACGGGTGCTAATGTTCATGTATGTGCTGACATCTCTATGTTCACTTCTTATCAGGTCGCAGATTCAAGCGTCTTAATGGGGAATGGATCACATGCTTCTGTTCGTGGTGTTGGCACGGTAGATCTGAAGTTTACTTCGGGGAAGATCGTGCAGCTGAGGAACGTGCAACATGTCCCTACTATGAACAAGAATCTCGTTAGCGGCTCCCTTCTATGCAGAGATAGGTTTAAATTAGTCTTGGAGTCCAATAAAATAGTTGTGTCAAAGTTTGGACAATTTATTGGTAAAGGGTATGAGTGCGGAGGCTTGTTCCGCTTTTCATTATCGGAATTTTGTAATAAGTCAGTAAACCATATTTGTGGCGGTGTGGATTCGGATGCTAATGTTTGGCACTCTCGTTTATGTCATGCTAATTTTCGTTTAATGAGTAGACTTTCCAGCTTGAGTTTAATTCCTATTTTCACCATTGCCAAAGGTTCTAAGTGGAGAGAATTCCTTATATGACACTCGCTTAAAATCTTGTTCCTTATTTGACACCGGTGAAAATTTTCTTCCCTATATGGTTTCTTCCTAATTTTCTTTCCTTATATGACACTCTAGTGCATTTTGTTCACCAAAGAGATATAAAAAGACCATTTTGCCCCTAGTGCATAATGTGACCAAAATACTGTAAAGGACAATAGTTGCAGTAATATTAAATATTTTATAGGCATGGCTAAACATTGGGTTATTAAAAAGGCTATTTTATTTTTTTGGAGAAAAGAAAAAGATTATTAGATCAGTTGTTTCTTTGTTATGACGAGGACACGAGACAAGCAACCTGCCTACGATTTCTTCCGATCCTTCTAACCGGATGTGTAATCACGGTGCAAGCGGGCTGTGGGAGCCCACGTGTAAGCCGCATATGTCCACTATGCTTACACGGTATACCGGGAAGAGCCGCGTATCATCAACATATTTTTGTGGCGGCACGTATGTCGTTCGGCCACGTCGCGCATTGGCCGCTCGCTCGCTCTATTTTTCCTAGCTAGCTCAAATCAATTCGCTGAAGATCAAATCACCTGTAAGCTGCACAGTACTACAGTAGTATACTTGTTGTCAATTCCTGAAGTACCTTCAAAGATCTTTAGCACTAAACTGCACATTAGTGTGTGTTGTGCTTGCTATTAGCAAACGATCAGCTTAGCAGGTTGATTGGTGCGTAGAAATCGCGTCGGAAGGAATCGTAGGTAAGTTGTGTGTCTCGTCATCATGTCAGAAAAACAATTGATTTAATAACCCACGCGTAAATATTTATATTACTGCAGCTATTATTTTGTACGAATTTTAGTCAGATTATGCACCAGGGGTAAAAAGGTCTTTTTAAGCCTATTTGGTGAACAAAATGCACTATAGTGTCATATAGGGAAAGAAAATTTTGAAAGAGTCCATATAGGGAATAAAATTTTCACCGGTGTCAAATAAGGAACATGATTTTAAGTGAGTGTCATATAAGAAATTTTCTCTTCTAAGTGCCATAGCTGTGTGCAATCTAAGCAACCTCAAAGCCTCACAAGGCAACCGAGGAGAGAAACTTGGCACCACTAGAACTCGTACATTCGGATCTATGTGAGATGAATGGCGTGTTGACAAAAGGTGATAAGATATTTCATGACTTTAATCGATGATGCTACTAGGTTCTGTTATGTATATTTGTTGCACACTAAAGATGAAGCTTTAGACTACTTTAAAATCTATAAAGCTGAAGTAGAAAATCAATTAGAGAGAAAGATCAAACGTCTTAGGTCAGATCGTGGTGGCGAGTATTTCTCCAACGTATTTGATGAATTCTGTGAGGAACATGGTATTATTCATGAGAGGACGCCTCCCTATTCGCCCCAATCAAACGGGGTTGCCGAGAGGAAAAACCGCACGCTGACCGACTTGGTGAACGCCATGTTGGACACTGCTGGTTTATCTAAGGCATGGTGGGGGAGGCTTTGTTGACTTCGTGTCATGTCCTGAATAGAGTTCCTAACAAGGATAAAGAGAAGACACCTTACGAGGAGTGGTCTGGGAGAAAACCATCACTTTCTTATTTTCGTACTTGGGGATGTTTGGCGAAAGTCAATGTTCCAATTCCTAAGAAACGTAAACTTGGACCGAAGACAGTGGATTGTGTCTTTCTAGGTTATGCTCAGCGGAGCATTTGCTATAGATTTTTAGTGGTTAAATCTGAGATACCTGATATGCATGTTGATACTATTTTGGAATCTCGTGATGCAACATTTTTTGAGAACATGTTTCCTATGAAGGATATGCATAGCATTGCTAGAATTTCTTCTGAGATATTTGCTGAACCTAGTACATCTGTTGATCATTCTGAACAACCACATGTTGAGGAAGTCCTTGAGAAGGATGACAATGAATCAGCTCCCAAGAGGAGCAAGAGACAGAGGACTGAAAAATCTTTGGTGATGATTTCATTGTGTACCTTGTGGACAATACTCCCACGTCCATTGCAGAGGCATTTGCATCTCCTGATGCTGATGACTGGAAAGAAGCTGTCCATAATGAGATGGACTCGATTCTTTCTAATGGAACTTGGGAATTATCTGAACGACCCTACGGCTGCAAACCTGTGGGTTGTAAGTGGGTGTTCAAGAAGAAGCTAAGGCCTGATGGTACTATTGAGAAGTACAAGGCACGGCTTGTGGCCAAGGGCTACACCCAGCGAAGGCGAAGATTACTTTGACACCTATTCACCTGTTGCTCGACTACCACCATTCGTGTACTACTTTCCCTGGCTGCCTCCTATGGTCTTATCGTTCATCAAATGGACGTAAAGACAGCTTTCCTTAACGGAGAGTTGGAAGAGGAAATCTATATGGATCAGCCTGATGGGTTTGTGTAAAAGGTGAAGAGAGAAAGGTGTGCAAATTGTTAAAATCTTTGTATGGGCTGAAGCAAGCACCTAAGCAATGGCATGAGAAGTTTGACAGCACTCTTACGTCTGCAGGCTTTGCCATTAATGAGGCTGAGGTGTGTGTATTATCGCCATGGTGGGGGCGATAGTGTTATATTATGCTTGTATGTTGATGACATACTTATTTTCGGTACAAGCATGATAGTGATAAATGAGGTCAAGTCTTTTCTGTCAAAGAGCTTTGATATGAAAGATCTGGGACAAGCTGATGTGATCCTGAACATTAAGTGATTAGGGATGAGAGTGGGATTACGTTAACGCAATCACACTATGTTGAGAAGGTCTTGAGCCGCTTTGGTTATATAGACAGCAAGCCTTCTCCAACACCCTATGATCCCAGTGTGACACTCAGAAAGAACAAAAAGGAAACGAGAGATCAATTAAGATATTCTCAAGTGATCGGTTCACTCATGTACCTTGCGAGCGCGACGAGACCTGATATCTCTTTTGCTGTGAGCAAGTTGAGCAGGTTCATGTCTAACCCGGGTATTGATCATTGGCATGCACTTGAAAGGGTCATGCGCTATCTGAACGGTACAATGAGTTATGGGATTCACTATTCAGGGCACCCTGCGGTGCTTGAGGGATACTGTGATGCGAACTGGATCTCAGATGTTGATGAGCTCTACGCCACAAGTGGATATGCATTTATTCTTGGAGGTGGCGCAGTGTCATGGAGGTCTTGCAAACAGACCATTTTGACGAGGTCAACCATGGAAGCAGAACTTGCTGCTTTAGATACAGCTTCTGTTGAGGCAGAATGGCTGCGTGAGCTCTTGATGGACTTGCCGGTGGTTGAGAAACCATTACCGGCCATCCTTATGAACTGTGACAACCAAACGGTTATCATGAAAGTGAACAGTGCTAAGGATAACGCGAAGTCATCAAGACACGTCAAAAGACGCTTGAAGTCTGTCAGGAAAATGAGAAACTCCGGAGTAATAACTGTTAGTTATATTCAAACAGACAAAAACCTGGCAGATCCCTTTACGAAGGGACTATCACGTAATGTGATAGATAGTGCATCGAGGAGATGGGGTTGAGACCCGTGAGCGTTACACCATAGTGGTAACCCAACCTATGTGATCGGAGATCCCGTGAATTAGGACCTGGGAAGAACAAGCTAGTGGTTTAACAGAGGAGAGTTATTTTATAACCCTCTCCGTGGGAAGATGCATAACTCTCACATTCTGTAAGGCAGGTTGGCAATATGCCTTAATGTGTTTCTGTTGGCTATTCGTAGCAAAGGTGCTATCCTACAGAGCGACCTTGAAAGAACACACCTATATGAGTCCGACTGTTAAACGTCGCAGTCTATGAGATTTGGGTGATCTCTAGTAAGCTCATGAAGAGACCAGGGAGTATGACGCATATGCTCCACCCGCGGGGTAGGCTACTGGCAGCCACGTACTGGTTATGACTTTGAGTGAAGTCTATTGGCACCAAACTTGCAATTCAAGGTTCGTCCATTGTTCAAGTTGCTGGTAGATGTAGCTTGAAGCTCTAGGCGGAAGTTCAACTTAACAGTCTCTGCTGAAACACTGGTATATAAACAAGAAACGAGGTTTGGCAAAATCTCTAAATGGGAATTTGAGATCTGGTGGGGGATTGTTAGATTTGGGCCCATTTGGGCAGCCCAATAAAATTCCTGAAAATCTCAAATTGGCCCATGTGCATGGCAGAATTTTGGAGGTGCAAAGTGGTGCTAAAGTTTAGTCCCACATTGCTAGTTGGAGGAGACAAACACCACCTTATAAGGTGGAGTGTTTGACACTTGGTGTGCTAGTTGAGAACAGAAGGCTCTCTCGCGCACTCCTCCTCCTCCTCCGCGCCGTCCGTCCGTCTCGTCACGACACGCCGCGGGTTGCGGGAATGAGCCGAGCCGATGCCTATATTTTTGTTGTTCAGGAAAATCGAGTCGCTAGCGTACGCGTACAGCTTAGCCAGTTCGGGTCGCTCCCGGATCGTGGGCTGCTGCACCGACTCGAACGTGTGCGACGTGGCCGGCCCACGTTGTACCCGTTAGGGTTTCCGAACCGCACTATATATTGCCGTGCACTGCGTGCGCCGTCACACACCCGAACCAATCTAGGTTTTGCCAATCTCGTGCCTTGCGCCGCCACCGTAGTCTACTCCATCCGTGCGCCGGCGTGCACCGGCGAACGGGACAGCAGGTCTCCGGAACCACTTGTCCTTGTGATCCTGTACGGGAGAGGGCGAATAAGGTTTTTGGGAAGCGCCCCGCGCGACTGCTTTCAAGTTCTTCATCACGGCTCGACTTCTGGACGATCTCCGGGTCCGCGGGAGACTCGTCTCCAACGTCGTCTTCTTCGAGCTGCTACCGTCGCCACTCAAGCTGCTGCCGTCGCTGCTCCAACGACTACTTCATCTACAATTGTTCGGTACGCTCGTCATGTTCCGATGGCTGTGTTCGTAGATGTCTTGCTGCTGTTCATGTTAATTAATACGTCTAATATTTTCGAGATTAACATGTTAGTAGCTCTTGCGATCATGCTTTATATTCTGGAATTAATCATGAAAATTATGCCTAATATTCCAACAATGTGTGCCATTAGATAGAAATCTATCCAATTTTATCGGCTAGCCAACCATTTATAATCGGTACTTTATAGTAAGAATCAACATCATTTCTAACCGTTTCAAGAACATCAATTTTATCATCTATCTTACCATATCATCGGTGTATCAGAGGAACAACTTTAAAGCAGCTATTATAGTACGGAATTGCCAGCTGAAATATGCAGTTTCAGCTAACTTGTTTATTAACAAACCTCGCCAATCCATGTGTACGTAAACGTAGAGGTGTGGTTGTGTACTGTGTTTCGTGCTCTCACCACTTGGCTAAGCGTTGAACTTAGGTCACACCGCCATATTTGAACAAATTTGTTTAGCTGACAGTCACATGAGGAGCGGCAAACGGTTTAACGGCACGGTGCGAGGGCAGTGCAGCGACGGGCACAGGTGAAGTTTACGGCGGCGACAGACATACACGTACATATAGTATAATATTTATACGAATATGTCTATCGAAATGAAAAAGTTACAGCACGAAAGTTGTGGGGAACGGCAAGAAGGATCTACTTGTTAAAGGAAATTTCAAACGGTTAAACGAGTGCGACAAATTCGATAAAATTTGTCTAAAAATGTTATGAACTTCGGTCCAAAATAAACAAGTTGGGTTTTCCAAAGACCTGGTTCACCTTGTGCTGTAACATGTAGTATCCTAAACATGCAGAGCTGCCATAAAATACTCACATCCATGTGGGCCCATCCAAGACCCAAAGCGCATGATGAGGTGGACCTGGTGGAGCCACCAATCTAGGAAGCTTAGGCATTGGAAAGGATGCACTACTCTGTGAAGCTTAGCTTGGTACATGCACATAGCAAGAATATGACAGTGAGGTGCAATGAGCCAAGCGGCATGCGAGTTGAACCAACTACAGTTAATCTTTTTCCCATCATCATCTCTAACCGAGTCAACGCATCGTTCTCTCCTAGTAGAGTTACTTGATGGCATCACAAACAGGTCCGACGCGACGGCACTAGTCACCGAGGGCAAAGAGAGGCGCGACTCGCCGGCGAGCAGCACAACTGGAAATGAGATGGTTAGTCAGTCCTAGGTCGAGGCGCTTCCTCCGAACGACCACCAAGATCTTCGTTCACTAAAGAGACCCAGACTACAATGTTCTAGTAGACGGTTTAACCAATGACTTTCTTGCGCGAAGCAACTCCATTCGGACACTTTCACACCAACTAGTTTTTTCCCAATGCCTACCATTCCCAAAAAATTCCTTGACATTCTATCCTGCCCTGCATCTGATCCACACATTTATCTTGGTATACGCTGTCTACCAGTATTTGTTCTCTCTGTACATATAGTACCAATTTTTCATCAACACAGATCGTTTGTGTTATAAACACACACACACATACTGTATACTGATAGACAATATGGACATGTCCCGTATATATCGAGGAGTCGATAAGAGGACATGTCGCTCTAAACGCTAGCGCTAGTGATGGTGTTAGGTATGGCAGCCTGGTGGGTGATGTTTGAATCAAATCCCTTAAGGCTTTCAAGTTACAGATTCTTATAAGATGGAATATATACTATGTATACGGTTCAGTTGCCTTGTATACCAACCACTTGAGCAAAGCACCACCTGCTCGTAATAAAGAAGCAATAGGGAATCCTTAATCTAAACCGGGAGAATTAATTTACACACCTGATATCTCTTTTTTTGTTTCGAAAAAGTAGGAGAGCATAGGACTAATATGTACAAATCGGTGGCAGTTGTCTTACACGGTGATGGATAGCTTAATGCATTGTCAAATAATCAAGAGTATTCAGAGAGGCCTATAGATAATTACAGGTTCCAATGTACAATGAAGTTACGATGTTTGAAAACTTCTACAGCACCAGCTCTCAGTCTTCCCCGTCTTGTGGACCTTGCGTAGGCCTGGCAGCACGCCTGAACCATGTCTTGAAGGCAGCGACCAAATGCGGGCAGTCATCCACGCTGCGAGTGGAGAATCCGAGGCATTGTTGTAGCAGCTCATGAGCGTTCTGGACAGGCAAAGTAGAGATGATCTGAAGAAATGTCTCCTCCAGCTCTTGGCAGTTTGTCGACTTGTATCTACTGTGCATGGGTTGAGGGATGTCCCTGCATACGTTTAGGACAGGAAGCCAACTTCTGACCTGCTTCATCCTCACCTGAAAAAAGAGAGTGTTTTCAGATACCACATGGGAGACAAAAGACAGTGGATTACAACAACAGAACTATAAACATGGATTAACGCAAATATATGAGTTATTATAGAGCATCCGACAACCAGCAGCTACAAGATGTCCACATAGAACTTCCTGTCCTTTTTGCTAGATCAGGATAATTTGCCGTGTTAGAGGATTTGATAGTTCCTGTCCTTCCTAAATGAGTTAGACTGTAAATTTGATAATTAATTTGGGATCTTTGCAAATAAAAATGTTGAAAAAGGAACTTCGTGAACTTCATAAGATTAAGGATTCCTTTTAGAATTTTGAGTGACCATATGATGAAATGATCAAAGATTATAACCTGTCAAGCGCTGACAATAATCCATTCAGAAAGAGTTGATAAGCCTCTACATCAAACTTCGTTGTTTCTCCACATCCTCTCGGCCAGTCAACTAGAACTTCCGCGTCATAGTAACGAAAATGCTAAATTTTCATACTTGACGAATCCTGAATGCACGATTAACTAAGGGTCCGTTTGGTTGGGAGCACCGATAGGGGTGGGGTGGATGGTTCAGGTTTCTGACGATGGGATGGTCCAGAGTTTGTGATTCCTCTTTTTGTTTGGTTTGAGGGATTGGAGCTGGTTGGGATGGAATGTGATTAACTTAGTGGTTAATAGGAATTGATTAGAAGGTAATTAATATGTTATTAACAGAGGTTCCCTCATTATCTCTGTCTGTGTTGAGGAAGACGGAAAAACAGCCTTGCCGGCGACCTCGGTTGCGCATCCCAGGCGACCTCGCCGGCGCCCTCGGCCCAGCCGCCCTTACGCGCACCGCCGTGGTGTTCGCCGGCGCGGACCAGAGGCGACCTCGCCGGCGCCCTCGGCCCAGCCGCCCACATGCGCACCGCCGTGGTGTTCGCCAGCGCGGACCAGCTCGTGCCGGCGAGAAGCGAGCCCCAACACAGGAGGATGGCGACCGTGCTGTGCGCCGGCGCGGACAAGCAACAGCTCGCCGGCCGTGGTGTACGCCGGCGCGGAGAGCTCGCCGGCCGTCCCGTGCTTGCAAATGTTGAGATTAGGCCAAGGAAGAAGAAGATTAGGCAGCGGTACACAAATTAGGAAAACATGCACCATTCGGCCCGGCCGATTTTGAGGAATCATTTGGATCAGCATCTTTAGAGTATATTCCCTACTGGGGATGGTTCCACCCACCTACTTTATAACCAAACACATGTATAATGTGAACCATCCCACCCCACCCCTCTCAATTCTTGGAACCAAACACACGCTAAGACAAAAACAAAACAAGATGACCAAACATTCGATTAGATCCAAGAAAAAGGTCTTATAGAAAACACTACTACATAAAACCCTAAAAGTATGTCAAAATTCAATCAGACGAATGGCCCTGGATGCACTACTCTGTGGAACTTGGCATGGTACATAGTACTACATACACTTAATTAGCAACGAAAACGATAGGGAGGTGAAATGAGCCAAGCAAATTGGACCAAGTAACGTTGATCTTCTTTTCACGATCAACTCTGGACCGAGTTTGCTGGGCCGCTCTGCATTTGACGAATCTCGCCCCAAGTAGATTTACACTTTTGAAGGGAAAAGAGAATTTATTAAGGGGCTAGGTGGACACAATCAAGGTTTATAGTCTCAGCTGTTTTCGACGGGACATTACGCAGCCAAACTACAGTCCTGCGTTGTACTCCACCTATCTGAGCAAGGACAATGGCGTCACGGCTAGTTTTCCTTCCTGCTACGCCTCATCCTGTAAACCTCTCACGGATCACATTTAGTCTCACGCCATGTTGTGATTTGTTTGTGAATCTTTGGCCAATGAGCTAGAGATTGCCTTCGAGTAGTCTGATATTTGGGATGATTTCCTCCGTCGACCAGTACAAGGCAAGGTCTAGTCATTCTTACAACGAAATCATCTCGCACTCCAACGCTTACTCGAAGTGCAAACAAGTCCAAGGCGGCCGACCTGTCCGTCGGGGGCAGGGAGAGGCGCGACTCTGTGTGAGCAAGCAGCTGCACGACTAAATAGAAAAGGAGAAGGTCAGCCCTACCAACATGCACGCTTCCTCCGATTCTCCGAATGAATGCCAAGGTCGTCGTTCACTAAGACATGGTTAATAACAGAGACCGTTGCTGACTATATGTCATTGTCATGTCACTTATAGGTAGCTTATAGTCATCATGTATAAGACTACCCATAGTGAGATTAATTAAGGTGGTAACATAAATGTCACCTAGATATAAAAAGATGATGTGACAAGCATTTAAAGAGGAGAGAGAATTGGAGTAACATAGTTAGTTACCATCACATATAGCTCTTCGCAAGAAAAAATGAGTCTACAAACAAATAAATGAGACCATGCCTGGATCCATGCGTTTTGGCACCCGAGCACAGGTAGTCCCGATATCTGGACCATGCATCTTTCGTTGAGATTGTGTATGCATTCGTTGTCGGCATGTGCGGTGGAAGAGTAAAACCGAGCGAGGTGCGGTAAGATATAATATGGGCCATCTGTGCTGTGGTCCCCATTATGACGTAGAATAGGAGCGAGGTGCCCGCACGGCCGCACCGCACCAAGCTCACCCCTCCGCCTCCTTCTCCTCCCCGGCTTCCTCCTCCATGGCTTCTCCTCCCTGCCTCGTACCTACCCACTGGCAGGGAGCTCGTCGTTGGAGATCCGCCGCCGCCCATTGGAGCAGCGCCGCCGGCAGTGAGCTCGCCGTTGCAGATCCGCCGCCGCCCATTGGAGATGCACCGCCGACAGGGAGCTCGTCGCTCGTCCCTCAAGCTCGCCGTTGAAGTTGCGCCGCCGGCTGGCAGCTCGCTGTTGGAGCGCCGGCAGGGAGCTGCGCCGCCCTCGTCCTTGTCCCTCAAGTTCACCATTAAAGCTGCGCCGCCGGCTGGCAGCTCGCTGTTGGAGCGCCGGCAGGGAGCTGCGCCGCCCTTGTCCTTGTCCCTCGAGTTCGCCGCCGGCAGGAAGCTGCGCCGCGCTGGGAGTTGGGATGGGGTTCCCGACGAGAGGAGGTGGGGAAGGGGCGGCAGTGTATGTCCGATGTGAGGGGATCGTGCGTGATGTACTGATGTGTGATTCAATTCCAAGAAGCAGCATGGTATAGCAAGATCCAGCGGCGGCCACCAACGTCGTGGCCGAAGCTTAGTCTTCCGTCGGCGTGTGACAAGCGGGCCATCCATCGCTGCCAGCGGCGCCTCGAGCTCGACGAACGTCGTGGCCGAAGCTCACAACCTCCCTTTCCTCTTGCTGTCGGTGGCGCAGCCACCCTCCATCCATGAACACGGCGCACAGCGTGGAGCCGCCGACGCCGCTTATGTCAGCCGCCGGCCTTGCTCGTCGTGTGGCCAAGGAACCCCATCACCTCCTCCACGCTCCGGGCGGCCTCGTCTCCTCGCGCCACCGCCTCCTCGATGGCGTGTCGCAGCTGGTTCACGAGGTCAACTAAGGAAATCGCGCTCTCGATGTCGGCCGGGTTCGCCGGGAGCTCCACGGACTCCCCCCGCGAGGGAAGACACGAGGCGCTGGCGCGCAGCGCCGTGAGGAGCGGCTCGGCGTCGGCGGGGAAGATGCCGTGCGCATGCGCTCGTCACCATGGACATGGACTGGAGGTAAGGAGGTTGGAGGAGGAGGACGGCGAGGCGCTGGACAGCAGGTTGCCGGTCGCGTACAGAGTATTCCGTCTCCCCGTCTGTTCTGACGGGGATGGAGGCCACCGTGGTCATTTAATACACATCAGAGAGACATGGGACAGACTTTACCATGGTAAAAATATCTGAAACTTGTGAGGGACACAGATCTCAATTTGAGTGTACGAACGGGATATCCGGTGCATTTGAGCTCGGGCACCAAAATGCATTTCGCCCATGCATGGTACTACATCTATATCACTTTACACTATGGAAGTAATAACATACACTAATAAGTCTATGTTACTCCCCACTATGAGTAGTCTAATAATTGGCTACATGCATGGGAAATCCACTCCGTCTCATAGGTGTATCTACACTCACTACCCAAAAAATGAATTTTAAAATGTAAAAAAAATTCAAACAAAAATTTCGGATGTACATATGAACATTTTATATTCGTACAAAAAAAATCGGGATGAAAAAACATTTTATGCGGCCGATATAAAAAAGACAAATCTCGGCGTTCAAAAATGCCTCTCTTTTTTATACCGGTCACACAAAATGTCTTTTCGATGCGAAACTTTTTTGTATGGATAGACATTTTTCATATGAACACCCGAAATTTTTGTTTAAATTTTTTTAGCATTTTGAAATGCGTTAAAAATGCATTTTACAAAACGGGTTCATCTACACCCGTGAGTCAAAACATCATGTTCTATATGCATGTACTACTTTATCAAAACATGGTCCATTATACACTCTCACATAGTGTGTAGTGCTGAGCTGGCTCTTACATGAGAGTCTACTTCCCTTCTCTCTCCTAAATATAAGCACAAATATATTATTTAAATCCTTATAGTCTGGTGATTGTACCTTATTATACTTTTTTTTGAATTTTTGTACCTTATTATACTTGCTCTAAGTAGACTCAAACTATAATGTTCTAGTGGACGGCTTAACCAATAACATGCGGCCAGAAAGATACTCCATTCAGACACTTGCACACCAACTAGTCTTTTCCCAATGCCTACAATTCCCCTAAAATTCGTTGATATTCTATCCTAGATCTGATCCACACCTTCAAAACTATAATGTTCTAGTGGACGGCTTAACCAATAACATGCGGCCAGAAAGATACTCCATTCAGACACTTGCACACCAACTAGTCTTTTCCCAATGCCTACAATTCCCCTAAAATTCGTTGATATTCTATCCTAGATCTGATCCACACCTTCATTTCGGTACTACATTGTCTAACAGTACTTGCCCTCTCTTTTTGGGTTATGAAATAACCGTTTTTCCATCAACACACATTGTTTGGGCTGAAAAAACACATCCTCAAGTGTCGATTTGTATATGGTATATACTGATAAACAATATGGACATGTCTGATGTATATCGAGGTTCGATACGAGGACATGTCGCTCTAAACGCAAGTGATGGTGTTAGGTGTGGTACTCTGGTGGGTGATGTTTGAATGAAATCTCTTTCAAAGTATAGATTCTTACAAAATGGAAAAGATAACATGTATACCGTTCAGTGGCCTTTGTACACCAAGCTAGCTACTTGAACAAAGCACCACTTGCTCGTGATAAAGAAGCATTAGAAAATCCTTCATCTAAGCCAAGGAGAATTAATGTATACATATGATATCTCTGATTTTTATGTAAAGAAGGAAAAATGCTTGGTTGATGCACACAACCATATATTATTTACTATTTGACGTCTCTCTCACGACAAGACCTCCACCACCTACAACAAATGACCGGAACAAACACAAAAAATGTAAATCCTAGACAAAGCCTCCAAAAAAGGTTCCGTCGCAAGTGTGTCGCTGATGAAAAGTCCAACCTTAGGTCGATGACGCATGGAAAATGCCTCACGTAGACCTTGTGTTCCCACCGGAGTACGTGCATACTTGTCATCGAAGCCATCATGAGGATTGACGATCTCGACAGCCGGATTCCATCGGAGGAGATGTTGGAAGCGCAAAACGCCCATAATGGCTCGCTTCATGTCACACCACCTTAATTCCACTTCCTATGGCGACAAATGAACGCATTTCATCTGACACCAACGACATGACGATTATGCATGAACCTCCTCGTGTATCACCCTCTGAGCCAGATGAAACCATGATCTGGAGGTGGGGAGTTCCCATACCACCCACAACCTTAGAAGCTATGTTCTCCTAGGGGGTTGTGGCCCAATTCATCGTCGTCCCGGGAAGCATCCAGAATCGAAGGCCATCACCATCATAACATCTAGCCACCGCTTCATCCAAACGACCATGGCTAACTATCACCATCAATAAATGAGGGACGTCGTCGCTCTTATTCTGATCTCCTACGGTCGCTGTAGGAGATACGAGACCAAGCCTCTCATATGACAAAGATTGACGTAGCCATCGCCGCCAAGAAGCCGAAGCGAGTGTGCCGCCACAATGCACTACCCAGAGTCCCCGCGCGCATGACACGGGGTCTGAGAGCCTCAAAGGCCAATCTGGCTACCACGCTTAGAAGAAGAGATCCTCCGAGACACCATCATCGTAGGGACGAGATGTCGCAGCGGCAGCCGGAGGCAGCGGCGGCGAGCGTCTAGTGCGGTGGTAGGTAGAGACGGCGGCGCTGGGATTTCCTCTGGTGCTGCATGGAGGGGAGACACAAGGGTGGATACGACATGTATGTATTGCATAATATGTGATTTTCAAGGACGCGCAACACAAAGTTGCGGTCATCACATTAAGAATGGAAACAGAATGTTACGATTACATGTGGCCAAGCCACCAGCCTCAAAGAAACCTTAACACTACTCCTCCCGAAAGCCTGCTCTAACCCTCGCACTCTCCCACTCAGCAAGCTCATCACACAAGTTTTTTACAACTTTATTCATACTAAACTGTACTCCTTCGAACACCCTTGCATTTCTTTCAAGCCAGATCTTCCTCATCACTGCAATCAAGAACGTTGCCAAGGTTTTTCTTTCTTTACCTCTGTATCTGGCAAGCACACGGTTCCACCAGTCCTTCACCGTCATTGTATCTTGAGGTGTGAAATCTTGAATCTGCTTTGCTTGTCAAGAACGGAACCAGAAGGTTTTTGAGAAGGAGCAGTTTACCATTAGGTGATCGATGGTTTCCGGCTCCTGATCACATAGGATGCACACTGTTGGTCCTTGTAGTCCTCGTTTCGCAAGTATGTCTGCTGTCCAGCATCTGTCCCTCATGACTAACCAGCTGAAAAACTTTTCTTTCAATGGTGCTCTGCTTTTCCATAGGGTTCCTGCTTAGCTTGCTTCTGAAACAATATGTGATAAGTTCTTACAAAGGTACTTGAAACAATTGTTAACGAACCTGCCTTTTTTTTATAATCCACGTGTGTCAATCAAGGTTTATTAAGGAGCCTGCACACACAATCAAGGTTTATCACCTCAGCGATTTCCGACGGGAAATTACACAACCACACTGCAGTCTGATTCGAGGATGATGGCCTCCGTAGACCACTGCAAGGCAAGATCTAGTCCTTCTTACCTCGAGACCGTCTAATGCCTTCAACGCGTACTTGCCGTGCAAACAAGTCCAGCGCGACGCAAGTGGCCGTCGGGGGCAAGGAGAGGTGCGGCCACAGTAAAGTAAAATGAAACAGGGTAAAAACTTTGCCTTTTATATTGATAAAGAAGGAGCAAACATGGGACCCGGCCTAGGCCAAAATAAAAAGGTTACATGGTAAGTAAAGCTAAATCTGGCGATAATTTTCACAAGCGCTTTGGCCCCCACCAGAGTCCAATTCTTCCCCTCGCTCTTGATACGCTTGGCGAGGACGGTGGGCATCGTAAACTTGTTGAAGATTCTTTCTTTTCGCTCTTTCCAAATCTCCCAAGTGATCAAGTTGATGGCCGTCTTGAGTCCCTTACGAGATGGGGACGCTACGGCCGCTAGGTCATTCCAGTAATCGAACACCTTAGGCCTAATCGTGTTGAGGCAAAGCATGAGAGAGGGATTCTTCAGCCAGATTCGCAGCCTCGGCCCAGATTCTTTTGGCGTGGCGGCACTCGAAAAGAATGTGCCTTGCCGTCTCAGGCTGGCATCTGCAAAGTTGGCACGTGGGCTGATGGGGCCAGCCACGGATTGCCAGCCTATCCGAGGTCCACACCCTATTCTGAACGGGTAGCCAAGCAAAGAAGGAGCATTTGGGGGGGGGGGGGGGGGGGGGGCAGACGATGCTCATAAAGGGACACGATGAATCGCCATAGAATTGCGCTTTGTAAGCCGAGCTTGCCGAGTAGATGCCATTGTCAGTGAGTGTCCAGGTGATTGTGTCGTCAACCCCAGGAGAAAGCGTCACCTCCTGGATGAGCTCACAAAGGTGGACGAATTGGGCGATGTGCTCTACGGTGAAGTTGTCCACGGAGAGGTCTGAAATCCAGCTAGAGTTGTTGAGGGCATCGCCGACCTTCCTGTTCTTCCGCTTAGAGGCCTTGAAAATGCATGGCGCAATAACCCTAGGTGGAAGGCCGTCGAGCCAAGAAGAGTTCCAGAAGGAGGCCTTGGTGACGCTCCCAATCGTCACCTGGTAGCTTCATTGAAGAGGTTCTTATCTGTGCCATCATTAGGCGTTTCAGAGCCAACCCATGGCTTGTCGGGAGAGGCCCACTCGTGCCAAAGCCAGCGGAGACGAAAAGCCCTAGAGAACTTCTCGAGGTTTAGGATCCCGAGGCCCCCCAGCTTCTTAGGGCGGCAAACTTCGCCCCATCTGACCTTGCACATTAAAGTAGCAGCACGACTGGGAAGGACAAGGTGGGCCGCATCATCAGGCGTGCTTCTTCCAAACGACTGCCAAAATCTTCGTTTACTAAAGAGGCCCAGACTACAATGTTGTAGATGACGGTTTAACCAGTAACTTGGCCGTGCCATGGAACTCCATTTGGACACTTTCACACCAACTAGATTTTTCCCAATGCCTACAATTCTCATAAAAGTCGATGACATTCTATCCTGTATCTGATCCACACATTAATCTTGACACACGCCGTCTAACAGGTATTGTTCTCTCTTTAATATTCTACCCATTTTTCATCAACACACACCGTTTGTGTTAAAAACACACCCTCAAGTCAAGTGTGGATTTGTATATATATAGTGATACTACTAGACAGTATGGACGTGTCCAGTATATATGGAGGGATTGGTACTAGGACACATGTCGCTCTAAACGATGGTGTTAGGTGTGGTAGCCTGGCTAACTTTTTCTAATAATTTAGAAATAATACACACTTTTAGGAAGTTGCGGAAATAATACACCCTCGCTGTGGGCCAAGCCGACCAGTACTTGTCAGCTTCGGCGAAGCTGACCAGTTCTATGCAGCGGCCTTAACTTAATGTTTCTTTTACTTCTTAATTGTTGGATTAAAATAATTGTTGGATTAAAATGAAAGTATCTCAACCGTGTCATGATTAAGATAATATATATATGTATATATATGTTATATATATATATATATATATATATATATATATGTGCGTCGACGAGTAGTTTCAATTCATGTGATCGGTTTCGAGTTTCCTCGACTCTAACTTCTTAATTTTGGATTAAAATTTGCACAATTTTTTGATAAATTTTATCGAATTCGTCGCACTCAGTCGACCGTTTGAAATTCCTTTCACGAGTAGATGGACCTCTCCGTTCCCCACAACTTTTATGTTGTTACTTTTTCGTTTCGCCGCACGTATACATATTTTCTATATCATCTCTAGAAAAACACACGTACTAGAGATCATAGGTAGGGCCAAGGCCCCCCTAGACACCTTGTCACCTGCTACTATGTATTACTTTACTAGTTGAGTGCCCGTGCGTTGCCACGGCGTTTCAAGTTCTTTTCCTTATTATGCATATAAACATTTTGCATCTGAAAACTCAGGTGGATAGAAAAGATGGCTACACAGTATTCTGGTGTCCGAGACAATCTTGCCTAAATTGTAATAATAATCTTTGTTTTCTAATTGAATCAACATCTCCTTGATAAGGTTACCGACTCTCCTACGCCCCTGCCTACCCCTTGGCTAATCACTTGAAGGGAAGATTCTTTCAACACATTGAAGCTCTGTAATAAGAGTCTTCATCCTCCATTGCTTAGCATATGAAGACTTGGTTCACAAAATCACACATCTCTGATATATGACCACAAACAACACAGTGAAAGTACATCTCATTAGTGTCATGGCCATTCTACCTTGGCTAATTTCTTTTTACAATAGCTACCAGCGAAGGCAAAGAAAAAAAACAACAAAATTACCCTTAAAAGAGCTTAAGAGAGCTACAATCTAATGGCTATTTCTGCCTTGATCCACTCATGTTGGCATGTCAAAGATGTTCCTCTAGGAAAAGCTGAAAACAATGCCTCAAGTGTCTTGACAGGTCTGCATGGTATGTAAAGTGTTATTCAAAAAATTGTTAGATAATATCAAGACAGGTGAAAATATTTCGTTTTTGGACTTTACATTAGACTTGACATCTGGTTTTGTGTGAGATCCAAAATGTAATTACATGATTTAGGGTAGATTTGTATTAGAAATGAGACATAACTATTTAAATAACATTAATCATACACATTGCATGCCACATCCTTTGAAGAATCACTACTGGTTTCTATTTCAATTCTATAATCGCATGTCAAACACAAACACACACATAGCACGATCCATGAACCATCATATTAGGCCGACATCTGAACTTGCACTAAGATGAATCATGTGTTCTCTTTTCAGGTAGTTACTGTCAAACAAGAGAAAAAAATGAAAGCAGTGTAGTTACCTGGTTGAGGGCTTGCATGCAGGTAGCTCTCAAGACCCCTTCAGAAGAAAAAAATCAAAGCTGCAAAGGGGAATATAGGCATATGTGAAAATAAGCAAACACTATGCTGGGTAGATAAATAACAGGCTTTACATGAAAGGGTTTGGTCTGAATTTGATAAAAAATACTGCAGGTTACAACTATCATATCCCGATGGCCTGGTTAAAGATATAGGCGGCAACAACTAAGCCACAACTAATGGCACAAAAGAGAACCAAGATGAAAGAGGTTTCATAGCTAGAAGAGACAGATACTTTCTCCCATGAATCAACTCAATATTGTGATCATTCTTCTGTGAAGCAAAACCAAATTGGTTTATCAGGACACACAACTGTGAAGGAAAAAAACTATGTCACTGGGATTTTTATTACGCATATACCTCAAGACACTCGGGTCATGAGTACAATGCTCCTAAACATCATGGAAAGCTAACTTTCAGAGCGGGGGGACCTCCACATACCTGAATAATGGTATACAGTCAAACATTTGAATGGCAAGTAGCTTCAGGCTCCTTGGAACAGCAAAATACTCTCTTTCAGTTAGATGAACATTTAAAAGCTTGTTGCACTACTGATCATCACATTGGTCATTTGAGTTACCTACTCCCAACTCCAAGTAATACATGATAACAGAAACCTCTTAAAGCAAGGATGTACATTGGGCTTGGTTATATGTGGAGGGCAGTAAGGAACATCACGGTCTCAAAGTTTGGCCTCCACCAGACAACAACACAGTCACCAACCTGGAAGAGAAAAACATATCATTCCTTTATCTGAATATACTGAGTTCACATTAAGATTAAAAGCAACTCTGACAGAATGTCAGCATGTCGGTGATAGAACCTTTCCTACACGAAAGGGCAGACAACCATGAATAATAACCAAAGAAAAAAATGGAAGCTGACGCGATGTGAGAAGAGGTAGACCACTTCTCATGCGCAATCCTGGGAACAATATGTTGCATAGCACACTGCAGGTACATAGCTGCCTTGAGAAACATCATGACAGAAACTCATTTGTTTCTCACAATTACACCGAATTTGCTGCAGTAGTGTTCATTTTCCAAAAAGATGTTACAAGGTTTTTTTATCAAGATTTCATATTTTGTGTTCTCAAATGTGTGCGTTCCCATCAGTAATAATACAACGATTTTTTTAATCTTCTAAGACTAAGAAAATAAAACACACTTGAGATATGGGAAAATTTCGATTCAGATTTTGTTCATTTACTTGTTCCACTATACTACTATCCTATCGAAAGAAGAAAAAAAGGCCACTTACCATCCAAATCTTTGTTTGTAACATGGTTATTGAGGTACGAAACGTCATCTCATGCAAAAAATTATGAATTTAATCTTCCCAAATTATAGTTACAATTGGGCTCACATAGAAATTACCCAGGTTTAATTTTAAGGTATGAATTCCGAGAGAGGTTTGTATTGCAGTATTACCACATGTTGTCATCCGCAAGATAAAACAGTTTTGCAAAGAGTAAACAACCCTAAAATTATATAGGGTGTGTTTGGTAGCCTGTATTGGCAATCTCACCTCATACAAGCTGAGTCTAGCTAGGTTGACCCATACAAATGTGTTTCACTGTATACACCCTTGTTTTGGCCTACCATTAATGTTTTATCCTTGCTCATAATGATCGGGTCATGCCACTCGAAGCTTATCTTGTTAGCTGATTTCATTCAGTAGCATCGTCATCCAGAGTAGGGCATGACCTTCAGGCTCAACCTCAAATGCTTGCACAGAGCTATCCAATTCCTGCCTCAAACAATTAAATCATCAGATAGATTCCAGAATTCTTGACATAATGATATTGCGCAAGTAAGACAAACAAAATGAAAGCACGATGCTAACTCCAGAAATTTGTCAATGAAAAGCAGTAATTCGTTCCATCTCAGATAAATAAACTCCTGACTGCGCATACATTTCCTGCAGGAAGCTGCAATCCAAGATCAACCAAAGTCACCTTTTCATCCGAATCACCATGAGTTGTACTAAGAAAAAGGCCAGAAATAGTTCACATAGCCCTCTCAAGATACATCTCTGGACTATAAATTCCCTACATGACACATTTCCAGCAGCTCGCATTTCACGGAAGGTTGCCTCCAAACAAAGACCCCAAATTGATCCAATCTCCTTTGAAATTTGAGCAGAGACCCTAAATGGCTCAATCCCTTCTCTGAAACCAGAAAGTAGTGTCACACTCTGAATCTGTGGTCAAGTAGTGCCACGCTCGAAACAGAGCGCACCAAACACCCACCCACAAACCAAGCATGCATAGACATCCATGACGAACCGGACAGCAGCAGGCAGGCGCAAAGAATGGAAAAAATTAGAGAGAAAGGGAGATGAAGATGGGAGCATCTCACTCTAGGCCCAGCCAAGCTGGGTGAAGGCATCGACGAAGTGCTCGTGGAGGTCGGCGGTCCACCGGAGACGGGGCTTGGGGTCCGTCGTCAGCACCAGGCTCCGTGCTCCGTCGGGGAGCGAAGCACCTCGCCGGTCCTAGTACCATCCGTGCGGTGATGGATTAGGCCACGGGGGGACATCCTTATCGGCCGTCGGCCTGCCTCCGTCACCATGGACGCTCCCGGTGCTAGGCCACATCCACTACCTCGCGGGGGACCTGACGCACGTGCCTTGCGTGACCTCACTCGGCGCCACGACCCAATGGTCCACCACCGCTTTCATGGGCCCCCCGTGATTGTCGCCTCCTCCTCCGAGCTCGCCCCTCTGCAGACGCGCCTCCTCCGCCAATCGAGGATCCGGCGGAGGCGAAGCCGAGGAGCCTTGGCGTGTGGGCAGCGACGCTGGTGCGGTGGAGGCCGGCGGCGGCCGTGAGAGAGAGGGACCTGAGGGGATCGAGGACGGAGAGGGGGCGCTGGTGTGGTGGAGTCTGCGTGGTTCACCCGTCGTAACGATTGGTTTGACTGCAAACGATTGTTACTGGGCCGGACCAGGTTAGTTGTAGCGAGGGGCGATGGATCATGTGGGACGAAGCGATGGCGGAAAATTCTGCCAGGCGATGTACATACGAACTCTCATTTAATAGTAAAGATATGAGTGGTTTAATACTAATTGTTCCTTCCTCTTGTCATTTTGGCGAATGACCTTCACGATTCATTCGCTAACATCCGGAGGATGGTGCTCGGCCCATGTTGCTCGGTCCATGTGTAACCGACGAGTCGGTGCGTGAAGCCGTCGCGGGGATCCTCCGGTCTCTTTATTGTATATTTTATATGTTAATTGTTTATTTTGGAGGGTTGATCATATTAGTTTTCTCTATCAAACTAGTATCCCTGGTATATGAAAATAAGAATTTCAGCCAAACAAAAAAAGTAAACAACAGTATTTCATTGTTATTTAGTACTCCCTCCGTTTCTTTGATATAAGGTGCCTAAGATTTTGGCACGGATATTAAAACGTCAGTATTTTACATGCGATGGACTAATTTTCTACTGAAAATATCAAGAAAAAAGGAGTCCCTATTAGCCACAAACTGAAACAATCTGTCAAAGTCCTCTATTTTTTTAGATTGTTCACTCGTTTTTTGATGGGTAAAATTTTCCATAAATCACAATACACCTTATAATTTGAAAAAATTCTAAAAACTTAGACACCTTGTATCAAGGAACGGGGCGAGTATAAATTAAGGACACCTAATTCTTCCAAAAAAAATGTTCATTTCGGTCAAGAAAAAGAATATATACAGTTGAAAAAAATGGTAGCATACATTCAAAAAAATTCGATCCACGAAGAGTAGAATTTGCTTTTGAACTGACGTAGAGTAGGATTAGGGACGCACTAATGACGTGTGATTGTCTAGATAGATCATCATCCCAATCCATTCCCCTGCCTCTTGCAAAAAAAAAGAGCAGCCCAGCAACCGGCGGTCCGGCGCACATTCCACCAAGCGGAACCAACGGAAGAAATCCCCCAATTCCCAATCACCGGACGGCGATGTCCCTCCGCAAGCGCCAGCGCTCGGCGAGCAGCTCCCGCCTCGCCACCCTCTCCTCGCCGCCGTCGCCTCTCCGCGCCGCTTCCTCCTCCGCATCCTCCCCTACGCTCTCCTTTCCCAACGCCGACCTTCTCCTCCGCCTCCACCTCGAGCCCCCGCTGACGACGACGACTACCAACCCGTCCTCGACGCCTTCCTAGACCTCAACGTCTCCTCGGCTTCCCTCAACCGCTCCCGCTACTTCGCCGCCCTCCTCTCCGATCGCTGGTGCCCACCCCCATCGTCCTCCCCCGCCGGCCGCCTCTCCCTCGCGGTGCCCGTTTCGGCCTTCTGCACCCGGCCCTTCCACGCCCACGTCGAGGTCATCCGGCTCCTCCACACGCTCGATTTCGCCGGCACCATCCGCTCCCCTGCCGATGCCCTCGACATCCTCCCCGTCGCGCTGCAGCTCCTCTTCGACGCCTGCGTCGAGGCCTGCATCCGCTTCCTCGAGGCCGTGCCTTGGTCCGAGGAGGAAGAGGCCCGCGTCCTCGACCTCGCGCCGCTCCTCCCCGGCGACGAGGCCGCCGACCTCCTCGCCAGGGTCTCCCTTCCTCCCACCGCAGCCGCTGCGGCCAGGTCCCCCTCCGAGGCGATGCTTCACGGCTTGATCCATTCCGCCATCCACGGCCACCCTGTCCCTGCCGCCACCAAGGCCTTCGTCGCGATGCTCCTCAAGGACTACCCGTCCCGTGACTGCGTGCACAAGGTGCTCGACGAGGCGTTCCTCTCCCGGCTTGAGACCGTCAAGGAGCTTATGGGGAAGTACGCCAGCCCCGACTTCAGGATCGCTGTGGACAGCGACGAGCGTGAGGCGATACAGAAGCTCAACCTGCACTCGGCGGTCTTGAACGTCAAGCATCTG
Organism: Poa pratensis; assembly: GCA_947311845.1. NCBI lineage: Eukaryota > Viridiplantae > Streptophyta > Magnoliopsida > Poales > Poaceae > Poa > Poa pratensis. The sequence goes on from CAMZMU010000115.1 coordinate 30,309,113, forward strand.
CTTTGGCTCATTGAGAGGATGGTGGATATGAGGGTGGCTGATAACGCGGTTAAGCTGTGGAGCGACCAGGTTGCGCTTGCTGCTGATATGCAGAAGTTGCTCACTGACGCTGACATGTGGAGGAACATTGCCCCTGGACTCCCAATGCTTGTTACCAGATGCACGCTTAGGCTCGCCAATTCAGTTGTCATTGGGGAGACACTGGTTTCTCGACAGGTTAGTCCGCAAGATGACACTGATCATATTGCGTAAACATATCTCCGTTTTAGTACTTGTTCTTTTGAAATATGCTATTATGACGAGTGTCATAGTTCAGATGATGCTTAGTTTTGAACTTCCAATATGATTTGCTTCTAGTGCAAATAAATACATTTTGATGACTTGTCCATTTGCAACAATAGGTATGCTAGTAGTTCCACTTGCTTTGCTCCAATGATCAGGGTAAATATTATTATATTTCTGTGTTTGTACTTTAAAAAAACAATATGCTATGATGATAAGTGTCGCAGTTCAGATGATGACTAGTTTTGAACTTCCAATATGATTAGCTTCTGGTGCAAACTCATGCGCTTTGATAGAATTGTCTATTTGCGACAGTAGGTATGCTGGTAGTTCCACTTGCTTTGCTCCATTGGTCAGGTTAAAAAAAATTATATTTCTTAGAATGTTGTTATGTGATAGCAAATGTTTAGTAGCTTATATGCGGTATGCTGACATGATCCCGTGCTTTTGAATGACTTAACTTTGCCTCGGCTTCTGCTATGATCTATTGATGGAATTCTTTCATCCGTAGACGTTAAGGACTTGTGATATTGGCATTATTTTTATCTTACACAAAATAGAAATGTTGTGCTCCGTTGTTTATAGTTGAGGCATAATTTGCATCTTGAATACTTCCTCATAAGAGCTATAGGTTCGAATTTCTATGAACCTCTTCGTGTTTTGTGCTGGTTGCTTGTGATTTTTGTCACATTTTGTATAGGAATGGCCGTATTATGTATTTATATTGAGCTGCCGTCTAGCACATGACAGAACAAAGAGAACTGTTTGGATGTATTTATGACCTTGTGCTTTATTTACATTAACTGTTCTGCTTGTACTTAATGGATCAATATGTCATGAACTTACTCCTATGAGAACTTATGTTTCTTTGCTATATGTTCTATTTTGGATTTATGTTTCTTTGCTAAACTACGAATGGTGATGATTGCATTACCAAAAACCAACTACTTATACCAAATGGAAACCCTATGAGTACCTGGGAGTCTGCATGTTTTTAGGGGGAATTTGTAAAAACTTTACTGATAATGGGTTCATTTGTAGATACGTAAGCATTATTTGTGGTGGTAGAAAACTGGAGATTTCTTAGAGTTGAAAGAAAGGTATCATACTATAATGCAGGTGGAGCGTGTTGTATTAAATATCTAGATATGCATGAACCCAAGTTGACTCCGATTGGAAGCTTTTCATGAGAATGTATCAAGATTTGGGTAGTTCATTCCCATAGGTGAATGACAAGTTATTTATACACATCTCAGTTGGGTGCTAAGATTCTTACTAGTAAGAGGTGAAGCTGTCATTTTGGGAAGCAAATGGTTAGGACGACTTGCTGAGTTGCTCCCTGTTTAACCTTTATTTTAGGCGATTTGGCTGTTTAGCTTTGCTAGTTTTCACATTATAGTGGTTGTAGTCAAGCACATTCTGTATTTCAAGCCAGGCCCAGTATAGTTGGCCTAAATTTTTTTTGTAAATGGTGGCCAACTCTTTTCCCTCTTTCTATAGGCCTGCTAGATCCATCTGTTACATGTATGGTTGGAAGTTAGTAGGGCCAACCAAAAACAAATTGTTGGACAAGCTTTCTAATGTTTTCCTAGCAGATCTCCTAAAATCACAAGCATCATTGTTTCATCTTATAAATGAAGGGGCTCCCCCATTGGTGATATGCTCAAATCACATGCTTATGGGTTTTGCTCCTGTAAACATCAACATGCCGAAAAGCTATGCATACTTTCTCCTACCCTCTTCCATATGTTATGTGGCACCATTAGTCACATCGGTGGTCTCTCTGTCCTTTAGTTTAGATCCGTCTCCACAACTGAGTAAAAGAAGTTAGTTTCATGGTAGGTCACAGTATTTTGTTTGCTGAATATGCTACTATGTAGGTTGCTAGTTACATGTTAGATTCATTGAATGTGTTGTTGGATAGGATGCTCTCTTCGTAAGGGACACAAAAATAATATAAATTCTTTCTGATACTTGGTATGGTAATATGTGCATAAAGAACAGAGTTACAATGCCTAATAGAACAAATTGTAGATAATCTGTTCTTCGTATTATCTGATCCAATAGTCTTCTGCTTCTCTGTCTGCTCATGAACTTGTTTATTTTCAAGTGTTCTTAGATGAAAGTTTATTCTCAAGTGTCATGCCAGAGCCTGCAACTTCGGTTGTATTTTATCACATCACTTGCTACTATCCATTGCTTGTCATATCCATTTTTCATTTCTCCATGTGTTTTGTCCTCAATGGCCACCCACTACCGTTGCGAGTGTATTATCTGATCCAATAGTCTTCTGCTTCTCCGTCTGCTCATGAACTTGTTTATTTTTCAAGTGTTGTCAGATGAAAGTTTATTTTCAAGTGTCATGCAAGAGCCTGCAACTTTGGTTGTATTTATCACATCACTTGCTACTATCCATTGCTTGTCATTTCCATCTTTCATTTCTCCATGTGCTTTGGCGTCAATGGCCACCCACTACTGTTGCGAGTTTAGCCTAAATTTGGGGGAATGAGTACTTGAGTAGGCTTTTGAATTGTGAGTAGTTTGGTGCATTTGTTCTCAACTGTTTTAGTGATTTGTGGATACATCTCTGCATGCGTAGCAGATTTTGTAAGTGATGATTTGTAGCTAGTCTATGTTGTTGAATGTGGTGTTTCCTCTGACACCGCAAATTATCCTGATCTAGCGAAAACGACAGGATGTTCTATCTGGACATCTTGTAGCTCTTTATTGTAGGATGTTCTGTAAAAACACATGTATTTTGTGTTAGTTCATGTTTATAGTTATGCTGTTGTAGTCCACTGTCTTTTGTGTCCCATGCGGCATCTGAAAACACTCTTTTTTCTCAGGTGAGGGAGAAGCTGGTCAGAAGTTGGCTTCCTGTCCTAAACGTATGCAGAGATGCTCAACCCATGCACGGCGGATACAAGTTAACCAACTGCCAAGAGCTGGAGGAGACATTTCTTCAGATAATCTCAACTTTGCCTGTCCAGGACGCTCAGGAGCTGCTGCAACAGTGCCTCGGGTTCTCCACTCGCAGCGTGGATGACTGCCCGCATTTGGTCGCTGCCTTCAAGACATGGTTCAGGCGTGCTGCCAGGCCTACGCAAGGTCCACAAGGCGGGGAAGACTGAGAGCTGGAACTGCTGTAGAAGTTTCCAAACACCGTAACTTCGTTGTACATTGGAACCTGTAATTATCTGTAGGCCTCTCTGAATACTCTTGATTTTATTAACCCACCTTCTGTAAATATTTGACAATGCATTAAGCTATCCATCACCGTGTAAGACAACTAACACTGGTTTGTACATATTAGTCCTATGATCTCCTACTTTTTATAAAAAAAACTGAGATATCAGGTGTGTAAATTAATTTTCCCGGTTTAGATTAAGAATTCCCTATTGCTTCTTTATTACGAGCAGGTGGTGCTTGCTCAATTGGTTGGTATACAAGGCTACTGAACCGTATACATAGTATCTTATAAGAATTTGTATGTTTCTTACTGGTGTATTTTAAGAGATTTGTGGGGATTATTCCGGTCAAACCCAAAATCCCCAGATATATTTTAAGAGATTTGTGGGGATTATTCTAGCCAAACCCTAAAATCCCCATATATATCAAAACACCATTTGGTTCTAGTGTATTTGACGTGTTTTATCCCTACTTTTCTCCACAAATGTTCAAACTCTAGTGCATTTTTCTCAATACGCAATTCATTACCCCTATCCTATTGGATTGGAGATAAATGGGTATTTAATGCGATTGGGTGAAGGTTGGAATTTCACCCGATCCCTGTGGGGATTGTCCCTATTAATCTTCTGAAAAACACTTGAAGCAAACAAGACATAAGGCATTTGATTCAAACATCACCCACCAGGCTACCATACCTAACACCAACACTAATGTTTAGAGTGAACTGTCCTCGTCTCGACTCCTCGATATATACGGGACACGTCCATATTGTCAAGCATATACACTATGCGTGCGTTTTTCACACGAATGATGTGTGTTGATGAAAAATTGGTAATATGTGTACAGAGAACAAGTGCTGTCTTACCAAGATGAGTGTGTGGATCAGATGTAAGATAGAATGTCAACGAATTTTGTGGAAATTGTAGGCATTGGGAAAAAACTAGTTGGTGTGCAAGTGTCCAAATAGAGCTAGCTTCTCAGCGCTATAACGTTATTGGTTTAACCGTCTACTGTAACATTGTAGTCAGGCCTGAGATGTTGGCAGTCGTTCGGAGGAAGCGCGCCTGCTGATGGGGCTCACCTTCGCCTTTCCAGTCGTGCTTCTCCCTGTTGGCGCAAATCTCGTTGCCTCCGACGGCCAGTTCCGTCGTGTCAGACTCGTTCGTACTTTGAGGACATGCTTGAGCGCGAGATGGCTTAGATGTAAGGAGGACTAGGATTTGCATTGCACTTGTTTACGAAAGCCATCATCTTCAAATCAAACTGTGTAATGTCCCGTCGGAGGAGAGGTAGCAGTAAGGAAAGCTAGCCGTGATGGCTGTGTAATTTCCTGTCGGAAATTGCTGGGGCAATAAACCTTGATTGTGTCCACCTTAGCCCCTTAAAAAATTCTCATTTGTCCTGCAAAAAAGTATTAACTCTACTAGGAGAGTGATTCGTCAAATGCAGAGAGGATGTGGAGAAACAAAGAAGTTTGATGTAGAGGCTTTTCAACACTTCCCGACAAACGGATTTCTTTTCAGCGCTTGGCAGGTTATCTTTTTGCTTGTGTTGACTAGCTTCCACCAATGGTAGTACAATTGTAATCATTCAGTGATCATTTCATCATACGTTAACTCAAAATCCCAACAGGAATCTTTAATCTTCTGAAGTTGATGAAGTTCCTTTTTAACAATTTTATTTGCAAATATTCCTAATTAAGTATCAAATTTACGGTCTAACTCATTTAGGAACTAATGTTGAACCCTCATTCATTTGCTTTCAAGCTCAACCACTTGGTATTCTATAAACAGAACGAATGGGGTGGCACCACCATATGGGCGAGCAAACTGGCTGCCTAAGGTTTCCCGATGCAAAGAAGGATACCGTCCGCCCTTGCATCTATCTCCAGTGTTGCATCTCCGTGGAAGCTCCATGCTCGTTCTCGAGGCTAAGGCACGGAGGATTGAAGGGTGTGATAGAAAAAAGGCATGAGAGCAAGTTTAGCAGATTACCTAAAAAGGAAGCTTCTATAAAGGTTTAAGATGCAGAAATTCACATTGGCTCCCGGGTGCATATGTTCCTGTTATTTTTTTTTCAAAATTTCAAAAATATGAGAACACTTTGAAAAAATCTGAAAAAAATGGGGCACAAATATATACAGGTTCTTAACATTCGTGAAAATTGCGGAAGGAAATGATACTTTCTGTGGAATGTGAAAAAAAGACAAAATTTGTACTTTGGAAAATGTATTTTTAAATCTCATTTCCGCTACAGATTTTGTCTTTTTTACACAGACCGGAGAAAATGTTATTTGCTTCCAAATTTTTTTACAAATGTTCAAAACTTGTATATGTGTGCGCCCAATTTTTTCATATTTTATAGAATAATTTTCATATTTTCTAATTTTGAAACATATAACAGGAACATATGCACGTGGGAGCCAAAACGCCTCTCTGTTTAAGATGTCACTCTAAAACCATTTTAGATGTTTTGAAGACTCGTCTAATTCTGGATTCCTAACACCGCAGAAAAAACATTTTTTTCTATTTCTCTGACGTGTATGTTCATATAAACTCCAATTTGGCACGAATCTGATTATACTTTTATGTTCCATCCCACACAATTCAAGAAAAATTAAAATGCATAATTTTAAAATTTTAAATTCGAAAATATCCTAAGGTCCAAATGCATAAATAAAAGCATGATAACATAGTCCATGATAGAAACAAGTTCACAAATACTACTAAACATAGCATACATAAACTCCTCGTGGAGCCTAATAAAATCAAGTCATGACACTCTACTTCTTCTTCCCTCGAACAAATGAAGCCAAGTCTTGTGCTCCTTTGGAGGGCGGCAAGTCGCCACACTAGTTCTTGGCCGCCTGCATTCGTACGTATCAGGGATGATCCAAGGACAAGCATCATCTCCGTCGATGGCCTTGTGCTTCTCCTTCTTGATGGCCTCCTCCACTTAGATCTTGGCTACTATTTCGATGTAGGCACAGGCGTTTCCTTTTCTTGGCCTCGACAGTGGTCTGGGTCTTTGAAGCAGAAGCAAGTCTTGTACTCCTCAATCTCGATGGAGGCCTCGAGATCATCCCAGTCGATCACCTATTTAGAGTCCAGGGTGCACTAGTAGGAAAACGGTTATAGGTGAAACCACTATCTGTGGCGCACCCTTTATGCCATCCGCCACAGAATATATTCAGTGGCGCACGGGCAGTGCTGCGCCACAGAATTTGGCCCCCTACTGTAACGCATAACTAGCCCATGCGCCACTGAATACAAGCTTTCTGTGGCGCATGCAAACCCGTGCGCCACAGAAATATGGTGGACCCCGCAACCAATGATTGTCTTGCATCCTACGGTGCCTTTTCTGTGGCGCACGGGCCTGTTGTTGCGCATGTGTCCAGATGCGCCACAGAAATATGATTTCTGTGGCGCATCCAGTCCCATGCGCCGCAGAAAGCTCCATATCTGTGGTGCATGTGGCCCCATGCGCCACAGAAATACTTTTCCAGATCTACAAAAGGTGGCAGCCCCTCCCTACCACCCATTTTCTTCTTCTTCCTCCTCCACCCAGCTCGTCTTCCTCCCCCCTACCATCCCATTTTGCCCATACTTTTCTCCATTTTTTGTAGTTAAACCTACTTTGTTTGATAGATTTGGTGAGGGCTTGGGGAGCCTCCATATATACTCTCCTCCTCTCCCAATACACGTCTTTTTCTCCACTATTTTCTCTCCAACACCACACACTCTCTCATCGATCACAGTCACGTCTCGGTAACGAATCTCCTAGGTGAGTATTGATGGACGGACATGCATATGCATGTTTTGTGTGGCCGGCGGTGTGTATGGATGTTTGCTGTAGGTGAAGCGCTTGTCACGCGCGGGCGGTTTGCACGATGACGAGACGATGTTTATACATAAAGCTTGTGTGGTGTGCATGAATATTTGCATGTTGTTGCTTTTTGTTGTTGCTTGCGCCGGCGTGGTGCATGGATGTTTACCGAAATGTTGATTCATTTCCATTTTGGCAAATTTTTGCACTACCCATATGTCCTACTTTTTGGAGAAGTCATGCCGAATTTTTCCGGCGACCATGCATGTGTGCGTGTGTGTGCATGTTGCGGTTCTAATTAACATACTCTCGTTTATGCTCTATGTATACCGCGTAGGCAACCATGGTCGTCATGATGAGCTCCGGCCGAATCAGTAGATACAAGGAAGAAGCGAAGGCGGAAATGAATCGGTTCAACAGGTGCCAGATAAGATGTCCATGTCAAAAATGCAAACTCGTGAGCTGGATCGACCCTGATTCTGGACAATTGGAGGATCACCTGCTCAGGCGCGATTTCATGCTAGGTTTCAACCAGGTACCGACAGCAAATGGTGCGCATGAAGACGAGGGCGGGCGAGAAGACGAAGAGTCTCCCGGACATGGTTATCATGATGTAATGACCCGTAGTTATAGAGTAGAAAGGGGCTAAATTAAATTTGTGCATTTGCATAGCATGCATCTGAAATTATGGGAAAATTTAAAACTTTTTCAACGAAGTCATAAAGTGTTCAACCACCACTCGAAAGGCCAGTTGAGAATGCCGTTAGTTTGACGAGTAACTAAAAACCTGGAATCCAACTTGTGAAACTTACATCGAGATTTCGCTGATGTTGGTGGATTAGACTTAGTCATCAACATGAGTGCTAAAAACTTCAAAATCTTATCATGTCTAATTCTCAAATATTTGGTTACAAGTAAATAATACATGAAACTATAAATCAAGTGATGAGTATGACTTACATCATTAATCGAATAAGTACATATCTTAATGAAAAGAAAAGAAGATTTGGAAGGAGGATAAAAGACTAAACTAAATCTTAATCTAGATCTACTTATCCTATCAAAACTATCTTATCTTCTTATCTTCTAATCTTCTAATCTTCTCAAATTCATTCTACAAGAGAAGACAACACAAGAAAGGAGAAAGTTCAACAAGAAGATTATACAGACGGATTTCTTAGATATGCATAGAAGCACTATACCAGTCCATCACTAGTATTTGGAAACTCCTATATCAAAATCAATTCTTATTTAACTTCTCTACAAATAGTGTGATGTTCTAAGGTTTGTGTTATATAGAAGTAGTTTGGTGACAAGCTTTGCAACCTTGTTAACAAATCACTTTTGTATGCTCAAACAATTGAGTGTCATATACAAATAAACAAAAGGACAGATAATACATGGTATTTCTCCAACTGTATGATTATCAGGGAGAAAGTAAAGCCAAAGCATAAAACCATATGATCATCATCCATATGTAACCATCACATGAGTTAACTCTCAAATTCATGTGGTTGGACAAATCTCATATGAGAGGTGTTTACAAGTTCATCATGTGACCAAGACCATTTGGCTTGCTTAAAATTTCATTCTCAAAAAGAGATAAAATTGGACATGTGGTAATTGGAAACACATGGACTATTTAGTCAGCAGTTGTTCTAACAATTTGCTTCCACATACTTAAGCATAAATTCCTATCAGAGAGGAATGCACCAACCTTTATATCTTCAGAATGAGGTGTGGAACCAAGCAAGATTCTAGTCTCATCATTTTATGTCACCATAAGACCTGAACTCAGGTAGGATATCTTCTCTTGTGCATCCACAGACATTTGATCATGTTTTCACATGATTTAATTGTCAGGTATCACAAGCCAAAGCCACTAGGGCCATATTTCGTGCTTGGCATGAATTTGAATTGAAACACGGTGTATACTCTTTGTAGTCACCAGAGTAAGCAAATCATGTTATATTGCTGAACAACAATTTGATGTTGTCCAGGAATTAATAAAGCACCCAGAACAAGTTGAAATATTTATCTGGAGCTGAAGTCAAACAAGAAACTATCTTTTGCATTTGAAAATAATATGTATCCACAAATAAAGAGCATAACAAAAATAATTCAGTTGTTATATTAAGTGCACAATAAAAATAGAGGTCATAAACTCTAAGCCTTAAATAAAAGAAATGAATCCAAGTATGCTCTAATTTACTATTAATGGTAAATGAATTCAAAACAAATAAAGGATTTAAAATCTCAGTCCTAAATACACTTGTTTGTGAAAACCCTACACATCTAATAAAAGAAAATAAATCCAAACATGCACAAATTCATTCCAAATATTAGTTGAATTCAAAATACTCCAAATATTCAAATTTCAGTACTGGAATAGACTTGTTTGTGCAATTTTAAACATTCCAGGACTTTCATGTAAAGATTCCTGTTACAAATAGGTCCTCAAATCATTGGAAAGAGGAGATAGGGGCCTGTTTAAACTGTTCTTGCTATTTCCCGGAAACCCAGGGGTTTTCTGCAAAATGACTTTTCTTTTACGTTTCTTCTTCTACTCCGGCCAGAAGGACGCAGCCGCCGTGCCACCTCCTCCCTGCCTGCTAGCTCGCGAGGATAAGACCTCGGAGACGTATGAATCTCGCCTTGCTCCTCACTCGCTCGCCTCGTCTTCTCTCTCTTCCTCCCACTGCAACGAATCGAGTTCTACAACCTAACCCTAGCTCGACGGGTCTCCGCCGTTTGCCATAGACTCTGGCCACGCCGTGATCAGTGGAGGGGTTGGGAAGCTCCGCCATGACTGCTTTGTCATCCTCGGCCAGTCGTGCATGCTCAAACGCCAGGGAGCCGGCGAATTTTGGAATCTTCTCCAAGTCCGGCCGCCGGCTGTCGAGGACGAGTTCGTCGTCGTCAAGCGTCCCCGTGCCGTTCCGAGCCCTCCTCTGTGCTCGTGGTGAGCCTAGCTATCTTCCCATGCCCTTAATTTCTTCAATTGCACGCTGGGTAGTCGCCGTGTCGTGCACCGTCTCCGGCCGCCGCGGAAGCTCGTCGCCGAGCAAGCTCCGGCGACCATTTTGGAGCGGCGCCGCCATCATTTGGTTCGTCTATGTTTGCTCTAGCCAGTCCGTGCCTTAGTTCTTCCCAATTTGTTCGGAATCGTCGAATCCGTGCTCGGCATGGAGATGAACTCCACTGCTGACGGCATGCTGACGTCAGCGAGCCAATCAGAAATTTCTCTGAATTTCCTTTTCAAAAATAATTAAATCTATGACATGTGGGTCCAATTGTCAGATATTTAATCATTTAGGAAATCATTTCCGATAATTCTTAAAACTATGACAAGTGGGACCAACCCATTTTAATAAAATCCAGAAATTTATTAAATTAAATTTAAACTTTGGAAATTAATAACTAAATCATTTTAAATCATATAAATACAAAACATATACCCAAAATGTTCATAATAATATAATCTATTTGTTTGTATAAATAAAATACTTGTTTGACCAAATTTAAATCATTCAAAAATTGAAACAACAAAATTGCTTATTATTTGAATTATGGAATTAATTTGAAATACTAATTTGGATGCATTTCAACTTCATTTAAATTATTTCACATGTATAAACTTAAAATAGAATATATGTTTTAATTATGGCATGGCATGTAATTTGTGTGGACATGAATAATTTGCAATTCAAAAATATGGATAATCAAAATGAAATTTTCCATAAGGAAAAATAATTATCAAATAGTAAATCAATAATCAAAAAATGAATCTACAAATTTAAGAAATAGTATGCTATTATTTCATCACCATTATTAAATATTCTAAGTCATCTTTAATTCCTAAAAAAATGATTTCCATTTATTAAATTTTGATCATTATTATTATCTTTAACAATTGGTTAAGTTTGTGTTAATCATATTCATTTAAGTCATCAATCCAAATTAATAATTCCATCATAATATGAGACTACATTGTTGTGTTTCTTCTAAATGTAAATAAACATTGTCTTAGTTCTTAAATAAAAACACTTAAGTAATTACTCTTAATATTGAATAATATACCATCAATTAACTAAAATAAGAACCCTTATGGTATGATACCAACAAAAGTATACATTATTTGCTTCTTCAAAAGTTATTCTTTTTGTATTCATGAATAATATTACTACACCATTTCTTCAATTAATTGAAGTCAAAACATGTTCTTTACCAACATAAAAATAATAATAACCAACCCTAAAATAACAATTTAGTATTATGGCATTGTTTTACTTTATTCTTATGCTTAACATGATACTCTAAGGTTAAAGTTTTAAACTCATATTTCTTGTGAAGTAAACTTGAAGATAAAACAAATCTAAAAGTAATCACCAAACTCAAACAAACCTCAACCATCGAGTGTTAGCTACTCCCTCCGTTCCAAATTAATTGACTTCTATTTGTCCAAATGTGGATGTATCTATACATGTAACATGTCTAGATACATCCACCTGTGGGCAAATGGAAGTCAATTAATTTGGAACGGAGGGAGTACGTGGTTTAAAGCGAAGCATCTCATACTTATGCATAATAGCATATTGCTTCTTCAAACATAAGTCCTTACCGGACCAATGACATTTTTTCCAGATTTTGAAGTCTTTATTGTATCGAAGACCTTGGCTGCATAATCTTGCAGTCAAAAAGGCAAGTTCACTCTTGCTCATGTCCTACTTGATTATGTTTATCAAAGTAAATGCAAAATACTATGGTTTATCATTGCATGAAAAAGTAAAACCTATTTTCGAATGATGTGAATTGCTATACATATATATTGTTGGCTGGTAGACGGAACCATGGAATGATGTGGTTGGTGGAGGTTCCATTTGCACAGGAAAGTATTACCTAGGACTTAAGAACCAATGCCGCCAGTGTTCTTGCGCCGTAAATGAAGCGTTAACCATGAGACTTGGAATGGGACGGGAAAGTCATCTGTGATCTTCTCCCTTTCGCATGTCAACGGGCAGCCAGAGCCGTACGTTGTAGGTCATGCGGGACTACATGCACATGGGTGGGACCCCTTAATGCCCACGGACTCTGGTGCCTATGATGGTCTGCAAGGGGATGCCTAGGTATCTACCGTGAGGGGTAGAGCCAGGGGTGATTCTGCTATGCATGAATCGGGTGGGCATGCGGGGTTGTTGGAGAAGCACGGCGAATGGCTTGGATCAACAATCGGGCCCCACACCATAGGAAGTGTGGACATGAAAGTACACCTGGTTGTGCAACATGATCTTGATCTCTTATGGGTAAAGCAACGCACCTCTGCAGAGTGTAAAAAAGTGTGACATGTTACTCCCTGTTCCGGGAAGGAGCTGCGAACGCTGCAGGAAAGGTTGAAAGGATCGGTATGACACCTAGAGGGGGGGGTGAATAGGTGCTACTCCAATTTTAGTCTTTTTCAATTTAAGCTTGACACAAAAGGTAAATTCTCTAGATATGCAACTACGGTGAATTTACCTATATGACAAGCTAGCAACTAAGCACGATATAATAAGGCGGTAAACAAGGATAGAGGTAACCGAAGTCAAAGCACGCGGAGACACGGATGTAATCCCGAGTTCCTCCTTTTTAGGGGAGTACGTCTCGTTGGAGAGGTGTGAACCAACACAATGGTTCAACGGCCACAAAGGCCTCACCCTCTTCTCCGGTGAACCGAACCACAAAGGTTTGGTTCACTTCAACTATCGGAAACCTTCGAGGCGGAGTGGAGCCTTTACAACAACGACTTGGGGCACAACCCACAAAGAGTTGGGGGCTCCCAAGCAGCTACAACTGTCACAAAGACAAACAAGTGAGTACAATAGGGGGCTAGGTTTTCCTAGTGGAAACCTAGCAAATGGGCCCTCAAGTGAATGAGGGGGAAATGAAGAACGGCTTGGTGAAGATGTAGATCGGGGCCTTCTCCTTCAATCCTCCAAAGATCAACGAGTTTGGGTGGAGGGATTGGGAGATCTAGTGATTCTTGAGCTTGTAAGAATGGTGGACTTCTATTTCAGTCGAGCTAGGCTTCTTGGAGAAGAAGCAGTCTTTATATAGAGGTCCCTGAAAATCGAACCGTTATGTGCAGAAAAACTGCACAGCGGTACTACCGCTGCCTGCTTCCCTGCGGTACCTAGTGCACTGCAGAACCCAGCTGCAGCGGTACCTCGCAGAGGTACCGAAGTTGCCAGGCAGAGCGGTACTACCGCGGCACGGCCCGGTAGTACCGCTGGGATCGTTCGATTAAAATGAATGAACCCAGCGGTAGTACGAAGCAACTACCGCGGGGTACCGTGACCAATACAGAGAGCAAAAACGGCCTAGCGGTACCCCTGGCGGTACCACCAGCGGGTAGTACCGCTGGCTGAAGCCGGTGGTACCACACGGTACTACCGCCAGGAGGAGTACCAGCTGTGCTGCAGGAGTCCCGCTCCAGGTGGAGCGGTACTACCGCTGCGACAGCGGTACTACCGCCAGACACAGAAATGCTCACTGTGCTGATTTCCAGGGTTACAAGCTCCACAAGACATAATGTATCAACAAGATATATCTGCAATTGTCAAGCGCACATTAGTCCTGATAATGTGTTGTCATTAGACTCCAAAATAGATTTAAGAGCAAGTATGCTCTTTCAATCTCCCCCTTTTTGGAGTATGATGACAACACATTAAAAAGGTTCACAAAATATAGGCGGGCTCCCCCTAACTATATGCATTAGTAGAATTTTGCGTTTGAATGCAAATGCATATAGGTTAGGATCAACACTCCCCCTAGATTTTATAAACCGGGCAAGTTTATTGAAACAAACAATAAAGCACAACTTGCACAACGGTAAGACATGAGATAAAAGCACATAAAGTCCACATAGTTTAAGGTCCACATGTCTTACCCCATGAGTTCAACGAAAGTAAAACGAGATACAAGAGGTGCACAAGCAACAAACACCAAATAGAAAAACAAGCTTGTGCCCTCAACCACGCAACTCCGGACAACCTAATAGAAGTCTCTCCCCCTTGGCATCATGACACCAAAAAGGGAGAGGCATAGCTAACGTCCCAAGTGGAAGTCACTCTTCATCGGAGGTGGAGGCTCAGCAATGTCGTCACTTTGTCGGCTGAATCTGAACCATCCTCATCACTTGCATCACCTCCTCACCATCATCATCATCAGAAGCTTCTTCATGAGCAGCAGATCGACCAATCTGAGTGCGAGACCAAGGGATATCTGGCTGAGAAGAGGATGCATCATCCTGAAATCATAGTCCACCCAAGGGACGGTTTGAGCCAATCAGCTTCTGCAGTAATTCTATCCTCAGATCCGGCCTTAACCGGAACGCCTAAGTGCTCAAAACGCTGACGGTTGAGTTTACGCTCTTCTTGTTTCTCTCATGTTCTTTGTAGGCCCTCTTGTCAGCATCATCTATACGGCAAAAGATGGTTTTACAGCACCAGCCAGCCACTTCTTGAACCCTTTGTCTTGAGCATTTGCCTTGGGGGGAAGTTCAAACAAGGATCTCTCATCATCATCGGAACTTTCTTGTTCATCGGGAATAAGTGGAGGAAGATGTTTCTTTATGCTCAGCTCCTTGACCTTGTGGTCGGTGGGATCCTCCTCATTGTCCAAAAGAGCCAACGGAAGCTTCTTCTTGACCCACGTGGAAATGATCAATTGCATAATGTGAGCACCAAAATAGAAGGTCGCCTTTTCATCACCACAGCATACATTTCATGCCATATGATGTCCATCACATCCAGCTTCTTGCCTTGCCCAACCATGATAGAGGATTCAAACATAAGATCAATGAGTTTGCCATGGATTTGGTCAAAGTTTCCCACACGAGGCATAACGGTGTTGCGATAGATCCGATGCATGATGTCCCAAACCTTTAGCAAATTCTTTTGGAACCCCACCATGGCACGTCCTTGGATGTACAAGTCAAAGAGAACCTCGTGCTTCATCGGATTTGAGTTATAGTTGATGCGAAAGAATTGTTGCTGAGCATCTTCATTCAACACAAACCCATTTTCAGCCAACCCAAGAAGAGAAGCAAAATCAGCCCATGTGGCCTCAAGAACCTCATCTTTTGACATCCATTTAATCCGTCTTGGCTCATCCGCGAAGAAGTGAACGGTGGCAAAGAATTGCATGACAAGGTGATCATTGAAATTCTGCTGCAGCCCAATATAGTCATAGATCCCAAACTCTTTGCAAATCTCAATAGCATCGCCAAAATACCCAAGGTGCTTCTCCATGATCGGTGTCAATGCAAAACTGTTCACAAACCTTGGTCTTGTGCTTGGGAAGGACTTCATAAAAGATCTTCTCTTGAAACAGATTGTGGAACCCCGGAGTGGTGTAAGTACGGAGCTTAGGAGTGGCATAGGGGTTCATCCTTCTTTCTTTGACAAAATCCCTTGATGACATGAGTTTGAGCGACTTGCTCTGAGCAGCTCTGAGCTTTGCAGCATTTGACTTCTGACGGCGAGTGGTCTTTTCAGGCATAACTTCAGGCTCTTCATCTTCGTCAGCTAGGTCTTTGCCTGAACGAGCACGCTTAGCAGCCCGCTTGGTGTGACTCCCACTAGCCTTCTTACCAGCACCTGTGATAGCATAGGAGGATAGCAGGGAGATAAGTATTGCCAAAAACATCGAGACCAAACGAAAAGAATCCAGATTGCACAGTTCTGGAAAATGCCAGTTCCAGCGGTAGTACCGCTGGTCCACCGGTAGTACCGTGGAGCGGTAGTACCGCCACGAGGGCGGTAGTACCGCTACCACCAGATCTAGCGGTTGACTTTACGGTACTTGCTCGATCTATGGAATCTTCCAACCAAACTTCGCAAGAAGGATCCTAAACTAAGCACCAACTAGTTCCTACAACTTCTACCACAAGAACTACGGAAAACCTAACTCCATTGCATCTCAACGAATCAACTAGGTTGAGAGATAGGAGAGAGAAATTACCGGAGCTCATCGTGGAGGAGAGGAGGAAGGAGATGGTCCTTGAGCTTCCTCTGGCCGGAGAGGGGCTATCCAGGCCGGAGTAGGGCTCCCCGGCGAAGAATCCTGGCGGCGGCGGCAGCGGGGGGCGGTTTTCGAAGGAGAGGGTCGGGGGTGGAGGGGATAGAAAAGAAACTACCCCTCCACGCCCAACTTAACCTCTGGTGAAAACGCACCCAGCGGTAGTACCGCTGACCCAGCGGTAGTACCGCCCGCACTGGTACTTACGGTAGCCAGCGGTGGTACCGTTCCTGGGAAGGAACGGTAGTACCGCTGCTGCCGGTAGTACCGCTACCTGGTACTATTGACTTCCAGCAAAAAAATTCTGGGAATTCAACGGTAGTACCGGGTACCTGGTGACTACGGTACCGCTCGAGGGACTGCTGTGCCTGGAAACTCCAGGCAACGGTAGTACCGATAGAGGGCACTTTTGCCACGAAACTTCGACGGGTTGGTCACAAAGATTTTTGCAAAAAGAGAGAGATGTTTTTAAGGTACGGCATTGGCTTAGGATAGAGAAAGTAACTGGGGGAAGAGAGACAACCCAAGTTTGCAAGAATCAAAGATAAAGGCCAAACTTGGTGCTCTCCACAAAACGCAAAAGAGGTCTAAAAATACCCAAATAAGATCAACTCCTCAAAAGGAGGAGGGCGGTGGCCTAGGCCACCATGTATGAGTATATGTGGTGTGACACCGCGAAGATATATCTTGGGTTCACCGCCACTACTCGTCATTTAAGCTCATCATTCATAAAATGAACAAAATAGAGACAAAATGAGTTCTTACTATCGGCATAATGGGGGGAGGGATAGTCCAATGGATTAGGACCGCACTCCCCCTATGTCCATGCCTACACCTAAACCAAACATATAGCTAAGAAATAGGTGTGTATGCAAGATATTCAAGCGACGCTCCCCGAATCGATGATATTTAGCTCATGCCTCAAATAAGTGAACCTTGCTTCATCAAGTGGCTTCGTGAACATATCGGCAAGTTGGATCTTCGTGGGAATATAGCCAAGCTCAATGTCACCCCGGTTGATGTGATCACGGATGAAGTGATAGCGAATCTCAATATGCTTCGTTCTTGAGTGCTCCACCGGGTTGTGGCCAATCTTGATAGCACTTTCATTGTCACATAAAAGAGGCACTTTGTCACAATGGACACCGTATTCCTTTAAAGTTTGCCTCATCCACAACAATTGAGTGCAACAACTAGCGGCCGCCACATACTCGGCTTCGGTGGTGGAGAGAGATATGCAATTTTGCTTCTTAGAAGACCAACTCACCAAGGACCTACCAAGGAATTGGCAAGCCCGGAAGTTGATTTCCTATCATCCTTGCAACCGGCCCAATCCGAATCCGTGTAACCGGCAAGAGAGAAAGTTGAGCCTTTAGGATACCACAAACCAAACCTTGGGGTATGAACTAAATATCGAAAGATTCGAAGAACCGCCGTTTGGTGGCTTTCTTTGGGAGCCGCTTGGTACCTTGCACACACTCCTACACTCAACACAATATCGGGTCTAGATGCACAAAGATAAAGCAAAGAACCAATCATAGAGCGATAGAGTTTTTGATCAACATCCTTATCTTTACCCTTTGGATTAAGTTCAAGATGACACTTGGTGTCCATAGGAAACTTCTTCTCTTTAGCATTTTGCATCTTGAACCTCTTGAGCATGTCTTGGATATATTTGGCTTGAGAGATGAAGGTCCCTCCACTCAATTGCTTGATCTCAAAACCAAGGAAGTACTTCAACTCTCCCATCATGGACATCTCGAACCTATCGGTCATAAGCTTTGAAAATTCATCATTAAAAGCTTTGTTAGAAGAGCCAAATATGATATCATCAACATAAAGTTGGCATATGAAAAGCTCCCCTTTAACCCTCTTGGTAAAAAGAGTGGGATCGATTTGCCCCACTTCAAAGCCACGGTCTACCAATAGCTCTCTTAGGTGCTCATACCAAGCACGAGGTGCTTGTTTGAGACCATAGAGCGCCTTATCAAGTTTGTAGACATGGTTAGGGAAGTGTGGGTCCTCAAATCCCGGAGGTTGCTTAACATATACCAACTCCTTTAAAGGACCATTAAGAAAGGCACTTTTCACATCCATTTGTTGCAACTTGAAATTATGATGTGATGCATATGCAAGAAGGATACGGATGGACTCAAGGCGAGCCACGGGAGCATAGGTCTCTCCAAAATCAATGCCTTCAACTTGAGAGTACCCTTGAGCTACCAATCTTGCCTTGTTCCTCACAACCATTCCATGCTCATCTTGCTTGTTCTTGAATATCCACTTGGTGCCTATAACATTGAGGCAATCTTTTGGCTTCTCCACTAGATTCCACACTTTGTTGCGCTTGAAGTTATTGAGCTCTTCATGCATGGCTTCCAACCAATCCGGATCTTCAAGAGCTTCAAAGACTTTCTTTGGTTCCACCATAGAGATGTGGGCTTGATGTTCATTAAAATTTGCCAATTGTTTTCTTGTGGTGACCTTGTTCTTGACATTAACAATGATATTTTCTAGATGAAGACTCTTTCTTCTCCAATCCTTTTTGACTCTTGCTACACGACGGGTTTCGATATCCTCATTGATGCGAGGAATTTCCGCTTGATCATCTTGATCATTTGAGTCCCCGTCTTGACCGGAGTGTTGACCTTGATCATCTTGAAGCACATCTTCAACAAAGAAGGAGAGGGTTGATCTTGGTCATGACCTTGGCTAGCATCAACAATAGGAGAACTTGATTCTTGCATAGCAACTGGTCAACATGAGGAGGGTCTTGAACTTGTTCTTGGGTAGGTGCATCATTTGCTTCCATAGAAGGTGCAACTTCAACTTGTGATGATGGAGTCTCCACATGAGTGGAGCTAGGACTTGCTTGAGGAGGCTCATGATGGATTTCAATGGGGCGATGAAACCAACCCCATTCTTCTTATGCATCTTGAGGTTCCTCATTATCTACATCACAAACATGAAATTGCGCCACTTGGGAGCCGTCATTCTCATCGAACCTCACATACAAGATTCACAACTCTCCCAAGGTTTGTCGTAGACTCTATAGTGTGAGTTCGCACCGTACCCAACAAAAACACCTCTAAAGCTTTAATTCAAATTTAGATAAATGAACACTTTGATTTTGTAGAAACACTTACAACCAAACACACGGTAGTAGGAGACATTGGGCTTGTTGCCGTAAGCATTTCATATGAGTTTCCTTCTTTCCTTTGCGAAAGAATAACCGGTTGGAGGAGTGACACGCCGTGGAGATAGCCTCGGCCCACAAGAAGAGTGGAGACTTAAACTCCGCCAACATGGACCTTGCCATATCCATAAGAGTCCGGTTCTTCCTTTCGGCTACACCATTTTGTTGAGGGGTATATGCAGCGGAATATTGATGGCGAATTCCCTCTTCACTAAGAAACTCATTCAAGGTGTAGTTCTTGAACTCGGAGCCATTGTCACTCTAATGGCCAATATAGGGACATTGTATTGACGTTGAACTTCATTGGAGAAGTCGATGACGGTTTGTTGAGTTTCATCCTTCGTCTTGAAGAAAAAACCCAAGTAAATCTTGAATAGTCATCAATAATCACCAAACAATACTTCTTCCCACCAAGACTCGGTTGTGGCACGGCACCAAAGAGATCAACATGAAGAAGTTCTAATATCCTCTTTGATAAGATGATGGTGTTGCTTGGATGGGGAGAATCATGCATCTTTCCTTCAACACAAGCCCTACAAAGACGATCTCTAGAAAAAGAAACATTCTCGTTTAGTCCAAGAATGTGGCCACCCTTGTGAAGACTTTGCAAAGTTCTCATGTTGACATGGGACAAGCGGCGATGCCACAACCACCCCACGTCGGCCTTTCCGAATAGGCATATTGCTTGAGTGTTGGTAGACCCCGAAAAGTCTACCACAAACAACTCATTTTCAACATACCCAACAAACATGACCTTTAGAGTCTTGCTCCTCAAGAGTACCACCATAAGAGACGGATGAGTTATTTACATTTGGTCTCAAATCTGTCATAATCTCCTTGCTTCCGGTCATATGACTAGTGCATCCACTATCAACCACCCATTTCGATCCACCGGAAGCATAGTCCTACAAGAAATCATTGCTTGGATTTAGGTACCCATTTCTCAATGGGTCCTCTTTGGTTAGCAACAAGAGTCTTAGGGACCCAAATAGAGTAATCAATGTAACCATCATATGGACCAACATATTGAGCATAAACATCCCCATAATAATCAACATAAAGAATATAGTTGGGGTTGTTATGCCCCGCAAAGTCACTACGAGTGGTCTTGCCCCTTGTGGCACTACCACCCGCAATGGAAGTCTTGGCTTGTGCGGGCTTGGTCTTGATCTTCTTGTTGTTGCCCACTTTCTTCTTGGGCTCGGCTACATAACCAAGACCTTCCTTCCCTTTGTGTGGTTTTTGCTCAAATAAGTAAGCAATACCCTTATCTTTACCTTTGGGAATAGAGGTCTTGGCACTAACATTTTCTTCAATAACATTTTCATGAACACGAGGAAGAATAGATATGCTAGTTGAGCTAGATTTAGAAAGTTGAGTTTGAAGTTGCTCATGAGACTTGACTAAAAGGGAGTGAGTTGTTTCCAAGGCCTTGTGAGCCTTGTCAAGCTTCTCCATATCCTAAGAAGTCTAGCATTAGCAACCCCAAGTTCAACTTTCTCCTTTTTAAGCACTTTATATTTAGCAAAGGCATGATCTCTATCCTTAATGATTTTATTAATGATATCATCATTTTTAGCATCAAGAGAATCAAGTCTTTCCTCAAGAGAACATCTTTCTTCACTCTCTTCATCAAGAGAGGCATTCAAGGATGCTATGGAAGCATTCAAGGAGGCAATGGTGAGAGAATCCTCTCTCTCAATCTTACTCTTTTCTTGAAGAAGTTCTTCGGCCGCACATAGTTGTCTCATGAGAGACTCAACATGTTCCTAGCTTCACCTTGCAAGTTAGTCAAGAAAGAATCGAAGGCAAAAGTTCCTTCTTAATCACAAGACTAGATTGATCACTCATTTCATGCATAGTCTTGGGAGAAGGAGATGATACCTCGGTGACATGAGCCATGAGGCAACGAGCGTTGTTGGCGGAGAAGTTCTCATTGGGGGATTCAAAGAGAGAAGATGATGAAGTTGATACAATAGCCAATGCGGCTACCTCTTTAGTAGGTGCATCTTCATCTTCGGAATCACTTGTGGCATATTCTTCTTGTGCCACCAACACAATTCTTGGTGCCTTCTTGAAGAAAGGCTTCCTTGGTCTTGCGGGCTTCTTTTGGATCAACCTTGAATGGTCCTTGGGGATGAGCTTCCCACCATTTTGCTCTCGGTTCTCATAAGGACACTCTCTTATGTAGTGGTTCTTGTCATGACAATTGTAGCACGTCTTCCACTTTGAGGCTAGCTCTTTCTTCCCACTTGAGTTGTTCTCTTTATCAACCTTGGCTTTAGCTTTTGCCGGGTCTCCCAAACTCTCTTGTGGCAAGAGCGATATGACCATTTAGAGCCGGCTCAAGATTCTTGGAGCAATGTTGCTTGGGCACGCTTCAACCTCATCATGACATACCACCTTGGCCTTCAAAGCAAGTGAGGGGCCTTGTTTCATCCCCATGGCCCTAGCACGGTTATCTTCGGCATTCTTGGTGGCAACCTTGGAGGCTTGCACTTCTTGCATAACTTCATTTGATGTCATTTCATTGTAGTTGTGTCTTCCTTGAATGGCCTTCACCTCGATGGGCTCGGAAGGCAAGAGAGCATTCACATACTTCCTCTTGACCCAAGCATCATCCACATAGGTTGCCCCTACATCATAGAAGGCCTTTGCAAGAGTCTTGAGTCTACCATACATGTCTTCATGATTCTCATTGTCAAACATGTAGAAGCCTTCGGCATCATTGCTCAAAGAATCATATCGGTTTCTCTTCATGCTCTCATTCCCAATAAATGCAACCTCAAGACAATTCCAAGCTTCTTTGGCGGTGTTGGCATTGAGAACATAATGCATGTCACTTTCACTCAATGAAGTTCAATCATATGGAGTGCGGAGGCATTGAGTTGCTTTTCGGCAAACTCTCTTCTTGTCACATTGCTTGGATCCGCAACCTTGTAACCATCTTCAATGATTCTCCAAAGCTCGATAGAGGCACTGTTAATATGAGATTTCATTGAGCGTTGCCAACTAGCAAAAGCTAATGCATTAAGCTTAGGTGGAGGACCATGGGGTTTATGCGGGTGGTGATAGGTGGGTCGATAGGGTACCATCCCAGAACGGTATGGTACTCTTCCTTCCCATCTTCATGCTTGGTAGGAGGTGGAGGAGATGGTTTAGATCCGGAGGTGGTTTCCACCCCCTTCTCATTTTTCTTTTTACCCTCCTCGGAATCACCTTCATCGGAGTTAGAGATACCCTCTAGTGGGATGGTTTCCGAAACCTTGGCATTTGTGAGTTTCATGAGCATGTCACGCAACTCATCAAATTTGACATTCATGTCATTCATGGACGATGTAAATGTTGTTTCCAACGATTTGATATCGGCCATGGATGCCATGGTCTCTTTGGCCTTGGCAAGATCGGCCTCATCCTCACTTTGTGTCATACTTCTCTTAGGCGGTTAAGCCCAAAACAAGAGAGCCTCAGCTCTGATACCAATTGAAAGGATCGGTATGACACCTAGAGGGGGGGGTGAATAGGTGCTACTCCAATTTTAGTCTTTTTCAATTTAAGCTTGACACAAAAGGTAAATTCTCTAGATATGCAACTACGGTGAATTTACCTATATGATAAGCTAGCAACTAAGCACGATATAATAAGGTGGTAAACAAGGATAGAGGTAACCGAAGTCAAAGCACGCGGAGACACGGATGTAATCCCGAGTTCCTCCTTTTTAGGGGAGTACGTCTCGTTGGAGAGGTGTGAACCAACACAATGGTTCAACGGCCACAAAGGCATCACCCTCTTCTCCGGTGAACCGAACCACAAAGGTTTGGTTCACTTCAACTATCGGAAACCTTCGAGGCGGAGTCCGGAGCCTTTACAACAACGACTTGGGGCACAACCCACAAAGATTGGGGGCTCCCAAGCAGCTACAACTGTCACAAAGACAAACAAGTGAGTACAATAGGGGGCTAGGTTTTCCTAGTGGAAACCCTAGCAAATGGGCCCTCAAGTGAATGAGGGGGAAATGAAGAACGGCTTGGTGAAGATGTAGATCGGGGCCTTCTCCTTCAATCCTCCAAAGATCAATGAGTTTGGGTGGAGGGATTGAGAGATCTAGTGATTCTTGAGCTTGTAAGAATGGTGGACTTCTATTTCAGTCGAGCTAGGCTTCTTGGAGAAGAAGCAGTCTTTATATAGAGGTCCCTGAAAATCGAACCGTTATGTGCAGAAAAACTGCACAGCGGTACTACCGCTGCCTGCATCCCTGCGGTACCTAGTGCACTGCAGAACCCAGCTGCAGCGGTACCCCGCAGAGGTACCAAGTTGCCAGGCAGAGCGGTACTACCGCGGCACGGCCCGGTAGTACCGCTGGGATCGTTCGATTAAAATGAATGAACCCAGCGGTAGTACGAAGCAACTACCGCGGGGTACCGTGACCAATACAGAGAGCAAAAACGGTCTAGCGGTACCACCAGCGGTAGTACCGCTGGCTGAAGCCAGCGGTACCACACGGTACTACCGCCAGGAGGAGTACCAGCTGTGCTGCAGGAGTCCCGCTCCAGGTGGAGCGGTACTACCGCTGCGACAGCGGTACTACCGCCAGACACAGAAATGCTCACTGTGCTGATTTCCAGGGTTACAAGCTCCACAAGACATAATGTATCAGCAAGATATATCTGCAATTGTCAAGCGCACATTAGTCCTGATAATGTGTTGTCATTAGACTCCAAAATAGATTTAAGAGCAAATATGCTCTTTCAAAGGTGGCTCCATGAAGCCCTAGCATCTGTGAATGGATGACGGGCATAGTTTTCTGAAGATAAAACAAATATTTTCCTAAAAATGTTTTACAAAGATATGCATGTTCATCCATGACCTTTTGGTATGGATGGTTGCTAGTGCATAAAACAATGTATTCCTGTTATATGAACTTGCTGAGTAACACTCATGTTGCTCACCCTTTTCTCCGTTGACCCCTGCTTAGATTACTGGAGACAGCAGAGGAAGGACAGGAATCCATAGCAATATTGGTGAGATCTTCGATAAGGAGTCAAATCAACCTGGTGGAGCCTGAAGGAGTCAACCTCTACTTTACCAACGGATGAGTGACGACAACAATGTCTATGGAAAAGACAATGATTATTTGGAAGGAGGAGCACAACTCCAGACAAAGATATTCCAGATGGATAGATTAGGGTTGTGACAACAGCAGTAGTGGATTAGGAGTTAGAAGTAGAGCTGGTATCCAGCTTAGTGCTTCGACTTGAGTCTTTTGGGAGTTTCTTTTGCACGAGACCTACTTCTGTTTGTAAAGGAGGTTCTCGAGATTTTGTATTGAATAGTGTTGTAATCCTATAGTGTTACCTTGGACCGACTATGTTTCTGTTGTACTACTCTGAAGGATGTAATATTTCCGGAATGGTTCTTTCGTGAGTATTATGTCAATGACTTGTACACTACAACATGCAGTGGTGTGCTAGGTCACTACAGGTGGTATCAGAGCGAACGACCTTAGGATTAAAACCCTTTTAGGAGACTTGTAGGTTGGTAAGACTACAGGGAGTTATTATATTTAACTAAACTCTATATTTCTACAACTATGATGGTTATTCAGCTGAGAATAATACTTGTATACACATTACCTTACCCAACGGGAGTTGATATTCTGATTTACTATTCTATAGGTATAATATTCATCTACCTTATTTAATTTTCAACTTGGTATGACCAGTTAAGACTGTCTTGTACCAGTTGATACACCAAATGGATTGCATCCATGTTAGTGTTACTTATATGGTATCATTAATAGCCCTATCCTATGAAGTAGAACCCTATCATAAGTTTGTGATGGAGGAAGTCAGAAGATGTTTGATGATAGTGGTAAATCATCGACATTCAACTATGAAAAGTATGCCAATACCCTAAGGATGAAGTTCAAAGGGGATTCACCTGAGTTTAGTATAAAGTGTGAAGGAGATTAGGAGATGCATAAACAATGACGGGAGCTACACTACTACTTCAGATGTACCATGAGTAACTACATGAAGGATCTGGATATGTTTGCCAATAGATGTTCTAGCCAGACGGAAGATCCAGGCTACATGGAGTCTAGTTCCATAAGAAACCAAGCCATACCACAACTACCCTTTGAGTACTTTGTCCTAAGACTACTCCGTTGCAAATGGGCAATTGGGGTAAATACTGAGGCAAAGAGTTGTTTTAGCATAGGACTATAAGGTAATATATACCTATATTGTAGTGTATAGCATCTAAGCCTGGGTACTTGAGATGTTTTTACTCAAGGTACTACTTATTTTACGGGCTTAAGTTGCATGATTGATATAACTGTATTTGCGATTTATTGGATCTTATTGGATTTTTGATTGGCTAGGTTGGTACATGAAGTTAGAATTTGATGTACAATGGCATGATTGTCACATTGAGTTCTTTTCTTGATGATATTGATCTAGAGGTAGATAGAATTCGTGTAAGGGAGAGATGTGCTCTCAGAAGTTCCAAACGGCAAAGGAAGCTCATGAAGAGAAGAAAGTCAAGATGATCGAAGTAAATGAAGCTACAAGCTGGGATGGACCACAACTCATATCATATTTGGATTCGGAGGTCAACAGCAGCAGGTCATGGAAGAATGGAGGAACTACGAAAGTTCAAGGAAGAGTACCATTACCATTGGGAGAAAGGTTAATCAACAATGATGACAGGAAAGCTACATGAGAAACTCAACTGAGTCGAATTCAAAGTCTTATTCCAGGATGACGATTATAGAGTGAAGGACATTGAGCGGGAAATTGAAAGACGCTGGGTTAAGAAGAAATAGGATGTAGTCATATATAGTTGGAAGTTGTCGTAACTTGACGGAAGAAATAGGTGTTGGAAACTCATAAG
Organism: Poa pratensis; assembly: GCA_947311845.1. Classification (NCBI taxonomy): domain Eukaryota; kingdom Viridiplantae; phylum Streptophyta; class Magnoliopsida; order Poales; family Poaceae; genus Poa; species Poa pratensis. Next base: position 30,335,556 of record CAMZMU010000115.1, read on the forward strand.
GCACAATTGATCTTCGGAGAAAGTTCTAGAAGAAGTTGTATATGACTTATAAGTCTAAAAGAGCCATGAAGTTAAAGGTAGTGGAGTATGAAGCAACAATCCAATATTAATTAGTAGACAACAACAAAGTCTGATATATCAAGTAAGACATGATAGTAGTATCATCGAGAACAAGGCAACAAGAGTTCAAAGTTCAAGATTTTAAAGGACACACATCAGGACCATGGGAGATGAGTTCCTAGATTGTCGATAGCCCAAGGGGGTTAGTTATTTGGTATGTCGCCAACAGAGACAAGTGATGTCGAGATATAGTGAAGTCATCGTCTATACGGGGTAACTATCGAGAAGGATGGATTGCCATAGGATTGACATCCTAGATCCAAGGAATCAGATGGAGGTTGAACCAACATTAGATTGAGGAGACACATCGTCTCATAAACCAAAAGAAAGGAATTAAATTCCAGCAATAGACATATGACTAGATAACCAACAACCTATTCTATTCTAGAGTTACGTTATCACCAATTGCACCCTGTTGTGCGATAGGTCTTCTTCTCTAGACTCTAGGTAAGCCAATTGGATTGCTAGTGAGCGTGACTATCTGATTTACCGGGAGATCTTATTGGTTGTTCACGTCATGGTGGACTTATCAGTTATTCTCCGGGAAGTTATTGGATGTTGGAAAGGATATCTCTTAACCGGAGGATTATGGGGGAATCACAACCTTGTGGAAGTACCCTGTGTTCTTCGAGAAACCATTAGGTAAATTTGATGGACGTTTAAATTGAAAAGTGGAAAGTAAAAGCAGATCCATTCAGCAGTATAGATTTGGTTGTTACTTGAGATTGAACCGATACAACAGAATAAAGATCGACTAATTGATGTTCAGGACGAAGAAAGCCCTAGAACATTCTAACGGAAGAGTAAATCATGTAACCGGATAGTACTTCGCGTAGGATAAGATAAAGTTAGAAGAAATACCATAACTGAGACAGAGCTGACTTGATCAGTAATGCTCTAGGAGTTTTCAGAATTCAAAAGAACTTCCTGAAACCTTCAAGAGATTCGTGAGTCAAAGGGACAGCTAAAATCTGGAAGTTAAGAGTTACAAGGAGTATGATAGTCATAGGAGTTATGACTGGAGGATCTAAAGGTGATTGAATGAAAGAAACTTCAGTTCAAGGATGAGAAAGAGTACCTTGTCAACACCTGAATTCAAAGGATTCGACAAGTTTTTAGACCAAGAAGTTATGGAAAAAGTCTGATCTGGATGAGAATCGAGAACTATACGTGAGTAATGAGATTACCGCAACTGATCAAAGGATTGTTTAATGTCAATGGCAGGTTAGCCCAATCAGCAACAGTTACACAACAGGTTTGAACAAAGGATCAATTACATCCAAGACCATAAAAGAGAAGGTTTAGAGAGGATGATGTTGGAAGAAGTGCTTTAAACTCATCAATACGTGAGGGAAACCGCAACTTCAGGACGAAGTTGATTTTAAGGGGGAGATACTGTAATGACCCGTAGTTATAGAGTAGAAAGGGGCTAAATTAAATTTGTGCATTTGCATAGCATGCATCTGAAATTACGGGAAAATGTAAATCTTTTTCAACGAAGTCATAAAGTGTTCAACCACCACTCGAAAGGCCAGTTGAGAATGTCGTTAGTTTGACGAGTAACTAAAAACCTGGAATCCAACTCGTGAAACTTACATCGAGGTTTCGCTGATGTTGGTGGATTAGACTTAGTCATCAACATGAGTGCTAAAAACTTCAAAATCTTATCCTGTCTAATTCTCAAACATTTGGTTACAAGTAAATAATACATGAAACTATAAATCAAGTGATGAGTATGACTTACATCATTAATCGAATAAGTACATATCTTAATGAAAAGAAAACAAGATTTGGAAGGAGGATAAAAGACTAAACTAAATCTTAATCTAGATCTACTTATCCTATCAAAACTATCTTATCTTCTTATCTTCTAATCTTCTCAAATTCATTCTACAAGAGAAGACAACACAAGAAAGGAGAAAGTTCAACATGAAGATTATACAGACGGATTTATTAGATATGCATAGAAGCACTATACCAGTCCATCACTAGTATTTGGAAACTCCTATATCAAAATCAATTCTTATTTAACTTCTCTACAAATAGTGTGATGTTCTAAGGTTTGTGTTATATAGAAGTAGTTTGGTGACAAGCTTTGCAACCTTGTTAACAAATGCTCAAACAATTGAGTGTCATATACAAATAAACAAAAGGACAGATAATACATGGTATTTCTCCAACTGTATGATTATCAGGGAGAAAGTAAAGCCAAAGCATAAAACCATATGATTGATACGTCTCAAACGTATCTATAATTTTTTATGTTCCATGCTTGTTTTATACCAATTGCTACATGTTTTGCATCTACTTGATATCACTTTTATACATTTTTTGGGACTAACCTATTAACAAGATGCCGAAGTGCCAGTTCCTGTTTTCTGCTATTTTTGTATTCCAGAAAAGCTAGTCTGGAAATATTCTCGGAATTGGACGAAACTACACGGGGGTCCCTATTTTTCCAGAACACGCCTGACGGACCAAAGGAGCAACAGAGGAGGGCCACGTGGGCCCCACACGTGGCTAGGGCACGGGGCTCCCACCTGGCGCGCCGAGGGTGCGTGTGGGCCCCACGAGGGCCTCCAGCCGCCGCCCTTTCGCCTACTTATTCCCCCGACGCGAAAACCCTAAGGGCCTGAGCAAAAATCCACGAAAAGTTCCAGAGACGCCGCCGCCGTCAACCCTAGCTCGGGGGGTTCAGAACCTCTTCCCGGCACCCTGCCGGAGAGGGGAATCATCACCAGAGGCTTCTACATCGCCATGCCTGCCTCCGGAGTGATGCGTGAGTAGTTCATCCTTGGACTACGGGTCCATAGCAGTAGCTTGATAGTTGTCTCTCCACTTTGTGCCATCATGTTTAGATCTTGTGAGCTGCCCTACATGATCAAGATCATATTATTGTAATGCTACATGTTGTGTTTGCTGGGATCCGATGAATATTGAATACTATGTCAAGTTGATTATCAATTTATCTTATATGTTATTTAAGATCTTGCATGCTTTCCGTTACTCGTAGATGCTTTGGCCAAGTAGATGCTTGTAACTCCAAGAGGGAGTATTTATGCTAGATAGTGGGTTCATGCCTCCATTTAACCTGGGACAGTGACAAAAAGTTCTAAGGTTGCGGATGTGCTGTTGCCACTAGGGATAACCTAACGATGCTATGTCCACGGGCATATGTGTTTGTTTACATTACGCGCTTTACTTAATGTAATTATCCGTTGCTTGCAACTTAATACCAACGGGGGATTCGGATGACAACCCGGCGGTGGATTATTAGTCATAGATGCTGTTGGATAACGGTCTATGTATCTTGTCGTAATGCCCAATTAAATATCATAGTAGTCAACATGTCATATATATGCATTGTCATGTGCCCACTATTCGTCAATTGCCCAGCTGTAATTTGTTCACCGAACATGTTAGTTATCTTTTATGGAGAGACACCACTAGTGAACTGTGGACCCCGGTGCATTCTTTTACACTGATTAAACAACCACAAACTGCAAACTGTTCCTTTTTCATTCTCTGCAATTTAATACTCATTTTCCACACGAGACGTTTAATCTTTGTTTTCAGCAAGCCGGTGAGATTGAAAACCTCACTGTTTCGTTGGGGCAAAGTACTTTGATTGTGTTGTGTGCAGATTCCACGTTGGTGATCGTATTGCGCCGTGTGAGCCACCAACAACCTTCTGAAGAGTTGCTGCTCCTACTGGTTCGATAACCTTGGTTTCTTTCTGAGGGAAAACTTGCTGCTGAACTGCATCATACCTTCCTCTTGGGGTCTCCCAACGAGCGTGTGATTCACGCCATCAAGCTCTTTTTCTGGCGCCGTTGCCGAGGAGACAGCAGTCTTCTGCAAGGGGAGTTTCACGCTTCCAGTCTCTTTACTTTGTTTTTGTCTTGCTTAGTTTATTTTATTTTATCTTGTTTGCTTTCAATTATCAAAAACACAAAAAAATTAGTTACTTGCATTTAGTTTATTTTCAGTTTTGTTTTCTGTTAGTTATCATGTCTAGCCCTGTTCCAGTTGTAATGTCACCTGAAGAAGAGATCTTCACTTTCAAGCAAGGGAGTGAGGAGAGTTTTAAAGATGCTTGGTCTAGAATTTTTGAGTCTTATGCTAAAACTGAACCTAAAATGACTTTAAGCCTGCTTCTTAGTAGCTTTTATTTTGGTGTTGTTCTTTGCTACAGATATGGTTTAGATGCTGCGGTAGGAGGAGATTTCCTTCGTTATGATGGGGATCAAGATTTTAATGCTATAAAAAAATTGATTACAATTTCTAGCCCTCCAATCACCAAAATTGATTTGGCTTTGACAAGCATAAGTGATAGACTTAACACTCTTGAAACAAACATATCTGGTCTAAAAGAAGGATATAATCAGATTCGTGAACACTATGATAATGTGCAAGTAAGTTTGAACCATCGGGATGGGTTCCCTCAGTAAAAGTTGTTATAAATGGTGAAACTTTTCATTCTCGCTGTGATATTATGTCTGAATTCTGTTTCATGCCCAAGGATATTTTTGATTCCTTAAATCTTTGGAAGCTTTTAAAATGCGAGGATTGTATAATTTTGGGTGATAATACTATTAAATTACCAAGAGGAGTAGTCGAAGGAGTATTTACAAAACTCTTAGGGATAACAATATCTATTGATTATCTTGTCATTGAATGTGCAGGAGTAGGACAAATTACGCTTGGAAGATCTCTGTTGAAACGCATTGGAGCAATAATAGATGTGGGCCAAGGCACTATGAATTTCACCTCTTCACCTATGTGTAACCAAGTATTTCCTAAAGATAAGGGTAAAGGTAAGAGAGCTAAGCGTAAGATTGTTGATGCTTCCTCACTTGGTAATACTTGATGCATGGTTTGTGCCTAGCTAAAAGGCGTTAAAGAAAAGCGCTTATGGGAGGCAACCCATTATTTGTACTTCTGCAATTTTTCTTTTATTGAGTCAAGGAGGATGTTTACTTCTATAGCAACTCCTTTGTATATTTATTTTCTCGCATTGTTGTGCCAAGAGTAGCCTCTAATGTTAAGACGATGCTTAATTTTGATTGCTGCGCAGAAACATATTTTTGCTGTTCACTGTACGAAATTCCTAAAATCACCAGATTGTTAATTAAATCTGAAATTTTTTGTGCGTAATCTTTATGAATGTCTGAATCTTTCATTAGTCTAGAGTTTTTCGATCTGAGCGTCGTAAGTGCCTTGAAAAAATTCGTCTTTGCGGACTGTTCTGTTTTAGACAGATTATGCCTTTTTATTTGGCATTCTCTCTTTTACTAGTGTTGAGTGAAATTCTTTTTTGGGTGGAAGAGTGATACGTCCAAAACGTATCTACTTTTCTGAACACTTTTGCTGTTGTTTTACCTCTAACTTGTATGATTTGGATGCAACTAACATGGACTAACGCTGTTTTCAGCAGAATTGCCCTGGTGTCTTCTTTTTGTGCAGAAAAGTCAACTTTCGTGAAAAACTCCGAAAACAATTGCGATCGTCATATTTCACCGGAAAACCCACGGAGCCAGAAGGGGAGTCGGAGAGGCCACACCAGGCAGCCACGCCATAGCTGGGCGCGGCTGGGGGTGGGGCCGCGCCCAAGTGTGGCGTGGCCACCTCGGTCGCCCCCCGACGCTCCCCTTTGGACTATATATTGCCCTTGACCTAAATATCGAAGGGGGTTCGACCATATTTCACGAAACACATCCACGCTCCGCCGCCGCCGCGATCTCTATTCCGGGGATCAAAAGTTCCGTTCTGGCACCCTGCCGGGACGGGGATTCGGAGGAGATCATCACCATCGTCATCACCACCGCCTCTCCATCAACCATCAATGATTCCCCCATCGATGTGTGAGTAGTTCCCTGCTGTAGACTGAGGGGATGGTAGGGATTGGATGAGATTGTTAATGTAATAAGTTGCCAGATTGTTAGGGCATGGTGCCTAGTATCCATTGTTAGTGCTATTTATCATTGTTGCAACTTGTTGTGCTTAATGCTTGCCACTAGGGCCCGAGTGCCATGATCTCAGATCTGAACATGTTGTTGATGCATGAGAATAATTATGTTTTAGATCATATCTGCAAGTTGTTTTCACCTGTTATTGTCCGGAACCCGAGGCCCCGGAGTGACAGCAACCAGGATAACTGGAGGGGATGGCTTTGACTTGAGGATTACGTGTGTTCACGGAGTGTTAATGCATTGCTCCGGTACTTTATTAAAAGGAGTACCTTAATTGCCAGTAGTTTCCTGTAACGGCCCACTTTTGGTAATGTAAATTTGTGAGCCAAATTTTCACTTTTTGCATCCCATGCATGCATCATTGCATCCAATTGAAATTGCTAAGTGACACACTAACTTGGTTTGGCAATATTGGAAAACAAATTGCCCAACTTGTTTCAACCAAATATCCACTCAATGAGACACTCAAGGTTGCAAAACCAAAATACTTTGACATGTTATATTTGTCAAGGAAGTTCCAAGGGTTCACAACATCCATTTTTCACTTGCTCCAAAATTGTTAAATAGCAACATTTGGAAATTGAGCTAAATGCCATAATCCAACACTATGCACAAATGTTGTCAAAAACATTTTATTCGGAGTTGCCAAAATTTGTGGTGCTTCTAGATTATATTAGGAGGCTACCAGAATTTTGTCATATTTTTATAACATGTTTAAATGCCTCAAATTAATCTAGGAAATGCTTCTGGTTTTAAATTTAAGATAGAAAGGACCTAACTGTGATAGCAGCAAATCTTCCAGGGGGTTATCGGCAAAATGTCATCGTCTCTCTCCTCTCTTCTGTAGCGCCCGAAGGAACTCGAGCCGCACCAGCTCGTGCTCGAGCTCGCCGTGCGCCTGTTCCCCACCTCTGCCCTCTCCCACTGCTAGTAGAGCAAGCCAGCCACGAGCCCACCTGCTCCTCCCCCGAATCCCCCCCGTTTTCTTCTCCCCCGAGCCGCCATGGCCGTCCCCGTCGCCGCCGCGGTTGACCGACGATTCACGGCGTTGTAGTCCACCTCGAGCATCGCCGTGAGGGGCAAAAGCTCCGCCGTGGTCTGCTCTACTTCCGCGCCGCCGGAACCGGCCGGAGACGCAGAGGATCGACGCCGCGACCCTCTTCTTCCTCGCTGCCGTCCGCCGCTCCGCCGCCCCAATCCGTCGCCGCTGAGCCACCCCGAGCATCGCCGTGCCTCCGTACGCCTCCCTGGTGAGCTGCACTCCCCGCCGTGCCCTTGCTGGCCCTTCTCCCTCCCTCTCTCGCCGTAGCATCACCGTACTGCCGCCGTCGTCGCCCCGCGTCGTCCTCGCTTCGTCGACGCAAAACGCTGCCCGGCCGTGTATCCGGCCTAGGCCGGGTGGAGAGGTGATGCTCCCTGTTACCTGGCCAGCCCGCCAGCTGGCCCAAGCTGGCCAGGAGGCCGTTCGCATCTGTATCCAGGCCGGCCTGCCAGCCGGCCCAGGCCGGGTGGAGGGCTGACTGGCCAGTTTTTCGTTTTTTTAGTGTGCTGTTATCTTTTCCTCCCCTCTCGCGCATGCTTCCGGCTACTCCCTCGCGCGTTAGGAACATCGATTCGAGGATTTGATTACTCCACCCCTCTCTCTCCCGAATCCGAATAATTAATCCTTGATAGTTGTTGGAAATAAATTAATTAAAAGTAAACAATTAAAAAGAGGAACTTCTAAAATTAATAACTTTTTATCTGGGCTTCAGAAAATTTCGTGCCTTATACCAAAACGTTCAGAAAAATATGAATCACCCAGAATCATCATCATCATGCATAGTTGGTCACAACTACTTTAATGTACCTCTAGTAGCACTAGAATCACTAAGTTTTAATATGGGGTTATTCCAAATAATGCAAGTAATATAATGGGGACCCCATTTAACTTGTTGATCATGTTCAATACTTTTATGGTGCATTCAAATTGTCATGCCATCATGTGATTGCGCATTGCATATGTTAGCATGTGTGGTGTTTGATTGTATCTTCCCGTGTTTTGTGCACCGGTAGATCAAGAAGGTGAAGTGCCACCCCCGTATCGTGGACGATCCCTACTACCAGCCGTGTCAACAAGGCAAGCGTAATCCCCCCCCCTCTGAGCATATCTTATCCTATGTTTCCGCAAATATTTCCTCCGCTATAATATTGCATGCGGTTCTAAATGTCAATTTTGTTGGATTAGAGTATCCTATAGTTGCATTAAGTTTCCGAAGCCAATACCTGTTTCCCTCCTACTATCCATAGGTTTGTATTGTTGGCCTGAGTTACTAAACTATGCTATGTTGATGCTTAGCCATGCTTAGGCAAATGTTATCCGTCCGATGGATATCTCATGTTGGAAACAGGTGTTGAATTGTGAAGCTGATGGTGGAGAATTGTGGTAACAGGTAATAAGATGCTAAAAGGTGGGGATGAGAGGCCACTGTGGTTGTGGTGCTTTGTCTCGTTCTCGCTGCCTAGGTGCGAGTTCTTTACCTCCCGAACCAAGACTGAGCGTGCAACCATGCGTGAGGCCTATGCAATTGCAGGAACCCTCATAGACTAAATAACTCGAGCGGGGCTAGCCAGGGTCCTCTAGTTCGGGCTTCCATTTGCGCGTGCGTGATGATGGTGGTATGAACTGGGATGAGGATGGTGGTGTTAGGAAAATGAGTGGCTGTGGGGCGGGGTGTTGTGATCCTGGCAGTCCTACCGCCACTGATGATCCTGGAAAGTCCTTAACGAGGGAGAAGTCGACACCGTTCCCACCCAGCCGGCTCTCCAAGGAAGAGAGCTAATGCGCAGGTAATGGGCCGGGCGGTACGCGTGGCAAACATTTGTACACCCCTGCAGGGTTAAATCTTTTCGAAAAGCCGTGTCCACGGTTACGGACAACTTGGGAAAGGACGATAAGATCATAGAATAACTTTAACGGAATGATTAAAAACTGGGTACTAAAGGTACCAATTCAAGATTGCAAGGTGAGCTTCCTCGAGGGTGATTCGGGGAGGTGCCTTTGATGAACAGGTACGGTGGTTGGTGATGGTTGATGATGAGTGAGGTGATGAAAGAAAGAGTTACTCCTTACCCCTTTTTCAAAATAATCTAAATAGTCGGTGCCTTGGAGTTGTGTCTTTTAAAATAAAATCAGCTTTATGCAAAACAGCCATAAAACCTTGAAAGCTAATCATCGAGCATATATTAGCTCTATAATCTTGCGAGTTCGTCGAACTCAACGTCGTTTGCTTATTTTCAGGAGAGGACTTCACCGACCTCGAAGGTGGATTCTTTGTGGATGTCGACGAGTAGTCTGGGGTTCCCAGGTGGCAGCTTGGGACATCCTGGAACAGCTGGCGTTGTGATGTTTATCTGCAGGCCTCTTAGGCCATATGTTGGTTCTTGTTGTTTAGAACAACCTAATTTGCTTCCGCTTGATTGTAATGTTGGGTCTGTGACCTCTGGATGTCATTTGCTATCTTTCTCTATTATAAGAGTTGAACTATATGATTTGTGTCGTAGAGTCTGTGATGTGCCAGTTGTTCCACAAGTCTTGGTCTCTCTATTATGCATTGAGGGTTGTGCCTGTGTTAAGGCATCAATCGGGGAGTTGTGTTGCCGATGATCCATTCCGAGCAACGCCTGCCAAAGGTTTTGGCTGGGGATTGGTAAACCCGTAACCTCCGGTTGTATCGCTTAACCGGTGACACACATCATCACTGTATAACAGTCAGGTCAGGGCGCTACATTTCCCTTGAGGCCCCGCTGCAAACGGGCTGGCAGGACAGTAGATGTTGTGCAAGTTTCTCATTTCGATGCTGGTGATATTCCTTATGGTAAGCCTCCTGATCAATACTTAGATGAACTTGATAATTTTATTGTTAAGCAGTAGCATTTTAATATGAGAGTAGAAAATCATCTGTTAGAAAATTCTCGTATTATTAGTAATTTGCAAGATGTTTTGGTAAGAACTGTAAATGACATTAAAGGTCTAGTTAAACATCTTAGTATGGTTCAAACTCAAATGGAGCAAATTACTAAAGTACAAAAAGACTTGCTAGCTAAAAATTCTAATAGTAATGGAAAACATGTTTTTGGAATAGCAACTAGGAGTGGAGCTTCCACTCAAGATCCTTTGTATCCTGAGGGACATCCTAAAAGAATTGAACAAGATTCTCAATTAGCTGAAAGGCCCAGCTCTCCTTCTAAGAAAAAGAAGAAGAAACATAAACCTGCTGTAGAGTCTTCTGAAACTATTAAGGAAAAAGAACCTGCTAGTGATCCTAATAGTATATCTGTGTCTGATGCTGAAACTGAAAATGGTAATGAACCTGTTAATGATAATGATAGAAACAATGCTAATAATAATGAAGAGGTTGAGAGCGATTCTGATAGTGACACTGGAAATAAAAATTGCACTAAAGAGGATTTTGTAGCTAAGAAACATGGTAAAGAAAGAGAACCTTTGGTGCAAAAATCAATGCCTTTTCCTAATAAGAAACATAAATCCAAGGAAGAAGAACACTACAACAAGTTTTGTGAGTGGATGAAACCTTTGTTTTTGCAAATTCCTTTGACTGATGCTATTAAGCTGCCTCCTTATTCGAAATTCATGAAGGATATTGTTTCTAACAAGAGGAAAATTCCTAATGAGGAGATTTCCACCATGCTTTCTAATTACTCTTTCAATGGTAAGGTTCCAAAGAAAATTGGAGATCCAGGTATACCAACTATTCCTTGCTCTATTAAAAATAATTATGTTAGAACTGCACTTTGTGATCTTGGAGATGGAGTAAGTGTGATGTCTTTCTCTCTTTATAAGAGACTTTATTTAGATAAATTGATACCAACTGATATATCTTTGCAAATGGCTGATAAATCTACTGCTGTTCCTGTTGGTATATGTGAAAATGTTCCTGTTCAAGTTACTACCAACTGTTTGATTTTGACTGACTTTGTTGTGTTGGATATGCCTGAAGATGATAATATGTCCATTATTCTTGGTAGACCTTTTCTTAATACTGCAGGAGCTGTTATTGATTGCAATAAAGGGAAAGTTACTTTTAATGTCAATGACAAAGAGCATACTGTTTATTTTCCCAAGAAGCAAAATGTATTATGTGGAGTGAGCTCAATTGCAAGTTATAAAACTATCAAAGTTGGAAGTATTGATTGTCCTATTTATGACCACCATGAAGGATATGAAAGCATTATGGTTGGGACAATATCTATTCAATATAAGGTAACATAATGGTATCATGTAGTTTAATTCTTTTATGTCAAATAAAATATATTTGGTGGCAAGACTTGATCAACCTTGTTAACAAATACATTTTAGTTGCATAAAATTGTTAAACCATATTCTCTCTTTCTCATCTGTTATACCTTCTGTTATATTGTTGTCTTTATAAATTTTTAGAATGATGTTTAGTGTGGTTAAAATTTTGCTTAGCTGCTATTTAGAATTTTAAGTGGCCAGTTTTTGCTCGAAATTGAAAGTTGTCAGAAAAATCTGAAAATTTTACGTAAATTCCTATTTTGAAAAATGCAACGTGGTAGTACCTGGGGCTGACCAGGGGGACCCACCACGCTGCCACGCCATAGCTCGGCGTGGCAGGGGTGGAGGCCACGCCCCCTGTGGCGTGGGTCCCACCTGAGCCTCCACAAGGTGAAATTCCTCCCTTTCTTTCTCTTTCCTGACCAAATTCATATCCATTGTTCAAACTTGTGTTCCTGCTGCTCTTGAGCTCGAATTTTTCGATCTCCTTGCTCAGCCCATTTCAGTTGCTGAAACTTTGCTTGTTTACTTACCGGTATGTGACTCCTTCGATTATCCAAGTAGAATTTTGTTTAGTGTTGTATTTCTAGAGTATTTTGTTGCTGTATGTTGCTGGTTAAGTGAACTTGCATGCTTGTTCTATGCTTAGATTAATTATCCTTGATGCATGCGTAGCCCTCTTGCAAGTTTCTATAGTAGTTGCCTTGATTCTATAGTTGCAAAATCATTTTTTATGAGACTTGTTGAAAAATTTCAGAAAAGGAAGATGAAGAAATTTTCCTTTGGAGAGTTGTTTGAGAGGCATGCACCATCATCCTCAAGGAAGACCAAGTCATCTGAAGCCAAAGTTCCTAGGAGATCTTACAATGAAGATCTTATTACTCCAGAGATTGATGATTCGGGGGACCTTGGAGCACCACATCCATCTGTTTTTCCATGTACTCAATTTTTGCAGGCTGCAGGGATTTATGAGGACTTCATGAGCATGATTGAGAGTGTGGGTCTACAAACATTCATGGGGGATACCAGGACCCAATATTCTAGACTCACTAAGATCTTTGTTGAGAGTTTCAAATTTAACTGCAAAGCTTATAAACCAACAGTTGATTTTAAAATTTATGATCGTGCATGTACTATGGAGCTAGATAATTTTTGTAGGATCATAGGTATTGCCCCATCGGGGACGACCAAGAAGATTAAGGAGCAGCCATCCGAGCTAACTGCGCTCTACCAGGAGTTGTGTTATGGAGACTCTCGCTCAGCCCACCGTGGTAAGATAAGAAATGTTCAGTTTCCGGCCATAAGGTATTTCCTATACTACTTAACTAGAAGTGTTCTTCCTAGGGAAAACACTAGTAATATTTCGAATATGCATCTAGCATTTCTTGCTACTGCTTTGAAGGGCGATAAAACTTATAACTTGGGTGCTTTGATTGCTCATCGCTTATCTACTAATCGCGAAAAGGGTGGTGTTTGTGGTGGCCTCATTGCTTCTAGGCTGTTAGCTTACCATCAGTTGGTTCCGCATCCCTTTGACATAGAGTTGCCTGTTTTTAGACTTGATATTAATTCCATGATCAGGAATCATTCTGTTCCTAGCTGGGCTACTCTCGATAATTTGACTTATAATTTAGTATTTGTTACTAAATCTAGGACTGCATCTAAGACTTCCGAGCGATTGGTTTGTTTGCCTGCACCTGTTTTGTTTAACCTGGATGGCAGGGAAAATTGGGCATTCTCGGAAGAAGACTTGGATGCATACATGAGGGAGCATGAACCCCGGGCTGAGCCGGAGGAGGAGCGACCTGAGCCGCATGATGAGGGGGCGAGCTCCTCATACCAGTTTGACTATGCAAGCGGAACCTTCCCCGCTTTACAGAGTGGTTCTTACGAACACGCCAGGGACGATGCACCGTCCTGGAGCTATTATCAGCACCAATGATTGTCTCCCAATTAGGCCAAAAGCCTAAGCTTGGGGGGAGGTACGCGTATACTGACAGTTCGCTCATTTCTATATCCGCTCCATGTCAGTTCTTTGTATATCCATATTTCACTTTCTTTTATTTGTTCTTGCTTGTGGTGTTTATTTTCTCAAAACCCAAAAATACCAAAAATATTTTCGTTGTTTCTCTATGCTTTTATTTTAGTAATTCGAGTTGTAGTTTTATTTTGTCTTTTTGATTTTCGAGTTGATATTCAAAAAACCAAAAAATATTTTCCTTTTTATTTGCTTCTTCCTTGCTTTGTTTTAAAATTCGAAAACACCAAAATATTTGTTGTTCTTCTTGGTTTTGTATAGTTCTTTTCAGATTCAACAGCCGTCTGTGACTCCACCTAGAGTTTGGTTTCATTTTATATCATTCAAGTCATGCGAGCGAAGGGCAATAATGACGATATTCGACAACTTGATGTGGTGAGAGGCTGGTATGAACCGTATTTGTTTTCATTTTTGTACACATCCCTGTCCATATGATTGCGCTTAGTAGTTATGGTATGGGCTTTGTTACTTGATGAATGCTTGATAGCCATGTTTTCTCATGATTAATCCTAATCTCCTGAAGGTGCACCATATGTCATATAGTTATTTGCATGCATTGTTTTATTCGTAGAGTGGTATCCTCCTCTGAATGTTTTACTTGATTCGACTTGGCACATGCTTACACATGTTTATGACTCAAAACAAAAGTCAAGCCTCGACGATCTATTGTGACTCAGAATTTCTGTATCGCTTTATGTCACTGCTAATTTTATTCTGTCGCAAGTATGATTATGACAGTTATGCTCTCTAGTTGTCGCTTCCCCGTCTATTGCTAGCCTTCACCTGTACTAAGCGGGAATGCTGCTTGTGCATCCAAAATCCTGAAAACCAAGTTATTCCAAAGAGTCCACTATAAATTCCTATGCATGGTTTTAAACCATTCCAAGTAAATTTCTTCGTGTGCTATCTTTAACTATTCAAAATTGTACAATCCCTTTTTGTGTCACTGCGTGTAGCTCATAAGGATGTGGTAGTATAACTTGTCATCTTCCATGCTAAATGATTTCCAAGGACAAGTAGCTTCATCTGCTTGTCCACTTTTATTTTTGCAAAAGAGTTGGTTAGTCCACCTATCATTTAATATTAAAATAGACACTCCTCCACGGTGATTGTTGGTCGGCACCCGAGGATTCGGTTAGCCATGGTTTGTGGAAGAAAAGGTTGGGAGGAGTGTCAAAAATCTGTAAGCACGATATAATGCAAACTATATGAATTTTCGGAACCGCTCTAAAAGTTGGTTAGTTATGGAAGATGACAAGAACTCTATCGCGGATTTGTTGACACTTGCAACCACTTCTCAAAATATTATTTTTACACTCTTTATATGCCTTCGGGAACTAACAAGCTCTAGCACACGATTTAATCCCTGCTTCCCTCTGCGAAGGGCCTATCTTTTATTTTAATGTTGAGTCACCATCCTTCTTTAAAGCACTTCTTTGAGAGCATGACTGTCATTCTTAGTGAAATGTGCTTGTCCCAGAATAGGTTAGTAGTGACATAGCTTGATGCTTTTATCTTTGATAAGCTTTATTTCTAGTCTGCCTGTAAACTTCAGAGGTGCCTAAGCATTTATGTTTTGTTGCACACATTCGGGCAAGCGAGATACCACTTTGCCATACCCAATTACGAACATTGCAATCCTGCACTTAGTTTTATGCCATGTTGTTTACCTTTAGTATGTTAGAATCTTTTCATGGCTGCATATTTATCAAGCTTTTATCTTATGCATATCTCCTATCATGAGCTAGTAAGTATAATCATAATTCAAGTATGTATACATCATATGAAGCAATTGTGTTCGTAAAAGTTTCTTTATCGCGTTCAGTTTGTCAACTGAATTGCTTGAGGACAAGCAATAAGCTAAGCTTGGGGGAGTTGATACGTCCAAAACGTATCTACTTTTCCGAACACATTTGTTGTTGTTTTACCTCTAACTTGTATGATTTGGATGCAACTAACATGGACTAACGTTGTTTTCAGCAGAATTGCCCTGGTGTCTTCTTTTTGTGCAGAAAAGTCAACTTTCGTGAAAAACTCCGAAAACAATTGCGATCGTCATATTTCACCGGAAGACCCACGGAGCCAGAAGGGGAGTCGGAGAGGCCACACCAGGCAGCCACGCCATAGCTGGGCGCGGCTGGGGGTGGGGCCGCGCCCAAGTGTGGCGTGGCCACCTCGGTCGCCCCCCGACGCTCCTCTTTGGACTATATATTGCCCTTGACCTAAATATCGAAGGGGGTTCTACCATATTTCGCGAAACACATCCACGCTCCGCCGCCGCCGCGATCTCTATTCCGGGGATCAGAAGTTCCGTTCTGGCACCTTGCCGGGACGGGGATTCGGAGGAGATCATCACCATCGTCATCACCATCGCCTCTCCATCAACCATCAATGATTCCCCCATCCATGTGTGAGTAGTTCCCTGTTGTAGGCTGAGGGGGTGGTAGGGATTGGATGAGATTGTTCATGTAATAAGTTGCCAGATTGTTAGGGCATGGTGCCTAGTATCCATTGTTAGTGCTATTTATCATTGTTGCAACTTGTTGTGCTTAATGCTTGCCACTAGGGCCCGAGTGCCATGATCTCAGATCTGAACATGTTGTTGATGCATGAGAATAATTATGTTTTAGATCATATCTGCAAGTTGTTTTCACCTGTTATTGTCCGGAACCCGAGGCCCCGGAGTGACAGCAACCGGGATAACTAGAGGGGATGGCTTTGACTTGAGGATTACGTGTGTTGACGGAGTGTTAATGCATTGCCCCGCTGCAAACGGGCTGGCAGGACAGTAGATGTTGTGCAAGTTTCTCATTGCGAGCACGTACGACTATATACGGAACACATGCCTATGTTTGACTAGTACTAGGATGCTTTTATAATTGTTTACCTGCAAATGCCCTGAGTTATGATTATTACATGAGCGCTCTTATCCATGCAACGCCCGTACATCCGTCCCTATGCCTACAATACTTTTAATCCTGCTGTTTACTAAAATTACTGATGTTGTCTTTGTTACACTGTTGCTGCTATTAGTTTGTTACTACTGCTGTTATATCACCGTTGCTACTGATAATCTGTGTCAAGGAAGTCTACTTTCAGGTGCAGCTGAACTGACAATTCATCTGTTAAGGCTTATATTTATTCTTTGGCTCCCCTTATGTCGAATCAATAAATTTGGGTTTTACTTTCCTCGAAAACTGTTGCGATCCCCTATACTTGTGGGTCATCAAAGAGCTTCACATAACATCAGTGGCTGTAGCTAATGTTTAAAGTAACAAATCATATTGCGTCTATATAGAACATGTGAGTTTTTGATTATGCACTAACCCTCTAATGAGATCTACTTTGAGTTTGGTGTGACGGAAGTTTTCAAGGGTCAAGAGAGAAGGATGATATAATAGGATCAAGAAGAGTGAAGAGCTTAAGCTTGGGGAGGCTCCCATGGATCTCCCCAGCATATTTCAAGAAGACTCAAGCGTCTAAGCTTGGGGATGCCCAAGGCATCCCCTTCTTCATCGTCAAAATTATCAGGTCATCTCTAGTGAAACTATATTTTAATTCTTTCACATCATATGTGCTTTTCTTGGAGCGTCTGTGTGCTTTTATTTTCAGTATTGCACTTTTATTTTCAATAAAGCTTGACTGGACCCTAGCATTCTTGATTGGGAGAGAGACACGCTCCGCTTTTTCATGAGAATACTCCTATTCTTCACTTATATTTGTTGAGTATTCATATCTAGCGCTGTTCAGCTTTTAGCTCTTGTTTTCATGTATCTCTTGTCAGAGCTATTAGCTTTCTTTTGTAGAAAGTACTCTCTTGCTTCACTTATATTTGTTTGGAGAGTTGATGAAATAAATTGATTGGTGTTTGGTTGGTTCAGAAAATGTTGCATGTGGTAATTGGTATAAGGAAAAACTTGCTTAATCTTGTAGATCACTAAAATGGATAACTTGATGCTTGTCAATTGTTTTGAGTTAACAAGTAGATCATGATTAAATTGTGCATCACATGAGTTAAGCCTATTAGTGAAGAACTACCGTAAAGCTTGTTGAAAATTTGGTTTGCATCGGTGGTATCTCTAAGGTCTAGATATTTTCTAATAACAGGGTTTGGTTAACAAGGAAGACGGTATGAAGTCTTATAACGTTTGCAATATGTTTGTCATATAAAACTTGGTGTACGGGTTGATATTCTTGTTTGCTTACATAACCTTGCTAGCCTAAACTCTGTACTGAGAGGGAATGCTTCTCGTGCATCCAAATCCTTGAGCCAAAATCCATGCCATTTGTGTCCACCATAACTACCTATATGTGGTATTTCCTTGCCACTCCAAGTAAATTTTTCATGTGCTACCTTTAAATTATTCAAAATGTTATTATTCCCTTTTTGTGTCAATGTTTACTAGCTCATGAGGAATTAGTGTGGTTATTCTTTATTCTATTTGTTGAATGGACTTTTACACCTGGACTAGTGGCATATACATCCGCTTATCCAATAACTTGCAAAAAGAGCTGGCAACGGGGTGCCCAGTCCCAATTAATTACAACTTTAACCAATTAATTCTCTTCACACTTTTGCCCTGATTCATCAGTAAGCAATGACAAACAGTGAAATACCTGAATGTGTGTAAACCAAAGAGAAAGAGGGATGATCTGCCTTGCTGGTAGAAATAACGTCCTTCATGGGAGCCGCTCTTAAAAGTCCGTTCGACAGGTAGAATACTGTTCTCACCCGCTACCATTCGTTGACAATTAACAAACACCTCTCAAAAATAGATACTCCTCCATGGTATGTGATTGATGGAAGGCACCCGAGGATTCGGTTAGCCATGGCTTGTGTTAGCAAGGTTGGGAGGAGTATCAAATATTTTATGCAATCTCTATATGCTTTCAAAAACCTAAAAGCTCTAGCACATGATTTAATCCCTGCTTCCCTCTGCGAAGGGCCTTTCTTTTACTTTTATGTTGAGTCAGTTTTCCTATTCTTTCTGTCTTCCACAAGCAAACACTAGTGTCAACTTTGTTACAACATGCGTTATATGCAATGTATTGGACTTGTTATACTACTTATGTTGAAAGTTGAAGCAAATGCTGAAACTAAATTCTTCCTTTGTGTTGATTAAATACCTTTTATTAGAAACTATTGCTTTATGAGTTAACACTTATGCAAAACTGTTTGATGCTTGTCTCGAAAGTACTATTCATGAAAACGTTTAGCTTGTGTGATTCATTGTTTACTCATTATCTATTTGATAGCAAATTATAGACCATTGACTTGGATCACTTCATTCATTTACATGTGCCTTGCAATATTATATGATCAAGATTATGATAGTAGCATGTCACCTCAAAAATTATTTTGTTTTTATCGTTTACCTACTCGAGGACGAGTAGGAACTAAGCTTGGGGATGCTGATACGTCTCAAACGTATCTATAATTTTTGATGTTCCATGCTTGTTTTATACCAATTGCTACATGTTTTGCATCTACTTTATATCACTTTTATACATTTTTTGGGACTAACCTATTAACAAGATGCCGAAGTGCCAGTTCCTGTTTTCTGCTGTTTTTGTATTCCAGAAAAGCTAGTCTGGAAATATTCTCGGAATTGGACGAAACTACACGGGGGTCCCTATTTTTCCAGAACACGCCTGACGGAGCAAAGGAGCACAGAGGAGGGCCACGGGGCCCCACAGCTAGGGCGCGGGCCCCCCTCTGCGCTAGGGTGGTGTGGGCCCCTCGGGGGTCCAGCCGCCGCCCTTTCGCCTACTTATTCCCCCCGACGCGAAAACCCTAAGTACCTGAGCAAATATCCACGAAAAGTTCCAGAGACGCCGCCGCCGTCAACCCTAGCTCGGGAGGGTTCAGAACCTCTTCCCGGCACCCTGCCGGAGAGGGGAATCGTCACCGGAGGCTTCTACATCGCCATGCCTGCCTCCGGAGTGATGCGTGAGTAGTTCATCCTTGGACTACGGGTCCATAGCAGTAGCTAGATGGTTGTCTCTCCACTTTGTGCCATCATGTTTAGATCTTGTGAGCTGCCCTACATGATCAAGATCATATTATTGTAATGCTACATGTTGTGTTTGCTGGGATCCGATGAATATTGAATATTATGTCAAGTTGATTATCAATCTATCTTATATGTTATTTAAGATCTTGCATGCTTTCCGTTACTCGTAGATGCTTTGGCCAAGTAGATGCTTGTAACTCCAAGAGAGAGTATTTATGCTAGATAGTGGGTTCATGTCTCCGTTTAACCTGGGACAGTGACAGAAAGTTCTAAGGTTGTGGATGTGCTGTTGCCACTAGGGATAACCTAACGATGCTATGTCCACGGGCATATGTGTTTGTTTACATTACGCACTTTACTTAATGCAATTATCCGTTGCTTGCAACTTAATACCAACGGGGGACTCGGATGACAACCCGGCGGTGGATTATTAGTCATAGATGCTGTTGGATAACGGTCTATGTATTATGTCGTAATGCCCAATTAAATATCATAGTAGTCAACATGTCATGTATATGCATTGTCATGCGCTCACTATTCGTCAATTGCCCAGCTGTAATTTGTTCACCCAACATGTTAGTTATCTTTTATGGAGAGACACCACTAGTGAACTGTGGACCCCGGTCCATTCTTTTACACTGATTAAACAACCACAAACTGCAAACTGTTCCTTTTTCATTCTCTGCAATTTAATACTCATTTTCCACACCATACGTTTAATCCTTTGTTTTCAGCAAGCCGGTGAGATTGACAACCTCACTGTTTCGTTGGGGCAAAGTAGTTTGATTGTGTTGTGTGCAGATTCCACGTTGGTGATCGTATTGCCGGCGAGCCACCAACAACCTTCTGAAGAGTTGCTGCTCCTACTGGTTCGATAACCTTGGTTTCTTTCTGAGGGAAAACTTGTTGCTGAACTGCATCATACCTTCCTCTTGGGGTCTTCCAACGAGCGTGTGATTCACACCATCAATGATCATCATCCTTATGTAACCATCACATGAGTTAACTCTCAAATTCATGTCGGTGGACAAATCTCATATGAGAGGTGTTCACAAGTTCATCATGTGACCAAGACCATTTGGCTTGCTTAAAATTTGATTCTCAAAAAGAGATAAAATTGGACATGTGGTAATTGGAAACACATGGACTATTTAGTTAGCAGTTGTTCTAACAATTTGCTTCCACATACTTAAGCATAAATTCCTATCAGAGAGGAATGCACCAACCTTTATATCTTCAGAATGAGGTGTGGAACCAAGCAAGATTCTAGTCTCATCATTTTATGTCAACATAAGACCTGAACTCAGGCAGGATATCTTCTCTTATGCATCCACAGACATTTGATCATGTTTTCACATGATTTAATTGTCAGGTATGTTTTCACATGATTTAATTGTCAGGTATCACAAGCCAAACCACTAGGGCCATATTTCGTGCTTGGCATGAATTTGAATTGAAACACGGTGTATACTCTTTGTAGTCACCAGAGTAAGCAAATCATGTTATATTGCTGAACAACAATTTGATGCTGTCCAGGAATTAATAAAGCACCCAGAACAAGTTGAAATATTTATCAGGAGCTGAAGTCAAACAAGAAACTATCTTTTGCATTTGAAAATAATATGTATCCACAAATAAAGAGCATAACAAAAATAGTTCAGTGGATATATTAAGTGCACAATAAAAATAGAGGTCATAAACTCTAAGCCTTAAATAAAAGAAATGAATCCAAGTATGCTCTAATTTACTATTAATGGTAAATGAATTCAAAACAAATAAAGGATTTAAAATCCCAGTCCTAAATACACTTGTTTGTGAAAACCCTACACATCTTATAAAAGAAAATAAATCCAAACATGCACAAATTCATTCCAAATATTAATTGAATTCAAAATACTCCAAATATTCAAATTTCAGTACGGGAATAGACTTGTTTGTGCAATTTTAAACATTCCAAGACTTTCATGTAAAGATTCCTGTTACAAATAGGTCCTCAAATCATTTGAAAGAGGAGACAGGGGCCTGTTTAAACTGTTCTTGCTATTTCCCGGAAACCCAGGGGTTTTCTGCAAAATGACTTTTCTTTTACGTTTCTTCTTCTACTCTGGCCAGAAGAACGCAGCCGCCGTGCCACCTCCTTCCTGCCTGCTAGCTCACGAGGATAAGACCTCGGAGACGTATGAATCTCGCCTTGCTCCTCACTCGCTCGCCTCGTCTTCTCTCTCTTCCTCCCACTGCAACGAATCGAGTTCTACAACCTAACCCTAGCTCGACGGGTCTCCGCCGTTTGCCATAGACTCTGGCCACGCCGTGATCAGTGGAGGGGTTGGGAAGCTCCGCCATGACTGCTTTGTCATCCTCGGCGAGTCGTGCGTGCTCAAACGCCAGGGAGCTGCCGAATTTTGGAATCTTCTCCAAGTCCGGCCGCCGGCTGTCGAGGATGAGTTCGTCGTCGTCAAGCGTCCCCGTGCCGTTCCGAGCCCTCCTCTGTGCTCGTGGTGAGCCTAGCTATCTACCCATGCCCATAATTTCTTCAATTGCGCGCTGGGTAGTCGCCGTGTCGTGCACCGTCTCCGGCCGCCGCGGAAGCTCGTCGCCGAGCAAGCTCCGGCGACCATTTTGGAGCGGCGCCGCCATCATTTGGTTCGTCTATGTTTGCTCTAGCCACTCCGTGCCTTAGTTCTTCCCAATTTGTTCGGAATCGTCGAAGCCGTGCTCGGCATGGAGATGAACTCCACTGCTGACGTCATGCTGACGTCAGCGAGCCAATCAGAAATTTCTCTGAATTTCCTTTTCAAAAATAATTAAATCTATGACATGTGGGTCCAATTGTCAGATATTTAATCATTTAGGAAATCATTTCCGATAATTCTTAAAACTATTACAAGTGGGACCAACCCATTTTAATAAAATCCAGAAATTTATTAAATTAAATTTAAACTTTGGAAATTAATAACTAAATCATTTTATATCATATAAATACAAAACATATACCCAAAATGTTCATAATAATATAATCTATTTGTTTGTATAAATAAAATACTTGTTTGACCAAATTTAAATCATTCAAAAATTGAAACAACAAAATTGCTTATTATTTGAATTATGGAATTAATTTGAAATACTAATTTGGATGCATTTCAACTTCATTTAAATTATTTAACATGTATAAACTTAAAATAGAATATATGTTTTAATTATGGCATGGCATGTAATTTGTGTGGACATGAATAATTTGCAATTCAAAAATATGGATAATCAAAATGAAATTTTCCATAAGGAAAAATAATTATCAAATAGTAAATCAATAATCAAAAAATGAATCTACAAATTTAAGAAATAGTATGCTATTATTTGCCATCATTATTAAATATTCTAAGTCATCTTTAATTCCTAAAAAAAGATTTCCATTTATTAAATTTTGATCATTATTATTATCTTTAACAATTGGTTAAGTTTGTGTTAATCATATTCATTTAAGTCATCAATCCAAATTAATAATTCCATCATAATATGAGACTACATTGTTGTGTTTCTTCTAAATGTAAATAAACATTGTCTTAGTTCTTAAATAAAAACACATAAGTAATTACTCTTAATATTTAATAACATACCATCAATTAACTAAAATAAGAACCCTTATGGTATGATACCAACAAAAGTATACATTATTTGCTTCTTCAAAAGTTATTCTTTTTGTATTCATGAATAATATTACTACACCATTTCTTCAATTAATTGAAGTCAAAACATGTTCTTTACGAACATAAAAATAATAATAACCAACCCTAAAATAACAATTTAGTATTATGGCGTTGTTTTACTTTATTCTTATGCTTAACATGATACTCTAAGGTTAAAGTTTTAAACTCATCTTTCTTCTGAAGTAAACTTGAAGATAAAACAAATCTAAAAGTAATCACCAAACTCAAACAAACCTCAACCATCGAGAGTTAGCTACGTGGTTTAAAGCGATGCATCCCATACTTATGCATAATAGCATATTGCTTCTTCAAACATTAGTCCTTACCGGACCAATGACGTTTTTTCCAGATTTTGAAGTCTTTATTGTATCGAAGAACTTGGCTGCATAATCTTGCAGTCAAAAAGGCAAGTTCACTCTTGCTCATGTCCTACTTGATTATGTTTATCAAAGTAAATGCAAAATACTATGGTTTATCATTGCATGAAAAAGTAAAACCTATTTTCGAATGATGTGAATTGCTATATATATATATTGTTAGCTGGCAGATGGAACCATGGAACGATGTGGTTGGTGGAGGTTCCATTTGCACGGGAAAGTATTACCTAGGACTTAAGAACCAATGCCGTCAGTGTTCTTGCGCCGTAAATGAAGCGTTAACCATGAGACTTGGAATGGGACGGGAAAGTCGTTTGTGATCTTCTCCCTTTCGCATGTCAACGGGCAGCCAGAGCCGTACACTGTAGGTCTTGCGGGACTACATGCACATGGGTGGGACCCCTTAATGCCCACAGACTCTGGTGCCTATGATGGTCTGCAAGGGGATGCCTAGGTATCTACCGTGAGGGGTAGAGCAAGGGGTGATTCTGCTATGCATGAGATAGATAAGTATTATACCTATAAAAGAATAGATAAGATGATTTACTCTAGTCGAGTAAGAAAAAGTCTATACAAGTATAACAGTAGTATTCTCAAGTGAATAACCATCATAATTGTAGGATGATATGGTTTAGATAAGATAACTTCCTATAGTCTTACCAACCTACAAGTCTCCTAAAAGGGTTTTAATCCTAAGGTCGTTTTGCTCTGATACCATCTGCGGTGACCCAGCACACCACTGCATGTTGTAGTGTACAAGTCGTTGATGTAACACGCACGGAAGGACCTCTCCGCAAATATTACATCCCTCAGAGTAGTATAACAGAAACATAGCCGGTCCAAGGTAACACTATAGGATTACAATACTATTCAATACAAAATCTCGAGTACCTTCTTTACAGATAGAAGTAGGTCTCGTGCAAATAAAACATCAAAAAGATCCAATTCGTATCACTAAGCTGGATATCAGCTCTATCTCTAATTCCTAATCCACTACTGTTGTTGTCACAACCCTAATCTATTTCATCTGGAATATCTTTATCCAAGTTGTACTCCTTCTTCCAAAATGGTGTTGTCTCCTCCATCGGCAGTGTTGTCGTTATATACACCTGGGCAAGGTGGTCGTCATCCTTCTGTCGGTGAAGTAGCTGTTGACTCCTTCAAGCTCCATCAGTAGACTTGACTCCTTGTTGGATACTTCCTTGACGTCATGATGGCTAACTAGCAACTCCGTTGATGGCTCCAAAATCTAAGCAGGGGGTCAACGAGGAAAGGGTAAGCAACTCGAGCGTTACTTAGCAAGTTCAATAATATAGGAAAGAGTTTTTGTTTTGAATCCACTAGCTACTGCCATGACCAAAGTTCATAGGCATAATGCAAGTTTTGGAAAACCTTTCTTCAAAGGTCAAGTTTTATTTCAGAAAACTATGCTCACAGTCTCCACGGGTTCATAGTCATCACTTGGGATGCCTTTCCCGCTGCGGTCTGTAGTTCCTTCCGGGAACATGGATGTGACAGTCACAGTTTCTTGTTGTTGACTCTGCAGAGCTGCGTAACTTTACCCATGAGAGAAACTCAGCCTTGTTGCCTTTCCGGGTTGCAGCCCGTCCATACTTCCATGGTATGGGGTCAGGTGTGAGTCCAAAGCCAATCACCGCCCTCTCCGCACAACACATATCCGCCCATTTGTGACGCGGCTGGTAACTAAGACCACTGGCCCGCCACCCCTCCCGAGCTTCTATTCCAGTCACCCCGTCGAGTGGGAAGGTCACACGCTTCCACGCAGTTGGCCGCCGCAACGGACGCAACCAGGTAATAGCCTACCGAGGATATGTGAACGAGAGAAGATACGGCTGACTTTTACCGTCCATAGTAGATCTCATGGTAAACGCTTCAATACGGCGCAAGGATCACTGTGACATTGGTAATTAATCCTAGGTATATACTTTCCCGTACAATGGAACCTCCACCACAACATCAAACCGTGGTTCCATTGCCAGCCAAACAATATATATATAGCAATTCACATCATTCGAAAATAATTTTTCTTTTTTCAATGCAATGGTAATAATGTGTTTTTGAAAAT
The DNA here is from genome assembly GCA_947311845.1 of Poa pratensis. Classification (NCBI taxonomy): domain Eukaryota; kingdom Viridiplantae; phylum Streptophyta; class Magnoliopsida; order Poales; family Poaceae; genus Poa; species Poa pratensis. The sequence goes on from CAMZMU010000115.1 coordinate 30,361,166, forward strand.
AGTTTTTATAAAAATAGTTCAATAAGGATATGCAAGAATGAACTTGCCTGTGGTAGAAATGGCCGTTCAACTCTTCGGGATTCTAGGGTTTGCGGTAAAACCCCGAGTCTGAAATAGCAAAGTAATCCTGATAAGGACTACTGAAAACTCTAGCAGCATGCTATTATGCATAATCATGATATGCATCGCCACCCCAAAATTCCCAAGTTGCGGATTTAAGACTTTTCAAGTGCTTTGGAGTTTTTAATTATTTAAAGTGTTTGACAACAATTTTCATGAGGAATAAATCTAAAGTGATTGAATTTAAATAGTTCAATATATTTGAATTTCAAGACTTTATTTTCCCATATTATTTTCTTTTAAGAAAATAGTTTTTGAAAAAGAATTTCAAGTCATTTCCACTTAAGGATCCTTGAATTTTTCATCCAGAAAATGTTTTTCAAAACTTCAAATAAAACTTACATAAAAATTCCTCATATTTTGTAGAGTATGTTGCATATTTTTAGTTGATTTTTGTGTATTTGAATTTAGTGTAAAAATTCATTTAAGTTTGAATATTTTTGATTTAGGATGAGTAACAAGATAGTCTTGGTATAGTTCAAATATTATTTTGAACTTAGTATTTATTTTCCCAGATTGTTTTTCTTAAGAAAATAATTTTAAGAAATTATTCCAAAGAATGATCCACTTAAGGATCTTTGAATTTTTATCCACAAAATATTTTTCAACACTTATATTAAAATTCCACATAATTTATAGAGTGTGTTAACTATTTTTAGCTGATTTTTGTTCCTTTTGTTTGGGAGTTAAAATTCATTAAAGTTTGGATAATTTTCAAAAATTCAAGAGGTATTTTATTTGGGTAGATTATTTTCTTCTGATATGTAAACATATTTTTATTGTATTTTTAGGAATTTATTTGAATTTATAGTGGGCTTATGAAATTTGGCTTTTGATTTAAATGTGAAATTACCAAATTGCCCCTGCCTACTTGGTTCAACCAAGTCAAAGGACTCGAGTCGGACTCGGGTCCGACCCGGTCGATCTCTCTCTCTCTTTCCTCTCTCTCTCGCCCGTGCACGAGCCCGTGCTCGACACCTATGGCGATGTGGTCGCCTGCGGCGTTGCCGCCTTCCCCGGCTGGCTCCGGCCGTCTCCGCCGCCGTGCTGCGGGGCAAAATACTCCCCACTCGCCGCTCTCCCTTCTCACCAGAGGGATTCGTGGGATTCGTCCCCTCCAGCTCGTGCGCATCCCCTGCCCTAGGGTTAGGGTTTGCCACGCCGTCGCCATTTCTGCTCCCGCCGGTGCTCTTCTTGGCTGTGGCTGGGTGCAGGGCTCCTCCCCTGTGCCGCCATGGTGCTGTGAAGCTCCTCCGCGTCTCCCCTTGAGCCCCCTCCATTGGTAGCGCGGGCACTGCCTCGCCGCCATGGAGCTACGGCCATGGGCGTCAGGTAAATCGCGATCTCTTGCTCTCTCCCTCTCATCTACTAGCTCTAATAGCTGCTACCATGCTCATACGCCTCCCTTGGTCTAGGATTTGATGAGCAGATGTGCTTTTGCTACCATGTGCGTGTATCTGTGCATCGGTGATACACTTTGTGTCGATTTTATGTGATGTATGGCATTGATCTTCATGTGTAGATCATTCCATGTGCTCTGTAGACTCACTTGTGGGCATGAATTGCTCACAGATGCGATATGTGTGATAAGATAAATTATTTCTGAGCTAGTAATGGTACTAGCTATGATGATATGATGTTTTAAAGCATGAATTAGTCATGTGTGGCTCCTGTGTGCCTCCTTGTAGAGTTACACAGTAGCTAACTTGGTTAAATATGTTTTTCATGCTTTCCTGTGCTCCATCCAAGTGTTTCACTTGGGTATGAGCAGCTAATCCAGCTCTGCTGGTTCACTGTCATGTGGTGATGCTAAATAGCAAAATAAGAACAGATACTACACTAATGTCTACCCTTTTTCTGTTGTATATGCTCAAACAATTATGCTAAGCAATCAAACATCACTCCCTGTCTCACTTAGTCCTATTCTAGCACCAAACAGATGTGCTCTGTTGTGCTACACCATTTATCTAAAGCACCCTAACTTGCTTGCAAGGTTCTGTTAAGAACAGATGCTTAAAAGAATCACTCAAGCATGGTTCTGTCAATTTCAGAACCTGCTAGTCACTCTCTAGCTCAAATGTTAACAACCTTGGGTGTAGAGCAGATCAGACTACGTTAGAGTCTGGTTCTTGCTCCAGGGTTCAACCTTCTCTTGTGGTTATCTTCAAAATTCCTATGGTTTGCTAGCTGCAAAGATTTTGTTTGGATGGGTTTATGTCACTGCCATGATTGGCTACGGTTTGTGCTTGTTCTTGGTGAAGAACAGATGTGCTAGTGATTTCGATGTGCTTGGTTAAAATGCAGATGTGTTCTTCTGCTGATGTGATAAAATGAACTGGGGTTGTGTCCTGTGTATGCTATATAAGCTACTTTGCTGCTGCGCTGTTGACACCAGGATAATTGGTCGGTGATGAATCTCCTGCTTGATGTGTCCTTTCTCACCTCGAGCTGCCCTATTTGACTGCCTTTCCTATTCCTTTAACTCAGGCATGTGCTACTTTCGGCTGCCTTGTCCAATTCATCTCCCCTTGAGGATAATACTGAGTCATGGCCTTGTCATCGACCTCATCTTGAGCAGATATTTGTGGGAATTGCTTGGCTGTGAACTAATCTCACTTAGAGATGTCGGCATGTTTATATTACTCAAGTGTATGGCCAATTAAGCTAGTGCTTAGCTTAATAAGTGGGTTTAAGGATCCACTTGTCAATTAATGGCAAGTGTGATACCATTTCATTTGCTGGATTTATTTGCATTTGATCCTCTGGTTTTACCAAATGGAAATGTGAATTATGTTGCCTCTCTTATGTATGGTCTTGTGATCAGCTGCTCGAAAGCACATGTTGCCTATTGTTGCCTGAAGTTAAATCTATTATGTGCTAAGCCTTTGCCCCTTAAGTTGCCTTCGGATTTGATAAGAGCATGATCACAGATCAGTCCCTTGTTTGTTGCCTCAGGATTATATTTGCATTTCCACTCTGTCTAACCAAACCATAGTTTTGGTTAGGCATTAAACCAGATTTTCTATACTAATATGCCAGCACAAATGGTGTTGGCAATATTTTAATCTTAACACCATTTTCTTTTGTTTTTGATGTTTGTTCTTGCAGGTTGAAGACTCCAAGCAAAGACAAGTGAAGAATTTAGTTTAGGATTTTATTTACTCCCTTTTGTAATAGATCAACATTGTAAGGTTTATATTTGGGTAACATTTGTAATTCGGGTTGTAATTATGAGTGTAAGAATGTAGTCACAATGAGTATGTGGCTTGTGTATGGATATGGATTTGTATCCATGAATTGAGATGTAATTGAACTCCTCTTATGAATTTGTAAATGACCATGTGAGTGTGATATGTGACATGGCTTCATAATGTGGTGAAAATAAATGTCTTATTCTTATGTGAAATCAATTCCAACATGTGAGTAAACATTGTGTTATTTGATTTGGTAAATGAAATGGATGTTTCCATCCATAAACATTTATTTTACTTACTTGTGAATATGACTTGTGTGTGTGAAAGAATGAGATGAGTTAAAGAATATTTGATTTCATACTTAAGTCATGTCAAAAATCAAATCATCACTTTGAAATAAAAGTGTTAGGGTTTTTGTAAAATAGAATAGGGTTTATCGATACACCTCGACTAACTGTCGATGTCTGACTCCTAGGTCATCGACACTCGTCTGGTATCGACCCTATAACTCTTTTAACACAAAAGCGCGAAAATTATCTGGATTTTGCCAAAAGATGCATGAATGCACAAATGCACAAATTATATTTCTATCCTTCCGACTCTCTAAAACGTGGGGTATTACATCCTCTCCCCCTTAAACTAAACTTCGTCCCGAAGTTTCGATTCTCTCGCATAGAGTAAGGTAGTAAGAAATTTTGCAGATATAGATTCTCTCAAATTCCTTTCTGATGTGGACGTATATTTAGGTGATCCCTTGTCAAAAATTCTTATGTCCATCCTCCATGGATCCATACTATCCATTTGTCGACTTTCGTCGCTTCTCCACTGGATTCCAATGATTTTACTACCTTTTCATGTCTCTTGGATTATCCATTTCAGACATCCCTGCATTACTCTGGCTTTATACCCTTCTGTCGAAGATCCTTTCTACATCCTTATATGATCTTCAGGTGGTACCCTTCCTTATAATCATGAGCTTAAGAAGACCTCACTTCTGGTGGTAAAACTTATCTCCTTTTGCTTGAGAATATGATGTAACTATTCTTAACATGTCTTGTAGAACATAATTTGCTCTTTGTAATTTGCTTCCTCCAAATGTAGTAGACACCTTTGTCTATCCAACTTTGATTACTCTATCTTCTATTCAATCAATTGTAATCAGGGGTACAAACCTTCTGGCATCAATCCCCTCGGATCCTGGTCTCAATCAGATTCAACGGGAATAAGTATCTAGACTTCCCCATCCATGAACTCTGGTCTCTTTTGTTCACTCTACTTTAGATTATTTAGTCATAGCTTCTATGACCACTAAATCCCTTAAAAAAATTCATCCTTCGACTCTTAACTTCTTCCTTGGCTTCATAATTTATCAAGGATTTTCAACAATGCTCGTCTTTCTTGAAGAACTTTTAGAGCATTAATAACCAATTCAGTCTTGTCTCAGTCAAAGTCTTCCTTTTGAGTTCCGCGTCATCTTCTGCCAAGTACTATTCCATACACTTGTTCACTCTCCCCCTTGGAATTCTCTAAGTCTTCCTCCGTTCTGACCCTCTGTCAGTTGAGCTTAATTCTGTTGGCTCCATTCAGTCAAGCTTCGTAACTCTTCTTTCTGCTTGAACTTGCACTGTTTCTACCTCATGGTCTCACAAAGAACACGTGGTATATCCACCATGTTGTGAATTCCCAGTATCGTTCTCCGATAAATAGATATCGACTATTACGAGGTTTCCAACGGTTTCCGAAGAATACGTGGTATGTCCACCATATTGTAAACAACCAAAGTAATCCTCCGATAAATTGGATTCCTCCTATGGCTAGAATTCCAGTTGGCTTATCCGATGGTCTCAAGAAAATAATTGCACACGGAACTTGTGCAAATGGATGATATCTTAACTCTAGACTCGGATATGATGTTGGTCATCAATGTAAAATTCAGTTGTCATATCATTTCCTTCATGTATGGTACTATAGACTGATTCCTTACAGTCGCGACTTGTCTGATCCTGTAACTCAGTAATCTCGCCTCGATGGGTCCTCCATCTGAGTGGTTAGCTCTAAGATGTCAATCCTCTTGATAATGCATATTTCTCCACTGTTCCCACATATTGACTCTAACTTTGGTACTTCATCATGATATGTTTGAGGTACTCTCATCCAAATTGGTCCACCTCCTTGGGTTGAGATGTAATTGAACTCCTCTTATGAATTTGTAAATGACCATGTGAGTGTGATATGTGACATGGCTTCATAATGTGGTGAAAATAAATGTCTTATTCTTATGTGAAATCAATTCCAACATGTGAGTAAACATTGTGTTATTTGATTTGGTAAATGAAATGGATGTTTCCATCCATAAACATTTATTTTCCTTACTTGTGAATATGACTTGTGTGTGTGAAAGAATGAGATGAGTTAAAGAATATTTGATTTCATACTTAAGTCATGTCAAAAATCAAATCATCACTTTGAAATAAAAGTGTTAGGGTTTTTGTAAAATAGAATAGGGTTTATCGATACACCTCGACTAACTGTCGATGTCTGACTCCTAGGTCATCGACACTCGTCTGGTATCGACCCTATAACTCTTTTAACACAAAAGCGCGAAAATTATCTGGATTTAGCCAAAAGATGCATGAATGCACAAATGCACAAATTATATTTCTATCCTTCCGACTCTCTAAAACGTGGGGCATTACACAACCAGAGTAGCACGCATAGCACCTGGCCCATGTGTGTATGGCCTTACAACCTTCCCCCGTGGCTGTGCACGAAGCAAAGGTACATACACATGAGTATTCTTATTCAGGGGCCGAAATAACCAGGTGTCAACATACATCTGTATCTCGCGCTGTTGAAAGAGGAGTTAGCCACGTTGTGGGAGACGCCAGCCCGTACGTGGGACGCCTACACTAGGGATTATTTTGACATGAGAGCCGCGTTGCTCACGACGGTGCAGGACTATCCTGGTTGCTCATATGTATCGGGCCAGGTAGGCCACGGATTCTGCGCATGTGTCAGGTGCATGGATGAGACCCCGCATCTCCAGCTACCAAGGGATCCCGGGTCTTCGAAAACTGTGTTCCCAGGGGCTCGAAGGTGGCTTCACATGGATCACCCGTGGAGGAAATGCGGTGACCTGTTCAATGGTAAAGACGAGCTTGAAAGAGCCCTGCGCCTGAGGAGCGGCACAGAAATCGACGAGCTTTTGAAAAATTGGGAGGAGTGCCCTGCGCCAGAAAAGAAGCGACCGAGGGTAGATCCGCTGCTGGGTGTATGGGAAGCGAGGTCTGTTTTCCACGACTTGGGGTACTGGAAGGTCCTCCACACGCCCCATAGCCTCGATGTAATGCACATTACGAAGAATGTTACCGAGAGTCTGCTTGGCACTATTTCCAACATGTTGGATAAGACCAAGGATGGGACGAGAGCAAGATACGATCTGAAATGGCTTGGCATCAGGAAAGATCTTCGCCCCGATAGTGATGACGACGATGATGATGATGATCAGACGGAAGGGACTCAAGGTCGCCGCAAAAGGGTAAAGAAGAACGCGGTGGTGCTTCCCGCTGCCTGCTTCACTATGAGTCCGGAGGAGCTCGAGCAGTTTTACAGGTGCCTCCTAGGAGTCAAATTTCCTCACGGTTACGCGGGAAAGATAAGCAGATATCTGGACGCAACTAAGAAGAGGTTCAGCGGGATGAAGTCTCACGATTGTCACGTGCTGATGACGCAGATACTTCCCGTTGCGATCCGAGGAATAATGGACGAGCACGTCCGTGATATGCTGCTTGGCCTTTGCAACATTTTCGACGTCATCACTAGGAAGTCGATCGGCGTGAGGCAGCTCGACAGGCTACAGGAAGAGATCGTGGTGATACTATGCGAGCTCGAGATTTACTTCCACCCGCATTCTTTGATATCTGCGTGCATCTCCTTCTCCATGTCGTCGATGACATCAGGCAGCTCGGGCCGACGTTTCTGCACTACATGATGACATTCGAAAGGCAGAACGGTGTCATGAAAGGATACGTTCGCTACAGGGCCCGTCCAGATGCAAGCATGGCCAAGGGCTTTCAAACCTCGAGTGCATCTCCTTCTGCCAGAATTATCTAAGCACCGAGAACCAGGATGTTGGTCTGCCCACCAGGACGCACATCGGCAGGCTCGATGGATTCGGTCACCGCGAAGGCTACCGCTCACTCCCTGTCGGCATTCATAGTCGATAAGACGACTTCAACAGGGCTCACCGGGTCACGCTACAACATTTACAATTGATCGAACCTTGGGTGGAAGAGCACAAAAGCTTAATCGAGCAGAATTACATCGACCTGGGCTGGCCGAGGAAGAAGGGAGACGTAACCAGAGAGCACAACTCCAGCTTCACGCGTTGGTTCAAGAAAAGGCAACTGGTTCAAGCAGAGAGCATAACGCCATCTACGGAAGATGAAAAACTCATATTCTCCTTATCACAGGGCCCGGGCACAACGTAAGGACCTATCAGTCGTACGACATCAACGGTTACAGATTCTACACCGAGAAAAAGGACAAGAATAGCGAATATCAAAACTCAGGAGTAACTATGCTATCCTATGGCGATGACGAGGCTACTGTGCCAACAAAGGTTCCATCCTCTTCAGCGGCATGTCGGCATGTGCCCAGACAATGAACAAGCCACCTGTTGGGAACCCCCCGCATGTCACCCCCTCGCGGCGCGCCACCGCAAACGCATCGAACTCTCTGCGGTGCCCGACCGCTTATAAACCCCGCTCCTGCCGCACGCCGGGAAGGCACTACCGTCTCCCGAGTCTCGACGAGTTGTTTCCTCTCATGTACTCTCTCATGTTGGCTGGCAGCAGCTACAGTAGCACGGGACTCGGCTTCGCGCTCGGCAGGTTCGGCGGCAAGAGAGGCGGCGGTGAGGCACCAGCTGCTGGCTTAGTGGCACCCGCCGTCGCGGCGCATAGAGGAGGGAGAAGGAGCGTCTCCGTGACGTCGAACGCTGCCGCACCGGTGTCGGGCGACCAGGGAGTCGGCATGGACTCCGCTAAGCAACAGCACCAGCCGCCGCCCCACAAGCCGGTGGAGAACAAGGACAACAGCCGCGACGACATGCACAAGACACACGGGTAATAATATGCTTCTCACGAACCTTTGTACCATCGATGATTTGATTGAACGGCGTGGTTCTGTGGCCGGCGCAGGGACGTGATGACCCACTCGTATGAGGAGGGGTACTCGACGAGGTCTGACGAGGAAGGGTTTGGGGGAGTCTACGGCCAGAATGCCCCGGTTGAACACCCCGGGACCGAAGTGCACCCCAACCATCCTGGTACATACCCACTTTTCGTGTGTTGTTAACTTCGGATCCATCATCTGAGTGGTGAACTTGACTTGGATTTGTGTGAGCAGATTACGACACGACGCAGGGATCGGAGGTGAAGGAGAAGGCGCGCAATCTCAAGGACGAGCAGTATGCGACCTACTCCCTCCGTTCCAAATTAATTGACTTCCATTTACCCACATGTGGATGTATCTAGACATGTTATAAGTATAGATACATCCACATTTGGACAAATGGAAGTCAATTAATTTAGAACGGAGGGAGTAGATAGCTAGTCCTCACATCAAGCTAGGCTTCCTGTTTGTGTTAGTTTTGAGTTTTCTTGGTTGCCATGACAGTGGCTATCCTGTAGTATTACTTTCGAACTGCAACTGAAGTTAGCTGTGATGTAAAATTAGCAGGCCTATTTTAAGGAGCTTAATTAGCTACTAGCTGCGCGCGTGATGCTAGCTGTATTCTCCTGGTGCTTGTGAATGAGAAAAGACTCGAGTACCTGGCTGTTTTTCGAGAGGGCTGCTCTGTGTTTTTTGGAATGGGGATAGCTCTCTGCTGCACCGTTTCCAAACGAGCGCACTCAGAATCCATGGCCCGGCGGTCCTTTGAGTAAGGACCACATACGAATTCTCAATTCGTGGCCAAAGGGAAACCTGCAAGAAACATCAAATTTTCGATTTGCTAAAAATTATACTATCATTTCGCACAATTACATACAGCCCATAGTAAAGCTCAAGCTCCTACCCTGAATTTGAGCTTTTATTTCTCAGCAAGACCATTCAACCAGTTCCTAATTAAACAGATTGGTAATAGCCATGTAAACAATGCGCCAGGTTTAAGCAATCGGATAAGAACCAAGGAAATGCTGAATTATTTCATCTTTATCAGAACAACATTTGGTACACTGAGTTTCTTTTTGAAAGATTGACCTTGGTAGAGGAACCACATGAATATCCAAATTTTCAGTGGCACCTTTATTTCGAAGAAAAGTATGTGGCCATTTGACAAATCAGAACATAGACTTAACCGTAAAATTCTTAAAAAGGGGTGTTAGTTACCTAGACCGTTTTCACCCTCTTAATTCCCGTATGGCTAACAAAAAGAGAAACTCCCGAGCTGATCCAGGAAAAAAAAAGGGCACTTCAAACCCAGTACCAAAAATGACGCTCATCCTTCTCTCATGAGCCACACGAGAGAAAATTTCCACATGCTCGGCATGTACAATGGTAGAAAAGGTTGATCTTCTCTTATCACTCCACGTCATTTATCCCTACACGTCATTTAGAGAAGGCAATAAATATTTATCGTACAATGCGTTATTTCTTATGGTCATCTCTTGCAATTAATGAAAATTAACTAAATTTTAATATGAAATTGTGTTTATAAGAGAAGGCATGTGATACAATTGAGAAAATAGTCTTCTCTTAATTAATAAGAGATCATCTCTTAGCTAAGGAAAATAATTAATAAGAGATCATCTCTTACCTAAGGGAAAACAATCGTCTCTTTGTTTTTTCTCTCTCCATCAACTAAGTAGAAGCCTACGTGACATCTCTAAGAGAAGGCTAACATAACATGTCCTTAGCGTGTGAGATGACTTCTGCTGCCGCTGTTGTGTGGCTCCACCTTGTTTTGAGGTCGCGGGATGGCCACATCCCCCCTCCCCCACACACAACAGGGTCGGGTATGTATGGTATTATTGGTGGACTAAAAATTTCACAATCTGAGTGTTTAAAAAAAAATCAAAATAGGAAGTAAAGAAAAATTAAAAACGATCGTCGATCTCATCTTCACCTATGATAAGGTGTTGCGGCATATGCGCAGGTCGCCCTAGGGCGCTCCAATTTAGGTCCCCTCACCCCCCCCCCCCCCTCTCCCGGGGTCATCTCCATGCATCTAGAAAACAACGCATCACACTTTTGCATTTTAGCTCCACACTTTCTTAGAAAACAACTCGCACTACCTAGCAGCCACATTTAACGAAGGGCTATATTGACACTGTGTTCATTTATTTCTACTATTACAAAAAAAATCACGTAAAATACATCATCGAAAAATGAGGAACACACAACTTGCAGACCGATGAGAAAATTTTGCAACATCTAGCGTGCGATTTCGCAATAAAAAAACACAGTTGTATGTTACAATTGGAAAAGCGTACCCAACATCGAATAATTGAGGGACACACACTTGTAGTAAACCGCCCAAAGAAGTTTTAGAAAAATTGGCAAGTGACTTCACATTATACGCTGTCCTCTGGCCTTTTCGCCTACGCTGCACGGATACGTGGTCTGAAGCTTGTGTCTGTGTCAGATACCGTACCTGATACGGATTTCACACGTACCGGCGAGGTATCCCTAAATAAACCATTTAAAAAATGTTGGATACCGTTTTGATACGTATCAGCTCCAAAACGGACACAGTCCACCTCATGTAAGTCACGATGTTCTAATCCATCCCATGCACTCTCGGTCATTTTCACTCCCCCTGACCACGACCATATCCCTGACCTAGCCGCCTCCCTCGGCCGCCCAGATCAAGCAGCCAGCGGCGACCCAACCATCCGTCTCCGGCCATCTGGCGACCGAGCACTGCAGCAAGCTGCCAGCAGCTCTCTCTCTCCGGTTGATTCCCTCCGGTCTTTTCTTGTAGGTTGTAATCTAACGGCAGTGGAGCAACAACCTACAAATTTTAAGACTCCACTATGGCGTCACGTGGTTTTTTTGAGGTGGGGGTAATGCCAAATGGAATGTAATTAGTGTGGTCATGTAGTCACCTCTAACTACTCGAGAGTGCAAGCTCATCTGCTATTCTTCTGTTAGTTTATAGCTACTAAATTTATTTATTTATTGATTTACAAATATATTAAAACTTATCTTCATATTGACGTTTTCATATTGACGTATTTTCAAAACGTCATATCCTCATATCCGTATCGGCCCGATACTTATACACGTATCCGTATTGGTGCCGCGTAGCTTTTCGCACACAGTAGGGCTGATTTGACGACCGAAGCTTGCTGTCCATTGGCTTTGAAGAACAACAGAGAGTGTCATCCGCGAAAAGGAGACGAGGAACTCCGGGAGCTTTTCTGCAAACCTTCAGATCAAACAATTCCTTGTTATGAACCGCCTTCTTCAAAATAGTCGACAAGCCATCAGCCACGAATAAGAAGAGGTATGGTGAAAGGAGATCCTCCCATGTCTTAGTCCGTGGGTAGGCTTGATTTTTTTCTGATAATTCTCTGTTTAGGTCTGTATGCCACTAAAGTAACACAAGTCATAATCCAAGAAGTCACCTTCCTGTGAAATCCTAATCTTGCAAGAGTTCCGCTGAGATAATTCCAGACCACTCTATCATAAGATTTGGCTAGATCCAGCTTGTATGCATAGAAATCCTCGGAACTTTCTTGCATCTTCGAATAATGTGGAATCACACAAAGGCAATTAGGGCAGTGTCTGTGATGTGCCTATAATTGTGCATAACCGAGCCAAAAACCGAAAACCGAATCGAAAAAACCTAACCGCAACTGAAATTCCGATTTTCTATGGTTAGTGGTTAGGTTACAGTTAGCAAAATACCTAACCGAAAGGACAGTGGTTAATTCGGTTTTAAACTGAAAAACCAGTGGTTTAACCGAATAACCGAACATCACAGTCTAGTAATAAATAATGCGTTTAAGGTCCAGCCCAACTTCGCAATATAGTCTATATAGGTCCTGGGATGTATAACGTACAAGAAATGTGGTGCGGCCCACTGGTATGAGCGTTGGTTGTCCAATTTTTAACTCACAGGTTGTGAGTTCAAGTGCCCAAATTGTCATTTTGACCTATTTTCTGTATATATTTTTGTTTCCCACTCGTGAAACACATCCAATCTTGCATATAATTGGTAAAACTAAAATATATGGCCATAAAATTTATGTGTTATTCAAAAATTCGCGTCAACTTTGGTTAGTTTGGTTTATTACCGAAACCGAACCGAAGTTAAATGGTTATTACCGAAATCGAACCGTATTTTTGTACAAAACAGAATTTACCGAAGTATGAAAACCGTATTTACCGTATAACCGTATAAACCGAACCGAATTAACCATATTAACCGAACGCGCAGCCCGAGATGTGCCGCTCTGAAATGAAACCACTTTGATGTAGGGATATTAGATCATCAACTACAGGTCTCAGCCTATTCATACACTTCGAAATAACCTTATAAATGACATGGCATAAGGAAATTCAGATCATCGGGTTATCTGCTCTTCCGGATAAACACAATATTGTATCGTTTGTTCCCTCACCAAGATCTCCAGTCTCGAAGAAATGCTTGACAGCCTTGGTGACATCCTTTTTTAGAACTAGCCAATTTTGTTGGAATTTTTTTGCCAGAAAACCGTCAGGATCAGAGCTTTCGGAGGACCTATCTAGAACAGAGCATCACTTATTTCATCGTCACTGAATTCTTCTATTAGTCCGCATTCATATTATCTGTTACCTTCCTTTCTAACAAGTCAAGAACAGAGTTAGGGTCTAGATTTGTAGCCTAGGTATACATGTTTCCATTTCACCTTGGTTGCATCTGGTCTGACCATGCTCGTTCTTGAGATTCTTGATCCTATTTTCTTGGCTCTCCCAAGTTGACTTTTGGTGGAAAAAATTGTGTTCTCGTCCCCCTGTTATAGCCAAGTGATTTGAGACCTTTGTTTCCACATGAATTTTTCACGTAGAAGGATCTCATCTGAAGCGTGAATAGCTTGCGCATCCGAGATATTATCCAAAATATTATCGCAAGCATTGTTTGTTTCTATCCCCTGGATATGTACTCCCGCATGGATTTGTCCGATTTTTGGACACAGCGCAGCCGGTCTGTGTACGTGTTCGGGCATACGTACCCTAAAAGTTAAAAGTTATGAGTGAAAATCTTCTCTATATCAAGCCAGTTATGAATTGACTTTTCCGGGATATTGTCTATCTAGCTGCGGGCAAGCCAGTTATGAATTGACTTCTGCGGGATATTGTCTATCTAGCTCCGTGCACTCTAGCATGAGTGGGAGGAAACATGTTGCGATGTCCACCACCGTTGATGACGATGAAACAAAGGGCAACTCTTGTAAAGTCAAAGCCGTCAAAGTTGCTATAGGGTGTGCGGCTTGATGTCGCTTGTGAAGTCAAAGTCATTGTAGGGTGTGCGGCTTGATAATGATGACACAGAGGGCAACCCTTGTGAAGTCGGAGTCGCTCAGAGGGTAACCCGACGACGAAACTAGATATGCGCAGCTTGTGTGGATAGCCATGGTGACTTCGCACAGAGGGCAACCCTTGTGAAGTCGGAATCGCTCAGAGGGTAACCCGACGACGAAACTAGATATGCACAGCTTGTGTGGATAGCCAGGGTGGCTATGTGCGAAGTCGCTGCTTGATAAGGGTAACCAACCCGACGATGAAACTAGATGTGTGTGGATAGCCATGGTGGCTATGTGCGCCTCGTGCCAATCCTATGCCATGAGGGTTGTCCAGTTTTAGATCTTCCTTCTACTAATTAACTCCTACTAATTAACTGGCCAATTCTCACTTTTTAATTAATGAAAATGATAAGTCTTTCCCCTCTATTAAAAAAAGATAGATAAAAGATACATGTTCTTTGATACAAAAGCAGCCAGGTATTCGAATCTCTCCTCGTTCAAAGCACCAGGAGAGTACAGATAGCATCACGCACATGTAACTAATTAAGAGCTAATTAAGGTCCTTAAAACATGCCAGCTAATTTTACATCCACAGCGAACTTCGGTAGCAGTTCGGAAGTAGAAGAAAGCCACGCCACGGCGACCAGGCAAACTCAAGCAAACATATTGCGATGATGAGTTGATGACCACCCAGCTAAAAACTATCTAGTTCGCATGCTTGTCGTCCTTGAGGTGGCGCCCCTTCTCCTTCTCTTTCACCTCCGATCCCTGCGTCGTGTCATACTCTGCACACAAATCACAGTCAAAGAAAGTTCACCACTCTGCACCTTCACAGATGGAAGATCCGAAGCTCAACAGCACGCAGGAAGAAGCAGGGTACGTACCAGGAGGATGTTTGAACACCGGATCCTCGTTCCGCCCGTAGACGCCGCCGAAACCTTCCTCCTCGGACCTCGTCGAGTACCCCTCCCCGAACGAGTGGCTCATCACGTCCCTGCGCCGGCCACAGAAGGACACCGTTAAATGAAATCTTCGGTCATCTCGCAAGGGAAGGACGTACGAGAGGTTCGTGAGAAGCAGATGATTACCCGTGCTCTGTCTTGGCCTTGTCGTTGTCCTTCTTCCCCTCCGGCGCGCGGGGCGGCTGCTGCTTGGCCGGGTCCATGCCGACGCCCAGGTCGCCCGGCACCGGTGCGGCGGCGTTCGGCGTCGCCGAGACGCTCCTCCTCCCTCCTCCTTGCGCCGCAACCAAGCTAGCAGCTGGTGCCGCTCCGCCGCCTGTCTTGCCGCCGAGCCTGCCGAGTGCAAAGCCGAGTCCTGTGCTGTAGCTGCTGCCAGCCAACCTGAGAGAGTACA
Organism: Poa pratensis; assembly: GCA_947311845.1. Classification (NCBI taxonomy): domain Eukaryota; kingdom Viridiplantae; phylum Streptophyta; class Magnoliopsida; order Poales; family Poaceae; genus Poa; species Poa pratensis. The sequence continues at coordinate 30,376,350 of CAMZMU010000115.1, forward strand.
TGAGAGCAAACAAACTCGTCGGGAGACGGTAGTGCCTTCCCGGCGTGCGACTGCGGGGAGGTTATAATTAAGCGGCCGGGTCCGTAGGTAGTTTGATGCGTTCGCGGTGGCGCGCCGTGAGAGGTGACACGCGGGAGTTTCGCCTGGAAGGCTCGGAGGTGCGTGGCGCGCCCGCGCTTGACGAAGACGTAGGGACCGCTTACACCGTTACACGCGCCGCGGTTGGACGGACGGGTGTGAGAGTGTGTGTGCCTGTGACTGGTTGCATCTGCGGAGCAAAGCGAAGCAAAGGATGTGGACGCGTTGCCGTCGAAGTTTCGAGAGGGGGACACAGATTTTGCTCGTTTTTTTTTTACTGTTTTGCCCTGAAAGTTGCTGGGATCAGACGGCGTGGAAGAAGAATTATTGGACCCATGGGCTCTCTGCATCTTTTTGGATGGACTAGTGTGCGGCCATTCGGCCTTGTCCGTACGGTCCAGGAAGAATAAAGATCCCACAGCCCGGCCCTGAAAACTGCAATTACGCCCGACGGTCAAGCTGATAGCAGTAAGCAGAATCCGAGAAAGCATGGGAAAAAAAAATTGGTGAGCACAGACATTAGCCACGTCGGCACTCCGCATCTCCGGCGGCCTTGGAAATTCGAAAATGGAGAAACCACCGATCAATGTTTTGGAGTGCAATTTTAAAAGTTAGAAAATCATATTTATGAGTTTCAAACAATTCTGAAAAAAATATAACTTTAAATATTACTCTCTCCGTATCAAAATATAAGGTTTTCTACCTACTTTCTCCACACATGTGTTTAGACATGTTTTAGTGAAAGGTTCATGAACCTTTCACTAAAACATGTCTAAATACATGTGTGTATGGAAAGTAGGTAGAAAGTCTTATATTTTGATATGGAGGGAGTAGTATTCTAAACTACACAAAAAATACAACAATATGGATGTGAGTATGCATATTTTAAAGAAAAACAGTGTCCAGATTAGATTTCAAATATATTTTTTAGATCATTGATTTTGTTTTTTTCATAGACCACTATGATTTTGTTTTTATTCAGTCAGGAGCACGTGAGCTCGGGAGTCAAAACGGCTCCCTCCAAAATATTGTTTGTTTCACATTCAGTACTATTCACCGCTGAATTTATATTCTTCCTTTTATCTGTTGGTGTATAGGTTCAGCTTCGCTTCGAGTAGGCCAATATGAATACATGATTGTGAATATTGTCAATAGTTCATGATATTTTTAAGGACGTAGAGAGCAAGATACCGTATCTTCATGCATCCAACTTGCTGCTTGAAAAGGGATTCTGTTGAGTGAATTGAATTTCATAGAAAACTTGGAGGGTTCTAATCCATAGAAATTTGTCCTATGAAAACCTTTTAGATCATATGATTGAGGTTACCAAATTTCAACATCAACTCAAACCTCATTTTCTTTTTCGTTTGACAAGTCCAATCCATATACACTCTTATTATCTCTACTCTATCTCTCTCAATCATGTGGAATTTCCGTGTTTGATTCTTGTGCATCATCCAAAAACACATCTTAGAAAACTCATTTGTTTTCAAATCCTATACAAGTTCAATATAGGTGGCATCCTAATCTTATGTTTTTCCTATTTTTATATAGGTTTCTAAATTCCAGCAATCCAAATATACCCTAAATTTCTCCCTGCAGCTGCCAGTGCGTGAAGAGCAAAGCTGGTGCAAAGGAAGTGACACTGTGTAACCATCATCAGTCATTCAGTTCAGCCTCAGTGCTGCACCATATACCGCCCACAACGTGTCGCCTAGATCATACTACTCCGGCCCTTTTGGAGCTTCAGGTTCTGCTAAAGCCAGACCAAAACAGTCAGCTTGCACAATGATCAAAGTGGCTCTCGGCTTTCCGACGCGGATGCACGCCCAGTGGGGAGCACCCGGCGACCGGCGCACGACTGCACGCACGGACGGGTCCAGTCCAATCAGCGCCAAAAATGTCAAGACTAGACGCCACTCTCGTTGGAGCTGGACTCCTCACGAAAATGGCAGTGCAGGCCATTGGGAAAACCTAGCGCGACAGCTCCAGGTAGGTAGCCACCAGATTCATGGGCTACGGAGAGTCAAAGATTTTGTCCACACCAAAGCACTCGGGAGGTCCAAAAATAACACCTTTGAAGTGCACTCCGTCTCTACTTTCGAAAAATTAAGTGTAGCTAAACAAGGAAGAACTGCTTTCAGAGAAGCATAACACCAGTCCCCCGCAAAAAAAAACACCAGTGACCACAACTTTATTTTTGGCAGAATTTCGAATTTCCCCAGAACACTGAAATGTGGGCACTTCGACTGTCATGGGCCATGTCATGTTCAGAACTCCTTTGCCTGAGAGTCAAGGATAGGGAAGGACAGGGAAACGTTTGCTATAGATTCTGAACATTAGTAATTTGGTTGGTCATACGAGGCGAGCTTAGTCCAAGAAACCGAAAGGACCTGAAAACAACAGCCAACAGCGGGTATGCGTGCATGCAATTCCCTGGTGCAAAAGCCGGTCCAACATAAGAACAAGCTTAGCTCCGGAAGAAAGGGCAAGCAAGCGTCAATAAAAGATGCTACCTTCCCGGTCAAGATAAAACGCCAACGCTTTGTAAGTTGCGGACAGCTTGCAGCTTCAACATACAAAATAGAGTGCTAGAACACAACAACTAACGTCACCTGGCATAGAGTCATAGACTATGGAGCACATCAAAAGAAGCAGTTGAGTGAAGAAATGGGGTTGCCAGGAATAAGTTATCTGAACTTAGAGAAACTAAATTCAAATGCAGCACGGGAAGTTGCAGAAAATACTTGTAAGACATAACTGGTCAAAGAAAAAGGTTGAGAGTGGAAAGATGTGGTTGCTAACAGTTACAGCTATCTGTGAAGAGAAGTTGTGTGTAACTTTGCACATTTCTGAACTCCAAATTACACACTATTCATCAATGTAATCGGATTTGCCAATCCTCAGTCAGCCAATTATTCATCAATGTCAGTCTGACCACACCAACAAGACAAAAACTGTGCAGAGAAGTTGTGTGCAACTTTGCACATTTCTGAACTCCAAATTGCACACTATTACTACACATGATATAATGAGACAAGCTACAGATCATATTGTCTTATGACATGACTAATAAAAAATAATATGTTTGTTTTGATTGATTTGCTAGATATGAAATGAATGCAGGATTCGAGATCTGAACTACCTAATTGCACACTGTAAACCTCAAAATGCAGAGTAGTAAATACAGTATACAATGAGATAAGTTACAGTCAACACTTTCTAACGGCGTAACGGATAAAGAATAATATGTTCGCTTTGGTTATTGACTACAAGTCTACAATGGAAGTGCACAACTGTAAAAAAAAGGTAGTTCGGAGCGAACAGGAGAAATCACCAGGGTTTGAAAATTAGGCAAATTTAGCTCACGTAAGTACACCAAGCAAAGACGAAGTCAGGCTGTCTACCTACTCAGATAAAATGACGACATCAAATTGCGAATTATACGACCATCATAACTGAACATGGAAACGGGGGATCAGATACATCAAAGAAGTTACTTAGGCCAACAATTCAAATTGCGAATTATACTACCACCTATAGAGAATCCTCATAAAGTGCAACGAGGGGCACTAAAGATTTTTTGAACCCATCATAGCAGGTTCAAGTCATACATATAACTTAATTTCAAGATGTTGAGCGAACTAGTCTTATGATCTTATCCCTCTCACCTTGAAAAAAACATTGCCACCTAAAAGTTGATTTTAGGCAATGTTAGAGAAGCTGATGCATATTTCCATTTCTTGTGCATCCATGCCATGAACTACCATCCAAACTAACATGAGCAATCAATCTCCTCCAAAAAGAATCATGCTCTAAGTCCATATACAATTAGCACTAAATTTGCTCTAATTAACCAGCTATAACATGCTGCAAAACAAGAACCTGACAAGCTAATTCAACTAAATTTCCCCAATTATACCATCTAGTCATTACCACCATCCTAGACACAGTACCAAACTACTACAGAAGCTTCAAACGATTTCCTACGCTCACAAGAGCAAATACAAGGAGAACAACACCTCACCGCCAAGCAGACACCGTGAGGAGAGGCCGTTTCTCCCATGCCAGAGACAAGAACGCAGGTTGCAGCTCCACAAGTGAATACTTGTACTTGGAATCGTAGTTCCAGAGCAAAAGATTAGCTTGGCTCATGGCGTAGTTGCTGAGTCTGACTGGCTCGAAGCCACACCACTCCATCAGTGTCTGCCACTCGCTGCTGCCGGCCATCCTGCCTGTCCTGGCTGCACCCTCCCCTGGTCCAACAGCCCTCCGTATGCGCTCCCCGAACATGCACCGCTCCATCGTCGCCCTCTCCTCGGAGTCCCGTGCCATGGCCACGTCCAACGACTCGAACACTGACCGGTAGTAGCTCAGCGCATTGGCAAATCTGTCGACGAATCCAGCTCGGTTCAGACTGACCTCGTACTCGCCCAGGGTCACCACCGCTGGGTTAAGCGATTTGGCGAGACGGAGGACCCGCCGGACCGGCTCGTCGGAGTCGCCGAGAAGGTGGTAGAGCTGGAGCATGAAGTTGACGGCCACGACCTCATCAGGCTCGACTGAGAAATCAGACTCGTCGAGCTCGTGCGCTGGCCGAAGCAACGGCACGAACTCGAAGTCCACCCCGAGGAGCTGGGCGAAGTCGCGGAGGCGGGCACTGGTTGCGGCGAGGGACGCAGCGGGCTGTGGCCCCAAGTACGGCGAGGGGACGCCGGAGATACGTATCCTGGACGGCTTCCCCTCGGGCCGCGTGGCCAGCGCCTGTAGCAGCGCCGCCCACTGGATGCCGTGCACGATGCCGAAGTCAACGATGTGGATCTTGGTCGCCGTGCCCGTGGCCTCGAGGATGGCCTGGTTGGCAGTGAGGTGCGCGAACTTGGAGTAGGGGCAGGCGTCGTTGAGCGTCTTGTAGCACAGCGTGAGCTCGTCGGAGGCGAGCCGCGGGTCCGATGCCGTTGCGCGGGACCCCGGGCCGACGCGGCGAGCGAGCGCGTCGGAGAAGTAGAAGGCCACGCGCTCCGCGGGGTCCCCTGAGGCGCTGGCAGCGGCGCGGACCTTGGTGAGCTCCGCGGCGGCGAGGCCTGAGTTGGTCGCCGCGGCACGGGAGCAGGCGAGAAGAGACTGGAGGATGGGAGCCGAGTAGGAGTCGTCCAAGGAGCTCGGAGACGAACACGTTCCCGCCTGGATGCAGCAACCGGCGGGACAGAGGCCGGCGCATTCTCGGCCTGCGCAGCGGCGGCGGCGGCGATAGCCTCGGCCGGAGGCGGGACGGGCGGCGGCGGAGTGGTGAAGATGAGGCGGTCCAGGTCCGAGTCCTGGAACACGGGGGCCTCCCCTATGAGGCTCTCCATCCACCCATCCGAGTCGAAGTCCGCGGCGGCGGCGAGGTCGGAGAAGACGGCGTCGGCAGCGGAGGCCCCGAACACGTCGGAGAAGAAGTGCTCCGCCTGGGGCCAGGCGGCGGACGCGGCGCCGTAGGGAAGCGAGCCCGGGATCTGGGCGTGCGGAGGCGCCTGGGCGGACGGCATCGGCGGCGGCAGGTGGTGGTGGTGCCGCTGCTGTTGCTGGTGCTGCTGCTGCTGCTGGATCACCTGCTGCGCGATGGCCATGAGGTTGCCGCTGTCGGCGCACATGTACGCCATCCCTACTCCGCCCCGCCGATCTGGGCGCGGCCGGCCGGTGGGAGAGTCGCGGAAATGGGGGGGCTCGCCGATGAATCGGGGCGGTTTTGGGGGAAGCGGAGCGAAGGGGAGACGGCGGAGGAGAGCGGCAGGGGATTTAAAACAGGCGCAGTAGGGCGTGGCCACTGTGGTGGCAGTGGCGGAGGGCACGCTCACACTGTGTGGAGTGGGGCGCAATGACGAGATTGCCCTTGGACTGTACTGGTCTTGTTTGCATCTGAGGTCGGTGACCTCAAACGGTAAAATGGGAGGGAGTGAAGAGGGGCAAGGGAGGAAGCGTGGGGAACTTGAACTGACGTGGATTTCAGAGAGGGTTCGAAAAATACTTTAAGAGCATCTCCATGGGCCCCTAAAATTTGTCCCGCACCTCTCAAACTGTGTCCGCTTTGGAGTGTGGACACTTGTCTGGCTAATTCTAAGTTACTCCCCACACCGGCGCAGCCAAATCAGAAAATAGAAAAAATTGTGAAGGTTTACCAAAAATAAAATAAAAGTACGAAAAAAAATGTTTACATTTTCATTCAAAATTTGTTATATTTTATAAAGATTTGAATAAAAAAATTAAAAAAATGGGCCAGCTTGGGAAATCCATGCACGCCGAACGACATGGACCTTTTCTACATGTCTACTACCATCGCAATCGGTAACGGAGAGAAAACCCCCTTTTGGGAGGCCCCTTGGCTGAATGGGAGGAAACTGAAGCACATTGCCCCTCTAATCTTTGATATATCATTTAGAACGAAATGGAGTATCCAACAAGCTTTGGAAAATGATGCGGATAGGACTTCTCGATGCAACATGTCCTCCGATTCATTGAGTTTTGGACTCAACTACAACATGTGCAACTCAATAATGAGGAGGAGGACACCATTGCGTGGAACATCTCGACAAGCGTGAATACTCCGGAAAATCGGCATACAAGGCGCAATTTTTGGGGGCAACTTCCACTGACATGGACATGTTGGTTTGGAATGTTTGGGGGCTCCGAAGATCAAATTTTGCGTGGCTTGCGCCCCAAAATAGGTTTTGGACAGCGAATAGGGTTACTACACTAGAGGTTGGCCGAATTGCGGGCTTTGCCCGCTTTGCAAGAGGACCCGGAGATGGTCGTGCATCTTCTCATACATAGCCGCTTCACCACAAGAGTTTGGGGGTGCTCAAAGTTTGGCTTGGCATCAACGAGCTTGACACCTCCACATGGCCGACCCTAACCGTCAAGGAATGGTGGCTCTCCATGTCTAGTGAGAGGATCCTGAATCGTAAGGCCATGGTGTCCCTAGCTCTCCTTGCAACTTGGGAAATATGGAGTGAGAGAAATGCTCGGGTCTTCCGCAAAAAGTACGCCTCGCCGCTATCCATTCGGAACAAGATCAAGTTCAAGGCAAACCTTTGGGTACTTGCGAAGGCTAAACGCCTAGTAGAAATTATGTCGGGAGAGTAGTCCGGTTGTACTCTTTTCTTTTCTCTTTGATGCCCTTGTTACAACTGTCTCTTAATTAATGAAATGTGGCAAAGCTTTCGCCCCACGTTAAAAAAAAAAACAGTCTCGCCAGCATCCCTAAATCCTACCCGTCGCCTGGTTGTAGCAGTCGAAGATGTTGTCGTCGTCCTCGGTGTCGAGGTAAATGAGAGTGGAGGAGGAGGCAACATGGGAGGTGGATGCGCAGCCGCGTGAGGTTGACGCGCCGTCACATGGCGCACATGAGGTGGAGGCGCCACGAGAAGGAGGTGGCCAAATGAGCCGAGGTCGCGATGGCCGCCAAGTAGCCGGGGTTGTAGCGCTCGATCTCGGTGACCGAGTCCGCCATTTAGCATGGTGTGTCATCGTCATGCTCGTCCCGCAGCGGCCACAGGATGATGTGGCCGTCTGTCACCACCTTTTGCGGCTGCGGCTCCGGGCGGCGTTGGCGGAGGTAAAGGCGGTCGCGCGGTCGGAACGCCGCGGCCCGAACTCATGGATAACCAGGCCGACTTGTGATGGCGCGGATTGAGGTTGCCGATAAAGATGTCGCCGCCTCCGCCTCCTTGATGTGGTGGTGAGCACTGCTCCTCCTTCACCATCCGGCAGATGCGGGCGCGATCCTAGTTGTTGCAGCGTGGCGGGACTAGCGACAACACTCGTACTTGGGTAGTGTTCCTTGTTGGGGCATGCTGGCGGGCGGCCTCACTGGCGGAGTCCATCGTGTGGTCGATCCCCTCCCACCAGCGGTGCCGTGCCTCCGCGTTGTAGCGCCCCAGTGGGACTGGGCCATTAGGGAAGGCGAGGGCTTCATGGCGCTCGCCCAAAGCGCTGGAGCCAGCGTGCCCAGTTGATGTCGTCGTACTTCGGGCTGTCCGCTGCTCCTGTGACAGCCAGCTCCGGTGCCAGACGATGGCGCACCGGATCTACTCCGATGTTTCCAGCAGCGCCGGCACGGGGAGCCCGCCATTCGACGTGCACCACCCCTTGGACAGGCGGGAATCCGGCAGGACGAGGAACCCGTAGCGGTATAGGTCCCATGCCTCGTTGAGGTTGATGGTGTGGCCGTCCCGATTTGTCGAGCTGCCCGCATCGTAGTTGTTAGCCATTGCGAGTGGAGGCGAGGTATTTGCGGTATTTTGAGGCGCGACGAGGACTTATATGTGCCGCGAGGTGAGCGGTGCACCTGCATCTGCACCGTGTAAATAATTGTGTGGGAGCGCCACAACGCCGGCTCGTAGTCTGGCGTGCACGCTAGCACCGTCATTATTGCGATGCATGGTGGCAGACGTGTCTGACGAGTGCACGCCATTAATCGGTGGAACGATATCCCTCACACCCTTATAAACACGGCATCCCGTTTTGTGTGCATGGCTGGTAGGCTCCGCCTGTCGGAGGGCTTATACGGCCACTGTTCGGCACCCCCGAGCAGGCCCCAAGTTTGGAGGCCCTCTCGGGTGCCATACGGGCCGAACACTTGGGGGTTCCAGTGTGACAGATTTTCGTGTCTGGCCCGCAATGGGACTTGGGTGTGCTTTCGGGATGTCCGTGGAGATTCTCTAAGTCCACCAACTCAACAAAACACACGCACACAAGACCTTCAAGGCCTCTTTGATTTGTTGGATTGACAAAATATATTAATAAACAAATTACAAGTTTGGATTATAAATATGGATTGAAAAGTGTTTGATTGGTAGAAAAACAAAACAATTCGAGCTAAGAGGTTATTTGAGTGAATATAAAGTTCCTTTCAAGTTGAGTACATAAAAAACTAGAAGAAAAACTTTAAAAAAAAATCATGTGACTCAAACTAATAAAATCTTAAAGTTCTCAACGTTGTGAAAATCCAATGAAATTACTTTGAATCAGAAGAGCCCTAAACTAGTTTAAGTCAATCACTTATATCCAGTCTGAAGATGAACTCAAGCTAGATTACGTTCTTTTGAAGATCGTGTAAGCAAGTAGGTTTAGAGTGATACCTATCTATACACGGCATTAGCACCGGTTGTGCTTGTGCCCCAGCAAGGCCAACCATTAGTCCCGGTTTGTATTACAAACCGGGACAAAGTTTCCTCCTTTTTATATTTTATCTTTTGTGCGCCAGCAAGGGACTCGCGCGAGGACCTTTAGTCCCGGTTTGTAATACAAACCGGGACAAAGTTTCCTCCTTTTTATCTTTTGTCCCGGTTTGTATTACAAACCGGGACTAAAGGTCTTGCCTATATCACCCCCAGCTCCATTTTGAAGCAACTCGACCCCAACTCCATTTTTCCTCTCTCCCAAGCTCTCCCAAGCTCTAGGTCACCCATTTTTTCTCCAACATTTGTCAAGATTGGTGGCACCCTATACAAGGGTTAGCAACTTCTTCATCTTCTCTTCCGGCATTTCAAGTTTAGCTCATTTTCGTGCAAGTTTAGCAAGTTTGATTTTGGTTGTGCTTGCAAGGTGTTTGATGAAATGCTAAGTTAGGGATTTCATTTGTTTTATATGCATTTTGAGCTCAAATTGAAGTATAATTTGTGGTTTTATATAGTGTCGTCCCGTCCCCTGATCCTCACCGCCGTCGATCGCCCGCGCGCTCCGTCGCCGACACCACCTCGGTGAGCCTCTTTTTTTATCTTTTATTTTAAAAATTGTTAGTTATATGATTTAAATGCATAATTATTTCTTGTATAATTTTCTTATGTTTTTATATATATAGTGTCATGGTTTTGATATCCGTCCCCTTCGGCCCTCGTCCGGTCTATGATTCGGATGTGGTATATCTTTTTAACTATTTATTTTGTTTCGTGTTTATAACAATCATGCCGACCAACTTGACGTAGATATATTTTTATTTAGGAGGTAGTTGAACCGGAAATTCCGGCCGACCCTATTGTCGAGTATTTTAAAAAAGAAAACGACGATTTGAGAGCAAAATTGAAGATAAGTGAAGATCTTCGTCTCCAATGCCTAGAAGAGAAGATGGAATTGGACTTGAAGATTGCCGACATCGTTGATGCTCACGGGGTCGAGCTTGCCGACGTCGTCGCTGCTCACGAGAGGAAGATGGATGCAATGCGCCAAGCTTAAAAAGATTAGAAAATATGCCATTAGTCAAGAGGCTTGGTATCATTATGCTGTTGGTTCAATAGTTACCTTGGTTGCGATTCTGATCGCATTTGTTGTTGGATTTAAATTCTTTAGATAGTTGTATGTTAGTTTCGATTGATGTATGTTTCGTGAGAACTATGTATTACATTTGGGCACTACTCTACTTTGATTTTAATGTGATGAACTTGTATAAATTAATTTGGTCACGTATCTCTATTCATTATTTAGCTGGTGTAATGGTTTTTGATATATTTATGTAATGCAGATGAGCCGAGAATGGATGTACGGTGATCGACGCTGTCCCGAGTTCATTGATGGCATGCATCGTTTTCTCGATGTGGTTAAGTTAAACAAGCTGAAGAATGGTTTTATGATTTGTCCATGTGATGAATGTCGGAATAACAGGAATTACCCGAGCGTAAGAACCATACACTCCCACTTGTTGCGACAAGGCTTCATGCCCAATTATTTTTGTTGGACCAAGCACGGAGAAAGAGGGGTTATAATGGAAAACCCTGAAGAAGAGGATGATGACAACTATCCCGTGTTCTCTGATGAACACGGTGATACTACAATGGGGGAAGAGAAATGAGGTCATTGTTGATCAGTCCGACGATGATGATCTTCGTCAGGTCATTCGTGATGAACAGATGAACTGCGTAACTGAAAACGAGTGGTCGAAGCTGGAGCGCATGTTAGAGGATCACAAAAAACCGTTGTACCCAAATTGTGAAGATGGCCAGAAAAAGCTAGGTACCACCCTGGAATTGCTGCAGTGGAAGGCAAAGAATGGAATATCTGACAAGGCATTTCAAGAGTTGCTACAAATATTTAAGAAGAATCTTCCGAGGAATAATGAAATGCCCCACAGCACGTACGAAGCAAAGAAGATTGTCTGCCCTCTAGGATTAGAGGTGCAGAAGATACATGCATGCATCAATGACTGCATCCTCTACCGCGGTGAGAAGTACGAGAATTTGAATGCATGCCCGATATGCGGTGCATTGCGGTATAAGATCGCGCGAGATGACCCAGGTGATGTTGAGGGCGAGCCGAGCCCCAGGAAGAGGGTTCCCGCGAAGGTGATGTGGTATGCTCCTATAATACCACGGTTGAAACGTTTGTTCCGAAACAAAGAGCATGCCAAGTTGTTGCGATGGCACAAAGAAGACCGTAAGGAAGACGAGATGCTCAGACACCCCGCTGATGGGTCTCAGTGGAGAAAAATCGACAGTGCGTTTGGGGATTTTGCAGCTGACGCAAGGAACTTAAGGTTTGGTCTAAGTACAGATGGCTTGAATCCGTTTGGGGAGCAGAGCAGCAGTCATAGCACCTGGCCCGTGACTCTATGTATCTATAACCTTCCCCTTGGTTGTGCATGAAGCAAAAGTATATTATGATGCCAGTGCTTATCCAAGGACCGAAACAACCCGGCAACGACATTGATGTGTATCTGAGGCCATTAGTTGACGAACTTTTACAGTTGTGGTCTGACGAAGGTGTACGTGTGTGGGATGAGTACAAACAAGAGGAATTTCCCCTACGAGCGTTGCTGTTTGTAACCATCAATGATTGGCCTGCTCTTAGTAACATTTCAGGACAGTCGAACAAGGGATACAATGCATGCACGCACTGTTTAGATAAGACTGACAGTGCATATATAGGTAACAAGATTGTGTACATGGGGCATCGTCAGTTTCTTCCAACAGGCATCACGTAAGAAACGGAGGCAAGCACTTCAAAGGTTTGGCAGATATCCGGACGAAGCCTACACGCCGTGATGGTGATGTTGTATATGGCATGGTCAAGGATTTGGAAGTAATATTTGGAAAGGGTCCTGGCAGTCTAAATGTTCCGAAAGACGCAAACAAGCGCGTACCCTTGTGGAAAAAGAAATCTATATTTTGGGATTTACCCTATTGGGAAATCCTAGAGGTTCGCTCTGCAATCGACGTGATGCACGTGACGAAAAATCTTTGCGTGAACCTGCTAAACTTCTTAGGCGTGTATGGGAAGACGAAAGATACAGCGGATGCACGGCAGGACCAGCAAAGTACGCACCACGGAAGAGACAACCTGAATTCAGAGAAGTATCAAGGTACTTCCAGCTACGCTCTTACCAAAGAAGAGAAGGAGATCTTTTTTCAAGTCCTGAGCAGTATCAAGGTCCCGTCTGGCTACTCGTCGAATATAAAGGGAATAATAAACATGGCAGAGAAAAAGTTCCAAAACCTGAAGTCTCATGACTGCCACGTGATTATGACACAATTACTTCCGGTTGCATTGAGGGGGCTTCTACCGGAAAACGTTCGAGTACCCATTGTGAAGCTATGTGCATTCCTGAATGCAATTTCTCAGAAGGTAATCGATCCAGCAACTCTACCAAGTTTACAGACGGGTGTGGTCCAATGTCTTGTCAGCTTTGAGTTGGTGTTTCCACCGGCCTTCTTCAATATTATGACGCACCTCATAGTTCACCTAGTCGAAGAGATTTCCATTCTCGGTCCTGTATTTCTACACAACATGTTCCCCTTTGAGAGGTTCATGGGAGTCTTAAAGAAATACGTTCATAACCGTGCTAGGCCAGAAGGAAGCATGTCCAAGGGCTATGGAACAGAGGAGGTCATTGAGTTTGTGTTGACTTTCTTCCAGATCTTAAGCCCATCGGTGTTCCTCAATCGCGCCATGAGGGGAGACTGCGTGGAAAAGGCACGCTAGGAAAGAAAGCAACAAGAAGTATGGACGGGCATTCTTTCACTCAAGCACACTACACAGTTCTACAAAATTCCAGATTGGTGGCTCCGTATATCGTGGAACACATGGATATTTTACGCTCAGAATACCCGGAGAAGACTGACTTCTGGATTAAAGAAAACACGTGGATACTTTCGGCAGTTGGTTGCGTACACATCTCATTAATGACAACACTGTTGGACAAGAGCTATACTTGTTGGCCAAGACACCATCTTCGACTATATTGACTTTCCAAGGGTACGAGATAAATGGGAATACATTTTACACGGAAACCCAAGACAAAAAGAGCACTAACCAAAACAGTGGTGTCCGCTTTGATGCAACAAACGACGATGGAACAAAGGACACATATTATGGTTGCATACAGCAGATATGGGAACTTGACTATGGACCTTCTTTTAAGATCCCTTTGTTTCAGTGCAAATGGGTTAACCTGTCATGCGGGGTAGAGATAGACAAGCGGTACGGAATGACTACAGTGGATCTCAAAAATCTTGCGTACAAAACCGAGCCATTCGTCCTAGCCAATGATGTGGCTCAGGTTTTCTATGTGAAGGACATGTCTTCCAGACCGAAAAAAAGAAAAGATAAGCAAGCCGGTACATCATACAATGAGCCAAAGCGCCACATAGTTCTTTCAGGAAAAAGAAACATCGTGGGAGTGGAGGACAAGACAGACATGTCAGAAGATTACAATAAGTTTGCTGAAATTCCGCCCTTCAAAGTGAAAACTGACCCAAGCACCTGTTAAATGATGAAGATTGTCCATGGCTACGACGCAATCAGAAGAAAGGGACACACCACCAAAAAGTGAACACTAGATAGGGATGTTGTTGCTGATGTGTAATACTGTGTATTAAACCTTTTATGTAACTATGTTATGAAAACTCAGAAGAGAGATGTAAACGCTAATTTCCGCATCCGAGCAATAAACATTCCACAAAAAAAGTAAAGAAGAAAAACAAATAGAAAGAAAAAATAAACAAAAGCACACGGTTGCGAAGATGGCGGCCGGCTTTTCTAGATTTTGTCCTCTATTCCTCTCTTCGTCGCGGTTGGGTTTGCTCTGACATTTCTGCGGAGGTACTGGAGGTGGTGTGACAAAACAGAAACAAAATAGAAAAAACAAAACAGAAACAAAATAGAAAAAACAGAAAAAAGGACTATTAGTACCGGTTGTTATTTACAACTGGTTCTATAGGGTTGGGCTTCGCGCGCGAAATTTTGCCGCGGCCCAAAACACACCTTTAGTCGCGGTTGGTGTTACGAGCCGGGACTAAAGATCCTTTAGCATACAACCGGTGCTAAAGGATCTTTAGTCCCGGCTCGTAACACCAACCGCGACTAAAGGTCGTTTGAATGCAGTTTTAATTGGGGCTCGACGAATCGATCCCCATTTCTCGACTCCTCGACGCTGCGCTCCTCGAGGCAACTCCGCCGGCGAAGCCCTGCCGCTCTCCAGCCCCGCCGCGCTCCGGCGAGCCCTGCCCCGGCGATTCTCCGGCGAGGAACCACCCCACCGCCCCGTCCGTCGCGCGTCCCGGCCCCTCTGCCACTGCCACTGCGCCGCCCACTGCCCCGGCGCCGCCCACTGCCCCGGCGCCGCCCCACTGCCTCTGCCACCGCCACGAAGCCGCCGTCCATCGGCCCCTCTGCCACTGCCACGAGGCCGCCGCCGTCCGGGTCTCCTCCACACAGCACCACCGCCGCCGGCCGCCCAAGGTGAGAGATTTAATTTTGCATTCTCTTTTTTTTCTCCATAGTTGCATTATATAGCTATTGTAGTTGTAATTTTTTTGTTATTTAGCCATTAGTTGCTATGAAAATTTAATAGCTATTGTAGTTGTAATTTATGTTATTTTTGTTAATATTTTTGTTATTTCTCCATAGTTGTTATTTCTCCATTTGAAATTGAAGCAAATTTAGCAAAGTTAGAAAATATTGTCAATTTAGCTATGAAAATTAGATTGCAAAATTAGATTGTCAAGTTAGAAATATTGTCAAGTTTGAAATATTGCTAAGTTTCAAATATTACTAAGTTTCAAAATTTTAGCTAAATTAGAAATATTGTCAAGTTTCATAATATTGCTAAGTTTCAAAATTATTAGTGTAGCAATTTTGCTAAGTTTCATAATATTGCTAAGTTTCAAAATTATTAGTGTAGCAATTTTGCTAAGTTTCAAATATTGCTAAGTTTCAAAATTTTAGCTACGTTACAAATATTGTCAAGTTTCATAATATTGTCAAGTTTGAAATATTGTTGTTTAGGTTATTATTAGTGTAGCAATTTTGCTAAGTTTCAAATATTGCTAAGTTTCAAAATTTTAGCTAAGTTTGAAAATATGCAGTGACATTGAGCTATGGCTGACGATGCCCCCACCTTCGTCCGAGATTTGGAGGAAGAAGACCGTCTCCAACAAATAATATATAACAATGCTGCCGGACCCAATTCCGATGGAGAATATTCCGATGGAGAAGATTCGTCCGAGATTTGGAGAAAGTTCAAAGAGGAAGAACGCGGTGAATGGCCAGATAAGCTGGTGTTCAAGACTAACAAAGTAAGTACTACTACGTGTATCTTTCTAATACCGTTATCATTCTCTTGATTATTATTTGATTAAATTATATTCTTGTATATATAGTGGTGTCTGCGACAACAAGAGGGGACAGAACTATGTGGATACTATGTTTGCGAGTACATTCACACGAAGGTCAATGAGAGAGTCAACAGTGTAAGAAATCGAGAGGTGCGTAAACATCATACACAACTTTTATTTTGCAACCATCAATTGTGTTTAGTGGAAATCATAGCTAATTTGATTTCCTTCTTTTAAAGATGTCAAACAAGCGGAACCGCCTCCTACCACACAACCGCGTAAAAGCTATTGCGGAGGAATTGGCGGGATTCTTACTTACGCATGTCATAGATGAACTCGGTGAATTCTACTTTGACGACAGACCCTCTCCACCCCCTGCAGTCGATGCTACAAGGGATCCCCCTGCAGTCGATGCTACAAGGGAACCCCCTGCAGTCGTTGCTACAAGGGAACCACCTGCAGTCGATGCTACAAGGGAACCCCCTGCAGTCGTTGCTACAAGGGAACCCCTGCAGTCGATGCTACAAAGGAACAGGCTCCATTGTAATTAATTAGGTGTACTTAAATTTATATGTGACGAGACTACTTTGTATGTGTATAATGACTACTTTATATGTGTAGTGAGTACTTTATACGCGATCTCCTCCGAAACCCAGAAAAATGAGCGAAAAGGAAAAAAACAGAAACCCTAAACCCCGAAAAATAATCGAAAAGAAAAAAAACCAAAACCCCCCTTGAAATTATAAGCAAAAAAAGCAGGAAACTTTAGTCCCGGTTTGTATTACAAACCGGGACTAAAGGTCCTCAGGGTCGCGCGCCCCTGCGCGCCCACGTGGTAACCCTTTAGTACCGGTTTTAGTTTGGTGTCAGTACTAAAGGGTTACCCCTTTAGTGCCGACCCTTTAGTACCGGTTGTGAAACCGGTACTAAAGGCCATCTACAACCGGCACTAAAGGTGGGTTCTCTACTAGTGATATAGGTAGAGATTTTGATCAAAATTGATCTAAACTATCGTCTATTCTGCTAGATATATCCCTATGAGTGATTAGGTTGATCTTATTTTATACGTATATCTCCTAAACGGTTACTCACTCCGTTCAAAATTACTTGACTTGGGTTTATCCAAATACAGATGTATAGATGTCAACGGGGAACCTTCGTGGCTGTGAAGGTAAATTTAATGTGAAGATCTACCCATAGCGATTGGCAATGGACTTCGTATTATTAGGACTTTGTGTTTGTTCCTCCTCCAACGAGGACGTAGGAGAGCCATGGATAAATCTTGTGTTTAGATTGTCTAACCCTAACCTTATACTTTCATGTGATATATTTTCGAAACTTTACCTTCTATAGGATGGATGCTTAGGGCATTGTAGGGACAAAAAGGAAAGAAGTTCGCTAAAATAACAAACTTTAAGTATATATTTGTAATCTCATGTTTAGATCAATGTTTTGTAGGTACCAAGTTTGATCAGCCAAATTGACTTATACCACGATTCAAATTGCGAATTTCATTATGAATACCCCTTCTTATCAGTTGACTTATTTGATCACTTTGTCCATCTTTTGTTTTACTTAGCAGTTCCACATTACTAATATCTCTTTCCTTGTTGCAATGCCATCTCCTTTTTGTCTCATTGTACTGAAACTTAACTAGATCGTATATCAATTCGAGTCAAAGTTTCTCATCGCAAGTGAATTATGTCTGATTTATTGAAATATTTTCCGAAAAAAATCCTTGGAGTCCTACTATTGAACAAAATATTAGCTAAAATTTGAACATCAGGAACATTGAATATTTTTTGCAGATTGCAAGCTTCAATTTCCTTTTTCTTATTGGATGTCTTTGCAAGGAACAAACTTAAATTTTCAATTGGGAAAGTATAATTTGCATGCTTTAGCATGATGTGAAAAAACACAAAATTAACCTACATGCAAACTTAGCACAAATTAAAATTTGGAACTAACCTTTTTGATTTTGCATTGCGCTTGTTGTAAAAGCACTATGCTCTACGGTATCACACCGGGTCTAGGGCACTATGTTGTGCCGTGTGCCGACACAACCCAGATCCAGTGTCTGTTAGCATAGTGCCATGAGCGACGACGTGAGGCCTAATACCATAATGCTTTTGGTGGGGGCGCTATGCTCTAAACCATGAAAATTTCAATCATGTGTAACTTTGATCTAGAATCTATTTTTTTCCTATGAGTTACAAATAAAATTATATTTCTGACATTTGTTTTGTAATTTTTGGACATATAGAGATTATTTCATGAATTATTCTCTTACACTGGTTTATTTTTGAATGCTTAGACGATTTATAAACGAGGTCGTGAACCAATATTTCGTCCAACATTTAAATTTTTAGATCAATAGGAGTACCTTCCCGAGCTAGGCAAACACCCAGACTAGACAAGTATGTGGAGATCTTCGTGGAACAAGGGAGTATTTGGAGTTTCTGGATTTTTGGTGCTTCCATGCCTTTCCCCTTCTTTTTATTAGTGACGTCGGACGCCCGCCATTGGCGCTCAGAAGTGGACTCTCCTTCAAGGGCTTGTTTGGCTGTCCGAATTAAATATTCCCGGGAAAATAATTTCGGCCGGGAATCTGGAGAACCAGGGGAAAATTCTCCCCGGGAAAAGTCCGGGATCCCCCCGAGATTGCAGTTACTAAACAAGCCCCAAAGAGGGCCATTCTCTGGGAGAATGGGAGATGTTTCTACTGGATCTCTAGTTCTATAGTGGAAGAGCACATATAATCACACCTACATGATAAGTTCCTTCGTTGGGTTAGTGGCCACCGGCACTCCAACCTATCTACTTATATGGCAAGAAATCGAATGAAAAGGGCCAAAGTAGATGACTCTTATCAATAACTTGACACGTACGGTCTGATGGTCAGGAGCTTGAATACCACTCACAGAACAACTCATCCAAGAGAGCCTTGAGGCACTGAAACAGATAGTGAGACATTCTCTTTATTTTCTCGGCTCACTCGCGGTATGATATACGCACTGTCTATATCTACTGACCCCTAGTGGCACGCGTAAATCCTCCCTAGGCGACGATTGGGCTCGACATCGCTTAAACCATTGACCAACAATGCAGGTTGTGCAATCTATACTAAAGTGCCGCTACACACTACATGCAAGATACAGTTTCGTCGCATACACCAATAGCCCTGTTCAACATACTTTCCCAATGGCGCTCATTCCCGACAGGTGATTACGGGACTACGTTTCATAATCATATCTTCGTCTATCGAGAAAGATCCAATACACACAAGTTGTCAACCACAAACAATCAGGATGATAATATTTGCAACTAAAGATGTGAATCAAGCCCCCTCTATATCGGTATACCAAAAGTTTTGACAACGACACAGAATATTGGTTTACAAAGTGACTTGGAGAGAGCCTCAAGCAATAAGTATATATGGAGGGGAAGATCCGTGGTTGGGAACAAGTTGGTGAGGTTGTACTTATTAGTGAAAATATTTATATTAATTTGTAAAGGCTTGATAGAAACGAATGGATGGAGGTGATTATTAAAATTACAATATGACTTGGTGATAATATCCCCTACTCAAATAAATGTTTGCCTAGCTTTGCAAGGTACTCCTCTTGGTCTAGTTATTGGACAAAAACCTAGGTTTCAACCCCGTATACAAAATCGTCAAGATTTTAGAAAAAACAACATAAGATAATAATTCACGGAATATTCTATACTTCACCAAAGATTAAGAGACTTGTGACACTAGAAGGATAATATTTTTTTATCCGAAGTCGAAAAAATCATGTCATTTATATGCAGTATACAAGACGATTGGTTCCAAAAATATTTTGAAACAGGTTAGGGCACCTCCAACCGAGGCCCGCATACGGACACCAAAAGCGGACCGAATCTGTCCGTTGGGGGGGGGGGGGGGGGACCGCGGACAGATTCTGTGCCTTTGTCCGTTTGGGGTGGGGGTGCCCCCAACGGCCGGCCGCATTCTGTGCCTTGGTCCGGCATATGCCATTTTTTTGCTATTTCGACAGAAATTTGTACATCACACTAAATATTGTAAAAACTAAAATACGAATCGTTCATAAATAAGTAAAAAATATGATCAAATATTGCAATAAAGTTCGTACATAGGAATAAATAACATAGTCCACGCAATTAATGAAAATAAAATGAGGAGGAGGCCACTATTGGTTTCCAGATGAATCCACATATGCTCTACCAAATCATTCTGGAGACGTTCGTGTGTAGACTTATCACGCATCTCATGATGCACGTGCATATACTGCTGGAACGTCGTCGGTCTAGGCGTAGGCTCAACCAACTCACCCTGAAATTCACATCCCTGGTCGAATATCCTCGCATCATCACGTTCATCTTCAACGATCATATTGTGCGTGATCACATAAACAGTCATCACCTCCCACATGACCTCCTTGCTCCATGTCATCACCTCCCACTCCCAATGCATACAATCTATGCACCCAAGCATTTCAGGAAAGTCTCTACTCGAGTTCATCGTCAGAAGATGAGCAGTGTCTTCAACATTTGGCTCTCTCAAGTATTCACCACCAAACACCTGACTACAGCTTCATAGAACCGATACATGGAGTCTAGGGCAAGTGGACTCGCTCATGCGCAAATACTCATCAACGAGATCACCAGCTACTCCATATGCAAGCATCCGTATAGCAGCATTGCACTTCTGATAAGAAGAGAAACCGAACGTACCAAGTGCATCTGGCTTGACCTCGAAGTAGTCATCATATGCCCTCACTCCTTCGAGTAGACGCATGAACACAGGCCTTGACATCCGAAAGCGTCGACGAAATTTGTGGTCCGGATATGTTGGCTTGACGGGGTGAAAGTAATCCTTCCAATGACCTTCCAATGACCGAGCCGACATGTCGAGGTAGTGCGTCTTGATTGAAGTTGTGGATGAGAGTAGCAGCGACCATCATGATTTCGGTATCATCATCGGATGACTCGTCCGACGTATCGATGAAGGTGTTGTAGAAGAACTCATCGTCGCTATCCATCTAAACAAAAGGAACGATCAAAAATACGCAAAAGAATTTGTACCAGTTTGCGAAACGAAGAGAAAGAGGGTCCTCTACCTCGTGCGGGTTGGTAATCCGTCGAACACCTTCCGGGCGGCGGACTTCGCGGCACGAGTCTGAGCCAAAGGCCGAGCCTACAGACCTATCCCGGCGAGAAGTTTGTCCTCTGACTTCCCCGCGGTGTCCTCGAGGCCGGGGACGGGCTAATCTTCCCACTACTGGGGCCGGAGAAGATGAGGACGGCGGCCTTTGGAGAGCTACCCCGGGACAGGAAAACGGCGGCGAAGGGCAGCCCAGGCAACGACGAAAACGACGGCGCAGGGCAGCCCAGGGTTGCGGCTGACAAGTGCGTACGGCGACGAGGACGGACCAGACGGCGGCGAGTGCGGACCAGGCGGCCGCCGGTCGAGATGTGGGAAGGGGTGGGTTGGGCGGAGTTGGTGTCACTGGCTACTGGGCCCAAGACGGATAAGGGAGGACATAGGGCGGTCCGGGAGCCTGTCCGTTTCTCCCCAAACTTGAACCAAACTTGGGCCAGGTTTGATCCAAAACTCGTGTCCGCGCGGACAATGATCCATATGCGGTGGGCTGTTGGAGCTCCTCCCTGTCCGTTCGGACATATTTGGACTGACCCTTTCCGTATGCAGACCTCCGTTGGAGGTGCCCTTATGTTTTGTTTGTGTCTAGAACTGGTCTCGTGTGTTTTCGCTTTGCTTCGTCATGCGCATCATCCACGGCGCTCTTCTGGACGCCCGCCAGAGTCCAGCCGCAGTCCATTGGAGCCAGTGGCGGAGCCAGAACTTAATCTCTGTGTAGTCTATGTAATCTTGTGTAGTCAAATACATGTATTTTGTCATTTTTTATTATCTTTTGCATGTTTTTTGCCTTTCTTAGCCAAAAAGCTGTGTAGTCAAGTGACTACACAGCTCATGTGTGGCTCCGCCACTGTTGGAGCACGACCAGTGAGTAACATTTGCAGACAATCTTCGACACCCACGGCGTGGACCACGCCTGCCACGCCGAACGCTCACCGTTTCCACCCCCCGCCACTCACGCACACCATCGTCCCCTCTGGCCCGTGACGTCTCGCTGTCCCTCGCTCCGGCGTCCGGTCCCCGGCCCCGCCCGCTCGCCAGGCAGCGCGCGGCCGCAGCTCGCGCGGCGCCCGCGCCCCCCGTGACGTGACCTGTGCGTTTGCTGTCTCTGCCACCCCTGCGCTGCTCTCAGTGACGCGACGGCGACACCACCTCTCGCCTCGGCTGCGGCACCGGGCCGCCGGGCCGGGCTGGCTTTGACCGCCGGCGCCCAGCCACGTCAGATCTTAACTCCAGGTGGGGCCAGGGCTATTAAACCTGGATTTAATGCGCCTGAACCGTCGAACACCACGCGCCGAGGGCTATGCTACTCCTCTCTTTCACTGTGGAGTGGAGTATTGAGCGCAGCGCTGACCTTCAAAAAGGCAGAGTAGTGTGCAGTTCATTCACGGCCAAGGTTTCACGAGGTAGGCAAACCTGAGTTAATGGAGCCTAGGCGCGTGTCGGACGGACTCTGTGAGCAAACACGGGCTACTGGCCAAAAGCCAGCTCGATCTGCCCGGCGCGACGCCGTCACCGGCAACAGATCTTGAGTAGTGTGCACGGCCGCGCGATCTCGGAGCGGGCGCCGCCGGCAATGTCAGCAGCCGCGCGACCTCCTGGTTTTCGTTTCTCGTTTCCCCTACCTCGAGATGATCCTTTGGAGGTTAAATATTATATTCGTACATGGGTGCAGTACGTGGGCAGAGCAAATGTTTGTTTTAGGATTCTCTTCCGACCAAAACTCTCGGAGAAGATCAACAATTTTTTCTAAGCATCTAGTCAGGTAAAAGTCTAAAAAAGAAAAAACACGGTAGATGAGGTTTCTTACGAATAAATCACGAGCAATGTTTGCAAACTCTGCATGATTTTCGAACAGCAGTCCGATGAGATCAAAGTTTCTTGTTAAACGCAAACGCGTAGTCTAATAATAAAGTTTACAAAAGAGAAACCGGTCAATTATTTTTTACGAATAAATCATGAGCAATGGGCTCTTTCACGCGCGCACTGGTTCAGACAATTGATGTGCATCATACTTATACTAGTTTTGGACCATATTTCTTTGTAAATGCTTGTGTTTAAACCTCGAAATATTTAGAATCGCATAGGACTTGTGTAATAATATTCAGATATCCTGAAAAGAACAAGTTACATGTTGTCTTTATCATTTTGCAAAAAAGTGCGTCAAGGCACTCTAAATTTCTTCACTTATGCAGTTTGGATAAAAAGGACTCAAGCCGATGAACCTGACCTCAAGTAAAGAATAAAGGAGAGGGGGCAAAATGAAAATAAGAAGATCAGATCGAGGAGAAAAGGAGCTGACAGCCTCCATCGCTAACCAGGCCGGCTTCTATCCCTAATCCCCCAACTCCTTGCTCAGCCTCCAGGCCGCCGCCACCGCCGACCAACGGGCATCGCGCCAGCACAACTCAACCGAGATCAACAATTTTCTCTAAGCAAGTCAGATAAAATTTACAAAAGAGAAAACACGGTTGATGAGGTTTCTTATGAATAATCACGAGCAATGTTTGCAAATTCTACATGATTTTCGACAGCACTCCGATGAGATCAAAGTTTCATGTTAAACGCAAACGCGTAGTCTGATAATAAAGTTTACAAAAGAGAAACCAGTATGTTATTTGTTACGAATAAATCATGAGCAATGGGCTCTTTCACGCGCGCACTGGTTCAGACAATCGCCCTACACGGCCAGTCGCTCGCGCTGCCGACGACCACGCCGTTGCCGGGCGTGACGTGGATGCACGTTGAAATTCTCCTCGTGCGCGTCATGCCGGTCGGCGGCCAACGCACATCCCCCTCCCATTCACAGTGCACACATTTCCCATCTGGCTTGGCACGGCCTGGAGGATTGCAATGAGATCACGCCAGCGATGGCCGAATCCATTTCACTCCATGAGCTCAAATATATATATATATATATATATAGGTAAATTAACAGGTGCTCCCTGGTGTATATATATATATATATAGGTAAATTAACAGGTGCTCCCTGGTGTATATATATATATATATATAATATATATATATATATATATATATATATATTCCAGCTATTCAAGAACCAGTTTCTGAATAACTATTCAGAGCACCTTTTCTGAACTTCCGTTCGTATACTATGTTAACTTGCGGACAGAACTACCAGATTTTCTGTTTTGTGGACAGTATTTTCAACGCAATTTTCGAACCATTTATCGGAATGATGCATGCGATATACCGTTGAAAAGGTAGAGAAATTGCGCACCTTTTTTCATCAAGACAGGTTTTCCAAATTCCTTACGGTTGTAAAACAATTTTAGAAATACTACACACAGTTTTCGCGAATGTCTCCGTTTTTGTACTGTTTTTTTGCCGCCATTTTCAAACCGCTCGTCGAATTGATGCAAATGATACGCCGTTGGAAAGCTATGAAAAATGCGAATCTTTTTCGTCAAGACAGGTTTTCCAAATTCCTTACGGTTGTAAAACAATTTTAGAAATACTGAGTGCAGTTTTCGGGAATTTCTCCGTTTTTGTACTGTTTTTCGGCCGCCATTTTTTAACCGTTCATCGGATTGATGCAAATAATACGCCGTTGGAAAGCTATGAAAAATGCGAGTCTTCGATATCTCTAGACATTTTTCCAAATTCTGTATGGTTTAAGAGCAGATTTAAAAATACAAAATTCTGTTTTTTAGATTTTTAGGTTCGGCGGACACTGTTTTGTCAATTAATTTCAAACCGCTTATCGAAATGTAACAAATGATACGGTGTTGGAAAGATATTGACTAGACGCAACTTTTTCATATAGAAATATTTTCCAAATTCGATACGGTTTTTGATTAATTTTAAAAATACGAAAACAGATAAATGAGACATCATGTGAATCGATTTAAAATTGGCAAATTTACGATGTTTGGATTCCAGGAGTCAACATGGGAGTGTCAAATTAGACTCATATCATTGCCAATTGCACGTAGCGGTGGTCGATTTGGAGAAACGGAACTCATATCAATGATTTCTATGCCTACGATTTTCGCCCAGAAAAAACAGAGCATCTAAACTTCCTTTTACACGTTTGTAAACCTCCGTGCGTGCGATATTGAACTTCCGATCGCGGAATTTTATTTCGTATCCTCCACTATTTTTGTTGCAGTTTTTAAACCGTTTGTCCAAACAATGCAAATGATATACCGTTGGAAAGGTACGACAATTTCACACCCAACTGTCCAGACCATTTTACGAAATTATATGCAGTTTAAAAGCAATTTTAGAAATACGAACTGGTGTATTTTTAGAATTATATTTGTTTTTATGGTGTTATTTGAGTATATATTTTTGAACCTCGAAGTTTTCTACGAGTGAACTTCTGGCAACTATGAACTTTTTTTCCATGCGGATAAATTGAAAAAAAATGACGACCAAAAAGTGAACTCCGCTCGTCACACGAATTAAACTTCTCCGAACAGAAACAGTGGACTTCACAGTCCCACAATACTTTTGATATTTTTTCGTCTTGAAATGATTTACACGATTGTAAACTTCCGAGTGTGTGATAGTGAACTTCCGATCGCGAAATTTTTATTCCGTATCTTGCACTATTTTTTTGTAATTTTTAAACCGTTTGTCCAAACGATGCAAATGATATACCGTTGGGAAGGTATGAAAATTGCGCATCCTACTATGTGGACCATTTTTTAAAATTATATGTAGTTTAAGAGCAGTTTCAAATATACAAACTGCTGTATTTTTTAGATTTTCCCCTGTTTTCATGTTGTTATTCGGACTAGATTTCGAGATTGTATACTTTGAACTTCGCAATTTTATGAGAGTAAACTTCTATAAATTGTGAACTTCACGAGAAAAAATTTCTAACCTTTTTTCCAATATCTGGATTTTAATTTTTTTCACCGACATAAAGGTAAACTTGCAGCGTATTCAAGCTGAACTTCCGACACGTTTAAAGTTAACTTCCGATTTGTTCAAATCGAACTCCCAACAAAGATGTACAAGGCATTTTCATATGAACTGTCGACACATCCGAGGTGAACTTCTGTTCGGTACAAAGTGATTTTTTTTTAAAGCTGAACTTCCGAGTAAAAAGGTAATTATCCGACATGGCAGAGGAGAACTTCCAACATATTTTTAAGTGGACTCCTCCACTATGCAAAGCAAACTTTCGTCTGCTTCAGGGAACTCCCAATAGAAAGGTAAATTTCCGACGCGATTGAGGTGAACTTCCGATACCGTTTAAGTAAACTCCGAACATGGTCAAAGTAAACTGCCCAAAAGTAATAAAACCAAAACATAAACATAGACAATAGCTAATGTGAAATTTTATTCCGCCGGGCGAACATTGACAGTAGCAAAAATGTTGTGAACTGCACCAGGATACAAATTAAATAATCTCCAAAAAAAGAAGTGAACACAACCACCGCACCACACTGAAATATTTTTCTTTTGTTTTCATTGTGCTTTTCAATAATCTTTTTTTGCAAATAAAATGTACAACCAAAAAAGGAAAAAGTAATTCATGGAAGAAATAAACTTTCTGTGCAAAACAAAGAGCGAATTGTTTGAATAGACAAAAGTGAACTCCATTTTTGGGGCTAAATTTATGGACGCGCACTTCCCTGTTTAACAAAAGCAGATTGTCGGTCAGGATAAGAGCACATAACTAAGATCAAGGGATGCACGGAAAAGTAATTCTGGAACGCAAAGATTTAACTCCCAAAATACAGTATATTTCGATTTAATCCAAATGATGTGTTGCAATCGTCTAAACTGTGCATCTCTGCATTTTGCAATACATTCTTCTAGATACACGCAGTAGCAGGTGCAGACTAAGAAACAAACAAAAAAAATCTATGAAAGTATTCGTTTCTCAAGAGCATATGAACAAGTACGTATGGAGCATGAAGTTGCTATCAGAAAACAAAATCATTTTTACGTTTTTGTCAAAACTGCTCTACGTCACACGGATACCAAATATCAAAACAAGCTAGCAGCAAAAACTCGGTCGGCTGTGTCTCCAATATAGATGTCGATTGAAATAGGCACATAAAACAACCAACATAACCTCAAAAATAAAACAACCAACTGCTCTTCAGACCACCGGTGCGTTCACATCAGCAATAGCCGTAGTAAAACTCGAGCAGATTCAGGTCGCGGAAGAGTATGAGAGTGGAGCGAGGTTCATACCAAGAAAAGGAGACCACGCCGGCGCCCCACCTGGAGCAGCCCTGCATATCGCCGTGGAGCAGCTTGTGGCCTCGCGCAGTTTGATGAGCTGGAGCGGAGGGAGTCTAGGGCGGCACACCCAGCAGTCCATTGAGGCACGCAACGGACCATCGGAATCCAGGCCAGCGCATCTGGGAGTGCGTGGTGGCCAGCAGCGGCGGTGCTAGGAGTCGAGGGTGACATGTGGTAGGTGGAAGTCCATGGTCGAGGGCTTGGGAGTTAAGCGCCCCGATATCGACTCGTGAGGCTGGAGAAGAAGGGATGAGCTTGGACGGCGGTCGCGATGCAGGACGGGGTCGTTCGCCGGCGGCTGCTAGTTGAACAGGACAGGCCCCGGCCCTCAGGTCGTGGCAGTTGGTGAAGATGCGGCGCGAAGATCTCCCAGATCCTCCCGTTGATGGTGCCCGAAGCCTGGGGGAGAGGCGGCGAGGGATTGTGGCCGGAGGTGGTGCGGGTCACCGGGGCAGGAGCGCCCTGTCCTCTGTGGCGAGGGTCTGACACCCTCCTGCGCCGCCGCCGCCAGTTCATCATAGAGCAGTCAGGTGCAGCGCGCCCACCTGCGCGAGGTGGAGCCGGGAAGGGGGACGTCGGTGTCTTTGCCGGGGCTACGCACAGAGGGCGACCGTGGCAGGAAGCCGGCACGGAGCACGGGTGTGGCAGGAGGCGGCGGGCCGTGATGGGCGTGGCGGCGCGTCAGGGCAGGAGGCGGCGGGCCGGGCTGGCCGTGCCGCGCCTTGGGTCGGAGGGGGCCGCGCCTTTCCTGTCTGGAGCCGGCGGAGGCGCGCAGAAATTGGGGGGCCCAGCGGCGACGCGCTGGAGAGGGAGGTCCCCGCGGCGGCGCGCTGGAGAGGGAAGGCCGGAATCGGCGCGCCGGAGAGGGAAAGCCGGCGGGATGCGCGTGCAACGACGGTCGTGCGCTCGTAGGATCCACGCGTTGCGGGGCGCCGGCGATCGCCGGGATCGGCGGGGGAAGGGGTTCGCCGGGATCGGCGGGTTCATCGGGAGGTGGATCGAGTTGACCAGGATGAGGAAGGAGAGACGGGGTTGGTTCGATCGGGGGAGGAGTCGTGGGCTGATGTTTTTTTTTTTGACAGATGGGGCGGGTCCGGTCGGTTTGGTCGGGTGGTTTCTGGGTTCGGTTCTGTGGCTGTTTTGGGACGAGGAACCCACATGCTTTTTGAAAGGTGCTTTGAATAGTTATTTAGAGCACTTTTAAGGGTGGTTTCTAAATAGTCCCACCCTATATATATATATATATATATATGAATCAAAAGCCCACGCAATGTCTAGATTTTTCTTCTTCTTCTTCTTCCCGCTGGGAAATTTGTATCGCACAAAACTATCTTGAGACTCTCACAACAAATGCTTATATTGTTTTACAAAGGTTTACAAGTGCAAGTTCTTATCTTTTAGGGTTATTTGTTGTATTTTTACAATATATATAAAATACCTGATTCTATCTTCATTCTAACATTATATTAATTTAGTTGTCCAAAAATAATCCTATATGATAAAATATTGTCTATGCGTGTATGTGTTGCAAAGAAAGAGGTGTCTACACATATATGATCATTTCACCATGAATTCTTTCTTACTATTATAAATGGACGCATGGTGATTTTTATTTCCAAGGAAGACAGGGACGGAATTCTTCCCACCGGTTGTTATATAACTTGAAAGAGGGTTGAGCTGCCCTTACAAAATATTTGTGGAGAGGTACAAATCACGGGAGGGAAGAGAGCACAACCAGATTACATAGAGCTACTCAGAAGATACACACTCATGCGACGCATGGTAAACTGCATTAGTAGCACCTTGTTTTTCTTCTTCGCTCACTTCCGGTATGATATATGCACCTTCTATGTCTACGGATGCGGGCTTAATCTTTCCGAGCCTCGATCGTTGGGTCTATGATAAACTATAATGAGTTAAGATGTGTTGCCCCTTGGGTCGCACCCTGCGTTTTTATAGGCTGGTTAACCAACACCGGTAGGATTACAACTTGACGTACAAGGAAGAAATGAACAATGTTGAGGCTGATATACACCATGCAGTTAGGTTCAGTTAGAATACAAGTTCTAGAAGACAGCTACGATACTAACTAACAGGGTCAACTAGCCATCACTTAGACCGGCGTCTGGCAACACTGGTTCTGAAGTGTGAACCGTGATGCTACCAACTAAGCACAAGATAACGCCTTGTCACGTACACAATCAAGATTGTTGAACATACTTTTCCAATGACGCTCATTCCTAGCAAGTGAGTTTGTGACCACGTTCATACATGTCCTTGTCAGTTGAGCAAGATCTAACCCACAAAAATTCTCGATGAAAATAACCTAAGTTTAAGATGATAGAACTTGTAACTAAAGATATGAACCACACCCACTCTATGAGGGAGAGCGAGTCTTAAGCGACAAGTATATATAGAGGGTAAAATGCTTGGTTGAGAATAAGTTGATGAAATTGTACTTTATAGGTTTTTTTAGGTGGAATTCTACTTTGTAGGTGAAAGTATTTACATCAATTTGCAAAGGATTAATAGAAAGGAATACATGGAGGTGATAAGTTGTCACTTGTAGTTCACGCTGGGCGTTCGGGTTTACCCGAAAATTCGGGTCGGGTAATTCGGGTTATTAAAAATTCGGGTTTTCAAAGTTGACACCCGAAATTCCCCCAAAAATTGTGATACCCGACATTTCGGGTACCCGAAAATTCGGGTTCGGGTTCGGGTAATCCCGAATTCCCCGAATTAGATTTGTCGTCTTGAACCAAGGAGCGAGAAGATGGAGGATAGGAGGCGTTCATCCGCGCTGCAGAGCAGTGACCGGCTGCCAGGCAAGCAGCGACCGCGCGCGATGCTAGGTTAGCGCCGTGCGCATCTCAAGCGTGGTGTCGGGATGCTGGGAGGTTGCCCGCCTCGTTGCAGCCGGTGGTGGTGAGTCTCGCGCCGTCGCCGTGGTGGTGAGCAGCGGGGTACGGAGTTGGCCGGCGCCGTCGCAGGCGCTGGTGGCGGCTAGGTCAGGTGGATTGAAAAGGAGATGGAACCACAGAGGAACGATAGGGCGAGGAGAACGTGGTCGAAGTGGCGGCGCATCGTGCGATTGAGGCGTGGTGTGCTGCAGAGCGGAAGCCGGATGGGGCGACGGGCACGTGAGTGCTGGACGGCGGCGAATCGACGGAAGTGGAAGGGGACGGGCAGTGGGCGCTGGCGGCTGCTAGCCCTGGAAGAGGAAGGGGACGGGGTGAATCAGGTCTTGGGGACATAGAAAACTAGGTTTGGGGTCAAGTTTTTGGGCTGGGCCTCATGCACTCGTGGAATTTTGTTGGGCTTTCGAATTTAGTTCGGGTTTTTCGGGCAATTCGGGTTCCGTGACTTCAAACCCGTATTTCCCAAACTAAATTCGGGTTTTCAAATCTGATACCCGTTGCAGCGTTCGGGTTGGTCGGGTTCAGGTAGTTCGGGTTCGGGCTCGCGTTATTCGGGTTCGGGCTTCGGGTATCGGGTTTTATGCCCACCGTGACTTGTAGTTAGAGAGAGGGAGGGAGAGTGAGAACGAGAGAGTGTTGACAAATATTAAACACGGTTCATGGCGAACAATTAGGGCTAGCCCAGCGATAAAACGATTGTGTCCTATTTGGAGATAAAACGATTGTGTCGACACAATCATGTTGTCTTATACTAGTACTGAAACCATTGACACTTTGACAATACGTGCTAATGCAACACATATTATAATGTTCTTTACACGTGCACAAGCTGACGTGCTGGGTGGAGCTGGACATGATTTTCGTGGAGGCTCCATGGGCCAAACTACACATCAACCTCGGTCAAGAGGCTCCATGCTCTGTCGGGACGTGAATCTCGAGTGGTTTGCACCCCGGACCCGTGGGATGGAGAAAGGTTCAGTTGGCTCGATGATTGGTCATTACTTTCGTCTCCATTCGTGGTTCCTGGCCACTTTCCCTCCGAGCTCGCCGAAGAACAGAACAATGGTGCTTTCATAGATCTTATTCGCCTATCGATCAGCTTACACGCTTCCACCTCGGAAAGCTAGCACGAGCAGTAACGAAAGAAGCTAAAAAGAGATCGCACCAATCAGAGAGTGCTATAGATGGAAGCAAATCCCGCACCAACTCCTAGGAAATGGTCCGAGGTCAATGGGCAGGTCGCCGTCGCAGAAGTTCAGATCATCTCCCTGCGGCACGTCGCCGTCGTCATACCGCCCGGCTTCAGCTGGCGCGACGTGGACGCGCGCTTCAGATCTCCTCGGCGCGCGTCACGCCGGCCGTCGGCGGCCAACGCACGTCCACGTCGGGGACGTGAACACATTTCCGTAGCTGGCTCGGCCCCCGCCGTCGTCGCGTTGCGTTCCGTCCCATGATTTTCATCGGCGCGGCTGAAGCCGTTTGAGATTATACGGTATCTGGTAGAGATGCTCTGATATTAACAGGATAATTTCCACAGATTGCTAAAAAGACATAAGTACCAAACAAGTTCTGAAAAGGAGCTTAGTACTCCCTCCGTTCAAAAATAATTGTTTTAGATTTATCGAAAAGTGAATGTATCTAGACATGAAACATGTATAGGTATATTTACTTTTGTACAAATTTGAAACACTTATTTTGGGACGGAGAGAGTATGAGATATGCCACCGTCTATATCTACGGACCTAGTGATGCGCCTAGATTATTCCCAGTCTCGATGAACGGTTAGCTCGCCACTGTTTTGACTGGCGAACAGCGAGGCAGCTTCTGCCTTATATATCAAAATTATGTCTACTTACTACACATGGTATGGTTTCGTTGCATATAGAGGCGACATTGTTTAACATACTTTCCCAATGACGCTCATTCCCAATAGGTGAGTTTGGCACTATGTTTCATAATCATGTACTTGTTTATCGAGTAAGATCCAACCCATACGAGATCTCAACAAAAAACAACTAAGTTTAGTATGATAATACTTGCAACTAAAGATGTGAATCACACCCTCTCTAGATTGGTATGGTAAAAGTTTTGACAAACGACCACAGAAAAATTTGTTCAAAATTGAGCCTCAAGCGATAACTATATATAGGGCAAAATGCATCGCTAGGAACAAATTGATGAGGTTGTACTTAGCAGGTGTGAACATTTATATCAATTCCTAAACGGCGTGTCACTTGGAGAGAGAGAGAGATGAGAGAATCCCTTATTTGACACTACATTAAAGTCGCTTTCCCTATTTGGCCCTAGGAAACAATTTCTTCCCAATTTGACATCTAAACTTAATTTCTTTCCTTACATGACACTCTAGTTCATTTTCAGCAGTAACAGTGTTAAATAGGATTATGAAAAGACTCTTTTGCCCCTGATAAATTATGTGACAAAAAAATGTGTGCAGGTGTTTGTAACGTCTAGTACTACATTGCGAGGAAAATTGAGCATGCTTTCCATTTTTTTCTGCTCACGGCCCGTACCAATCCAAGTCACAACGAGAGAGCACGGTCAGTTCCTCGTGAAGTTGAAGTTGCCACATGGGTCCTGATGAAGAGCAGTGTGCCGCAGAACAAGAGCCTGGACGCGGCCTCGTCGAACAAGGACTGGAAACAGCTTCTCGGGCGGAGCTCCGCCGTGCTGCTATCGGACAAAGGTGCAGGCTGCACCTCAAGGGATAGCTCCGGCGTCGTGCACTGGCCCCTCCGACGGTCGGACCCGAGTACCCGACGACCCCTTCCTCAACTCCTAGCCGCTAGTAGGCAGAAGTGCAGCATCCATTCACAGCCCAATTTCTTCAGGCAGACAACGAACAGGGACGTCCAGTTAACAGATTTCTCAACTCCTTGCCGCGGGCTTCGAGTAGAGCTGGGCGGGAAGGATGGCGGAACCTCGGACGAGGCCCGCGTCGCCCGTCACCGCGCCTGGAAACGACGACCCAAGGAGCCCGGCGTGCACGCAGAGAGGACGTCTCGGACGGACGGTCACCTCCGCGGTCGGCGTGCTCCCGCCGGTGGCGTTCGTGATTACGTCGACGAGCGTGAGGTCCCACCGGCCGTGGTCGAAGTACATGTGCGCCTCCGACGCGGTGGCGCACCCGTGCCCGCGCCGGCCGACGCAGTCATGCCCGCGCACAGGGAAGAGATCGGATCTGTTTTTTTTTCCTTTTTCCTTAGAACGGGTCTGGTTGGCTGGAGTGAAATGCACGAGCAGTCCTGGAACTCACCGGCGACGTCCAAAATGGTCCTGGAAGTCAAGAAATGCGCTAATAGAGTCCTTGATCTTGCATATGATGTCCATTGACGGTCCTGGCTACGTATTTGGCACCGTATGAAGCTGACGTGGCAAGTTAGCGGGCCCGGCGCGGAGCGGAGCGAGCCCAGCACGGCGTGGAGCGAAGCGTTATGCTCTCCACCAGCGATGAGTGAACCCTAGATCGACAAAATTCCCCACCAGCGCGCGAGGGAGTGAGGAAGCGGCGACTGGTCGAGCTCGTCGGCGACGGATGGAGGTCGCCGGAGAAGGAGGGAAGCGAAGGCGGCGACTGGAGGTCGCCGGAGAAGGAGGAAAGCGGAGGCGGCGACTGGAGATCATGGGTGGCGACGACAGCTCGCGACGGCTGCGAGTACGCGCACGGCGTCTTCGAGTGCTGGCTCCACCCGGCGCGCTACCGCAGGCAGCCCTGCAAGGACGGCACGGCGTGCCGGCGCCGCGTCTTCTTCTTCGCGCACACGCCCGACCGTTCCTCTCTTCCTCATGGGTGGCGACGGCAGCTCGTCAGAGGACATGGAGCTGCGACGGCGATTGCCGCTGTTGATGTGCAAGTACTGCAAATCGGCAAGGTCCGCCACTACGTATAGACAATTGTCAGTTTATGCAAGGTCCGCTGGTGATATGCGGCATTTCTACAAGTGCAGGAAATCATGCTGTGTTTCTTTGTCAATTTCTGAATTTTCTGCTAACTCTGAAACTTTGGTTGATTTTGGATTTTTTATTTGCTTCAGCATAGAAAACGGTGGGTGTGACGTGGGGAAATGGGAGGCTGAGTATGAGAAGTTATTGCAGAACAATTGGCAAGATGTGCAAGATCAAAGTGGGCAGTAGCCCCATTTAGAGGACATATGCACTGAATGAAAGAGGAGGAGGCAGGAACAACAAGAAGCATCTGTGTGGGCACTGATGGATGTACCGAATGAAAGAGTAGGAAGCAGGAACAACAAGTGCTTTGTAGGAGTATTTGTTAGAAAGCACTGATGGATGTGTTAGTGCGTGATGTAATAGTATGTGTGTGTTTGAACTAAGAAATGATGTTGAATAAATGTTGCCAGTACTGTCATTGTGTGGGCAGATTTGTATACCATTTGTGATAAATAAATATAAGGTACTAGTCAACAAAAATGGTACCATTTGTTTCACAGATTTCATATAGACAGATTTAATTTCACAGATTTCAATATATTATACCAGTGAACATATGTGCAACAATTTGGGCAAATTATGTGCTCATATTTCACATCTGAAGAGCCATGTGTTCATACATCACATAGAACATATGTTCAACAAGCACAAGCCAGCAAAATGATTTCTCTAACACAAGATATAACAAAATAGAAGTTTTAGTTGCCACTTCATACATCATTGCACTAAGCAAAATCTAAAACAGTACTAGCTGGAGCCAGGAGGTGGTCCTCTCAAATAATCAAACATGGATTCTTTCCTTGGTTTTTTGAAAGGTGCCCTGTAGCTTGAGCTGCTTCCCTGCCCTGCAGCTTGAGCTGCTTTCCTTTTACTTTGCACCTCCCGGGCCATTTGCTTTGCTTCTTCTTCTTTCTTATGCTTAGCTTCCTCTAATTGTCTTCTTCTAGCTTCCTGATCTAACCGTTTCTTCTCTGCAACTGCAAGCCTAGTTTGCTCTGCTTCTTTTCTCCTAGCTTCTTGATCTAATCTTTTCTTCTCTGCTTGTTCTTTCTTCTCCTCTTGCAGCTGCTTCTTCTTCTCTGCAGCTAGTAGCTTCTTTTCTTCAGCAGCAAGCTGCTTTGCTTCCCTCTCAGCCCTTTTCTTCTCTTCATTAGCCATTTTCCTAGCTAAAGCATCAGCTTTCTTTTTCTCAATTGCTTCAGCTCTTTTTTTCTCATCTTCTTCCAGCCGTGCCATTGCTGCATCAAATTTAGCTTGATCTGCTATATCTTTTCGTTCAGCGGCAGCTTTCAACTTTGCAGCGGCAACAACATGCCTTTTCCGGAGCAAGTTCTCTTCTCTGCTTATTGTAGTTCTCTGAACTGGCATCTGGCTTGGCGCATTCTCCTGGATGAACTGGCAATCAGGCAAAGGAGTGAACTGAGCTTGCTTTCTTTGCCTTATTTCTCTCTGCAACAATTTGTTAAGAAAGTAATGTAATAAATCATCAATGTATAACATGAACAGAAGTACTTCAGGCAACAAAAGTACCTCATCTAATAATTCATTAAGTACTTCATGCTCATATGTTTGTGTACCCTGTCCAATAAAGGCCATTGTTTGCAGGTGGTGATCCTACAAAATAGAATAGTAATCAGGTCGGCTAATTTAATGTGCTACAGAATAATAGGAGAAATAAATAAGATAGTTTGTCTCTGCTTCACCTTTGCAACCATGTCCAATGCAACTTTTCTGGACTACATCATCAAAAACACTGTCTTTTCTGGACACATCATGATCAAGATATAGCATCAGAAACCTGTGCCCCTGCTTCACCTTTGCAACCATGTCCAATGCAACTTTGTCTCCAGATATCAACCGAAGACCATCTTCATTTATCTGCATCCCTGGCAACAACCAGTAAACATTGATCCTGCCAGCAGCCTCGTATCCTAAATCCTCAATTATATCTTGAAGCCACAACGCAGACCAAGTATCACAGTCACACTGATCATAGCAAACCTTTGTACCATTTACATATGCCCTATTCTGTCCACATCCAACGAAAAATCCTCCATGAATCACCTCCACTGTAAATCTGTCACAATCTTCATCTGCAATTTCAACCGTAAACATGCCCAAAGTTCAGACCTTTGCCCAAATTAAAACCCAAAATTCTATACAATTCTCTACCAGAACTAGCAACATTACCTTGTACTCGAAACTAAATCTGAAACAAACGAGAAGAGGGAAATAATATAACTCACCGTAGACGGGCAAGGTGTCTCCTTCCCGCCGCCGAACGGGCTCCATCTTCGGCAGCCTACCAAGATGAATGGCTTGCTGCGGCACCACGATCGTCTTGTTCGCCGCCTTCAATCGACTCCGTCCGCCCGGCGTATCACCTGATTCCTCCGCCGATCGTGGGTTTATGCAACCGACGTCGCCGTTCACCTCGTCCGCTCCGCGAGGCGAAAAGCAGGGGAAACAGGGTACTGGGCCGTGCTGGAAAGGAAAGCATGGAACATATCGCAAAATCCCAGGACACGTTGATCTCGCTCCGCTCCGTCCCGGCCCGCCCACTAGCCACGTCAGCTCCATACGGCGAGATACGTAGTCAGGACCGTCGATGGACATGCTAAGCAACATCAAGGACTGTACTGATGCATTTTCTGACATCGAGGATGGTTTTGGACATGGCCGGTGAGTTCCAGGACTGTTGTTGCATTTCACTCGGTTGGCTGGGTTGTTGTTAGGGTATTTTGGTCCAACATGACGGCAAAACTTAACGGCAGAGACGGTAGTGTCATGTAAGGAAGAAAAAATAAGTTTAGATGTCAAATTGGGAATAAATTTTTACCTAGGGCCAAATAGGGAAGGCAATTTTAAGGCAGTGTCAAATAAGGAATTCTCTCAATATTCAAACAATTTCAAGGTGATAGGGTCTAGCGCTGACCTTTAAAAAGGGAGATTAGAGTGCAGTGCTAGAAATGCCAGATCGTTAATGGCGTTTGCCGTTCGGCGCTCCGGCCGCTTCGTTCACGGCCTAAATGAGACGCTGCCAAGGCTATGAAGAGATCAAGTAGGCTAACCTGATTTAATGTAGCCGAGGCTCGTGTCGGACTCAACGAGCCAACGAGCGCTTCTGGCCAAGCCACCTCGTCGTGAGTGACATTGCCCGGCACGACGGCAGGAGGGGGCCCCGCCGCCGGCTGTACTGTGCTGATCTCTGGGTCCGTGGAAACGGAGCTCGGAGCGAGCGCCGCTGGCAATGTCAGCAGCCGCGCGCGTGACCTCCTGGTTTTCATTTCTAGTTTCCCCTGTCTCGATACGCGCTGATCCTGCATGGGGAAAAGAGGTAAAGTGGTCAGGATAACGTTAGCCGTCGCGTGGAGATGATCATTTTGGTGGTTGATTATTGATCCAAGCTTGCAGTGGGCAGGGGCAAAGCAATGTTCCGAAATTCTGCTTCATTTCCAAACAACACTCGGCCGAGATCAAAAGTTTTCTGTTAAACCCGTAGTCCGATAAAGTTTACTAATGAAAAACTTCTTCTTTTTTGCGAATTACTAATGAAAAACTAAGTCACATAGGCATTTTTAATGAAGAAATCATGAATGTCTGCGTATCAATTGGATGACATGTGGCACACTGCCAATGAAATAATCCCGTTCATAAGAGCAAATGTAGCAATCCCTTGAAAGCAAATTTGACCCTAAGAGCATGTCCACGGGGGAGAGCGAGAGGGAGTATTTGTAAAATATTAAACACGGTCCATGGCGAACTATTAGGGTACAATTAGCCCAATGATAAGACGATTGTGTCGATACAATCCTGTTGTGTTATACTTCCTCCGTTCACAAAAGGATGTCTTAATCTATCTCAAATTTGCATGTATCTACACAGTAAATTATGTCTAGATACGTACAAATTTGAGTTAGGTTGAGACATCCTTTTGTGGACGGACCATTCACACTTTGACAGTACGTGCTTAATTCACCACCGACCATAGATCTCACTTTATTTACTTAAGCAATGCAACGTAGTATTATGATGTTCTTTACACGTGCACAAGCTGACGTGCTGGGTGGAGCTGGACATGATTGCGCGGAGGCTTCGTGGACCAAATCACCACACAGTTGACGTCAACCTCGGTCAAGAGTTAGATTTTCGTGGCACTTGTTCTGTTGGAACGTGAATCTCGAGTCGAGTGGTTTGCCAGGGAGATCGATCTGCACCCCGGCCCCGCGGGATGGAGAAAGGTTCAGTTGGCGTATTGATTGGCCATTGCTTTCGTCTCCAGCTGGCGCGACGACGTGGAGGCGCGCGCGATTAAAATTTCCTCACGCCGGGGCGTGCAGCCGTGCACACATTTCCGCATCTGGCGACAATGCCCCAGCTGCTAGCTAGCCTAGCCTAGCTCAGCGCCTCATTCTCGACAAGTGAGTTTGGGACTAGTGTTTCATAATCCTTGTTTATGGAGCAAGATCCGACCCACACAGATCTCAACGAGAAACAACTAGGAATGCTAATACGTGCACCTAAAGATATGAATCACACCTAGTCTATATCGGCTGGCTTGAAAGTGAACCTCAAGTGATAAGCATATATAGAGAGAGCAAAATAGCATGGTTGGGAACAAGTTGATGAGGTAGTACATACTTAGTAGGTGAAAGTATTTGGATCAATTTGCTAAGGGCTGATAGAGTGGAACACATGTAGGTAAGTTTTCACTTGGAGAGAGTATTGATAAAATATCCAAACATGGTCCATGTCGAATAGGATACAGGCTAGATAATAAAATCAACCCGACCTTACAGTAGCACACCAAGCATTTGGCAACATGAATGTACTCACAAAGTAGACAAAAGGTAACTAAATGTTAGCCTACTAAGTCACATCTACCAACAAACAATTTCAAGGTGAAATGTGCGTTGTTGTCTCAGCCAATCTCTCATTTTATTTTGTTTACTTCTGTTCTCTAAATAAGTGAGGTTGGATCAAGAACATCTTTATAACCTAAGTTCATATGACGTGAATTTGTTTAAAAAAACAATGCGGACAAAATATATGTTTGAAAAAGTAAGAAAAAACAACAAACATATTAGTATAGGTACAAAATTACAGTTCTATTGTAAAGTATGATCATTTGTGGCTTGAGTAAAAATAGAAAATTAGTGCCATACCAAAATCGTCATTACAAATGATGTTCAACTTGTGACATATAAAACTCCATTACGTAATTTCACGCATGTTAGGTATCGTCATATAACATGGAAGGGTGAGTTTCTACTCAATACCTATACTCATGTTGTTTAAGATTCTAAAGCAAACTCCTTTCTCAATTAAATCGTAGATAAACTATATGCAATTTGTTTTTCAACATAAAATTTACTTATCAAGCTGTTTAATTCCATTTTTACACCTAATTACGAGATTCTCACAATCTTTACCTCATGTCAGAAATATTTCCACATTTTATCCCTTCGTCGTGATTCTGCTAGAACTTACTCCATTATACATTTTTTTCAAACAAAATGTTAGAACAATTCCGCCCTTTTATTATTTTCCAAACGGAAAATCTATTTATAGGGCGCCCTGAAATTATCAAAAGGGCCGAACCCTGTCTCGCTGTTGGATCTGCTTCACGGTCCCGATCAGGCCGCTGACCTCTTCTTCCTTCTTTTACGCGTGCGTCATCCCCAAACCGTTCCACATCAGGCCGCTGGCCTTTCCCCCTCACCGAAACGCAACGACGCGCCGCCGCCGATGCCGTGCTGCTACAACGCCGGCGCCAGCCGGCCCCTCCAGCCCCAACGCCTTTCATCCCGGAATTCTCTCATGTGGCCTTACTCACCGCGGCCGCTCGTCCGCTCCCGGCCAGCGACGGTGATGGCGACGTGCCCCACCAAATCGATATGCTGCTTAGGAAGCATCAAATGTGGTGCCCGTGAAGGGCATGGCTGCATCGAGCTCACCATCGAAGAACTGTTGTGCCGGCTAAGTCGACTGTTTCGTGCAGAGCGGAGCTTTTGCTACCTTCCGGCGTTGAATCCAGGACGACTCCGCCCTCCCGTGCCTGGACATCTCACAGTGTGCTTCTCTGCATCGACCTACTTCCCCATGTAGCTTATCATGTTATGATGTTCAGCTTGTCGTGTTGTTATTGTGTGGATGGATCTAATATCTATCATTCTGTCGTGTGTGGAACTATTTTCTTAGAGCATCTATAACAGATCCTTTTGAGATCCCGTTAAAACTTGTTTTGCGGTACCACGTGGGCTGCGGCAGAACTGTAACAGTAAAACGTAAAACGGCGCAGATGATTAGCCCAACAATAAAATGATTGTGTCGATACAATCGTGTTGTTTTATCGTACTGAAACCATTGACACTGTACTCCGCCGTGCTTATCTGACCTGTGACCATGGATCTGACTTTATTTAGGTAAGTAATGCAACATATTATAGTAGTGTGACTTTACCCTTGTGAGGCAACACTAATTTTTTTAATAATTTTTTTTTACAAATTTGACAAATAATACACGTTTTCGATAAGTTTCAAAAATAATACAACCTCAACTGGGCCCTGGTCGGCCACGGCGTAACCGGTGGTAGGCTGGTCGGCCGACAGCAGCCAGCCGGTCGGGACCTACTCGGCCACGGTACGGCCGATAAGCCTGCTCGGCTCCGGCGTAGGCGACCGGGGCTGATCGAGCGAGCCAGCCAGCTATAGCTGCCATGCATGGACGCATGAGAGAGCTGCGCGAGCAATGCAGGCATGCAACACAACGCGCATGCACACATGGATCGATCCGTTCCGAGAGCATGTCGTCACGACGTCGGAGCCGTTCCCGGCGAGCGATCGGAGGGCCCCTGCGGCTAGCACGGCCCGGCGGCGATGTGCGGCGTTATTTCCGGCGAGCGCACGGAGGGCCCCTGCGGCTAGCACGCAGCGAGCGCGCACGCGCGTTTAGCTAGCTAGCTAGCATGGATTCAGTGGACTCCCACAATTAACATGGTTAGAGCATTTTCAATAGACACGGTAATTTTTTTTCCAGCGCGAAAATAGCGTTTTAGCGCGCTAGGCGCCGTTTTTCTTTAGCAGAGGCGCTATAATTTTAGCCCGCCGCTGTCGCGCTTCACCAGGCGCGGTAGAATGCACCGCGCGCGAGCAGCCGGTGCTAGGCAAATATGGAACCAATATGAGAAACAAATGATGATTTCAAACATAAAATAAATGCAAAATCATGACTTGAGCAACATAGCATAGTTCAAATACATGGCGTAGTTCAAAATCACCAAACGAACAAGCAAGTTCATGACAATAAAGTTCACACAACCAAATGAAACATCAACAATCATGCCCCATCTTCTTCCTCTTCATTTTCTTCCTCCTCCTCACCTTTTTCATCCCCATCATCTTCAAGCACCCCATCATCATTGTCAACTCGGACGGTGTTCCCACTATCTCGAAATGCACCATCCGACGGCACGGGAGGCACAACGGAAACATTGCCTCCACCCATTGATGCTCCCATGTCACCCGGAGGTGCACTCATCCCTCTCATGCCTCCATATGCTCCCATGCCAACCGGAGGTGCACTCATCCCTCCCATGGCGCCCATGCCTCCAAAGCCTCCCATTCGAAAATTCATGCCTCCCATGCCTCCAACGCCTCCCGGAGGTGCTCCCATGCCTCCCATGAGAGACCCAAAACTCATGCCGCCCATGACGCCCATGCCTCCCATCCCTCCCATGCCTCCCATTGTAGCTCCCATGCCACCAAAAGCCTCCCATTGTAGCTCCCATGCCTCCCAAGCCTCCCATGGTAGCACCCATGCCTCCCATTGTAGCTCCCATGCCACCCAAGCCTCCCATGGCAGCACCAACGCCTCCCATGCTTCCCATGCCCATCATTTTTTTGGATCAAGAGTTGATCACGGCATAGGTTGAGGTACTCCTTTTGCCTATCGTCGAAGTGTGATGTGTCCATGAAGAAGAGGTACTTCTCATATTTCATAAGCCTTGCTTGCTTCTCCATTTGCAATTTCTTCTCCTCCAATGCCACCCTCCTCTCCTCCACCGCCACCTTTCTTGCTTCGGTCGCCGCCTCTTGGGTCCTAGCCACCCTCCTCTCCTCTTGCGCTTCATTTCTTGCTTTCACCATTTCCTCCGTAGCATTCTTTAGCTCATCTTCTTCTCCTTTCTTCTTCTTCTCTTTTGCTTGTTTAGCTCCCGTTGGTCTTCTTGGCATGGAGTAGGCAAACGAGTTTGGCGTAGGGCTCCTCTTGGCGCCGTCGCTCGATGCCTCATCATCATCTATGTTGAACATCGCATCAATAGTTGGAAAGTTATTTGGCACCTCTAAGCCATCACACTTCTTCCATTTCTCTTCATCCTTCAACACATCGTAACAATGGGCCAACACAAATGCTTTTCCCTTCTTAACCTTGCTTTTCTTGGTCTTCTTCTCTTCTCCACGAAACAAGTTTTGTGCAATATTGAGCTACACATAGAAGAGAACAAATTAGAACACAAAATAGAGAACTAGCAACGAAGTTGCCACACAAAGAAATGCCACTTACCCTATCTATAACATTAGTACCACTTAGGTTTAGGGCGTCAACCGCCGTCATTGCCGCCGACCACTTTTGACAATCGGTGTTTATCAACGACCACCGGGACCGAAGAGATCTATTGCTACGCTCAATTCCACTCTTGTTGCGTGTGTCAAAGTACACCTTCATCCTATCCCAATATGTATTAAAAGTTTGGGCCGTCGCAACGGCGGCATCCAAGGACACATTCAACCATGCATTGCATAGCAAAATGTCTTCTTGCACGGTGTAGTTGCCCGACCTTCCTTTTGGTGCATCCACCAAACACTCACCCTCCTCATTGACTTCTTCATATTCATGATCATCTTCATGTATTTCATTGGTTTGAGACCAATGGGAATTGTTGGAGCCAACACCCATAGTCGTCAAATATGCATCATCATTGAAACTACAAGGTTGGTGAAGATTATACCTTGTGGGCATTTGATCAAACACCATGTGCGCATCGGCCTCCGGCGCAACAAAATGTGAGGATTCCGGCGTTTCGGGTGGCGTCCACCTTCTTCCCCTTCTTGGCTGTCATCTGCGCCGTCGCCGCCGCCAACGGCCGCTTGGAAACGACTTTGCGCGCCTACGCAACGGGCAGCTGCGCGACACCTCCGACGGAGTTCGCTCGGGGCGCCATGAAGAGGCCGCGCGCCAGACCCATGCTAGGAGTTGGTGCGGTGCCAGCGGCGGAGGTGGTCAACCCCACGCTAGGGTTTGCGGCGGCCTTCCATCGCCGGAATTTTGCCAGCGGCGGCGCGGAGGGGCGAAGGCGGGGCGAGGGTGGGAGATTTCAGGGTGGCAGGTTGTCTGTCGCGCGCGATTTTCCTTTTCCCGCGCGCTGGACCGGACGCCCCAAATACGCATCTTTCAGTCCCGCTTCGTCCAGCGCGCTGACCCCTTTTTAGCGCGCGCGAGGTTA
Source organism: Poa pratensis (assembly GCA_947311845.1). NCBI lineage: Eukaryota > Viridiplantae > Streptophyta > Magnoliopsida > Poales > Poaceae > Poa > Poa pratensis. The sequence goes on from CAMZMU010000115.1 coordinate 30,419,793, forward strand.
TGCCGCGACCGCTGGGCACTGTTTTCGGCTGCGCGCGCTAAATTGACGATTTTTTGGGCACGCGGCTTATTAAGCGCCTCTGTTGGAGATGCTCTTAGCTAGCTAGCTAGCATGGATTCCGCTGGGCGAGAGCGTCGCGTTCCCCTGTTGCTGGCCGTTCCTGGGAGTTGTCGGTTACGCCGTGGCCGACGGGCTAGTCTAGTCGGCGTAGTTAATTGCTGGTCCAGGCACTTATCGGCTATGCCGCCGCCGCGCCGATAAGTGCTGGTCTGCTCGGCCACGGCGCTGCCGCGGCTGTATTATTTTTGAAATTTTCTCAAAGTGCATATTATTTGTTAAATTTATTAAAAAATGTATTATTTAAAAAAAATCTGAGGCAGCCGGGTGGAGCTGGAAATGATTGCGCGGAGGCTCCGTGGACCAAATTACCCGGCTCACAGCGCACGTCGAGCTCGGTCAAGAGTTGATTTTCGTGCGCTTGCTCTGTCGGGACGGACGTGAACCTCGGCCCCGCGGAATGGAGAAAAAAAGTTCAGTTTACGTGTGCAGCTTGTGTTTGGCGTACTGATTGGTCATTGCTTTCGTCCATTCGTGGTTCCCGAGTCCTGACCAGCTTTCCCTCCGAGCTCAACAAGGGCGCTTTCGATCGATCTCATTCGCCGATCGATCGGGAAACACGCTTGCAAGACCGTTTTCCAACTCCGCAAGCTAGCACAAAGTAGTAACAAAAGAAGCTAAAAAGAGATCGCACAAAGTACTGAGTGCTAAAGATGGAAGGAAATCCCGCACCAACCCCGGAAAAGGGCCCGAGTTCAACGGACTCTTTCACACGCGGCGGTTCAGATCGCCCTGCACGGCCAGCGCGCTCGCTGCACGTCGCCGTCGTCGACCGCGCCATAGTCACGCCGGCCAGCTTCAGCTGGCACGACGTGGACGTGCGCTTAAAATCTCCTCACGTGCACAAATTTCCGCAGCTGCTAGCTCAGCTCACCAGCGACAAAGCCAGCGGTCGCGTTCAGACTCCCGGACTGCCGCCGTCGTCGCGTCCCGCCTCCCGCGCAGCTCTCGCAGGGTGCACAAGTTAACGCAGGGTTATTCGAGTTGGAGGAACTAGCTAGTGTCACCACGGTGTGCTCAACCAGGTTTTTAACAGGAAAAAAAATACGGGTTGCTCGACTCTATCGAGATGACAACTCGACTGTGAACTGCCAGCGAATTTTTACAACCTAGTTACATCAGATTTCCCCTTTTGAGACTTACCACATCTCTTATTTTTATGTTTCATGTAATCACGAAAACTTTACGTAGCTTGGTAGAAACTTCTCCATGAAACTAAAAAAGTTTTGACCAGACATGACCTATGCAAAAAATGAGAAATGGGAACACCACTTTACACATTGCGAATGGTTATATTGTTTTACCAAGGTTTGAAGGTGTAAGTTCTTCTTGATTTTTATATTTCTTAGAAGATCAATACACAATACCTGATTTATCTCCATACCAAAATTAGATTCATTCGGTTGTTCAACAATAATATCTGATAAAATATTTTCCGCACATGTATGTGTCGCAAAGATAGAGGCAACTATAAGCTTCTGGCATTCTATATGCACCGTCTATATCTATGGACCCAACAGCACGCCCGAATCTTTCCTAGGCTCGACAATTGGACTAGCCCGCCACCGCTTAGACCGGCGACCAGCAATGCAGGTTTTCTCAGTGTACACCAAAATTGATGCTATCGACTACACACACGATACTACCTTGTCGCGTATATGGTTGACATTGTTCTACACACTTTCCAAATGATGCTCATTCACAGCAAAGAGTCCGGGACTATGTTTCCTAATCATATCTTTGTCTATCAAGCAAGATTCACCCCATACAAGTTCTCAACGAAAAACTACTAAGCCATACTACTTGCAATTGCAACTAAAAATGTGAATCACGCCCACTCTATATCCTTACGTATCGCAATAGTTTTGACAACGGGCATAGAAAATTGGTTGAAAGCTGACAGGAGCGAGCCTCAAGCGATAAGTATATGGGGAGCAAAAATGTGTGGTTGGGAACATGTTGATGAGGTTGTACTTAGTAGGTGAAAGTGTTTATATCAATTTGTAAAGGACTAGAATATTCAGACACAGTTCATGTCAAACTATTAGGCACATGCTAGTAAAAAATCAACCATGGAGTGAGATGCAACAGTCACCACAAGCATTTGGCAACATGAATGTACTCGCAAAGTAGACAAAAGGTAACCAAATATTAGCCTAATTAGTCTCATCTATTTAGAAACAAATTCAAGGTGATATGTGCCTTGTATTTGTTTTCTCATCCACTCTCCCATCTATTGATTTCAGTTATCTAAACAGTGTACCAACACATCTCTCAAATACTCTTCCAAGCAAGTGGGTTATTTGCATGCTCAGAATTAATTTGCTACACTATTATGTGACTTACTATGACTAGACGGATATATATCACATCACGTTCTATTATCCATACTGAGGTAGACATAGAAAAGTAAAAATCATAGGAGCTCTCAAATTTCGGTCATTATCTAGTTGCTTAGTACAAGTCTACTCCATCTAACACACATGTCCCCCCTCTCGCGCCCTAACATACTAGTATGATCAGAACATATATACAGGAATGGGTAATGATATGCATCCAAAAATACATCAAACACATACTGAAGTTGTAACTCATATCAAAAGATCCACCATAGTGCAATACAAATAGTATCATAATCATGCAAGCTACCGACATAAACCCGTAGTCCACGGGTGAACTACTCCCAGCTTATCATGATGACGATGAAGAACATGCTAGAGAGGTCGGAGGTGCAACCAAGGCTGACTCTGATAGCGATCCCCTCCAATCTTCGTCAGCGGCGAGGAATCTGTCTGATGTTTTGGTATTTCGATGATGGCGCCGCCTTCTCTCTGGAAGCCGCAAAGGAGACCCCTAATATAGGAGTTTCAGGTTAAAATATGGAGGCAAGTGAAAGAAGGGAGGCAATTGGATGGTTGAGGGCTTGGATACCCCCTCGGTACGCTTAGTCGGCGAGAGAAGAGGGAGGAGAGAGGTCACGGCGGACGGCCGGTCCAGGAAGAGGTCGTGCCTGAGCGCCGTCTTCGCCGAGAGAAGAGGGAGGAGAGCGGTCGCGGCGGACGGCTCGGTCCAGGAGGAGGTCGTGCCTGAGTGCCGTCGCCGCCGAGAGAAGAGGGAGGAGAGCGAGCTCGTACGCGCCCGCGAAGGCGTCCGTGGGCGCTTCCACGGAGAGAGATGGCCCCCCACCCGTCCCTGTTGCGGTCAAAATTCGTTTAGACGGATTCTGGGCGATTTCTAACGCCGCGCCTTAGCTGGACATGATTGCGTGGAGACCGTGGACCAAAGTACCCATACGTGCAGTGGCGGCGCCAGTAGGGGGGCGAGGTGGGGCGGCCGCACCTCAGGGCCGCCCCACCTCACCTCAGGCGATTTTTCCGCTATATGTACGATTGTGCATGCATATACGTCAATACGTGAATGGAAGGGATTAAAAAAAGAAAAAAGAGAATAACTGGGAGTCGGGACCAGCACCACGACCCGGTCGGCTCGCTCGGTTGTTCCCCTCGATTCCCCATTTCCTAGCCTGCTCGCTCCGCTCTCGATCCGCCGCCGGCCGCTCCTCCCTGCTCGATCTGCCGCCGCCCGCCGGTCACTCCTCCCTGCTGCCTGCCGAGGTGCCGCCGGCCGCTCCTCCTCCTCGATTCTCCTATCCCCAACCATTCGCCCCTGCCCCTGACTTGATTCGTGACTCGAGCTGCGCTGCTGCGGTGCCGCCGGCCGCCGGCGATGGAAGGAGAGGAGGAGCCGGATTGGGAAGCTGTTGCAGCAGAGGTGGAGGCATTTGAGTTGGAGAGGAGGAGCACGGGTACATGACTTGACAACCGGCCGGCCGCGCTGCCTGCATGATCTAAGAAAGAAGGAAGAAAAAGGTTGTTCGTCCGTCTCTTGATTTGATGAAGTCTTGGACATATTTCAGCTTATTATAAAGTAACACCACCAGTGGAACCTTGTTGATAAGGATGGCAATGGGTAGGTATGGGGTGGGTAGAGCAATACCATACCCATACCCGTGTAGTCAATGGGTACAAAACTCTACCCATACCCGTACCCACGGGTATGAAACTTTACCCGTACCATACCCGACGGGTACCATACCCGTTGGGTACCCAACGGTAGATCAAATTGTATACATGTTATACCTAGTTTTAGATTCATCGATGACACATTGATAAAAGAAAAATATTTATCTCAACTAAATAACATATATTTGAGTACATGACAATTATATCAACTCAAATTTGACAATTGATGTCAACTTTACCATAAATTCACAAACTCGCGAGAATGAATGTTTGACCTCTACGAGTAAGGTATATAAACGGACAGGGTATGGGTATACCCACGGTACGAGGTTGTACCCATGCCCTACCCGCGACTTAACGGGTAGGGTACGGGTACTACCCATGGGTATAAAATTGTGCTCATACCCTATCCATGCGGGTACGGTACGGTACCCGTACCCGTGGGTAAAATTGCCATCCTTACTTGTTGAGGCCTTTATTTCGGCCGCAGTTTGTTAAGCTTTCGGAAGGTTCGAATTTTATTAGCCCTCTCGCTCCCGCCATGCCAAAATCTTGGCTCCGTCCCTGGTCATATGTTGTAGGTATCATATGATTGCTGCCAATTGTCCAATTCAAATTGCAGGAATCCATGTTAGTAGTTTTAAAGTTCTTTTTATGTTATTTTTATGTCATTAGTAATGTACTTTATGACTTACAAATATTTTAATCTCCATGGACCTTTTATTCTGTTGAATAGACTCATTTTTTCGGCTAATTTTTTTTTAGACCTTATGTGTTCGCCCCCCTCGTCTCAATTCCTCGTTCCGCCACTGCATACATGAGACCTCGGTCAGAGTTGGTTTTCGTGGCACTTGCTCTGAACCTCGAGTGCTTTGGCAGGGCGATCGATGTGCAACCTCAGCCCCGCGGAATGGAGAAAAAGTTCAGTTTACGTGCAACCTGTGTTGGCGTAATGATCGGTCATTGCTTTCGTCTCCATTCGTGCTTCCTGATCAGCTTTTTGATAGATCTTATTCGCCGACCGGGAAACACGCTCGCAGGCCGTTTTTCACGTCTGAAAGCTAGCACAAAGTGGCGTAACAAAAGAAGCTAAAACGAGATCGCACCAACTGCGAATTAAGCGCTGAAGATGGAAACCAAATCGAGTCTTTCACACGCTCAGCTGTTCGGATCATCGCCCTGCATGGCCAGCCCGCGCGCTGCACGTCGCCGTCGTCATGCCGCCCGGCTTCAGCTCGTGCGACCAGCCCACCAGCAGAAAGCCAGCGGTCCCGTTCAGATCCCCGGACTGCCGCGGCGGACCGCCCGGCCGTCGTCGGCTCGTCGCGTTGCGTTTCGTCCCGCAGCAAAGGCGCGCGCGGATGGACGCCGTGCCGCCGTTTTTCATCGGTGCGGCCGAAAGCTATCTCCGACGGCGGGTGATGTCGACCAAAGCTGTGTCCTCCATCTGAACCTGGCATCGCTCGACTGGATCTGCGTACGCTCCATGTCATACTTCGATTGCTCGACTCTTTAGAGACGACAACTCGTGTGAACCGCGAGCGAATTTTTACAACCTAGGTACATTTTATTCCACTTTTTAAGACTTACCACAGCTCATATCTTTATGTTTAAATAATTACGAAAAATTACGTAGGTAGACACTTCTCCATGAAACTTCAAATGTTTTGACCAGATCATATGACCTATGCGAAAATGAGAAATGGGAAAACTACTGTAAACGATTGCAAATGGTTATATTGTTTCACGACGGTTTTTACAGGTGCAAGTTCTTATCTATCCACATGTCTGTTTTTTTTTAGAAGATAAATACGCAATACCTGATTTAAGTTCACACAACATTAAATTATTCAGTTGTTGCAAAATAATACATAGTAAAATATTGCCCGCGCAGCGCATGTATGTGTTGCAAACATAAGAGGAAACCAAGGCTCTGTTATGCTATATACTAGGAAAATTTGCGCGGCGACACCGCCGCGCCCGTGTGGAAACCTGTCCGGGAAAAGAAAAGTAGAGAAACATGCATGAAATGTATTTGAAACTTTTCTGAATATTGTTGAATATTCTTGGGAAAACAATATTTTCCTATTGTTGAGTATTTTCTGGGAAAAATATTTATTGGAAAAATCTCCAACAAATTTTGTATGAAAAATATTTTGAACTTATAAAATTTGTTGTGATACAAAATTGCGAAATCCGATGGAATTTGTTTTTTTTTTTGTTTCAGCAAAAATACAAAAATTATTTGGAAAACTAATCCAAAAAATCTGCAACAAAACGAAATTTTCTGGGGAAAAATATTTATTGGAAAATCTCCAATAAATTTTGTATGGAAAATATTTTGAACTTATAAAATTTGTTGTGATACAAAATTGCGAAATCCGCTGGAATTTGTTTTTTTTGTTTCAGCAAAAAATACAAAAAATATTTGGAAAACTAATCCAAAAAATCTGCAACAAAACGAACATTTCTTAGTTTATGTGAAAAGTTTAAAAATTTCTTAATTTTAAGAATTTCTTAGTTTCACTTTTGTACACAATGGATATTTGGTGCAACCTTTATGTGTAAAAGGTTGAAAATTTATTAAATTTGAAATTTTCTTAGAGGTAGAGGAGACGACGGCGGAGCTCCTAGTGTGCTTCGATTTGTCGGGGGAAGGAGCTCGGCATCGGCGGCGTCTCCGTCCGAGCAGAGGAGGAAAGAGGAGAGGAGGAGGGCGAGGAGGACCGGTTCGCAAATTTTAAAACACGCAGGGGCCTTTGCGCAAAAATGCCATGTGTACCGTCGGATGTCGAAGCGACTGCGCTTCTATAGTGCCCGGGCGACGTGACCACCTCGACTTTCAAAATTTCGAAATCCGTCAGAATTTGTCTTTTTTGCGCAGACAAAAATACAACGAATTTTAAGATTGGAGAGAAATAAGTTTATGTTCGTCAAAACCAAAAGGCTAAAACATGAAAGTTGTTCGGAAGGTTGATATTCATATACTCGTGTAAGGAAAATTTAAACGGATGAGTGAGTGCGACGAATTTGACAAAATTCGTCAGATGTTTTTGCGAGCTTGGATACAAAATTAAGGTGTTAGAGTCGACCAAACTCAAAAACGATCACGGGAATGGAACCTGCTCGTCGGCGCGCTTATATTTCACGTACATATTATCACGAAAAGGGTAAAAAAATAATATATACTGTAGTGGACGTCGTCGTGGATAGCTTGAGGGCTCCCTGAAACGGAGCCCTTTGCCCTTTGATATATAGTGCTAGGTAAATTTGGTGCGGCGGCACCGCCGCACCCGTGTGGTAAAATTCTAATATGAAATCGTTGACTTTTAAAAATTGCGTATATTTGAGGATCGTTCGAATGCAAAGAGAGTTTGTGTTTGAAAATTGTTTAGATTTCGAAAATTTGTCGAATTGGAAAGTTATGTAGATTTTAATTATTTTCACGTTAGTAAAATGGTTAGTTATGCAAAGCAGCTGAAATTTGTAAACATTCAAATTTGTTTGCCGTGGTATGACAATTGGATCGAAATTTGAAAATAGACGTGGATATTGTCGGAATGTAAAGAAAGCTTATGGTTAAAATTTGTTCAAATCCCGAAATTAGTTCGAAAGATTTGGAGACATTTGAAAGTTTCAAATAGCCAAATTTGAAAGTTGAATTCCGTGGGTGTAAATTTTGCGGGGCTGCGCCCGTGCAATTAAATTCATATTTGGAAATGCTCTTGTATTGAAGGTGCATAAATTTGAAAATCATTGAAATGCAAAGAGAACGTACGTTCGGAAAATTGTTCGAATTACGGAAAATGTCTCTTGGTAAAATGCAAATTTGGGAAAATATCATTTTTTCAGAGAGTGTGGAAATTTGGAAAATTATTGATTTTATATTAGATGTTTAATTTAGCTCAATAATTAGAGGAAATAATTTGAATTTTTATCGTGGTACTTACAGTTTTGAAATATTCAAATTTGAATTTTTATCGTGTGACATGAGTAGTCACCATTTTTTTTGTGACCACTTTATTGATTTATTGTATTGTCGTAGTGGATATATTTAAATTTAAATTTGTTGATTTCACAGTATTTAACAGGGAAAAGAAAAAAAAATGGAAAATGAAAAAAATCTGACGCGTGGGCCCTCTGTGATGCCGCGCCTGTGTGGTAAGTTTGAAATTTTGAAATGTCTTTATTTAAATAGTGTGCAAATTCCTAAATTTAATTACGCAGTTAGAGAGAGTTGAGTTATTGAATTAAATTACATGAAGAAATTGGAATGGATTTTAAATGGATCCAAAATAGTATTTCAAATTACCTTCGTATATAAAATAGTAAGTGATTGTTGTTTTAATTTGAGAGTATTTTTGATTCAAACATGTAGTCATGTTTGCAATGTAGGCATTTGAAGAAATTTGAATGGATCTGAAATGGATGGAAGATAGCGTTTTGAAATAGCCGTCATATTTAAAATAATAAGCGATTTGTTGTTTCAATTTCAGAGTAATACAATTTTAGTCAAACAAATATTTTGAGTATGTAAAAAATTAGAGTTGGGTTTTCTGATCGTTTTGATAATGGATTTTAAATGGATCCAAAATAGTATTTCAAATTACCTTCGTATGTAAAATAATAAGTGATTGTTGTTTTAATTTGAGAGTATTTTTTATTCAAACATGTAGTCATGTTTGCAATGTAGGCATTTGAAGAAATTTGAATGGATCTGAAATGGATGGAAGATAGCGTGTGAAATAACCGTCATATTTAAAATAATAAGCGATTTGTTGTTTCAATTTTAGAGTAATACAATTTTATTCAAACAAATATTTTGAGTATGTAAACATTTAGAGTTGGGTTTTCTGATCCTTTTGATATATTATTTGTAATATTCTGATTAGCAGATAAGAAGATATGAATTTTGCAAATTTTAAGTATTTTCTGTAATTCCTGAAAACGTTAAATGTCTGACAGTGGTCCCCACTGTCATATTTTTTTCAGTTGTCAAAACCAATTCGGAAAAGGAAAAAACCCTGCCAGGCGGGCCCCGCTTGTCGGTGGTAGAAAATCGGCGGCGGCTCGGCCGTGGCTGATCTCGCCGGCGGCGAGCAAGCTAGCACGCGGGCGTGCGCGTGGTGGACGCAGCCGAGCGCGGACTACCTAAATGCGGCGGCGCGCCACTGGCTAATGGTCGCCGGAGCAGCAACGGCGACGCGCGGACGCGGTCGCGGACGGCGGGCCCGACGGCGGTGATTCCGGCTCCCAGGCGGCGTGTTGGGACGCGATACGCGGCGAGGAGGTGGAGGGCGCGGCGGCGGAGCTCTCCGTAGTCGTCGATCCGTCGGGGGAGAGCTTATCGGGCGGCGGAGCATGCCGGCGTCGCCGGCGAAGTCAGTGCCGCGCGCGGGAGAGAGAGGGGGGTGTGCGGATGATTTTGCAGCGGGGTCCTTGGGTTTTCGTCGAATAGCAGATAGGTCCTTCGATGTAGGAAAGATGTAACTGCGTGGTAATTTCCAGATTTGCGAGGATCCTTTTCGTAAAAAGACACGGTGACCGGCGCTGCAGATCGTCCGATGAAAAAGCAACGGCGCGGAGGGGTGATGGCACTGTAGAAGTGCGTCTATGTAGCAAACGTCGACGTGGGCACGCTGAGAGCGAGGCTTAAAGGGTTAGCTTTGATATAGGTATAGATAAGTATGAAACGGAGCCCTTTGATATATCGTATAGATGCACTGTCTATATCTACAGAACCGGTGGCGCTGCTAGATATTTTCCTGGATTGAGGATTACGCTAGCTCGCCGCCGGTTAGACCAGCGACTAGCAATGCAGGTCCTGTTCTTCGGAGCTGGTGGATGTTGCGGTTCGCCAACGCTTTCGGGCTAGAAGTTCTTCTGCTCCAAGGGTGATCATTCTAGGTGGCTGGATCCTTCGACGGCTTCGGCGGTGGAAGGCCAGTGCGTCTGGAGATCTTGAGGTTGAAGATGGTAGAAGCCAGTGCTGCCGTTTCTTGTTTTCTCTCTTTGCGTGTACTTGGTTGTGCTTTGTTCTCTTATCCGTATGAATACAAGTATGTACGTTATCAAAAAAAAAAAAAAAACAATGCAGGTCGTGCACTGTACACCTAAACTGATGGTATCGGCTACACACAACAGAAGGCCCGGTACCAGATATTACTGATATTGGTCAACCTACTTTCCCGATAGCGCTCATTCCCAGTAAGCGAGTATGGGACTATGTTTAATAATCATGTCCTTGTGAATCGAGCAAGATCCAACCCACACAAGTTGAACGAAAAACAACTAACTTTACGATAATTGTACTTGAAAGTAAAGATTTGTATCACGCCCACTTTATATTGGTGTGTATAACAAACATTTTGGCAATGGCCGTAGAAAATTGGTTCAAAACTGAGGAGGAGCGAGCCTCAAGGGAGCATATATGGAAGGAAAAATATGTGGTTGGGAACTAGTGATGAGGCTGTACATAGTAGTTGAAAGTATTTATATCAATTTATAAAAGACTGATATAAAGGAATACATGTAGGTGACATGTTGCACTTGGTGGGTGGGTGGTGGGGGGAGTGCCGATAAAACATTCAAACACAGACCACGTCGAACTATTAGGCACATGCTAGGTAATAAAACCAACCTTATAGTGAGAGATGTCAGTTACCCCCCCAAACAATTAGCAACATGAATGCTCACAAAGCAGACAAAAGGTAACCATATATTATCGATTAGTCACATCTACCAACAAACGATTTCAACGTGATATGTGGCTTGTATAAGTTTTCTATTCCACTCTCTCATCTTGACTTCAGTTTTCTAAATAAGTGAAGTTGGCTTGAGGGAAACTTTATAGTTTAAGTTCATATCAATTAATTTATTTAGAAACACTTAGAAATTTTTAACTTGAAGTTTGAAATTTTTAAGAAAAAGCAACAAATGTACTAGTATTAGGTACAAAAATTGCCGTTGTATAATACGCGACGCACACTTCCTTTCCTCTCCTTCCCCTCTCGTTTTACTGTAGCTGAGAGCGCCCCCTCGTTTCTCTGGCCAAACCGAGGTCTCCTTTGCCGGCGTCGCCGGTGGGGGATGGCTGAGGGGAGGTCCTGTACTTAGTAGATGTAGGGTTTTCGGCTGGATGCCGGTGTGGGCCTGGATGGCCGTAGTTTGGAGCGTGTCCCCGGATCTCTGCAGCCAGATCTAGAGTCTAGGGTTTCTCCTTTGCGTTTGCTTGCTCTGTTGGTTGGAGCTTCGGGCGCTGGGGATGGCCACCGCTCTCTGTAATAAGGTTGCTGCCCGTGGCTGTTGCTTGTTGCGGCGGATCCGTTCTGCTTCGAAGCTCTCTCTGGCCGGCCGTGGTGGCGAGGAGGGAGAGGGGAGAAGTGCATCGGCTTCGGCGTCTTTCAGGTACGCTGACGGGTTGGTTGTGGTGGCGTGTGTTCGGGTGGCCTCCTCCTTTCTCTCTTCTCCGGCCGGCCGTGGTGGTGTGGGGGAAGTTGGTGGGTGGTGGTGATCTGTTTCTGGAGGTGGTGGTGGTGGTCCTCTTCGATGGGTTCGCTCCGGCCGGCCGTGGTGGCGAGGGAGTGGCCGTCTGGAGGTTGAAGAAGCTTGCAGCTGGTGGACCTGGACGCCGCCGTGTCGGCGGGAAGATGGATGGAGCAAGGGAGCTAGTGATGTGGCCGTATTCGTTAAACGTCTTCGGTTTCCGTCGCGGCGCGGCGGACGGCTCAGCGGTCGTCTACATGTGGTGGAGGTGCTCTCTCCCCTGCGGATGGTGGTACGGCGACGCCGGCGTGGTCTAGGTGCTCGGGAGCGCGTGGGTGGATCTGATCGTGATTCCTTCCGGAGACTTGGGGTGCTCTCTGCATATTACTGGGTCCGTTTGTAATTTTCGTTTCTTTTTGGACCTGTTTGTAATGTCTGCTGAGTTTCCTAATATATGTGGTCAGATCCTGTTCAAAAAAAAAAAAAAATTCCGTTGTATAGTATGATCATTTGTGGCTTGATCATAAATAAAAAACGAGTGGCTTGATCATAAATAGGAAACGAGTTCCACTTCAAAAGATACATTACAACTAGTGAGGTTGGATCAAGCGCAACTTTATAACCTAAGTTCATATGACGTGAATTTGTTAAAAAAAACTGAAGTAAACGAAATCTGTGTGTTTGAAAAAGTAAGGAAAGACAACAAACATATCAGTATAGGTACAAAATTACAGTTCTATTGTAAAGTATGATCATCTGTGGCTTGAGTACAAATAGAAATTAGTGCCATACCAAAATCGACACTACAAGCGATGTTCAACTTGTGACATATATAGAACTCTATTACGTAATTTCACGAACGTTAGGTATCGTCATATAACATGCAAGGGTGAGTTTCCACTCAATACTTATACTCATTATGTTCAAGATTCTAAAGTTTATTTTTCTCAATTAAATCGTAGATAACTAATATGCAATTTGTCTTTCAACATAAATTTACTTATCAATCAGTTTAATTCCCTTTTTTACACATAATTATGAGATTCTCACAATCTTTACCTCATTTCAAAAATATTTTCACATTTTATCCCTTCGTTGCGACTCTGCTAGAACTCTTACCCCGTTTTATTATTTTTCAGAACAAAATGTTAGAACGTTTTCCCCCTTTTATAATTTTCCAAATGGAAAATCTATTTATAGGGTGCCCTGAAATTATCAAAAGCGCCGAACCCTGTCCCGCCGTTGGATCTGCCTTACGGTCTAGATCAGGCTGTTGGCCTCTTCTTCCTTCTTTTACGTGTGCGTCGTCCTCAAACCGTTCCAGATCAGGCCGTTGGCCCTTCCCCCTCACCGACTTGTAGCGACGCGTCGCCGCTGATATCGTGCTGCTACAACGCTGGCGCCAGCCGGCCCCTCCAGCTCCAACGCCTTTCATCCCGGGATTCTCTCACGGGGCCTTCCTCATTGCCATCGACGAACTGCTGTGTGCGGCTAAGTCGATGTCACCATCAAGGCATGGACCTCCGACTGGTTTCCTAGAGTGGAGCTTTCGCTACCTTCCCGTGCCTGTATTGATCAGTCATTGCTTTTGTCACCATTCGTGGTTCCTGACCACTTTCCCTCCGAGCTCAGCTCGCCGGAGAACAGAACAAGGACGCTTTTGATAGATCTCATTCAACGATCAGGAACACGATTGCACCTCCGAAAGCTAGCACAAGACGAAGCTGAAAAGAGTGCTGAAGATGCAAGGCAGCAAATACCGCACCAACTCCAGGAAAAGGGCCCGAGGTCTATGGACTCTTTCACACAGACGCGCAGCAGTTCAGATGATCAGATCGTCCTGCTCGGCCAGCGCGCTGCACGTCGCCGTCGCACGTCGACCGCGCCGCCGGGCTTCGGCTGGCTCGACGTGGACGCGCACTTAAAATGGCCGGTCGGCAACGCACGTCCATGTCCTGGGCGTGCACACATTTCCGCAGCTGGCTTGGCCCCAGCTAGCTTCCCTCCACCAGCCGTCGCGTTCAGACCCCGGACTGCCTCTGTCGACCGCCTTGCGTTCCGCGGCAAATTAAGACGCGCGCGGATGACCGCCGTTTTTCATCGGCGCGGCCGAAAGCGTGGAATTTTCAGTTGCGTCCGACGGCGGGTGATGTGGACCTGATGAGTGATGAAAGCTGTTCTTCGATTGCGTCGTCGCGTGGATTTCTAGATGGCGATCGCGTGCCCGGTAAACTCCAGTTATATATTAGTTGCGGGGATGGGATGCTTAACTTGGCTCGTTTGGCTGCCATCGAGTGAGATTTCTCAGCGCGCCGGCGCCGACGCTTGGCTGGTAGTAGAACAGCTCGGCCAGAGACGTCGTCTTGCTTGAACGTCGGCAAGAGACGTTGACCCATCAGATTTTCAACGATAAATCCTGGCCGTCGGATCGATGAATCCAATGGACCAGATTGCGCATGGGCGCCCTTACGCATGAGCAATTTCTTTTTCGGGCTTGCAGGGTCTAGAAGTTAATAGTGCGCGACTGTCGCATCCCTCACTCTCGATTATGAATATTGATCACGGTACAAGGTTCCACAGCGTCGCGCTGGGAGGAAGAACTCGACGAACAAGTCGCGAGGAAGGAGGAGGAGAGAGAGTCAGCTGTCAAACGACAGGAAATATCTGTTTACACATGAATGAATGCCTCGATGGGACGGAACCTCGCCCTATAATAATCGTCGTCTTCACTTGTGGTGGGGCCTCTTGCCAGCCTCAGAGTTGGACTTCTTCTGGTCCATGACTTGTCGCTGCTTCTGCTTCTGTGGTGGTGCTTGCGGTAGTAGTAGGGTCGTGACATTACCCCCCCCCCCTCTGAAGAATCGGCTTGCCCCCAAGCCGGTGCATGCGGGTACTTGGCGATCATGGCGTGAAGGTGTTCCCAAGTACTGTGCTCAGGTTGGCATCCTTCCCAGCGTAGGCGCACCTGCGGTACTTGCTTGGACCCTCGTCGCACCAGTCTTGTATCTTCAATTCTTGTTGGTTGTATCACCACAGCATCCTGTAACAGCGAAAGAGGAAGAGTTTTGCTTGCCACTTCACCAGCATGTAATGATTTCTTGAGCTGGGACACATGTATCACATTGTGAATTCTTGCTTTTTCTGGGAGCTTCAATTTGTAAGACACGTTGCCCACGCGTTGGAGAACTTCAAACGGTCCAAAGTACTTGAACCCCAACTTCTGTGATGGTCTTGCCTCCACGGATGTCTGCACATAAGGTTGCAGCTTCAAGTACACCCAATCACCCACTTGAAACACTCGTTCAGACCTGTTCTTGTCAGCCTGCGACTTCATCCGCTGCTGTGCCCGTTGCAAATGTTGCTGAATTACTGGTATCACCTGAGCTCGCTCTTTGAGCCAATCTTCCAATTCCACATTGTCTGTGTTCTGCTCTCTGGCAAAACAGAAGGCTCTCGGCTTGCGTCCATACAGGACTTCAAATGGTGATCTACCTAGTGCAGAGTGGAATGCAGTGTTGTACCAATGCTCTGCTAGTGTTAACCATTTCGACCATTGTTTCGGTTGATCATGCACAAAACAGCGCAAATACGTCTCCAGACATTGGTTCACACGTTCAGTTTGCCCATCTGTTTGCGGATGGTACGACGAACTCAGGTTCAGAGTTGTGTCAGCTAGCTTGAACAACTGCTGCCAGAACTGACTAATGAAGATCTTGTCTTGATCAGAGATTACCACTTGCGGCATGCTGTGTAGACGAAACACATTGTCAAAGAATGCCTGTGCGACTGTTGCTGCGGTGAAGGGTGCTTCAGTGGAATAAAGTGTGCAAACTTGGAAAATTTGTCCACTACCACTAAAATTGTATCGTATCTGTTGGACACTGGCAGTCCTTCAATGAAATCCAACCCCACTGAATGCCATGCTTCTGGAGGAACATGCAATGGCTGGAGTTTACCTGGTATTTTGATGTGCTCATTCTTTGCTTGCTGACATGTACTGCACTGCTGCACATACTGTAAGATGTCTTGCTTCATCCCCTGCCACGCAAACAGTTGGCGCACTCGGTGATATGTCACTCTGAATCCTGAATGCCCTCCCAGTCCACTGTCGTGCAGTGCCTTCAGAATCGCCTGATGAGTTTCTTTATGTGAGCCCAGCCATATTTTTCCCTTCTTGCGAATTACTCCATCTTCCAGAGTGAATCCTTTATCATTTGGGCTCTGCACACTTAATTCAGTGAGCAACTGTTTGGTTTGGGGATCATGTAAGTACCCATCTGTCACAATTTCCATCCACCTGGGTGTGATTTTGGATATGGCGCATGCTTGGTGTGGTCGACGAGACAAGGCATCAGCAGCTTTATTGGTAGTCCCTTTTTTGTAGACAATGCGATATTGCAGCCCAAGTAACTTGAAGAATGCCTTTTGTTGCATTGGTGTGTTAAACTTGTGATCTCCGAGGTGAACCAAACTTCGTTGGTCTGTATGAATGATGAAAGGTTTGTGTGATAGATAGGGCTTCCACTTTTCAATAGCTAACAAGATTGCTAGGCACTCCTTATCATAGATGGACATGGTTTGATTCTTAGGTCCCAAGGCTTTGCTCAAAAACGCCAATGGGTGGCCCTGCTGCATTAATACTGCTCCCACTCCAGTGGCACACACATCTGCCTCGACCACAAATTCCTTGTCAAAATCCGGAAGTGCTAGAACTGGTGCCTTCACCAAGGCTTCCTTGAGTGTAACAAATGCATCATTCACTTCTGGAGACCATACAAACGGTACATTCTTCTTCAGTAGGTTTGTCAGTGGTCGACAAATGATCCCAAACAGTGCAATAAACTTTCTGTAATAGCCTACCAACCCCCAAGAATGCTCTCAACTGTTTCAGATTCATTGGTGTAGGCCAAGATTCTACAGCAGCAATTTTTGTTGGGTCTGTGGATACTCCTGATCCACTAATAATGTGCCCGATATATTCCAATGACAGCTTGGCAAATGTGCATTTGCTCTGTTTCAAATACAGCTTGTTCTGTTCCAGGAGTTGAAACACATGCTCCAAGCGTTTGGCATGTTCCTCTATTGTTCTGCTGTAGATCAAGACATCATCCACGAACACCAACACAAATTTCCTGATCACATGAGCAAATATTGTGTTCATGGCTGCTTGGAAAGTTGCTGGCGCTGATGTCAAACCAAATGGCATTACTCTGAACTCATAGTGCCCACTATGTGTTTTGAAAGCCGTTTTGTTTTCATCCTTTTCTGCCATGCGTATTTGATGATAACCAGAGCGTAAATCGAGCTTGGTAAAATATACAGCCCCAGACAATTCATCAAGTAATTCGTCCACCACTGGCATAGGATATCTATCCTTGACTGTTACTGCATTCAGTTGTCTGTAATCAACACAGAAACGCCATGTGCCGTCTTTCTTCTTCACAAGTAAAACCGGAGAAGAGAAAGGGCTCTGACTAGGTTGAATTATACCTTGTTTGATCATTTCCTTGATTTGTTTCTCGATCTCATCCTTCGGTTGTGGTGAGTATTGATAGGGTTTAACATTCACTGGCTGCGCACCTGGCATTAGTGGGATGTGATGGTCGAATTCACGCCTTGGTGGTAGCCCTTGCGGAGTTGCAAAACACTCTTGGTGTTGCTGCAGCACATTTTCAATTTCAAATGGAATTTCAGAGTCTGGTGAGTTCTCTGTTATTGGGCATAATCGGACCAGCTGAGCTAGGGCTCTCTGCTCAATCAGTTGGTGTAATTCCTCCCTTGATATTGCTTCACAACTAGCCACTTTGTTTTTAATTCCTTTGAGTGTGATTCTCTTGCCATTGTGGCGAAATCTCAAGGTTTTCTTAGGCCAATCGATCCACATTTTACCACATTCATCCAACCAATCCATTCCTAAGATGATATCATAGCAAGGAATTGCAAACACACGGAATGTTGTTGCGAATTTGTTGCTCTGGCATTCCCATTCTAGTTGTGACACAGCTTCCGTTACTTTTGTTTCCCCCCCCCCCCATCAGCCACCTGAACTGTAACTGGATCCACCTGTGTAACAGGCAACTGCAATTGCCGACTGCTGTTTTGCTGATGAAACTGCCACAGCTCCCTGAATCAACCAATATCAGCACTTGCTTTCCATTAACCGTGCCTTGTAACCTGATGCTTTTCTGTGTTGTTGTGCCGGCCAGAGCACATTGTGATATAATGCATAGAGATTCATCACTGCTTGATTCAGTATATGCTTCTTTGTCACTTGTATTGTTGTCCATTTGGAATACCTCTAGTAACTCTTCCACCAGATGTAATGGAACTGATTTGTTACAGCGGTGACCAGAAACAATTTTTTCTCCACAAGTAAAACATTCCATTCCCTACGTTGTGCTTTCAGTGATTTGAATTTCTCACTCCAGGATGGTTTCACCACCTGTTTGCCCTCGCCTTTTTTAACTTCTTCAGGCGTGCTGCCCATCAATCCTTTCCCTGGGAACCCTGTTCTACTGTAGTTGTTCCTGTTGTCACTGTGAGAGCGAGGATATGAAAACTGGCGTCCCTCCTCCAATAGCTCTTCTTGTGTTTCAGCCAATGATAATGCTGCATCAACAGTTCTTGGTTTGTGCAGTTGAATTGCCCGTCTGATATCTCGTTTCAGTCCATTGACGAACTTGGTGACAAAATATGCTTCATCGTAATGCTTATTGTGTACTAGCACATGGTGCCTCAATGCCTCAAACTTCTGATAGTATTTCTCGACAGTATGTGTCTGCTTACATCTTTCCAGTGCTTCTAAGAACTTGTGATGTTTGTCTTTCCCAAATTTCTGATGAATTGCCACACACAGTGTCTCCCAGCTATCCACATCATGTTCAGCCTCAAAGGTCTGTAACCAGAGTGCTGCATTTCCCACAAAATGCATTGTTGCAAAGCTTGCCCATGTTTCATGTTCCACGCCGTACAACGCAAAGTACTTCTCACACACTGTTTTCCACCATTTGGGATTCTCTCCATCAAACCGAGGAAAATCAGTCTTCGGTGGTCGTGTTCGATGATGACCACCGCGAGATGTTTGATACCCACTGTCATCAAATGCACCAGAACCATCACCGAGATCAAAATTCACCGGTGTATGTGGAAATTCCCTTCTGGAGCTACCTCTGTTAGGAAGTGTGACCTTCAGTGCTGTGGTCAAACTGCGTGGATCGATCTCATCGCCGTTTGCCATTGGGGTACGAGCATGAGCCGATGTTGGTCGCGCAGCCTCCAGAGTCTCCAGGTGAGCGCCCACTGTGTCCAGTGTTTGCTGAATCTCCTTGATCGACTCATCCACCTGAGGAACCCAGATATTCAGTCCCCTGAGCGTATCGTTGATTGCCTTGAGGGTGTCCCTTGTATCCGCACCTTGCTTGTGCAATTCGTCCCCCTGTTTCTTCAAAGCAGTGAGATCTGCCTGTACCTTCTCCATCGCCACCTGCTCCGCTGACTCCCACACCGCCGATCCCGGGACCAGAGTGAGCCGCCGCCGAAATAACTCGGCACCGATGACGCACGGATCCACCGCGACACCGGGATTTCACCACCCACAGTGATGATCTGTGAGCAACCGTGCCGCCGCCGTGAGATCTGCGTCCGAACAATCGCACCCGCTGCCACACGCCTCCGGTGATCGTCGGAATACGCCGAACGATCACTCTACACCGCGAGTTAAGATACGGAGATGGGATTTTACAGGATGTTGCCAAACCACTCCGCTCCGCTCTCGAATTCGCCTCCCACTCAGATCTAACTACGGAATCGATGGATTCCTTCTCCTCCTCACTTCTTGTGTGAATTTTCTTGAAAAATTTTGAGCGCAGATCCAGGATCTACTGCTCTGATACCATATGTCGCATCCCTCACTCTCGATTATGAATATTGATCACGGTACAAGGTTCCACAGCGTCGCGCTGGGAGGAAGAACTCGACGAACAAGTCGCGAGGAAGGAGGAGGAGAGAGAGTCAGCTGTCAAACGACAGGAAATATCTGTTTACACATGAATGAATGCCTCGATGGGACGGAACCTCGCCCTATAATAATCGTCGTCTTCACTTGTGGTGGGGCCTCTTGCCAGCCTCAGAGTTGGACTTCTTCTGGTCCATGACTTGTCGCTGCTTCTGCTTCTGTGGTGGTGCTTGCGGTAGTAGTAGGGTCATGACAGCGACGCATGGTTTCGAGAGGTGGAAGAACTTGTGTCATCACGGTATCACCGTACCAGGTGCTCGACCAGAATTTCATGAAGAAAATATGGGGTGTTCGACTCTATCGAGATGACAACTCGAGCATGAAACGAGCGAATTTTACAACCTAGACACATATGGATTTCTTTCTGAGACTTACCACAGCTCATATTTTATAAATAATTACGAAAAAATTCACGTGGTAGACACTTCTCCATGAAGCTTTTACAGAATTGACCAGATATGACCTATGCGAAAATGAGAAATGGGAAACCTACTGTACGTTGCAAATGATTATGTTGCTTTACAAAGGTTTATAGGTGCAAGTTATCTCTATGATTGTTTTTTAAATTTTTAGAAGATAAATACACAATATCAGATTTATCTTCATACCAACATTATATGCATTCAGCTGTTAAAAAATAACGTATGATAAAATATTGTCTGCGCATGTATGTTTGCGAAAGGATAAAAGCATCTACAAATTCCTGGTATGATATATGCATTGTATATACTATATGTGTGGACGGCGCACCTAAATCTTTTCGAGACTCTACGAGATTGGACTACCTCACCGCCACTTACACCCGACCAGCAATGCGAGTTGTGCGATGTACACCAAAACTGACACCACCTACTAAACATAGGATAAAGCCTTGTCGCGTGTACTGTTAACAGTGTTCAACATACTTTCCCAGTGACACTCATTCCCAACATGTGAGTATGGTACTCTGTTTCATAATCATGTTCTTGTCTATCGAGCAATATAAGGCCCACACAAGTTCTCAAGGAAAAACAACTCAATTTATGATAATAGTCTCTTTCAATTAAAGATGTGAATCACACCCACTCTATATCGGTACGTACATCAATAGTGGCCATAGATAATTGGTTGAAAACTGAGGAGAGCGAGCCTCAAGCGATAAGTATATAGTGAGGAAAATATGTGTCGTTGGGAACAAGTTGATGAGGTTGTACTTAGTAGGTGGAAGTATTTAAATCAATTTGTGAGGAACTAAATATTAAAACACGGTTCATGTTGAACTATTAGACACATGCTATTTACTAGACTAACCTTGGAGTAAGATACAACTGTCACCACAGGCATTTAGCAACATGAATGTACTTACAAAGTAGATAAAAGGTAATATGTGCATTTTATTATAAGTCACATGTATCGACAAACAATTTCAAGGTCATGTTTGCCTTGTATAAGTTTTCTCATCCACCATCTTATCTTTTGACTTCAGCTCTCTAAATAGTGTCGTAACACATCTCTCAAATACACTTCCAAGCAAGTGGGTTATTTGCTCGGAATTAATTTGCTACACTGTTATGTGATTTACTATGACTAACGGATATATAGCACATCACATCCTATTATCCCTACTAAGATAGACATAGAAAAGTAACAAAATCATAGAGTTCTCAAACTTTCCATCACTATCGAGTTGCTTACTACAAGTCTACTCCATCTAACACACACGTTCCCCCTCTCCAGGGCCCCTCTCGCGCCATAACATACTAGTATGATCAGAACATATATACAGGTAAGGGGTAATAATATGCATCAAAAAATACATCACACATACTGAAATTGCATCTCATATATATAAATCCACCATAGTGCAATACAAATAGTAGCATAATCATGCATGCATCCCATATGGTTCTAGACACGATAATACATAGAGAGAGTAGATCAAGATACTGTCCTAAACCCGTAGTCCAGGGGTGAACTACTCCCTTCTTATCATAACTAGGTAATTGCCCGTGCGTTGCTACAGGGAGACTCCCTTGAACCGTCCCGTGTTTTTGCAGGCTGGGTTTTTTATTGGTAGTGTGAAAAAAGAATTGAAACTTTGGTTAGTCAGATTTATATCACAAGGACCATAAAGTATAGTGCAGATGTTCATCAAGTCATCAATACAATCTAGCGCCCAAATAGAATGAAAACAACAGTGCATGTCACGCACATCAAAGATGAACTTTCTTTAGGAAGTGTCAGCTCAATGGTGAACAATTTTCAAAATGTCAAGAACAGTGAAAAATATCTTCCTTGTTTAGTTAACAGCCTTTGAAGAGTAAAAGTATACATAATATAGTTCAATAATGGTAACACTAATAAAGAACAATCATGAGGGCACCCATATTAGTATTATAAATAAAGCTTATTTTCACAACATCTATTACTGTTTGTTGGCATCCTCAAACAAAAAATATTATTCAGCTTATAATCCATTTTTTGGGGAAAAAAGGCCCTGTCTCTACATACAGCCCTGAAAATTCAGCTTAGAAACAGTGTACAACATATTATACAATGGCCTGAAGATTCAAATTTTCTAGAGCTAAAGCAGTAGGGTAATAGCCATGAACATGAGCTGAATTTGCACAAGTGTAGATGGGCCCAGATTATGAACGTCCGATATCCTGTTGAGCGCAATCATTAGCCACTCCATTGAGGTTCCTCTGAATATGATAGACAGCAGAGGCAAGTTCTTGAGTGAGCTTTCTTAGTGGGCGACGTAGCTTCTGATCTCCCATAGGACCTGAGGATCTGCAGTTGTAGTTGCCTTGCCGCTACCGCCTTTGCGAGCGAGAGACTACATGTGAGGAATATGATCTGCTGGAGCTGAAGGATATTTGCAACGTTTGCTGCCAACACAAGGGCAAAAGCTTCAGCATGAAATGGTGATGGTGTTAAGACTACTGAGCCTTGGACAAAGATAGAAGTGCTGCTGCTTCCTTTCTGAAATTGGCCGCAAATACCTAAAGAGAAGTATTTGACGCTGGTACTGGTGCCTTGCAAGTTTTCCAAGCAGCATCCGAGAATAGCCTGGATCCTCTGATTGTTAAATCAGTTTTAGTTGTGGATCCCTGCATAATAGAATCCTTTGGCTTGTCGTCCTGCATCTTGGAAGAATCATGTATATCAGAGGTAGAGAAATCACACATTTCAAGGTTAGACTTGATAGTTTTTGGAGCAATATTGATCTGATAAGAACTTCAGAAGCGCCCTCTTTCATGTTAAAACGGTGGTCATTTCTCGACTTCCATAGGCACCACATGAAGGTAAAAATGGATTGAAGAGTGGTGTGTAGGTGTCTAGAGGTTAGCAGGTTCAGAATTGAGTCAAGGAGGTAGTAGTTGCACTGAGATGCTGAAAACAGGGAATTGTCTGGAGTAGGAGGCTAGGAGCAGATCAAACCAAAATGACTTGAAGCAGAATGATAAAAAGACTGATTCAGCTTTCCATTCATTCTGTTTTCTCAAACACTTAATAAAGAAATCACATATCAACTACTACTGGGCTCTTCTTCCTGTGGAAGGTCACCATCTTGAACTTCACCTGCCGGTTCTTCATGTCCACCTTGTTGCCGCACAGGACAATCGGGATGTTCTCGCACACCCTGATTGCAAAAAATTATTTAGAACAGTTCAAGAGATGTGTCAGACCAATTTCGGACAATCGGTGAAATAAGAGCTATTTGTAAACTGAAGATATTCTCGAAGAGCAGAAATTTTACTTACAGATGTCCCTGTTCCAGTTGGGAACGTTCTTATGGATGCTGGGAGGTGACATCGAACATGATGACTGCAAACTGGCCATGGATGCTGAAAACAACAGGAAAATGTAAGAATACAAATTAATCTGTTGACATTAAAAGAACACACAATAAGGCATTACAAATTTTATCTAGCTCTATATTCATTTGGCAAAGCACACGATTTAAAATTACCTTAGTAAGAACATATTTCCCAACTACACCAGGCGCCTTTCGAGAAGCAAGTATTATTTGGTTAGCTGCGTCTATGCCCATGACTCGAGCTCCATCAAAAAAAAAATCATTCTGCAAAACATGGGTATCGGATTATACCTGAATCACTTTCCTGCTGCTCGCTCCTCTCTACTAAATCAGCACACGCATGCTACTCCTCTGACCTCTCCATCGCGAACCCGCACACCTGCTGCTCCATGCCCATTTGATCTTCTTCTTCACCTTGTATGCAACGCAGTGCCCATATTTATTTCCTCTATTGCGACGCTGACAACGATTCTGACAGAGAACGGTAGTCAAGCGGCAGTTGTGATCTCTTCGTCCCGCATCGACGCGTCCCCGCGCGCGCGTGACCTCTTCGTCCGTCCCCGCCCGAAGAACTCCGGCCGACCTCCCCTGCCATGCCACGGCCGCCACCTCCAGCGCCATGCCGCCTCCTGCCGTTTCCCCGACCGACACCGACGGTTTCCGACCCCGCCACCGTGTGCTCCAAGCCTCCTGCAGCCTGGCCGCCGCTCCTCGAGCTCGATGACTCCGTCCAGGCCCCGCGGCCGTCAGCCGGGGGCGCGCGCGTGTAACGCATCGACGCCTCGTTCGGCCTCCTCCTCGTCCAAGACTGAGCCGCGCCCGGCCTCCTGCTCGATCTGCTCGGTCACCAGATCCGTGCAGCGCTGCCTCGCCCGCGTGCGTCCCTGATGCCTCCATGTGCGCCGCCGACCTCCGGCCCTCAGATACATAGTGCCCGCCGTGGACCTTGGGCTGGGGAGGCAAGGGAGACTTCGAGGTTGAGGGCGCCGGCGGCATCGGCTGGGGAGGTGAGGGAGACGTCGAGGTCGAGGGCTCCGACGACATCGTCCGCCCGGGCGCCAGCGGCATCGGCTGGGGTTGCCATGCTGACAACCATCCCCTCCTTCAAGTCTTCAACGGCGAAGGCGACAGATCGAAGGCACGCGGCAGCAGTGCAGAGGCAGTGCTTGGATTGGGATTGCTCGACCGTCGAGGAAGGGGCTGGGGCGGCCGATGCTGGGAGAGTTTTTTTTTTAGATTAACCGATGCTGGGAGAGCTGTGCGTGGAAGGGACGGTGGCGGAGCGATTTGATACGCGAGGGAAGGTTTCTTTGGGCTTTGGCCCATGTGCGCGATCGGGATGGGCGGGGGCAGAAAATGGAGGCTTCACCGACCTATGTTGAACTCCCATTTAATAGTAAAGATTGCGATGAAGAACACGTTGGAGAGGTCGGAGGTGCAACCGAGGCAGACTCTGACAATGATCCCTCCAATCTTCGTCAGCGGCGAGGTTTCTCTCCGATGTTTTGCTATTTTGGTGATGGCCTCCTCTTTGGAAGCATTCTGAGGTTTAAACATGCGTGATCCATACAAACAAGTAGGCTTTGTGCTTTTGCAGATCAAATTCATTGATGAAGCAGTTCAGATCATCATCAGCGTGTGCGTTGAAGTGGTCGTTGCTTCGATTCTCCATGAAACGGGCGATACAGAAATTCCCAATTATCAGCCGCAGGTTGGTGCCCTGATCGATGAGCGACGGACCTCATCCTGGAACGCGACACGGTGCGAGCGATCGCAATGCGATTAGATGTTCGTGACAGCGAAGCGCGTACCGTCTGCGGTGTGCTCGAACATGAAAGAGGTGGATAACTCCATGATGCGGTCTTCGACATCGCTGGCAGGGACTAACTAGAGCAACGAGAAGCCAGAGTAAGAAAGGACGCCCCTTGTGTAAAGCAACAAGAAGCCTAGGTTATCCCAATGGAAATCCTAGGCACGAATCCCTCAAGTGAATGAGGGGAAATTGTAAATCGCCTTGGTAGACTTGTAGATCTTGGTCTTCTCCTTCGATTCTCCAAGTATGAGCATGATTGAGTGGTTGGAGTGGGAGATCTAGGAGGTTGAAGCTTTCATTAATGGAGGAGAGAGATTGATTGAAGCTTAGTCTTCTTTGGAGAAGAAGACCCCTTTAAATAGTACTCCTCCATAAATGGCCGTTGGAGGCAGAAACCCGTGCGCATCTGTAGTACCGAGCCAAACCCGGTAGTACCGACCCGCGTTGACTCGCGGTTGGCTCGTTGCCTCCAGCGTCCATACATGCTCGGTAGTGCAAAATCATTTAGCTACTAAAAACTAATGTTGTGCAAAATCATTTATGCTAAAATAATTTATAATGTGAATAGCTTGCATGTATGTATGAATATAATTTATAAATATGAAATCTCATTGATAAATGAATGTCTCGAATTGTGGATGATGTGGTGATGACATGGATAAATGAATGACTCAAAATAGTGGATGATATGAACGGACTCCTTGTATGTAGAGATAACTAATTTAATGCATGTTAGTGGGGTCTTGTCTTATAAGAAGTATGTATAGATTAGATAAATTAAACTTGAAGTTTGAAAATAAGTAAAAGCAACAAATGTACTAGTATAAGGTACAAAAATACCTATGTATTGTGAAGTATGATCATTTGTGGCTTGAGCATAGATAGAAAACTAGAAAGATACCCCGCGCGATGCAGCGTGAAACTTAAAAAAGTTATAGTATAAAAGAAAGAATATTTGATGCATGAAATGGAAAAAATTCTCGGAAATATGGAGGATTTGATTAGCCACAATATTCAAAATCTAAATCTAATTAATATGAAATTTTGTATATTTAACTGCTAAAAATTGATGTTGTGCAAATTGTATGGCTAAAAGAATTTATAATGTGATTAGCTTACATGTATGTATGAATATCATTAATAAATATGGAATATCATGAATAAATGAATGTCACAAATAGTGGATGATGTGGTGTTGACATGGATAAATGAACGGATCAAAATAGTGGATGTGGACACCTTGCATGTAGAGATAGACTAATTTAATGCGGGAATCTTTTTAAAAAATAAATATGTAAATGAAATGGGTATAAGAAGCATGAAATATTCAATAGTCAAGATGCAATTGATCACAATAGTCGAGACTAAATTTAATTCGTGTGAAATTGTTGAATATTTGAGGACTAAATATTTGTGATGTGGACAATTATATGGCTGAAGAAAGATGACATGGATATGTTGCATGAATATGTACTATTATTAATTATTGTTAGTGGAGATGACATGGATTATTGATTGGTTAAAATAGTGCGTGGTGTGGATAGCTTGCATGTTGAGATAGAAAAATAATTAATGATCTTAGTGGGGTTTTGCTTTATAAGAGGTATAGATAGATAGATAGATAGATAGATAGATAGATAGATAGATAGATATATAGATAGATAGATAGATAGATAGATGGTTGCCATACCAAAAGATACATTACAAGTGATTGTTCAACTTGTGTCATAGACTCTAATACGTAATCTCCACACATGTTACTGACAGCCATATAACATACACAGGTGAGTTTCTACTGAAACTCTTTTTCTCTATTATAAATCGTAGAGTATCTATATGTAATTCGTCTTTCTACGTAAAATCTACTTATCAAGTTGTTAATCCAATTTTGTACGCACTAATAATATAATATTCTGAAGTGGACTCTCTTTTTCATTATTAAATCATAGAGAACCCATATGCAATTTGTCTTTCTACACAAAATGTATTTAACAAGCTGTCACGTACAACTTTTAGCCCCTAATTATGATTATCTCACAACCGTTACCTCATTAGAAATATATCCACATTTCTACCCCTTTGTGGTGACTCCCTCAGAACATTTACCACATTTTATTGTTTTCCAAAATATAATGTTAGAAATTTTACACCATTTTGTTATTTTCAAAAACAGAATTGCTTGGTCCGCATGATAGGATGAGATGGTAGCTGGCAGTTAGAGGACTCACACACGTGTGCAAGAGGCATACACAATTATTGCAAATTCCCACAAATTTCTTCAAGTTTAGTCAAACTCTATGAAACCGTGTCAACTCTGTCGAGCATGTGCCGCTACTTGCATGCCTATGCCACATGATACACGCCTAGCAAATACTAGCATGAGTTGCCACCCTAGCCAGTTGTCGTTTTATCCCGACACTTCCGGCCAGCCTGTCAGTTTTCATAAAATAATAAAATAGGCTAAAACCCATCACAAGATTACAACTAAAGGTATGATGTGTTAACATTCTTAATTTTCAGAAGCTCGCAACTCAGAGGTAAAAATTGTAACTTATTCATAAAATTACATATAATGCAGACATTCCTCCTCATGTACATGTTGTAAATAAAGAGGTAACAACAAACATATAATCATTCCTCCATCACTTTGTACTTAATTATGTGTCTTGCAATCTTCTATTGTCCATGTTAGGTACACAATGGTCACTAGTAACAATTCCGTTCAACATACTTTTTCAATGTCACTCATTTCAAGCAAGTTGGTATGTGCCAATGATTCATAATCATCTCTTCCGAGCAGGATTCAGCCCACAGAAGACCTCTCAACAAAAAATGATTTTAGAAGATATTACCTATAAATAAAGATGTCAGTTGCACACACCCTATGTAGGCATAGTAAGAATTATAAGAACCTAGTGCACTTGCATTAAAACTTCAATACGAACATTAGAAACAGAAAATGAGAGAAGCTAGAGACATGGTTGTACTTGGTAGATGAAATTCTTTGTTCGGATGCCCACCCAGGACCTTACTGTAGGTACAAAACCCTCAATAAAAAAAGTTGGTACAAAAGATGATTAGATGAATAAAACAAAATTAAATATGTACCATCATCAATCAGTTAACAAAATCGCTAATTTATTTTAGCGATTAGACGCAGCGATCCGGCGAGTCACTGATCCACACCTGGATCAGCCGAAAAGGAGATGATATGTTGCGAGTTGCGACGCGGTTGGTGTGTCGCCTGACGCTGGCTGGCGGCGCCTGAGTCCAGCAAATAGGCTATTTGTTTTGACAGTACAGAGTACATGACTAGTAGGTCTTTTCTCCCACAAGCAGCGGCGGCGGAGAAAACTTGCCACCGAATATGAAAGTTTTGGAATTTATACTCTCAAATCGGCGCCTGATGATTTTGTGGCATGGGCTTATGAAAGTTTTGGAATTTATACTCTCAAATCGGCGTATCGTTCTCTAGTGACTCAAAAGAGCGGACTGCTCTAGAGGGAGGAATGAATACCGGCACCTCACAGACCGACAACCAGTTATGGATTTCTTTATGGAAACGAAAAGTTCAGCCTAAGGTTCGTGTTTTCTGGTGGAGGGTCCTTGTCGGGGGTTACCCACGGGTAGGGTAAAGATGAGGTAAAGACATGTAAGGTTAAGGCAGTAAGCTGTCCGAGGTAACGATTGAGCAAGGACGCAGGAGGCGTCATCCGACGTAAGGCGTACGTCTGAGGTATATTCTCCAAGGTATATCCTCCGAGATATCAACCTCGGGGTAGTCAGCTAGCTACCACAGGAATAAGGTATTCTCTACCGAGGTATAGGATCCGGAGTGTTATCCGAGGTTGGCAGCAAGGATCGAGGCATGTCAGAGAGGTCACGGGCGCCGCAGAGCTCATAGCCCGAGGCTTCAGAGGACGGCGAGGTCCGTCCACGGGTTTCCTGGAAGCTCGGGGGCCTAGGAGCTGACTCGGCTATTTCGGGAAAGGTCTACAGGCTAGACCTCGGCAGGCTACTGAAGTATGACCGGAAGAGGAAAGCTAGGCCTGGCTGGCCTGACAGTTCGGCCGTTGAGCTGGCAGGAGGCAGAGGCTTGTCTTCTACCTTTTGGCCATGCCATTGTCAGTTGTAGGCAGGGGTAAAAATGTACTTCGGCCTGTGTATATATGCGGCATCTCTACCTCCAGGGAGGAGGACGGCGAAACCCTAGCTCATTTCCCCCTTCATAGTTTCATCTTCCATCTAGAGCTCTAACTTGAGCAGCATCATACAGCTCGAGGAGCACCTTGTACCCGAGAACTACACTGATATATTGAGAGGAAAGGCAGGAGTAGGGGTTTTACTTCCTCACGAAGGCCCCGAACCTGGGTACATCGTGGTGTCTTTGTGGTTGCTTGTGTTCTTGCGGTTCTTGCTCTTGTTCTTCGTGTTCTTCGTGTGCGGTTCCACCGCACCAACCCTCTCCCGAATCCTCAAGCGTCCATTCGGCCCCAGAATAAGCCACCCCGTGGCATCTGCGTGATTCCCACCACGACAGTTGGCGCCCACCGTGAGGCTGATAGTGGCGTTTGCTGGATCAATTCGGATGGGACCTTCGTCATCAACGCGGGGACTCGACTTCGGCCTCGTCCCCGTTAGTTGACTCATTTTCGAGTTGGCTGCAGTGCGAATCTGAGGTGTTCTGTCCGAGGTGTTTTGTCCGGGCTGTTCTGTAATCCGAGGTGTTCTGTCTGAAGTGTTTTGGAATCCGAGGTGTTCTGAAGTCTGAGGTGTTCTGAAGTCCGAGGTATCCTGGGAGAATCCGAGTTAAGACTTGGAAATCCGAATTAATACTTCTCCAACAACCTGGCCTTGTAAGTATCATTTATGTGTCTTCACATGCTTCTAGATAGTCTCAAATAGTACTCGGGGACTGCCCCCTCGCTTTTTGTCTGTGTTCTACCCGGGACAAGATGTCTTGACCCGGGGACTGGACAACCAGTCTGTTGTACGCCTTCTCCTAGATAAGAAAAGTAACTCGGGGACTCGGTTGAAACCGAGTCTAGTTTTTTGTGCTTAGTATCTGCTGTTAAATTCGTTTTCTATCAAGTACTATAGCTAGTTTGCCTCGGTTAGTATAATTGTTGTTCCCGTCAAATATTCTTCATGATATCTCTGTTGGACTAACGTTGAAAGGTGACGTCGGTTTTGTTGAGAATGTTCGTCACTGGGGTATTCCAGAAATCCGAGGTGTATTGTAATCCGAGGTATATTGGAAATCCGGATCATAATGGAAATCCGGATCATAATGGAAATCCGGGTCATATTGGAAATCTGGGTTATAGTGGAAATCTAAGGTATCATGGTTATATTGGTTATCTCAAATTATCCAAGGTACCCTAGCATTATCAGTATTCTCTAAATCACCGTTTACTTCGGTTTACCACAGTATCACGGTATCATTCCCCATCCCGGATCGCCGTTTATTTCGGTTTGTCACAATATCATGACATCTTTCCATATCTCACATCGCTGTTTATTCCGTTTGCCAACGTATCATGGCATCATTTGCATACCAGATCTTTGTTTATGTTTGTTAGTCGGAGGCAACCTTTGAGATATATTTTCTCAGGTTATATGTCAGTCCAGCAGTAGCTGGAGACACTTATGTCGGTATACGCCCGGAGTGGCTAAAACCGACATGTGTGATATGCCCAGAGTGGCCGAGGTACCGAGACATGTGTGATATGCCCAGAGTGGCCGAGGTACCGAAACATGTGTGATATGCCCAGAGTGGCCGAGGTACCGAGACATGTGTGATATGCCAATGAGGCCGAGGTACCGAGACCTGTGTGATATGCCCAGAGTGGCCGAGGTACCGAGACATGTGTGATATGCCCAGAGTGGCCGAGGTACCGAGACATGTGTGATATGCCAATGAGGCCGAGGTACCGAGACATGTGTGATATGCCCAGAGTGGCCGAGGTACCGAGACATGTGTGATATGCCAATGAGGCCGAGGTACCGAGACATGTGTGATATGCCCAGAATGGCCGAGGTACCGAGACATGTGTGATATGCCAATGAGGCCGAGGTACCGAGACATGTGTGAAATGCCAATGAGGCCGAGGTACCGAGACTTTTCAGATACATACTTGCAGGTTTATGTCGGTCCAGCTTACGCTGGCGGCATCCAAGTTCGGTAAAAGCCAGGAGGGCTAACCGACGCTGGCGGCATCCAAGTTCGGTAAAAGCCAGGAGGGCTAACCGATGTTGGCGGCATCCGAGTTCGGTAAAAGCCAGGAGGGCTAACCGACGCTGGCGGCATCCAAGTTCGGTAAAAGTCAGGAGGGCTAACCGACGCTGGCGGCATCCCAGTTCGGTAAAAGCCAGGAGGGCTAACCGACGCTGGCGGCATCCAAGTTGGTAAAAGCCAGGAGGGCTAACCGACGCTGGCGGCATCCAAGTTCGGTAAAAGCCAGGAGGGCTAACCGACGCTGGCGGCATCCGAGTTCGGTAAAAGCCAGGAGGGCTAACCGACGCTGGCGGCATCTGAGTTCGGTAAAAGCCAGGAGGGCTAACCGACGATGGCGGCATTCGAGTTCGGTAAAGGCCAGGAGGGCTAACCGAAGCTGGCGGCATCCGAGTTCGGTAAAAGCCAGGAGGGCTAACCGACGCTGGCGGCATCCGAGTTTGGTAAAAGCCAGGAGGGCTAACCGATGCTGGCGACATCCGAGTTTGGTAAAAGCCAGGAGGGCTAACCGATGCTGGCGACATCCGAGTCTGGTAAAGGCCAGGAGGGCTGAGAACCGACATAAAATGGTGCTCATGCAGGCAACATATTTCCGGTGCAAATTGTCCATCTCGTTGTTGATTCGGGTGAGCTCGATCAACCGGATGTCGCATTTGGCCTGGAGGGCATGGCGAAGACGACCAAATTACAAAGGCGCCCACGCAGGCAAGAGGCTATGCATATGGAGATGTTTTGGTATGCTTATTTATTTTTGTAAGTCTGTGCGCGACTCTGCGAGTCCCCCACAGCCTCGGGGACTACTGTCGGGGGGTTACCCCCGGGTAGGGTAAAGATGAGGTAAAGACATGTAAGGTTAAGGCAGTAAGCTGTCCGAGGTAACGATTGAGCAAGGACGCAAGAGGCGTCATTCGACGTAAGGCGTACGTCTGAGGTATATTCTCCGAGGTATATCCTCCGAGATATCAACCTCGGGGTAGTCAGCTAGCTACCACAGGAATAAGGTATTCTCTACCGAGGTATAGGATCCGGAGTATTATCCGAGGTTGGCAGCAAGGATCGAGGCATGTCAGAGAGGTCACGGGCGCCGCAGAGCTCATAGCCCGAGGCTTCAGAGGACGGCGAGGTCCGTCCACGGGTTTCCCGGAAGCTCGGGGGCCTAGGAGCTGACTCGGCTATTTCGGGAAAGGTCTACAGGCTAGACCTCGGCAGGCTACTGAAGTATGACCGGAAGAGGAAAGCTAGGCCTGGCTGGCCTGACAGTTCGGCCGTTGAGCTGGCAGGAGGCAGAGGCTTGTCTTCTACCTTTTGGCCATGCCATTGTCAGTTGTAGGCAGGGGTAAAAATGTACTTCGGCCTGTGTATATATGCGGCATCTCTACCTCCAGGGAGGAGGACGGCGAAACCCTAGCTCATTTCCCCCTTCATAGTTTCATCTTCCATCTAGAGCTCTCACTTGAGCAGCATCATACAGCTCGAGGAGCACCTTGTACCCGAGAACTACACTGATATATTGAGAGAGGAAAGGCAGGAGTAGGGGTTTTACTTCCTCACGAAGGCCCCGAACCTGGGTACATCGTGGTGTCTTTGTGGTTGCTTGTGTTCTTGTGGTTCTTGCTCTTGTTCTTCGTGTTCTTCGTGTGCGGTTCCACCGCACCAACCCTCTCCCGAATCCTCAAGCGTCCATTCGGCCCCAGAATAAGCCACCCCGTGGCATCTGCGTGATTCCCACCACGACAGTCCTACAGGTAATTCTACCGGATGAATTTACACTGAAGAGAAGACATATCAAGGAGACTAGTACAAGCAATGTTTGCATGGCTACAGAGGAAGATTTGATGCATGCGCTCATTCACTGCTCTCATGCTCAAGCCTTCTGGAGAGAAGTTCATACATGGTTCAACTTCTGTTTGCCTCAACTACATCCGGATACCTGGCACGTGATATTTTATGTGATGACCGGTTTTCGGATCAGAAGAGGGCAGAAATTATCTCCGTCATGTGGTCTATCTGGCACTCTAGAAACAGATTGACTCATGATCGTGATGGTTTGGATCCAGTGTTCTTAGTCCGACGGATTAGGGAGGACCTCACACTTCTCGATATCCCAAGATAGCATGCTGCGATTCTTCCAGGACATGGATGGTGTCCACCAGACTCGGGCTGGATAAAGATAAATACCGACGGAGCCATTGATGTTGATCAAGGTAATGGTGGTGCGGGCGGGGTTGTTCGGTTGCCCTCGTCCTTTGTTGCTGCCTGGAGTAAACCTCTTCCCGGTGTCACGGAACCTCTCATCGCAGAGACCTTGGCAGTCAGGAAGGTGTCATCTTCGCCAAACTTCGTGGTTTCACGCATGTTGTGCTAGAAACAGACTGCCTCGATATAATCAATCTCTGGAACACTCGGAGCAATGACAGATCGGTTATTGCGCGCATCCTAGATGAAATTGGAGAGCTAGTTGCTTCTTTTACTCATTTTGTATTTCAACATGTTTATCGGAACGCCAATCAATCGGCTCACCTGTGCGCGCGTCATGCTCTGCCGCTGTAGGTAACTGATAGTTGGTTTACCGATGTACCCAGATTCCTGGTCACCAGTCTTTTGGCTGATGATCCGGGAACTTTCTTCGTTGAATAAAGCTCTCAGAATTACCCGCAAAAAAAAGACAAACGAGCGACGATGTTTTTCTTTCTTGATAACTAGCGATGCAATGTAATCGATTGATCGAGAGCCAGTACGGGGAACTGCCAGCGGCCCGGGTCAGCCCAGCTAGCCTACGCACCGGTGCGGGAGCTCCTTTAGGACGCTCGTTAGCGCCGCATACTATTAGCGACGCCTACGTGCATTCTGTTGTGGGCTGGCCCATTGGGCGTAGCTTGCTGGACCTCGTACGTTTCCATTATCCTTAGTTCACTGCTTCCTTTACTGCTTCCTGTCACGCTGCTTGTCGAATGTATACGTTCGTTCATGCTTCTTGTTTGCTTTCTTTCACGCTGCTTGTCGAATGTATACCTCGTACGTGCGCACGTTCGTTCCTGCACTGGGTTCCTGAGTCTGCTTCCTACATATGCACCATAAGAAATGAATTTTGAAAATGGTTGCCAATTTTAAAAATGGTTTCAAAATAATTTACACACGAAATATGTGTGCGTTCACGATTAGGTTCCATTTCCGTGATCGGTTTCGAGTTTCGTGGAATGTACCTTCTTAATTTTGGACCAAAGTTTTCAATATTTTTAGATGAATTTTGTTAAATTTGTCACACTCAGTTGACGGTTTCAAAATTCCTTTCACGGGTATATGAAACTCGCCGTTTTCCACAACTTTCGTGTTATAACTTTTTCGTTTCAACAAAGTTATGAATAGATCTTATAGGTATGTATGCATTTCGCCTCAACCTGTTGAGGATCATTTTCGTTTCAATTCCCGTTTTCCATTTTAAAAAATGAACCAAAAGTTTGGAACCATTTTAAAATTTTGAACCATTTTCAAAAATGAATAAATTTCAAATTTGGAATTTTTTTTAAATTTGGAACCATTTTAAATTCGGAACCATTTTTTAATTTAGAACTATTTTCAAAATTGAAACCAATTTTAATTTGGAACCATTTAAAATTCAAAACCATTTTTAGATTTGTAACCATTTATAAGTTTGGAACCATTTTAAAAAACGAACCATTTTAAAAAATGAAAAAATAAATAAATTTGGAACCATTTTAAATTTGGAACTATTTTAAAAAATGATCAATTTTCCAATTTGGAACCGTTTTTAAATTCGGAAGCATTTTTTAATTTGGAACCATTTTCAGAATGGAACCATTTTTAAATTTGGAACCATTTTTAAAAATTTGGAACCATTTTTTTAATTTGGAACCATTTTAAATTCGGAATGGAACCATTTTTAAATTTGGAACCATTTTAAATTCGGAACCATTTTCAAAATGGAACCATTTTAAATTTGGAACCATTTTAAATTCGGAACTATTTTCAAAATGGAACCATTTTTAAATTTGAAACCATTTTTAAATTTGGAACCATTTTAAAAAATGAACAAATTTAAAATGTGGAACCATTTTAAATTTGAACCATTTTCAAAATGGAATAATGTTTTTAATTTGGAACAATTTTAAATTTGGAACCATTTTAAAATTTGGAACCATTTTAAATTCGGAACCGTTTTCAAAATGGAACCATTTTTAAATTTGGAACCATTTTAAATTCAGAACCATTTTCAAAATGGAACCATTTTTAAATTTGGAACCATTTTAAATTCGGAACCATTTTCAAAATGGAACCATTTTAAATTTGGAACCATTTTTAAATTTGGAACCATTTTAAAAATGGAACCATTTTTAAATTTGGAACTATTTTCAAAATGGAACCATTTTCAAAAATTGAACAATTTTCTAACATGGAACCGTTTTTAAATTTGGAAGCATTTTTAAATTTGGAACTATTTTCGAAATGGAACCATTTTTAAATTTGGAACCATTTTAAAAATGGAACCATTTTCAAAAATGAACAATATTCAAATTTGAAACCATTTTTTATTTGGAACCATTTTAAATTCGGAACCATTTTTTATTTGGAACCATTTTTAAATTCCGAACCATTTTGAAAATGGAACCATTTTCAAATTTGGAACCATTTTAAATTCAGAACCATTTTTAAAATTGTATCATTTAAAAAATGGAACCATTTTTAAATTTGGAACCATTTTTAATTTTGGAACCATTTTAAATTCGGAACCATTTTTAAATTTAGAACCATTTTCAAAATGGAACCATTTTAAATTTGGAACCATTTTAAAAAATGAACAATTTTCTAATATGGAACCGTTTTTAAATTTGGAAGCATTTTTAAATTTGGAACCATTTTCAAAAATGAACAATTTTCTAATATGGAACCATTTTCAAATTTGGAAGCATTTTTAAATTTGGAACCATTTTCAAAATGGAACCATTTTTAAAATTTGGAACCATTTTCAAAATGGAACAATTTTCAAATTTGGAACCATTTTAAATTCTGAACCATTTTTAATTTGGAACCATTTTCAAAATGGAACAATTTTTAAATTTGGAACCATTTTAAATCCGGAACCATTTTCAAAATGGAACCATTTTAAAGTTGAAATTATTTTCAAAATGGAACCATTTTCAAATTTGAAACCATTTTTAAATTTGGAACCATTTTAAATTCAGAACCATTTTAAAAAATGGAACCATTTTCAAAATGGAACCATTTCTAAATTTGGAACCATTTTCAAAATGGAACCATTTTAAAATTTGGAATCATTTTTTATTTGGAACCATTTTAAACTTTTTTTTACATGAACGGTCTTAAAAAATAAAAAGTCCAGTACTACATCATAAGAACTTGAAAAAAAAGGGACAGTCATGACCACTAAGGTAGGAGACTTTTTTTTACATGAACGGTCTTACAAAATAAAAAGTTCAGTACTACATCATCAAGTACTCCTTAAAATTGCAATAAAACATATACATCAGCTAGTCATCACATCAGCTGATAAAAGCAAGCAGAATAACTGTTTACACAAAGTCCAATACTACATCATAAGAACTTGAAAAAAAAGGGACAGTCATGACCACTAAGGTAGGAGACTTTTTTTTTACATGAACGGTCTTACAAAATAAAAAGTTCAGTACTACATCATCAAGTACTCCTTAAAATTGCAATAAAACATATACATCAGCTAGTCATCACATCAGCTGATAAAAGCAAGCAGAATAACTGTTTACACAAAGCCGTGGAGGTCCACAACAGAAAAGCAATGAAGAGTCTAGCTTTTCTTTCGCTACAGTCAAACAGATACACCTCCAGCAAGCCGCGGCCGAGGAGTACGGATCTAAACATTCTCCTTACAGCATAACAAAACATAAAAAGGAACATAGCAAGCTAAGGCCTAAGCAGCAAGCACTGATGATGTACAGCTGCTGTCTCTAAGCTACTATTTACTCCTCGTCCTCCTGCGATAAGCCAGTCACAGAGATGTTAGCAACATACGTAAATTCCATCCACACTGCAGTGTGCAATCTACACAACCTACTGTGACGCATAAATTTTACATACCTCACCATCATCCTTGACGTCGGACTTGGACTTGTCAGAACCTTCTCCATCCTCCTCATCAGCATCAGTTTTGGCCTTCTTGGAGCTAGTGCTCTCCTGATAAAATTGAGCATGGAACATTGTTACCTCAAATCTGAAAAACCAGATGCAGTACAAGCTTAATGTCATGAAATTCATGGCAGGCAAAATTCTACCTTCTTGTTTACAGCCTTGGTCTCTTTGACCTCCTGCTTCTTGCCTCCGTACTTCGCCTTCTCCTAAACAAGGCATGCATTAATCAGTTTGAGATCAAACAATTTGCCTTTACTTACATCAACACGTGTAAAAATTACTACACACCCAAGTGAGACTCATTGAGGGTAAAGTATTTCCATGTTGCGTTAAAATTACTACACATGCAAGTGAGACTCGTTGAGGGTAAAGTATTTCCATGGTTGCGTTACTGCTCCCGCATGATTTTTCTGGAAAGCCAAGGAACACTGAAACGGAGATAGACAGTGCAATCATTTTGGGGGTAACGGAGGGCAGGCCGGAATGTTGGATAATAGCAAGGCTAGGATGTTGTACAACAGCGGCATTTTGGCAAAAATAACAGCACAGAGCAATTTCCCCCAATATTAATTACATGTAAGCATTACAAATCAGACAATCCTCATCCCACATACAGCGTCAAGCGACATTTTTGGGTATATCTAGTGTTATTTAGGCAAGTAGCGACAAAAATGACGGCGCGAGAGCAACCCTAACCCTAGATTAACCACATAAGCAGTGCAAAAATCACACAAACCTCATCGGACATGGTGCGCCACTTCTCCCCAGCAGCCTTGGCGACCTAGAAGCAAAACCACCAGCCAGAACAATCATGAGCCATCGTCCATACAAACGAAACCCTAGATGCAAACTAGGGTTTGGCTATGAGGAGGAACGAGCGGTGACTCACCCCGGCGATGGCCTTCGCCTCAGGGTGCTTCGCCATGTACTGAGGCTTGAACTCAGCCCTGCCGGAAAAGTTTTAAAAAATATATCAGAAGACGGAGACGCGTAGATCTGGAGGCAGGAGAGAGGGAGAGCGGGCTTACAGGAAGACGAAGAAGGGGGTGGGGGCGCGCTTCGGCTTGGCGACGCCGCCGGCGGCCGCCTTGTGCTTTCCGGAGGCCTTGAACCTACGGCGAGCCACCACAACGAACGGAGACCGGTTAGTCGGTGGAACGGCATGAAGAGAGCGCGCGGGGAGAGGGGGAACGGAGAGGAGGAGGGGGAGGGGACTTACGATGCGTCGCCGTTGGCCTTGGACCTCATGGTTGCAGGCGGGCGGGCGGGGAGCGGTGGCTAGGGCTCTGATGGGGAAGCGAAGGAAGAAGCGAAGAAGAAGCAGCAGCAGAAGGAAAACAGGCCGGCCCAGAAAACGCTTCGCGAACGAGCTCTTCAGGCGCCGCTTCGGTTTAGGGGCGCTAACGGGCGACAAATAGGAATTGTGCACCGGTGCTTGGACTGCAGTCTGCCAAGTTCATGGCTATATAGGCCTTTTTGGGCCCTCAAACCTTTGGGCCGGGCCGCACTGCTTCACTAGAGAAGATTGAAACTTTATATCCGAGCTGCAAATGACCGCACCAGCACAGACGGTTACTCTCTCAAAAGAAAAACAGTACAGACGGAGGGTCGGGCAAGGACTTCACGAGGACCGGCGTGGATCCCACCGCCGGAGAACATGGTCAACGGAGCCATGTCAAAGAATTCAAATATACCGACGATCGCGACTATGGTACGGTGATCCGACGGGACGTTCATGGGCGCGTTGTCGGTTGTCTTGTGTGGTGTCACCGACGCCGAATCCTTGGAGAACCTCTGAACCTGCATGTGGACCACAATCTTTTATGGTTCGGAGGGTGGTTGTACCCCCCAGCATAAAAGAGTTCAGACCTCAGATTTGATGCTGATATTTCTCATTTAGTCAGAATATTTTTTAGTGAGAGCCGATGTTTCCGTCGATAGTGAGACAGCCATGGTGTCTTCATCAATCTTAAAACCTGATCCACCGGCTCAGTCTCTCGAATGTACTCATAGAGGTAGAGTGTGCGTGCGTTCATAGAGGTGAGTGTATACGCATGTACATGAACGTCTACGTTGTACTGTGTTTCAAAAAAAAGACACTTAATCCTTTGAAGCTATGGATGCAAGGGAGGGGCTAGCTGTCGCGGCTGATCTTATCATGCAACGCATCAGGGTGGCGTCTGACTGCGGGAATGCAGTGCGCAGTTTACTGGGTGAAGGAAGAAGCACATATGGCCATATTGTTCAAGAGATCAAGCCAAGATCAAGAGATTTCAGTTTAGTCGAGTTTGTCCACGAGAGGACAACGGCGAATATAGATGCTCACAACCTGGCAAGGAGCTCCATTTGCCTTCCAGTAGGTAGTCTCGTATGGTTTATTTCTCCACCTAAGGTCCCTGTAACTTTTGATATGATACAAATAATTAATAAAAGGGGTGGAGAGTTCTCAAAAAAAAACTAGAGAGGAAGGAACACTTGGAGTAATTTACCATTTACTTTGCCTCACTAGTAGGCTACGCTTTTCCTCCAAGTTTCACACTTCAAACGCCGATTCTCAGAGTTAGAGGCGTCCATCCTCTCCTTTTACTAAAAGTTTCGGTTACAACTCGCAGTAGCGCCTTTACTCCTCTACGTTGTACCTCTTGTGGCCCTCGGATATGACTTCCAGCCCACACATTCAACCAACGAGCAACTTTAACTATAACACAACTATGATCATAACTCATAAGGGAAAACTTTATCAAAACAAGCAGCATTCTGCATCTTCCACGACGCTCATAAAACAGCTGCTACCCCTACTGAGACCACATTCCGCATACCGGAAGGGAAAAGGTATACCCAGTTAAATTAATCATATCAGTAATAAAATAAATCTATTCCTGGTGTCAAAAGCACACTCAACTACACTCCAAGCATAATTTGCCCGAGGAGAGTGTACAAACAAATGATCAAAGATTTCATCACTATTGCAAAACATACATCTAGTGTTTCCCTCCCTACCCCTTTGCTTCAAAGCATCTCTAGTAAGAATGCTCTTCTTAAGCCTAAGCCACAGGGGAAAAATGCTGGAACTTCAACAAACCAGAGTTTCTTAACAGAACATCTAGTTTGCTTTATCTTGAGAGATGTATATAAAGACTTCACCATAAAAATACCAGAAATACTTAGCATCCATTTACAACGATCTTTTTGCTAACTTAGAATCACCTCACCGCAAAGGTTCTACGATCATTCCACAAAACAGAAGTCTCACCAGCTAAAGTGTGTCTGAATGTTACACAAGACTAGCCATCAGTGAGCAATTGTTATCCCAGTAGTAAAACTTAAATTGTACACTATAGAGAATCTTTTACGTAAGAGGCTTATCCCCTACCCATAAATCTTCTCAGTATATAGTGTTAAGTCTATCACCCACCTATTTTTAGACATACTTATAATAGTACTTCTGACACCCAGAATGCTTTGGAAAAAATGAGATTGGTAGACTTCTTTTTAACTGCTACCAAAAAATTCCTACTGTAGTAATTTCTTAGTATTAGGGTCTGCCAAAGTCTCTCTTCATTTTCGAGTTTCCATAACCATTTACACAATAGGCAAATATTCACAACTCTTAGATCTACTGTACCCAAACCCCCTGGTTAATAGTTGACTAGATGATATTTATTTTCATTATCATTATCTTTCCACGGCCTTCTTTCCTAATTATATCATCTTTTCTCTACACCTCTAGGCAACTTAAATAAAGACATCATGTAAAACAGTACATTATTTAGACTACCTTTAATATATAAGAGCCAGCTTCTCCCTATAAGAAAGAAAACGACCTTGCCAAGTTACTAGTTTCCTTTCCATCTTTTCCTCAGCATTTTTCCCATCAACATTTCTCAGTCTAGTACTGTGAGCAGGAAGTGGAACACTTAGATATTTCATAAGTAATACACCTTCTACACAAGTATATATATCTCTACATCTTTCACTATTATTCTTAGCTTACCCAAAACAAACAATATCATTTTATGAAAATTAATCTTTAGTCCTGACAAATGTTCAAAGCAACATAACAAGTACTTCAAATTAATAGCATCAGATTCATCAGCTTCTAGGAAGAAAACTGTACTCACCCTTCTACTAATTTGTAACTATCCCTTTTATTAAGCTACTATCTTGAGCTCTTTAAACTAAAACCGGTAACACATCCACTGCTACGTCAAAGAGAAAACGAGACATCATGGATTCATGGGTGACACCAAATGGAACTTGAGCTACTGATGTTCACTCACTCCTGTCCTGCGTGACAACTGCTTCCCCGTCTTCTTCCTCCGGCTGCTGGTCCTTGCCTTGTCCATTGGCCTTGTCCTCCTTAGCCTTCTCCAGCGCCGCCACCAGCCCTCGGAGGCACGAGTCGGCGTCGTCGTCGGCGTTCTTGGGCGTGAGGTTCCCGGCGACGTCGGCCGGCGTCATGTCCACCTCCTGCAGCAGCGTGCCGATGGGGGCGAACAGCTTGTGCTCCTCCACGCCGAGGTAGGTCCTGGCGAGGAACTCGAACGCGGGGGCGCCGCAGTAGGACATCTCGATGTGCTTGTCCATCCGCCCCCGCGTTCGCCCCCATCGGCACGCGTCCCGGGAGGTGGTCTCGGCGAGGTAGGCCTTTACCTCCTGGTAGGCCTCGGCGCGGCTCATCAGCCACATGCCGTTGTACTCGGCGACCGTTACCGAGAGGTAGGGGTCGACGATGGCGGCGAAACGGCGCGCGTGCCTGCCGATGTGGCGCTTGAAGAAGTGCTGCAGCGGGAGGTGCTGCAGGTTCTGCCACACCACCGTCCACAGCACGGCGATCAGGCTCAGCACCACGCCCGAGTTGAGCCACAACCCGCCCCACAGTGCTCCGGCCGACTCCATCGGTCGCATCTCTCTCGAGCTAGTCGGCTAAGCAGTTGTGCGATGTGGTGCTTGGAGTGAAATGATATCCCAGGCCTCTGCCTTTATAGAGCGGTTGCAGAGTGCTGTACATCTCTGCCGTGCCTTCAGCACTACTGTAGTTCCATGCGGATGTGGTGGTCAAGGCCGCATCCAAACGGACGTACCGCGTGAAATTGTTTGAAAATAAAGATACGGTTTCATGGATATCACATTGTTTCCTGTTATGTGATGACAAACAATACAGACCTATAATTCTTACAATTGTTATGGTAAAAAGAATATTGCATATGGGAGTAACGTATTTTACCATCTTTAAATTACGAACGAATGACTACTATGTCATCTTCCAAAATAGGCATGTGTTGTTTGTACGTGTTATTAGATCCGTAGAGAAAACTGTAGTTTTTACGTGATGTTAGATTTGTATGTGGGTTAATTAATCTTGATAAAAATCGTGATGACCGTGATTTTTTTTGTGGGAATTTAGTGGCATGTGCTTTTAAGTTGTTTTCCTTGCACCATAGGAAAGACACACAAAATATTCTGATGACGTCTATCATAACAATTACTGAAAATTAAAATTGTACTACCACCATCTTGAAATATAAAACGTTTTGGTAGGTTAGTTTAGCCTACCAAAACGTCTTGTATTCTGGGACAGAGGAAGTACATGTTTAGGTCCTCAAAATAAAATATTAGGCTGGTCACAATGGACAGTAACTTAGACTAGTAACATATATATGTTACTAGTCTATGTTACTACTTCTACAATGAGGAGTAACCACCGCTAGAAAAATGGTCTATGGTCCCGGTTCGGCTGGGCCATCAGTCCCGGTTGCCCAACCGGGACTAGCCAATCGGGACTAATGCTAGTCCCGGTTGGGCCACGAGCCGGGACCAATGGGTGCCCACGTGGCCAGTTCTGACTGGGCGTGGGGGAGACTCATTGTTACGAATCGGGACCAATGAGTTTTTTTTTGTATTTAGGGTTTAGGGTCTCCCTCTGGCCGGTGCCCCCTCTCGCCGGTGCCCCTCTCCCTCTTGCCGGTGCCTCCGTCGTTTCCCCCTTCTTCGCATCGCCGACGTGCTCTACATCGTTTCCGTACGCATATTATACGCTCTACTATATACACAGTACACGTTGATGCATATATAATTAATATTCGATCTCTTGCGAGAATACAACTATTTAATTACATGGAGATAGATCACATATGTAGTTCATCGTCTGAAGCATAATGTTCTCCCCTTTCATCGATGACCTCTCTAAGCAGAAATCCCGCCAATTCCTTTTGAATTGCTCGTATGCGCCGTTCTGGGTCGAGCTTCTCCCGCATTTTGCTCAAAGAAGTTGTTCTCCGCTCAGAGGTCAACTCGCGAATGAACTCGCAAACGTAGAATCCACATAAATTACTCCCCGGTGGCTGCTGCGGACTTTTCACCGATATATAAGTTAGCTCATCTTTGAATGGACCTTCTACATTCTGTTTGAATAGTGTCCAACACCTGTTTTGGCCCAAAAAATGAACAAATGAGTTATTAATTACTTGATATCAGGAAACGAACGAA
The DNA here is from genome assembly GCA_947311845.1 of Poa pratensis. Classification (NCBI taxonomy): domain Eukaryota; kingdom Viridiplantae; phylum Streptophyta; class Magnoliopsida; order Poales; family Poaceae; genus Poa; species Poa pratensis. Next base: position 30,463,911 of record CAMZMU010000115.1, read on the forward strand.
AGAGGCCGATATATAAGTTGGATTAGGTCCAATCGGTACGACATAGCCGACCGCCACCTTCATGGTTAAGTTAAAAACTTTCACATGCATCTCACAAGGTGTGCTCTCGGTGATATCATCCACTGGGTGGCGACGAAGTGGAGCCACCGTCACTGCATCATCAGTACCATCCAGCAGCTCCGTGGAAGCCACGCTGCTTTTTCGATTCGATGGGCCGCCGGTACCATCGCATGCAGCTTCTACCATGTGCCGCTGAGATTGGCCGCTAGTACCTTGCTGGCTAAGTGCGGCAATTTGATCCTTCTGCCGCTTTAATTCTTCTTCTATATTACGCAGCCGGTCTGCAGCAGCGCGTGCTTCCATTGCCTCCCTTTCCTTTCTCCTCTGATGGCTTCTATCGGGAAATTTCTTCCTGTGCTCGGGAATCGCAATTGTCTTGGGCTTGGAGCCTGGTACGCCTCGTAACCGTCCGTCGTGTTCCTTATTCCCAAGGGCACGTGTGAGCTCGTCATCCTCTCTATCGGGAATGAACCGTCCCTCTGCAACATCCTTTACTGCATTTCTAATGCCTTCGATGGGTAGTAGGGGATTATCTTTGTGTCTTCTGTTATATATGCACTTCCCTTCTGCGTCCAACGTGCCCCCATGCCCGTAAAACCAATTTCTTGCCCGTTCGATCCATGCGAGTGGCTCTGGAGTGATCCCTTTAGCCAGCAGGTCCGCCTCAAGTTTCTCCCACTTAGGCATGCTAAAAGCGTAGCCACCAGCCCCCATAGTATGGTGGTAGATCTTTTTAGCAGCATTTTCCTTATTTTTTGCAGACTTTTCCTGAACTTCCTCCGATTTTTTGTAAGCCACAAATTCTTCCCAGTCGTCCCTTATCTTCTCATACCCTTTATCGAAGTCCGGAGTCTTATTTTTCGTGACAAACTCGTTGTTCAATATTTTCTTCCAGTTCTTGAATAGCTCGGCCATCTTCTTAAGAGCCTAGTCCCTGACTTTTTGCTCCATGTTTTTCCGGGCAATCTTTTCTGCCTCATTTGGATCCTCCTCATCTGGATCCACCTCTGGCGCCGGCAGGGTGAAATTAAGCATGAGCTTTCTCCAAAGTCTTTCTTTGCCCACCTCGCCGACATATCTTACTCCTCCCTCATTTGGCTGATGCCATTCTCGAACGGTGATCGGGATGTAGTCCCTAACAAGAACTCCGCATTGTTTTACCATTTTATTTTTAACACCAGGGGAGCAGTCGGTGTGCCGTCTTCAGCGACTTTTTCGATCCTGTACCTTTCTTGGTCGCCCAACTTTTTGGCTGGGCCTCGTTTTGTCCTTACAGAAGATTTGCTCGATCCGGAGGGCTAAAAGAAAAAAGAGCGTTAATATATGTATATAGACAACAGAGGCTTAATTAATACAATCTTAGGCTTCATTAATATATGTATATGCACCTCGCCGGAGTTTGCAACATTTAATGTTCCACCGGAGCCTTCGGCTTCTCCCTCGCCGACTTCTCCCTCACACCAGCCGTCGGGTTCTACCTCACCAGAGCCGTCTCTTCGGTTGAGAGACTCATCTCCCTCACCGGAGTTGTTCAAAAACTGCAAGGTGACATCGCCAACATCTTCCGGCCCGCGGATTATATCCTCGAGGATGTTTTCCTGATTTTCGTCTCGTTCCATAGTTTCTGCAAATTAAGAACAATGCACAAAACTTTATTTGGGTAACTTGTTCCATATGTCAAGATACATCTACACAATTTTTGACTTGCCCAAAAACCTAAAATAAAATACTCTTTTATTTATTTTCAGAAAATCCCCTTTTCTTAGGTTTACAAAGGAGCTACCTTTTTCATACCTCAGAAAATTCACTAAAAATTAGGGAATGATCCTCATTACTTGTAGAACCCAAATAATTTGGACATTTTTGCCCTTTTGTTTTCAGTACAAAAACTAAGAAAATAAGAAAAGGCCATAAAAAATAATGCAAACACTTGGCAACCTTTTTATTCAGTGCCTAGGACCATATGTGCACACACACTAGGGAGATAAGCCACAGGAAAATTCAAATTTAATTAGGACAAGTACAAATTAGAAACTTCACAATTTGATTTTTGTGTGTAACATACACAATATCATCTCATTTGCAAGAACAAATTAGAAACTTCATATGCTGCCTTATAATCTCATTTGCAAGAGCACCTCGGGCGGGGAGCGGCAGAGCACCTCGGGCGGGGATTCTTGGGCGCGACGGCGAACTCGGAGACCCTAAACCCTAAACCATCAAGAAATTAAAGCCATTAAGCTCAAGAACATAAGACTCAAGCTAAAATATACTGAAAAGCATGTATTACCACTTCAAAATCATTTGCAAAGCTAAAATTAAAATTAACATCAATATATAGCAAAACTAAAATTAACATCAATATATAGCAAAACTAAAACTAACACTAACAAAACTAATTCTAGCAAATGGCTAACAGAAAATGGCTAACAAAAAATAGCTAAAACCTAGCAACTAACACTAACAAATGGCTAACAAAAAATCATATACAACTAACCTAGCAATTTCTATAACCTAACAATTTCTATAACCTAACAATTTCTAAACATATTAATCATTTTAATCTACAATGCTACAATTTTAATCTAATTACTTTTAACCTTGAGTAGCAAAATTATGAACACTTTAATCTACAATCTACAATGTTAGCAAAATTATGAACACTTTAATCTACACATTTTAATCTACAATCTACAAAGCTATAAATTTCTAAACATTTTAATCTACAATGCAAAATTTCTAAACATTTTAATCTACAATGCAAAATTTCTAAATATTTTAATCTACAATTTTAATGTACAATCTACAATGCAAAATTATGAATCTACACATTTTAATCTACAATCTACAATGCTATAAATTTCTAAACATTTTAATCTACAATGCAAAATTTCTAAACATTTTAATCTACAATTTTAATCTACAATCTACAATGCAAAATTATGAACAAAAAAGCACTCACCTTGAGTAGCTACGGCCGGCGGTGGTGGTGGAGCGCGCCGGTGGTGGTGGAGCGCGCCGGTGCAGGGTGGCGTCGTCTGGACGGCCGGATTAGCCGCGCCGGTGAGAAGGGGCGAGCTTCGGGCCGGCGAGCAAGAGGGAGGCGCGGCGGCGGCTCCGCGGCCGGTCAATCCGCGCGGCGGAGGAGGTGGAGGGCGGGGCCGCGCCGGAGCAGGGTGGCGGCAGAGGTGGAGGGCGGGGCCGCACCGGAGCAGGGTGATGGCAGAGGTGGAGGGCGGGGCCGCGCCGGAGATCGAAAAATCGCCGGAGCAGGGCTTCGCCAGAGCACTTCTCTCGTCGGGGGAACTGCGGCAGAGGTGGAAGAAGAGGAAAGGCACGGGCGTTATAAACAAAAGGCCTTTGGTCCCGGTTGTTCTTACCAACCGGGACGAAAGGGTCTTTGGTCCCGGTTTGTAAGAACAACCGGGACCAAAGGTCAAATTTTGGGCCGCTTGAAGTTCGCGCAATTTTGGGCCGCTTTTAGTCCCGGTTCGAGGCTGGAACCGGGACTAAATGGGCTTTTCGATTTTTTTGTTTTCTTTTATATAATTTCCAGGAAATGATTTAAACTTGTAAAATCAATAACTTTTAATCTGTTTATCAGAAAATTATGATTAATATATCAAAATGCTAAGAAAAATGAACCCCATCTATTTATATGTCTATTATTATAAATCCAAATAATACAATAATATGTTTATTATTATCAGAAAAAATAAGGAATCTGAATATATCATCCATACATCTGTTTGCATCATGTATCAACTGTGCCATTTTCAATTCAAAAATGCATTAACTCATATCTTTTGCATACTTTATTATTGTCATTTTCAATTTGAATCTCACTAAACTTTCAAACTATTAACCATTTTGCCATTTTGAATTAAAAAATGCATTAACTTTTATCTTTTGCATAACTAACTCAAAACCAGATTACTTATTCAGATGCTAAAGATCATTAGTTGGAAATGCAGAGATAAATAATACATTTTACACGATCGTCGTCGTAGCTAGACCAGCATTAGGGAATGACAACAATCTTGGGTACATAGATGAACCATTTGTCCTAACCAATGATGTGGCTCAGGTTAGTCATACTCCTGCCTAGGCCTATAATACACATCCTCGTAGTCGTCGTAGTCGCCGCTGTCGTCGTCGCTGTCGTCGGACGGCCGTGATGTAATCGTTGACGGGGGTTGTCGCCTGGACTGTAATTGAGGGTAGCACAGGCGGGGGTTATCGCCGGCCGTGATGTAGTCCATGACCCTCTTGAGAGTCCGGCCGGCCCACCACAGCCGACGGCCGGCCTCGTTGAAGTTCGAAGGACGCAGGCGGTCCTCCTCGTACCTGGCGAGCGCCTTCTCACGCCTTTCGATGAAGAAGGCGTCCAAGTTGGGCGATAGTCTGGATGCCAGCGGGAATCCATCCGCTGCTCCGGAGTGAGCTCGAGGTAGTAGTGGTTCGTGATGGCCGCCCGGCACGCCAAACCTTGAGGGACAGGAGGGACCGGCATGCCTCCGGTGCTCAGCCTCCAGCCGGCGGGGACGTCGTAGCCGGGCGGGCAGGGGTAGTTCGAGGCGCAAAGCGCCTCCGCCTCTGAGTAGGTTAGAGTACGTGGAAGCCATGGGAGAGCGATGAGGTTGCAGATATGAGTTTAGATGTGCTATGCCAATGGATGCCATGCATGACTACATATATATAGTGGGAATCCCACCAATAAGGAAGAAGCACACGGATCGTGTGTTTCTTTCGAGCGCTTGTGAGCCGTTGGATCAGGGGTGTGTTTCTTTTGAAGGCTTGTGAGCTGTTGGATATCACTTTGTGAGCCACCACCCGTGACTAAAGGGAATCCCACCAATAAGGAAGAAGCACACGGATCGTGTGTTTCTTTCAAGCGCTTATGAGACGTTGGATCTGGGGTGTGTTTCTTTTGAGATATTGTGAGCTGTTGGATCAGCAGTATCACGACCACTTCGTGAGCCACATCAAGGTTTAATACATTACATAGAATGCATTACATAAAAGGTTTAATACATTATTACACATGATCCAACGTCTCACAAGCGCTTGAAAGAAACACACCCCTGATCCAACATCACCAACATTATTCTACATAAACGGACTTGCTGGCTCGAAGGCCGTAGGATTAGGGGGAACGGCGGGAGGAGCCAGCCCCGTGGGCGGCCACCCGGTTCTCGCACGCACGTTTGCGGCGGAGGGCAAGATCCATGGAGGATGAGTCTTTCAGCGCCCAATCCAGCTCGGAAGCCTCCTTCGCCTTGAGCTGGTAGGCAGTCTTGGCTCGCTGGATAGGGTAGTTGCGGACAGACTGGAAGGAGGCTTCCATGGCCTCCTGTATCTGCAACCCACAACCCTCTTCCCCGTTGTCGCTCCAGTCAAAGTCGTCCGTCCTCCTCCTCCTGCGGGAGGAGCGGCGGCGCCTGGTGGAGGTGCAGCGGCGCCTGGTGGAGCAGGAGGCCGGTAGCTGGGCATTCCTCTCCAAGCCGGGCTCGTGGGCATACGGCAGGATAGGCTCCCGCGGTTGTGCCCAAGCGCGCTCTGCCGAGCACGCTCGACCTCGTCCAGAAGGCGCTGCGGCGGCGTGGCGGATCCATCTCGTGGAGACGATGCGTTCGTGGCTAGGAATGGTGGATTAGGGTTTACCCCGTCGGCGACAATATATAAAGACCTCCAGGGCAGCGCTGGGCGAGGACACGTGTCGTGACCGCAAAGCCTGCCACACCAACCGGGACTAAAGAAGCACACGGATCGTGTGTTTCTTTCAAGCGCTTGTGAGACGTTGGATCAGGGGTGTGTTTCTTTTGAGGGATTGTGAGCTGTTGGATCAGCAGTATCACGACCACTTCGTGAGCCACATGACCCGGTTGGTGTTACCAACCGGGACTAAAGAAGCACACGGATCGTGTGTTTCTTTCGAGTGCTTGTGAGCCGTTGGATCAGGGGTGTGTTTCTTTTGAGGGCTTGTGAGCCGTTGGATCAGGGGTGTGTTTCTAGTCCCAGGCCGTGATACCACGGGACTAAAGGGGCCACGACCCTATATATAGCCCACCTCTCGGACATGTTTGGCACTCACTCTTTACTCATTGTAGTTCATTTTGTAAACAAAGCATTCGGACTCCCTGCATACGCCCAAACGCTGCATTTTGATATGCGGGCACTCACGAGCCAGCGTTGGGCTGTATGCAGGAGAAACCGTGTGTTTTGTTCTATATAGAAAATCCTTCAGTTCGTCGACCGAATACAAAATCCCCAAGGTGCTGCCCTCTCCCTCCCCTACCTAGGTGTTTGATCAAATTCCCCACTCATTTTTTCAGATCTCGGCGACGATGTCCGGCCTGTTGGATGCGAGGGGCGATGTCCGGACTGGGCTCCGCCGGGCTGGCACTGGGAGGTGGTATCTTCCGGACGCGTAGCTTGGTGAGGAATCGGGTGACGTCGTCGACCCGGATCTTGTTTGGTGGAAGTGCGTGGGCCACACTCGGTGCAGAGGGAGCCGCCCCCGAGGAGGTGGTACGTCGCCGTATCAGGGAGGAGGACGAGCACGTCAATCGCTATGTATTTATGTTGGATACGCCAGCGGTGTATAACAGTAGATGGATGGTTCTTCATAGGGATCCTTCTCACGTGAGTATTGACCCTGTGATGGTTCCTGCTCTTTGGGTGCGCAGCGCCGGCCGCTCAGCACCCCGTGGCTTAGGACCCGAAAAAGTTAGTGATATTATTCGTGATGTATTATGGTTAAATAAAAATGGACCCGAGCTATGTATTATGGTTTTCACCACATAAAGGTTTAATACATTACTACACATCACATAAAGGTTTAATACATTACATTGATTTACATAAATGCCATGAACCCTTCTTCGCGTATGTCCCTGGCCTATGATCGCTTCGGCCGTAACCATGGAGCATCTTCATTATTTAACGGGATGCTTGGGTCAGTTTTCACTGTGAAGGGCGGAATTTCATCAAACTTATCATAATCTGCTGACATGTCTGTCTTGTCCTCGACTCCCACGATGTTTCTTTTCCCTGAAAGAACTATGTGACGCTTTGGCTCATCGTCTGATGTATTCGTTTGCTTATTTTTTTCTTTTTTTCGGTCTGGAGGACATGTCCTTCACATAGAAAACCTGAGCCACATCATTGGCTAGGACGAATGGTTCGTTCCTGTAACAACCAAGATTCTTGAGATCCACTGTTGTCATTCCGTACAGCTGGTCTACCTTTATCCCTTCTCCATTCATGTTGACCCAACTGCACCGAAACAAAGGGACCTTAAAAGTAGGTCCATAGTCAAGTTCCCATATCTCCTCTATGTAACCATAGTATGTGTCCTTTTGCCCATTCTCGTTTTGCATCAAAGCGGACACCACTGTTTGGTTGGTGCTCTTTTTATCTTGGGCGATCGTGTAAAATGTATTCCCATTTATCTCGTACCCTTGGAAATTCAATACAGTCGAAGATGGTGACGCGGCCAACAAGTAGAGCTGATCTCCGACAGTGGTGTCATTCATGAGCTGTAATCGCAACCAACTGCCGAAAGTCTCCATGTGTTTTTCTTTAATCCAGGAGTCATCCTCCCCGGGTTCTTGGAGCGTACATAATTCTTGTGTTCCTCGATATACGGAGCCACGAAGGTGGAACTTTGTAGAACTGTGTAGTGTGCTTGAGTTAAAGAATGCCCGTCCCTACATATCAGTGCTTTCTTTCCTAGCGTGCCTTTTCCACTCAGTCTCCCCTCATGCCGCGATTCAGGAACACCAATCGGCTTAAGGTCAGGAATAAAGTCAACACAGAACTCAATGACCTCTCTGTTCCATAGCCCTTTGAGATGCTTCCTTCTGGCCTAGCACGGTTATGAACATATTTCTTCAAGACTCCCATGAACCTCTCGAAGGGGAACATATTGTGTAGAAATACAGGACCGAGAATGGCAATCTCGTCGACTAGGTGAACCAGGAGATGCGTCATAATATTGAAGAATGATGGGGGGAACACCAACTCGAAGCTGACAAGACATTGGACCACAGCCTTCTGTAAACTTGGTAGAGTTACTGGATCGATGACCTTCTGAGATATTGCATTGAGGAATGCACATAGCTTCACAATGGGTACTCGAACATTTTCCGGTAGAAGCCCCCTCAATGCAACCGGAAGCAACTGCGTCATAATCACGTGGCAATCATGAGACTTCAGGTTCTGGAATTTTTTCTCTGCCATATTTATTATTCCCTTTATATTTGACGAGAAGCCAGCCGGGACCTTGATACTGCTCAGGCATTCAAAAAAGATTTCCTTCTCTGCTTTGGTAAGAGCGTAGCTGCTTAAGTATTGACGCCCTTTATCCGTCTGCTTGTTGTATGGGTCTTTCATACGTTGCTGGTCCTCCCGTGCTTCTGGTGTATCTTTTGTCTTCCCATACACGCCCAGGAAGCCTAGCAGGTTCACGCAAAGATTCTTCGTCACGTGCATCACGTCGATTGAAGACCGGACCTCTAGGACTTTCCAATAGGGTAGCTCCCAAATATAGATTTCTTCTTCCATATGGGTACGTGGTTGTCAGCGTCATTCGGAACAGATAGACTGCCAGGACCCTTTCCAAAGATTACTTCTAAATCCTTGACCATGTCATATATAACATCACCATCAGGGAGGTTAGGCTTCTTCCGGCGATCTGCCTCACCGTTGAAATGCTTGCCTTTCTTTCTTACGGCATGACTGTTCGGAAGAAATCGACGATGCCCCAGGTACACATTCTTGTTTCCCAAATGTATACTTTCAGTCTTATCTAAACAGTGCGTGCATGCATTGTATCCCTTGTTTGACTGTCCTGAAATGTTACTAAGAGCAGGCCAATCATTGATGGTTACGAACAACAACGCTCGTAGGTCAAATTCCTGTTGTTTGTGCTCATCCCACACACGTACACCTGGTTCGGACCACAACTGCAAAAGTTCATCAACTAATGGCCTTAGGTACACATCAATGTCGTTGCCGGGTTGCTTCGGGCCTTGGATGAGCACTGGCATCATAATGAACTTCCGCTTCATGCACAACCAAGGAGGAAGGTTGTAGATACATAGAGTCACGGGCCAAGTGCTATGACTGGAGCTCTGCTCCCCAAAAGGATTAAAGCCATCTGTACTTAGACCAAATCTTAAGTTCCTTGCGTCATCTGAAAATGTCGGGAACTCTCTGTCGATTTTTCTCCACTGGGACCCATCGGCGGGGTGTCTCAACTTCCCGTCTTTCTTACGCTCTTCTTTGTGCCATCGCAACAACCTGGCATGCTCTTTGTTTCTGAACAGACGTTTCAACCGTGGTATTATAGGAGCATACCACATCACCTTAGCAGGAACCCTCTTCCGGGGGGCTCGTCATCGCCCTCAACATCACCAGGGTCATCTTGTCTGATCTTGTACCGCAGTGCATTGCATACCGGGCATTTATCCATATTCTCGTACTCCTCACCGCGGTACAGGATGCAGTCATTAATGCATGCATGTATCTTCTGCACATCTAATCCTAGAGGGCAGATAGCCTTCTTTGCTTCGTATGTAGTCTCGGGCAATTCGTTATCCTTTGGAAGCTTCGGCTTCATTATTTTCAGTAACTTCTCAAATCCCTTGTCAGAACAACCAGTCTCTGCCTTCCATTTCAGCAGTTCCAGTGTGGTACCGAGCTTTGTGCTGCCATCTTCGCAATTTGGGTACAGCAACTTTTTGTGATCCTCTAGCATGGCCTCCAACTTTAGCTTCTCCTTTTCTGTATCGCATTCTCGCTTTGCATCAGAAATGACCCCACCAAGACCATCAGCGGGCTCATCTGATGCCCGATGTTCACCTCCTTCTTCTTCAACGTCTTCCATTACAGTATCACCGCATTCCTCAGGGAACATAGGATAGTTGTCATCATCCTCCTCTTCTTCATTGTCTTCCATCCTAACCCCTCTTTCTCCGTGCTTGGTCCAACAATTATAGCTGGGCATGAAACCTCTCCGAAGCACGTGGTCTTGAATTTTTCGGGTTAGAGTACTCCCTGACGTTCCGACACTTCTCACATGGACAAGGCATAAAATTATCCACTTTGTTTGCCTCAGCCACTTCGAGAAATTTATGCAGGCCTGCAATAAACTCGGAACTGCGTCGTTTGCCATACATTGCTAGCGCTAAGTTGACGAGGGAATATCTCCCCGGCAACAGCGCCAGAAACTATGCTTGATGCGTGTAACGTCACACGTCAGTTGGAAACCCCAAGAGGAAGGTATGATGAGTGCAGCAGCAAGTTTTCCCTCAGTATGAAACCAAGGTTTATCGAACCAGTAGGAAAACGAGGTTGCTTCGAAGGTGTTGGTGAAGGAGTGTAGTGCGGCGCAACACCAGGGATTCCGGTGCCAACGTGAAACCTGCACAACACAATCAAATTACTTTGCCCCAACTTAACAGTGAGGTTGTCAATCTCACCGGCTTGCTGAAAACAAAGGGTTAAACGTATCGTATGGAAGATGATGTTTGTTTGCATAAAACAGTAGAGAATAATGATTGCAGTAGATTGTATTTCAGATGTAAAAGAATGAACCGGGGTCCACAGTTCATTAGTGGTGTCTCTCCAATAAGATAACTAACATGCTGGGTAAACAAATTACAGCTGGGCAATTGACAATTGATAAGTGCATATAACATGCATGTGCGAGTTGTGGTGTCTACTATGAGATTCATTTGGGCATTACGACAAAGTACATAGACCGCTATCCAGCATGCATCTATGCCTAAATAGTCCACCTTCCGGTTAACATCCGTACCCCTTCCAGTATTAAGTTGCAAGCAACAGACAATTGCATTAAGTAATGTGCGTAATGTAAACAATACATTCATCCTTGAATAAAGCATTGCTGTTTTACCCCTAGTGGCAACAACACATCTACAACCTTAGAACTTGCTGTCACTATCTCAGGTTAAATAGAGGTTGAACCCAACTATCATGCATAAATACCATCTCTTGGAGTCACAAGTATTCACTTGGCCAAGGCTTCAACAAGTAACGGAAAGCATGCAAGATCACAAATGACATAGACATGATAATATAATATTCAGCTCCACATAGGTATCAATATAAGTCAGATCCCAGCAAACACAACATGTAGCATTACAATAAGATGATCTTGATCATGATAGGCAGCTCACAAGATCTAAACATGATGGCACAAGTGGAGAAGACAACCATCTAGCTACTGCTATGGACCCATAGTCCAAGGATGAACTACTCACGCATCACTCCGGAGGCGGGCATGGCGATGTAGAGCCCTCCGGTGATGATTCCCCTCTCCGGCAGGGTGCCGGGAAGAGCTTCAGAACCCCCGAGTTAGGGTTGACGACGGCGGCGGCAGCGAATATGTTCAGGATGAAAGGCTCGGTGTTTTAGGGTTTTCACGTCGGGGAATAAATAGGCAAAGGGGCGATGTCGGCGGACCCCCGAGGGGCCCAAACCACCAGGCGGCGTGGTGGGCCCCACTGCCGCGCCGGCCTGTGGCTTGGCCACCTCGTGGCTCCCCTTCGTCTCTCCTTCGGACTCTGTGTACGTGTTGGAAAAATAGGGACTTGGCCTTTTGTTTCGTGAAATTCCGAGAATATTTCCAGAAGTAACTTTCTGAAACCAAAAACAGCAGAAAACAGGGAACTGGCACTATGGCATCTTGTTAATAGGTTAGTCCCAGAAAATGCATAAAAGTGATATGAAGTGTATATAAAACATGTAGCAAATGGTATAATATGAGCATGGAACAGCAGAAATTATGGATACGTTCGAGACGTATCATACATCCATCGCATCCGTGCATCCATCTGCATCATATAATTAAGTTTATCAAATACCTTTACAATAACATCTTGAATAGTGAAATGACCACCGTACATCGACACATGCAATATTTTTGTATCAATTACAGATGAAAAGGATAAAATTGCTAACCTCGGCCGAGGATATCATCTTGTGTGAACTTAAGTGTGGCTCGGACATTTCATCGAACACATCTTGTGCGTGGCAAAGAAAAAGAAAACTAGCACTCACTTCCCACCAATCCAACCAGAAAAAAACAGAGGAGAGAAGAGAGGGGGTGGGTTATTTATAGGCAGGGGAGGGGTATTGGTCCCGGTTCGTGCCACGAACCGGGACCAAAGCTCCGCGGAACGCCACGTGTCCGGCACTGGAGCATTGGTCCCGGTTCGTGGCACGAACCGGGACCAATGTCCCCAACCGAACCGGGACCAATGGTCCACGGGCTCCTGGCAGCTCGAACCGGGACCAATGCCTGGCATTGGTCCCAGTTTTTCCCTGAACCGGGGCTAATGCAAATTTGGGCTCCGGATGGAAGCCTCTCTTTCTACTAGTGAACTTATGTGTGGTGTCATGCAAACCTTCATTTATTAGTTTGTACACTCATTTTGTCTTGGAGTGTGTGATGTTACGATAACTAGCTATGTTACCACAAGCATCTCTCTTCATTAACTATGTGCCACATAAGTAAATTTGTCTTGGGATGTGTGATGTTACTAGCTAAGTTACTCCCATTGTGGCTAGTCTTAGTCACACGATTTGCACTATGGATACTAATGATGAAATCTGTTAATGAATTCCCTAGGCAACCACCCTAACTCGTAATTATATCTGGACAATCCAGCATGCCTCGGCATATCCTCCTGGAAATTAAGAGTTGTGTACGTTTGGTCACTACCGGAAATTTTTACTTTGCCGTGTACAAAAAAAAACACGGCAAAGGAGCTGCGGAACACGGCAAAGCCTTTGCCGTGTCTATCCGCACGGCAAACTCTACACGGCAAAAATCGCGTCGGCAAATAGTTTTTGCCGTGTGCTTTGCACATTTACCACGGCGAGCAGTTTGCTGTGTGCCAAAATCAGCGCTCGATGGTGGGACTAGTTTGTTCGGCTTTGCCGAGAGCCAACACTCAACACACGGCAAAGGCTACTGTCCAGAATTTAAAAAAAATGCCGCCGTGGCCGCCGCCGTCGACGACGAGCGCGATGGTTCGTGCTCTTTGAGCCAGTTCTACAGCGCGTGATGGAGAGCCAGCTACGGCTGCTGCGTCCCCGACCTCGGGATGGAGGGGGTGGCGGCGTCCCCGACGGTAGAGCAGCGGATTTGGTGGAGAACCTTGAGATGTAGGGCGGCGGCGGCGTCCTCGACCGGTGAGGAGAAGGGTCGGGAGCAGGAGGAGTTCTCGACCTCGAGATGCACGACGGTGGCGGCGGCCTCGACCTTGAGATGCATGGCGCGACGAGGAAGGCGAGCGTGCCGAGGACGGCGAGGAGCGCGAGGAAGTCCAGCACCGTGGTGGAGATCCCGTGCGCAACCCCGGCGACGGTGGTGGCAGTGATGTTCCAGGTCGCCGTGCTGGCGACGAGCTTGCCTACAGGAAGATGAGAAGAAAGGGATCGATTGAACGCGATGTGCGGCAATGTTTTGTTTTTTACTAGAGCTAGCGATGCTTCACGTCATCACGTGGGCAAACCTTTAGCCAGCCTCGACCAATTAGAAAGTAATACACGGATTATGTGCTTTCTTAGAGATATCCAGAGGCGTTGGATTGTGCAGATCAATCATCCAATGGCTCATAAGCATAATCCACATGAAACTCCTCTGACCGGATTCTTTGTCGTGTGCTGGGCCGGTTTCACACGGCAAAGCACGGTTGCTGGCACACGGCAAAGACATTCTTTAGTCATTTTTGGCTCTGACAAAAAGAAAATAATATTTTTAAAAATAATTTGAAAGCTCACTTTGGCACCATTATTTACCCTAACAAGATACACCTATATGCCATATATGGGTCCTTTATCACAAACTATGTCACGGGAATGGCAATAATTTGGTCATTTAGTTTGAAACTTATACATGTTTATACATGATGCACATTTTTGTGAAAGATTTTCTTGCAAAGTTTGTCAAAATTTATGTTTATCATTTTTCCTAACTACTAGTAGTACACATAAAAGGATTCCATGGCAAAGGATTTCTTTTTTAATCTTTTCTTCACTTTATTTGAAAAAAAAATTAAATGGTCAAAATGGACAGGATGGCTATTCATTGAAAGGGGTTGAATTTTTAAAAAATATCGATGATTCTATGATGTAATCACTACTTGTGTATCTTAAAATGATTTTTTTGAAAAAATTAGGAGCAAACTATCACACACTTGTAGTTGAAATTTAAATTATTTTCGGAAAATCGGCATACAGTCATATAAATGGGCGAAATCACGTAGAAAGCGAGAAAAATCCTAATATTTGATGATTTTCCATCAAATATATGGAGTACTTTGTCTGCAAATTAGATTGGTGTCGTTTTGCACCATATTTTTCTTACGTGCAAAATATGGGCACTTTAAAAAAAGTTATTTTTGGCACTTAGAAAATAGAAAATGATATTTCTCAACATAATTTGAAAACTCAGGTTAGCTCCATTGTTTTCCATATCAATACACACCTACATGCAAAATATGGGCACTTTAAAACAAAATATAGCACGGGAATGGCCATAACTTGGTCATTTGGCTTGAAAACTATACATGTTTATAGACGATAGACATTTTTGTAAAGAAAGTTTTAAAAAAAATTCGTCGAAACTTAAGTTTGTCAGTTTTCCTAGCTACTAGTACACATAAAAGTACTCCTTGCCAAAGGATTTTGTTTTTTGAGCTTTTCTCCACTTTATTTGAGATTTTTGAAAAACTGGTCAAAATGGGCAGGATGGCTATTTATTGAAAGGGGTCGATTTTCTCAAAACTATCGATGGTTCTATGATATAATAACTACTTCTGTATCTTAAAATGATTTTTAGAAAAAATTCAGAGCAGACTATCAGACACTTGTAGTTCAAATTTGAATTAGTTTTAGAAAATCGGGATAAAGTTATATAAATAGCCGAAATTAGGTAGAAAGCCTGAATATTCCTAATATTTGGGAAATCTCTCAAATGTGTACTACTTTGTATGAAAATTAAATTGGTGCCATTTTTCACCAAATATTTTGTACTTGCTTCACAAAATTATGTAGAATTGCTCGTTTGCCGTGTACTTTGCCAATTCACACGGCTTTGCCGTGTGTTTGTCATATATACACACGGCAAAGCAAATATGCTGGCCGTGCATAGTTCTTTGCCGTGTGTTTTCCTTAGTATTTGTCGTGCATAGTTCTTTGCCGTGTGTTTTCCTTAGTCTTTACCGTGCTTTGGAACTTTGCCGCGCGTTTTCCCAGTCAGACACGACAAAGCCTATCTTTGCCGTACGGTTTTCTTTGCCGTGTGTATTCCTTAGTCTTTGCCGTGTTCCGCAAAACTAGACACACGGTAAAGAGCCAACCTCACGGCAAATAATGATTTTCCCGTAGTGGGTTGCATATATATGAATGGTGGACCCATCTTTCAAGGTTTTAAGTTTTAACTGCTATCATGAGAGTTAGACGTGCAATTTGGCGGGAATGTTATGGTGAACTTAATTTTGAAAAAATTGTATATTCTTTTATGTTTTACTAGGAAACATGCCCGTGCGTTGCAACGGGACGGGAAATCAACTGACAGAATAAAACACAAAATATTTTCCTTTATAAAACACAAAATCTATTTTATTAGTAGGGATTAACGAAAGAGGTTACATATAATGAAGGGACTAAATGCAAAAAGATGGCGAGACAAATAAAAAACGAAAATGGATTTATTCAATTTTTTCATGGCATTGAAAAGGGCAATATCGATTCTTTGTCAAGTGACGCACATCTATTCACACATACATTTTTTGTTTTTGAGATTGTTCATAGAGTATCTTTTTTTAGTACTACCTATTCGTACATACATCCAGTACATAGATTTGGGCTAGACATCATTTTTGGTTGCACATTCCCGGGAGATGTTTTGGGCTGTATAACTCGTGCTAGCCAACCAGCCGAAAGGAGTCGAGCAGGCCCAGTCTAGCAGCGCTAACTAAATCGCACCTCCACTAAAAAAACTGAATCGCATCTTCCTGTCGTTGAGCACCACATCGAGCAGGGGAAAGAAAATTTCCCAAATCGCATCCAAACGCCGCAACCCTCCGCCGCCGCAGCCTCCCTTCCCATCCTGTCCACCTCCGCCCTTCCCTTGCCGGCGGTCTCACCTCCCTTCCGTCCCCGCCCGTTGTTGCGTCCCCTCCAACGACCTTCTTGCCCGACCCAGCTCCCCTCGGCCTCCTCCCTTGTGCCGGCCAGCGAGCCCGGCCTCGCCGTCCTCCTCTCCTACCTTGCTCGCCTCTTTACTCTATCCCTTGCTCTACGCGCCACCGCTCTGGCTCCACCTCGCCGCCTCCAACCCCGGCGGGCCTAGACCTCCACCTCCCGCAGCTATGGTCACCGTCTTCTCCATCGCGCCTGACACCGTCGCTTGGCTGCCCGAGCTCTAGCAATCCATCGACGCCCGAGCTCCCTGCGTGCCCGCGCCCAGCTCCGACCACCACACATCCTGGTCCTCGAGGTGGAGCACCTCAACGGTCGGGCGTTATCGTTCCCGTCGATGACTCGGCGGCATCACCGCGGTGCAGCAGGGAGGAGCTAGATCAGCGGCCAGCCTTTGGAGAAGGATGGACGGGAGGGGCGGCGAGCGTAAACCCTCTGTCCTGGTCGGGAGCGGTGTGTGCAGAGTAGCCGAAGCTAGTGCGGCGGGGGCTGAGCAGGAGGATGGGGGCGGCGTCGAGCGGGAGCAGAGCTCAGGAGGTTGGGAGCGAACAAACCGGTCGTTTGACTTTGCGGTGGCAGTTCCAGTAAATAAGCGAAACGAAGGGGTACGATGGCATCGGTGCGTATTATGCGATCTGGTGGGAGGGCAAAACGGTCCCAAAAAATGACGTACCACAAGAAAACTTAATGCCTTTATTATTAGGTATAGATATTCAAATTGGAAATGTTGTTGTCTTGAGAACCGATCCATTAGCGGATAGTTAATAGGGTGGTTTTACCCCTAGATCGACCATGAGGGGTCGAAACCTAGGTTTGATCATGTGTGTCTCACTAAGAAGAATTTCTTTCTGCGGAGGGACCTTCGTGTCGCTCGCAACACAATTGTGTGACTTAGTCATGTGTGCCTCATTTCAATGTGAGGGCCCGCAACTCAATTGTGTGTGCTAGTCATGTGTGCCTCATTTCAATGTGAGGCATTTATATATGGACATCAACAATGCGACGTCTATGGTGAATTCATCAATTTTGAAAGACTGCCGACTCTAGCTAGTCATTTTTAGATGCTTTCTGATTGTGCGTATTTGGTAATCAAATAATGTTGTATTTTTTCGTATATATATTCAACCGTACATAATACGTGGGTACATGAACCTTTTAAAGGTCTTCAGTGACTTTGTCTGCTACTCAGTCGTCTATAGACGCGTTGTTAGTGTGTGTCTGGTGACGGTCTATGTATACTCAACCATACATATGCTTGTAGTCATGTACTTGTTCGCGCTCATCAGTTTACACTGATCATATTCTTTTTTCTTGGCGAAACATTTCGTATCCTAGCTACCACATGCTTTGTTCGCCACCACTTTCTAGATAGGTACAGTACGAAGGTATTGATCTATCCTAGCTACCACATGCTTTGTTTGCCACCACGTCCTAGCTCGGTAGGAAGGTTTTGATCAGTTTATGGTTTATGCTCGTATCATTGTTTAAGCACCTCTTTGTCCAGTGAGGCGTTCTGGAGGCCCAGCTCCGGGAGCGGGACCCGTTTTTTTGAAAAGTTTTAAATCTGTATTTGAAGTTTCAGAAAAATTGGGGAAAATCCTAGATTTTTATAATAATATGATCTACAAGTGTGTACAAAATTAATCTGAAATTTGTTATATTTTAGGCTCTTTAGCTTTGGTAGTTTTAGTAAGTACATAGCATTAGAGTGTGGTGTTTTGGCTCTCGAGCACCATGTAGTCATTGTTGACAGAAAAAAATGACTTTCAAAGTTTCAAAAAAACTGACAGAAATCCTAGATGTAGACAATGATATATCTATCCGCGTGAGAAACCATCGCGAAATATTCTATATTTTGGGCTACGTAAAAATGACAATGCAAATTTTTGAACATCCAAAATTTGACAGATTTTATCTTTTTTGGGTATTCCAGAATACAAGTTGTTTTGCATTGAGGTTTTGCACATTGGTACAATACATCAATTACAACATCTAGAATTTTCTTAGAATTCTTTGGACTTAAAAAAATTGTTTTCGAATTTTGAAAAAAAGGGACTCCATGTAGCCCGAGTGTGAAACGACTTTTGCATAACACTAATTATATAAAGTTACTTAAACGCATAGACTATTAAAGTAAACATGTAAAATTAAAGCACACTTTTGAGACGTTGCTCTTGCATGTGCGACCGCCACCCTACTATTTTTTCTAAATAATCTTGACTCATATTTGCCATATGGCAGCCCCTTTTGGGACTAACACTAACTAATCCCGATTCAATTCATTTGCATGGGTTTCTTCTTTGACCTATATCAACTTTTAGTTCTTTCCATCTGATCTGGCGACTCCGTGAATGCGAAACTTTTGCAATTCGCTTCACAGATGGCCGACGCAACGACAGTAGTTGTGTGTATGTGGATAAGGAATAATTCAAAACATGAATCCTTTATCCGTTTCGTATATGTGTAAGGCTAATTGTCTAATTGGCGATCAAGAATTCATGAGCAAAACAATCGATGCACATGGAACATAGTTAACCAACTCCTTTTTTCTAGCTATCTTCTCCCATGGACAATCTAGTGAGTATATGGACAATGCATCTAGCGCCGGCGTATGGACGGTGACCAGCCAACTCAAGGCGCGCTTGTGTAGTGTATTTGGATCAAATACTAAGCCTATCAAGACTACCTTGTAGGCACAACATATTTGTTGGACGCACCATGTACGGATTAGCGTTCAATCAGGCTCAACATACTCTCCCAATACCGCTCATTCCAAGGTAAGTTTGTGCCTATTCCTAACATCTCCTTCGCTATCGAGCAAGATCCAGCCCACACAAGACTGGACGAATATCGATTAATTTTAGATGATATTGCTTGTAAGAAAGTCTCAATTGCATGCACTCTACTATGTTGGGACAGTAAAAGGTTTTAGAAGAAACAAAACGTAGTTGGATTAAAACTTCAATAGGAAAATGTGAAAAATGTGAGAGGGATCCTCGGGCAATATGTACACTGAGTAAAATATAATATAGATGGGAGCAAGTGAATAAGGTTGTACTTGGTAGACGGAATTATTTACGAGTGTGTGTGGCATAGAGAGCTATATATTACGGTGCATTGTTGAGAAGAGCACGGCATAACAAGGTTGATGTTTACTCATGATAACACCAAATATCACTTCAAGCACCAAGCAAGACGCATGCATCCTTGCAGTGGATAAAAGTATCTCGCAACAAAAATCTATACACCATATTCCCTTACAAAAATATTCAAGGTATCTCATGTTTTACATAAGTTTTCTCAATCATACGATGACTTCAAATCTTCAAAAAAAATTGGACTTGACTAGAGAGTATTTTTAGAACATCGGCTCAGATGACATGAACCCATATACACATGTGGTCCAAGCATGTCTTTGTAAACCCCATCGTAGTCATGTTTCATCCTGTGGGAAAGGCACGCACAAATATGGTATCGCTTCTGATGAGCGAGAGCGGTTTGCGTCCTGCACGTGCAATTGTTGGTGTTGGATAATGCATGATGTGTAGCCGGTGATGATAGATGCAACCTCCGTAGTGTAGAAATAATCCTATTATACCATGTATTTTTCCTCATCAAGCTATACCCACATTAGCACATGCCACATTTCAACATTAATTTCAAAGCATATATCTTCTCAAAATGGACTGCACTTTTCCCTTCTCCGCACAAAATAAGCAATCACCGCTCATCGACGACCATTAGAACATTGAATCACCACCAGTACCGAACATACCTTTATAACCGGATTTGTGCCATAGGGTCAGTTTCGTCATCCCATTGAAAGCCGCAGATGTTAATAGTAGGTAATATCACAGTCAGTTCTAGAACCGATTCGTAGTACAACCAGAAGTTTGTTTAAAAAAATAACCAACTAGTATAACGTCGAGGCTAGAGTCGGTTTACATTATATCAGACTCTAAACATGTTGTACCGAGTTGGGACGTGCAAATGACTCTAAAAATGTCTGGAATATCCGGTTCTAACCGGGCCATGAGTTAGACAACTAGTTGAAAAACCCAACTATCCGTCTCGTTGTCTACGGATTTTAATAGTAGTACATATCCTAGCATCGCGGTCAGTTTTTACCAACAAAGACCTTCAACCGAACCCACTGAATTGTCTCTCTCTTCCCTCACCCATCATTCCATCTTCTGATACTTCTCATATATGCTCGGATTTCATAATAATTAGTTCCAATTCTGCTTGGGATAAAATAACCAACGAGAGTTTCGCATATTTGCAATTTATTAGGGATTATTAGACATATTGAACAAATAATCGCAGGAACATCTTAGAAATCAAGTTTAAACAAGGATAAAAATGACTCTAAATCCACTCGTCAAGTTTAGTTCATGAATCATACTCTCCTTATAATGCATAATTGTCAGTACTTGCATTATAGTTAATTTTATGACAAATGTGCTTGAAAGACGAGTATAGGTATTGGACCTAGGCTTTATTTCTCCACGTGTCAAGCAGTCTGCTCAAACATGGTGGCCTCGACCACCGCCCTCCTCATATACGGAGGTTGGTGCTTAACTGACTCTTATTTGGTTATTATACAATTGTCATTATATGCCACTATGGTGTAAGAACTCATACTATTTGATTTTATTTGAATTCTTGCAAATTTGAGTGCATATGACCCCCTAAGTTAGTCCAACCAAAACTTTCTCTAACCCTGAATTTTTCCCATTTCTTCATTGCACAATTCCCTAGTTTTTCATTACGGAATTTTCTGGAAAAGGAAGCTCTAAACCCTAAACCCTCAAGCCCCTAGATCTTCGTCCTCCAGCTCAGATCTTCTCCTAGGAGTGCTAGGAACTTATTTCTCGCCCTCCCCTCTGTATTGGATGTCGGTAAATCCTCTCTCTCCCTGCCATGGTTGTCGGCGTGCATCGCTTTTCCGGTGAATCTCTGCAGTGAAGATTATGTCCAGGAAGCAGATCTGGCAATATTCTCTCCAATAAGCGCTCTGGCATGCCAAATCGTGTTGGAGTGGTCAATGCTAACCGGCTAGCCATCGAGGTGGTGAAGAAGGAAGGTGGTGGATATCTGTTCTTTGGTATGATTCTGGTGTGCGTGGAAGATCGGAAGTTGGTTCCATGGAGATTTAAGAGAGCTCATCCTCACTGGCACTTCATTGGCAATTAACATGTTGTCGTTCAACCGTTGACCTATATTTAATTCTGAATGGCGGCCGCTTCGAGCTCTGGCGCTGGTAGTGATCTAGTGCTATATCACCTTCTTCCTCCTAGTTGGCGTGCCAAAAGAGAGAACCTTTGGCAGTTTCACCATGGCGATTATCACCTACCCGTCCCAAGTGGTGTTGTTCCTGGTAACGGTGCGGGTGGCCATGGCGTGGAGCTCGTCTCCAACTCCGGTGGAGAAGGACCAGTTGGCATTTCCTATTTCTTGTCAAGGGTCTTTTTTTATAAGTCGAGGACAATGATGTAATTTTATTTTATTTTGAGATCCTCTCTTTAAAATGTAATTTGATCGCTCATTTTTTTATAATAAAAAAGCATGCCTGATGTGCATGCACGCTACATGTCCTATTTCTGTTTGTTCACCTGGAAATTGACCTCCCGTGGTGCTAAAACCCAAAGAATGAGCCTACGACGATCCCAAACTTTTCAACGATGAAAGGTTCATGGGTGTGAACGAAGTGATTTTTGTATTTAAAAGGCATAGTTTCATCACAATAGTAGGATCTCAAATTAAACACAAGTTTCTTCACCATCCGAAAACATGATGAAAATGGTGGCACCTGTACTACGCACCAACAGCTAGGGGTGGACACAAGGCTCGAGGCTCGAGACTCGGCTCGGGCTCGACAAGGCTCGGCTCGGGCTCGGCTTGGCTCGAAGGTGGCACAAGCCAAGCCTAAACCTATCGGGCAGGGCTCGAGGCTCGACAAGCCGGCTCGGTGAAGCTCGCAAACCGGCTCGAAGGCTCGATGCAATACGAAAATTTGACATAAACTTTGCTAAAAATGTAACAATTCACAATTATAATCAACAATAGAGCATGAATATATCCATAACAGAAGTTTCACAAAGTATCAACTAAACATAATAGTGACATACACGACAAGTCCACCACACAAATACATGCACTTAATTAGTCCAATAGTGGCATACACTTAGTCAACAAATAGGAACTTGCTGCAACAAGCGTGTACTGTAGAAAACATATCAGTAGTTTCAGATAAAGCACTGGGCAATCCAAACGATGTACTGAAAACAAACTATATTTACAACTCTGCACTGTGTTCGGCACAAGATAGATACAGGCTTACACCGCATACAGAGTTCATCTGATATATTGGATCAATGAGATTTGTTACATAAAACACCACCGATATATGCATACTTCAATGCTCATTTGTGCGTTTTGAACATGTCAAATGTCAATAGAGCTCAGTGTGTTTTTTATCGGGAAAATTGCTCAATGTTTTTTAGCACACTTCGGTGAAAAGCCACCCAATGATCGCTGAATAAGATCAAACCACTAGCAGCAATGCGTAAAAGCTTGGCACAAATCAATCCATGCTCGCGAGCAAACTCCAACTCCTGGTCATCGGGCAGAGCAGGTCGTTGGTTACATAGCCGGTGGATGAGAAAAGCAACAAACAGCAGGCCAGCTATGCAGCCGAAGACGACGCTGGCCGAGGAGACTAGCCGGAGTGCCGGACGGTGGTGGAGGTCTTGAGGCGAGCAGCTACGCGAGGAACGGAGAGGCAGGGGGTGAGGTGGCAGGGAGCCACGGGCGGATCCCGGATGCCGTGCGGGTGGCA
The DNA here is from genome assembly GCA_947311845.1 of Poa pratensis. NCBI lineage: Eukaryota > Viridiplantae > Streptophyta > Magnoliopsida > Poales > Poaceae > Poa > Poa pratensis. Next base: position 30,487,054 of record CAMZMU010000115.1, read on the forward strand.
GCGGCCGGCGTCCGCGTCGGTGGTGGCGGCCGGCGGCCGGCGGCAGGACTCGCGCGCGAGAGTAGGAGGAAACAGGGCCGGGGTCGCCGTCGGGACTGGATCGACCTGGCCGCCGCGAGAGTAGGAAGGGAATCGAAATTTGGTTCAGAACGAGCAGAGAAGGAATCGGGACCTGGCATGTGCGTTCGGCTCGCAAGCCGGCCGAGCCTCGAGCCTCACGAGCCGAGCCTCGAGCCCAGTTTTAGAAAAGTTTTCAGAGGCAAGCCGAGCCAGGCTCGGCTCGAGTTTTCACGAACCTGACCGAGCCGAGCCATGAGCCAGCTCGGCTCGGCTCGATTCCACCCCAACAGCGTATTTGGTAGCCTTAGGAAAGGGAATGAAAGGGAATGGGAGTTTGGAGGGGGGAGTTTGTTGGTAACGTCTCTTTCTATGGTAGACTTTGGTACCTGGCTTCAACTTTCGGCAACTATCCCAGCACATCGACTCTAAAGAAGTTGAAAATGATCATATTTGAAAGTGCAATGCAACATAGACAGGGTAACTTTTTTTTTTGCGGTGGATAGAGACACGGCAATGCTGATCTTCGATGCTAGCATGCATATGGAGTACGACAATTCTTTGCTATTCTCATATGTTCTCCGGTTATATTAGACTACGCAGTGTGGGTTTCCATTTCAATAAAAATGGTATTAGAGTCACCGCATATCGACCTAAAAAAATACTACTCCCTCCTATAACTTTTGTACTTCCTCCGGTCCGGAATGGTTGTCGTGGAACAACACTACGGTAGTATAAATTGTTACAGTACCCACGTCAATCAATACGATCGGAGGGAGTACTAAATCTGAAATAATTAATATGAAACGGAGGGAGTATTAGAATAAGCTAATTTTCCGTTCAAGGAATAGTTGGTCTAAGGGACACGCTACATGCATTATGATGGTGCGAAGTTAGTACTAATGGTATAGAAGTATGTACGTAATTATCCATAGTGCAATTAATGGATCATTATAGATTCTATCTGAGCAAATTCAACGATCATCCACACAGATAGCGGGTTGAGCACTGCAACGTAGGCTGAGTGTTAGTTAGCGCCATAAACCGCCAGAGCGAAATACCCATAATAGATGTTTTCCTCCACTCTCTTGTTTATTACCACCTCTTTTTATGAATCATGTTTCTCCCGCCTCTGGTATTATGTCCCTCTCCTTTGTTCCACCTCTCTCTCTCGTCTCTATCCCACACCAGGCCGCATGTCTTCTCTTTCGACCTCGTGCCTTCGACGAAAAGGTGGGGCAAGAAGGGCACTTCTTTCGTTAACCGGAAATGTAGCCAATGTCGGCCACCTCCACCTTCTAGATTGCTCCCGACCATGTAGCCCCTCCATATCTATGTTGCAATGGTCAATCCGCCGTACATGTAGGTTAACACTAATTCATCCAAGATAGTACATACTCAAATGTGCGCTTGCATACTCCCCATGTTCTTATGGTTACAGAGTGATTTTTTAAAAATTACAAGAATAAAGGTGCTGACGTGGTAGAAATCTAACATCTCGAACATGGCACTCCCTTGTCTAGGACACTGCGCATGGCTGGAATCCTACATTGATTGGTTGTGCATCGCTGCCCATAAAACATGGAGATACATGCAACAAAGGATAAAGATTAACAGAGAAGCTATTTTATGAGGGGTGAGACCGGGAAAATTTAAACCCCTGGCTCTCCTTCAACCACGCGTTAAATGTTCGCGCCTTATTCATGGGAACGGAGGCTATCACGAAACTCATACTTACACGAACTTCAACATCTTCCACTAACATATGAATTTGACTCACTTATTTCTCTTGTCATACTAATCTGAACTTTTGCAGATACTATCTCCGAGTATGACCGAAAGAAAATACAGTGCAAAAAAAAAACGAGAATTATCCAATACCGCCGCGGCAGCACCGCACCATCGCCTGAATTTCTCTTGTCGCCAACTCGCCACAGAAAAGGAAACGCCAGGTAGAGCTGCTCGCGAAGCCGTAAAATTCCATTAAAACCGCACCAGCTGGAAGCGGCGCCACACAGACGCGCTCCGTTCATCAGCGCAACACCGTCGCACGAACGCACGCACGCCCCGGCTCGATTCGATTCATTCCCCACCGGCCATGGAGAAGGCGCTCGTGGAGCGGCTCGAGGCAGCGGTGGCGCGCCTGGAGGCCGCCGCCGCCGCGTCGCCCGGCGCCTCGCTCTCCGCGGCGCCGCGCGACCTCGGGGAGGGCGTCCCGGCGGCGTCGGATCCGGCGATCGTGGCCTACGACGAGTTCGTCGCCGAGGCCTTCGCCCGCCTCAACGCCGCGGCCGAGAAGATCGGCGGGAAGGTGCTCGAGGCCACCAACGTCCTCGCCGAGGCCTTCGCCGTCGCCAAGGACCTACTCGTCCAGGCCAAGCAGCTCCAGGTACGGCACCCCCTCTCCGCCTCCCTCGATCGTCGTTTCGGCGCCTAGATCTCCGGCTGTTCTGGTCAATCTAATCCATGTCTGCGGGAGGAGTTGCGCGGGAATGGCTGATCGAGCCGAGATTATGATGCGAGGTTAGGAAATTTAGGATTTTGTTGATCGAGACGTTTGGGGCTGAGGTCATTCTGTTGGAATGGCTTCTCTAAACAGTAATTCAGAATATAGGATCCTGTGATGTACAGAGTACCGATTTATTGGCAATGCAATAACACATGAAGCAAAGTTAGTGCCACACTCAATGGATCTGGGAAATGCATATCCTATTCTAGCTTCACTGAGCAACTTTTTGTTGGTTGTGCAGAAACCTGCATCAGTGGCCAATGCGCAGGATTTCTTAAAGCCTCTAAATGATGCTATTGGGAAAGCAGCTGCTATGACTGAAGGAAGGAGGCCCGACTATTTCAACCATATGAAGAGTGTTGCCGACAGCCTCGCTGCCTTGTATTGGGTGGCATTCTTAGGAAAAGATTGTGGTTAGTAAAATTGCTTTGTAGGCTTTGATTTTCAGTCACGTCGAGGTTATACAAGTTATGCCCCTGATTTCCTTTTGTTATTCCTCTCTTTAAGGCATGAGTTTCCCAACTGCACATGTTGAAGAAAGTTGGCAGATGGCAGAGTTCTACAATAACAAGGTATATGCCTTTTCTATTACGTCATTTTTTGCAATTTTTGCTCCAATACACCTATGTTATTTGTACCTACTGTTGCAGTTGGATTTGCGAATAATGAGAAACTGATTAAAATGCTTCGGTTTTGTTTCGTTTTGGAAAGATCCACAATAGATTAATGGGATGCAGTGATAACACACTGACTCACTTCCTTTTTCCTTCAAACAAAACCCCCATTTAGCATTTAGGTGATTACGTCAGTCTCAATACTACTCCCTCCGTACCAAAATATAAGACTTTCTAGCGTTTTTAGCTTTGTCCTGATTCGTACGTATGTAGACATGTTTTAGTGTGTTATACAACCTTACGAGCATTTAGGAACGAACCAGGACAAAGCCAGAAGGGCTAGAAAGTCTTATATTTTGGTACGGAAGGAGTAGCTCTTAGACAGCCTTGTTTTCAAAGCTATTTCCATCTGGGAGAAATGGAACCCTACGAGCATCTAAAACAATACCTATTAGGAAAACTGAGATAGTCTTGTAAGGTGCTATTTGCACGAATGACTGAGGAAGAGGAGCTGAGAAAGTGACAAGGTCAACCTGGCTGTCGGCATATTTCTGAAGGGGATTTCAGGGACTGATTTTTTTGACAACTTACCTATTGTTCAAGTTTCAAATGAGCTTCTTAGGGTAAGTTTCAAATGAGCTAATACTATAAAATGGCCTACAGTAGCATAGGTTAATAATAATGGTTTTGTTCTTAAGATTCTCAGAGTAATGAAGATTTCCGTATCTTTTATGTATTGGTTAATCCAGCTATACGCTAATTTCATAGCAACTGATAATGTTTTGCCTGCATTGTCTTGAAATATTGATTAAAGTTCATATGATATCCTCACAAAGAGTGATTCATTTAGTGCATCACATTACAATGCATTAGAAATCCAGCTGAAAGTTTTCATTTACCACGAAACCAAATTCATATTTATACTATTTTGGTTCATTATGTATATACACCATTTTTCTCGTAGGTTCTTGTGGAGTACAGGAACAAAGATGCTGACCATGTTGAGTGGGCTAAAGCTTTGAAGGAGCTCTACATGCCAGGCTTGCGGGATTATGTTAAAAAGCATTACCCTCTTGGGCCTGTCTGGGGTCCTGCTGGAGGTGCACCTGTTGTCCAACCAAAGGCTGCTGCTCCAACACCTAAAGCGCCAGCGGTTAAGGGGCCCCCTCCACCAGCTCCACCCTCAGCTCCTCTTTTTAGCACAGAGAAATCTCCAAAATCTTCACAGCCTAAACAGGGAATGTCAGCTGTCTTTCAAGAGATTAGTGGGGGCAAACCTGTTACTTCAGGTAGTGAAAGAACCTACTTTTTCTATGACCAGAGGATTTGTATTTCCATTTCAAAAATGAATAGCAGACAAACGAAGCCCCGCTATTTTTTGCAGGGTTGCGGAAGGTTACGGACGACATGAAGACTAAAAACCGTGCTGACAGAAGTGGTGTTGTTAACAGTACTGCTGCTGCTCCTGCTCCTGAGAAGACTTCTCGTGCAGGATCCTTTGCCTTCAAGTCTGCACCCCCAAAACTGGAGCTTCAGATGGGTCGCAAGTGAGTCTTAACCATAGTTAAGAAAATTGTCACAATATCAATATCGAGCATGTATATCTAGGACGTTAGTACAGATTGTCACTGGTAAATATGGGTTTCATTGGTGGCCTGCGTCAATGCCAGGCAGGCCCAACCATGTAAAATGATCATCGAGGCCTTGTGTTTGATTAGTTGGGTTAGAGAGGGGGCACAGAAGGTGCAAGAATGTTAATTTGGGCATAGTTGATAGGGAAGCTAAAAGTGAGATGGATCTGCAGTCCTGGTTGATTACATCTTAGATGAATGTTTGCATGTGTTAGGTTTGTAGCATAAAAATAGATGGATTAATGATTTTAAGTAAGACAAAGGGCCAATATGGCGCGGAGCAGCAAATAGCTTTCATGGTGTAAGAAAAAAGATCATGTTGTACAGATAATAAATGCGATATCAAGAAATTTATTGCAAAGAAAATTAGAAAAGCACATGGAATTAAGGATGAGATACAATATTATTACACAGAATACAGTCCCATCTGATGTGCAAGGACGCAATTTCCTATGCTGAATTAATTTTCTTAACAGATATGGTAATTTTAAAACTAATCCAACAGGGGAGGAACCTTGTGGCATTTTAAATAGGTAGAGCCCACCTGGGTGACATACCTCAAATTCGTTCCTGACAGGATTCGAACTCTGGTCAGCAGGGATGCACCACTGTGACCCTACCACTAGACTATTGCCTAGCGCTAAGTTAGATGAATATTTGCGGTGTTAGGTTTGTAGCATAAAAATAGATGGATTATGATTTTAAGTAAGACAAATGGCCATTATGGCTGAGCGACAAATAGCTTTCATGGTGCAAGAAAAAGATCACCTTGTACAGATATTTAATGTGATATCAAGAAAAATTATTGCAAAGAAAATTAGAAAAGCACATGGAATTAAGTTTGACTTAAGGATGAGATACAATTTTATAACACAGAATAGTCCCCTCTGATGTGCAAGGAGACAATTTCCTATGTTGAATTAATTTTCTTAACAGCTATGGTTATATTAAAACTAACCCAACATGGGAGGAATCTCGTGGCATTTTAAATAGGTAGAGCCCACCCGGGTGAGATACCTGAAATTCGCTCATGACAGGATTCGAACTCTGGTCAGCAGGGATGCACCAATGTGACCCTACCACTAGACTATTCCCTAGCTCTAAGTTATGGTGATTTTTATATGCTGTTTAGCGGAGTTTGCACCATTTAATGAGTAGGATAATATTGCGATTCTGGAAAAATGAACACTTATCTCTTTCCAGTTGATTATACTATTTTGTATTCCTCTGAGGTTAGAAAATTTGCAGATGGGTGGTCGAAAATCAAGTTGGTAAAAAGGACCTTGCTATTGATGATTGTGATTCGAACAATCTGTGTATGTGTATGGATGCAAGGATGCCGTCCTTCAAGTAAATGGTAATGTCTATGACTATACTTACTTTGGATATTTTGCATTTCTGTGTAAGCTTTTGGTAAACTGCAAATATATAAACAAACATTTTGCAGGTAAAGTAAACAATATCACTGTCGACAAATGCACCAAATTTGGAATCGTTTTCAAGGTTAGCGAAAACCTTTCTCGGACGGCTAATTAGTATTGCGCATATCAAGGCTAAGTTAGTTTACTATGTATTGCAGGATGTCGTAGCAGCTTTTGAGGTTGTCAACTGCAACGGTGTTGAGGTTCAATGTCAGGTATTGAATTATTTGGTGAATTTATGTTTAGAAATTGAAGTATTTCATTCAATCTCAGTACTACTCTCCCTACTCTAGAAGTATCACTTTTGTTTACGTGCTGGTCAAACTATTTGAATCTTGACCCTCATATGGTTGTAGTAGCAAGTTTGAGCACGATGAAATGATGTATAATTCTGTTAAAAAATCTTTTCATGGCATTCAGATATGTATGTCAACCAATGATTGGTCAAAATGGCAAATTAAATTCCAAAAGGAAAAACTTTGGACTAGAGAGATCAATGTGTGCAGAAAGGGAGGAAGCCATTTCATGTCTGTGGAAAACGTATTTCGTTTCAAAACTGCAATATTTGAAAAGAAGATACGCAATCTAGTAGTTTATCGAGTCTAGAATTTGCGGATATCTCCATTTTTACCTAATTATTCTTAGATAATCTAATAAGAACACTTTGTTTTCTTGCGATTATCCTTTACTGGCAGAGATATCTGGTGTTGAAGATTTTCCTTTTCTGGGATTGTTTTCCACATTGTTCTCTAATAGCCTCTTGACATTTGAGTTGAGTGCCTCTTCCTCGTGTCTTTTGTTATGAAAAATTATCTTTTACATGGTGTTGACGACAACCTTATTTGAACTTCCGAGTTCATGTTTCCCATTTTAGTTATTCTCAATTTATGATTACAAATTTTATAAGTTCAAGTGACCTGTAGTTACTAATTCCAAAGTACCATTGGAAAGATCACCAATTTGGGGGCCTAGTCCACACATTGTATGTTATTTTATTTACTCCTTATTTGCTATAGTACTGATCTAGTTTTCTCAAATCACTCTGCACTCTGTATTTAATTGCAATCCACGTAAACTCACTATATTGAATGTGACTTTTGTTTACTCTGCTACTTATGGCGCCGTGAAGGACTAAAGGTGTCGTCTTTTACCTGTAGGGTACCGCACCGACAATATCAATCGACAACTCATCTGGGTGTCAGTTATACTTGAGCAAAGAATCTCTGGGAGCTTCTATTACTTCGGCTAAGTCAAGTGAAATGAATGTATTGGTTCCTAGCGGTGACACCGATGGCGACTGGGTAAGATGTGATCACATTATCATGTGTGACATACTACCAAATGGAGTAGCTTAGGTTGAGGTATCATATAGTTCCCGTTCTACAAAAACTTACATACTTGCATCTAACTTGGGTTCTTATGCTGCAGGTGGAGCATGCCATGCCTCAGCAGTACATCCACACGTTCAAGGACGGACAGTTCATCACTTCACCGGTTTCTCACTCGGGCGCATAATTCTGATGATATCGGCATTTTTTTTGTGTGTCTGTTTGTTTGGTTGATGCTGCCTTTGCCTTGCTTTTCAAGATGGTGGTGTGCTGAGAGTTGTAGCTGTTCTTGACTTCTTATGAAGCATTAGGTCTTTGCCTACAGATTGTTGTTTCTGTTGTCCTTTGCCCAGTGTGTGCGGCTTGTATGTTTTGCTTGCACACCATGGATGTTGGTGTATTTGTACGCCAGCAAAATGATTTCTGTATGTTTCAGCTGATCATTCTTTTTACGACATGATCGTCAGTTTGTCATTACATTGTCTTCGTCTCTTTGATTTGAGTGAATCATTTCTAACGACAATGCCAATACAACATATCAGTAAAACACAAGCTGCCTCAGTACACTTCACAGAAATTGCAGACCAAATGGTCAGACCAACAAAGCAATAAAACAGAAACAGGCAAAGAGATGGAGCGCTGAGACAGTGCGAGACGATTCAGCAGCACTACGAGTCTGACGAGGAGGTGGTGCCACCGTCGCCGCCGCGCCCGGCTGCACTGGAGGAGTCGGAGTAACCTGCGACAATTGGAAGCGACAGCTGAGTTCGCTAAGCAAGAAACTTCAACACAGAGAGCTGATCACACGGTGTGACAAAAAACCCACCTGCGGCGTCGCCGGCCGCACCGGCGGCGCAGGAGTCGGCGACGGTGCTGGGGCCAAACCGGCCGTGCCGTTCCTCATCAGCCCCGTCGGGTACGTCTCGGTCAGCGTGGTTTGGAACAGCCCGAACGACTTCTCCGACGCCTTGCCGGGCTTGAGGTCCTCGTCGTACACGGCGAACAGGTAGGTGTCCACCGACTTGCCGGGCATCCGCGGCGTGCCCACCATGGACCGGAGGTGCGACACGAGGCCGGACACGAACGCGCGCGCGTTCTCCACCGACGCGCCGGCCTCGTCGGCGCCGCCGCTGTGCGGCCACCCGGTCTCGGCCACCACGACCTCCACGTCCTTGTACCCCTTGGCGTCCAGCGCGGCGCGCACGGCGTCCACCTGCGCGTCGAACATGCTGGTGTAGGTGAGCCCCGACCCGGCGTCCGACCGGCCGGCGTTGGGCTTGAAGAGGCAGAAGGCGAGCGTGTCCGGCCGAGGGTCGTCCTGGTACGCGAAGTACGGGTACGGGTTGACGAGGAACGGCGACCCGGTCTTACTGAGGAATGCCAGGAGCGGGTCGAGCGCCGGGGCGAGGGCCGGCTTGAACGCGCCCGAGGACGGCGGGTCGGACGAGGCCAGCACGTCCATGGCGTTCACGGTGGACACCTTGATGCTGGAGTTGGGCGGCAGCGCGTCGTACACGTTCTGCAGCGCCGGCACGAGCTGCGCGGCGAGCGAGGCGTCGTCGGCGAAGAGGACCTCGTTGCCGACGGAGATGCCGTTGATGGCCGGGGACGAGGAGGCCGGGAGGTGGGAGGCGACCCAGGCGGCGGCGGCGGCCGGCGAGGACGCGAAGTTGGGGATGTCGCCGTTGGCGGCGCCGAGCAGGAGGGAGATGCCCGTGCCGGCGAAGACGGAGACGACGGCCGGGTCGGTGCGGTAGAGGCGCACCTTGCCGATGGTCGTGGACTTGAGGAGGCGAGCCGTCGACGCAGGCGGCGGCAGGTTGTCGGCGACGTCGCCGTAGTTGATGCCGATGAAGGACTGTGGCGCTGCTCGCGGACACGTTAAGAAAGAACGTAAGCGGCTGGCAACTTGAACTGGTAGTCCCTACTATTACACGCTGAATTTGTTAGAAAACAAGAGATTCTGCAGAATTCAAATGACAAATTTTGTATCCGGCGTCCAACACACCATGTCGCCGTCTCGTGGTAACATGATGAGCGAATACTACTCCCGATATGATTGTACTGTCGTTTTCTTCCTCTAAGTTGCACGGTTGAGAAAACTCCAGCGAAATGCAGACACCCGCATTCTTTCATGTCCCCCTCCTGATAGAAAACGAAACCATGTCGACAGGAAAAGAAGGATCGACAGACATGGAGTGATCGAAGAAACGACACCACTTTCGGCTGAAAAACTTGTAAAGCTACGTGAACCCTCAGTTACTGCATTACCGCGAACTACTCCGAATAGCAGGAAGGAAGCAAAGAATCAACATCAGGACATGTGCTGGGCTCAAATCTCGAGAAAACGGAATAAAAGAAAGATGTGAAGAAGCTTCCAAAGTCCAAACAACTCGATGTAGCAAGAACAGGATTCAGACTGCCTGAAGAACAGAACAGCATGCTGAATTAACGGACAGAACAAAAAGACAAACACGTACAGAGCCGGCATACCTGCAGACGGGACATGGTGGGCGAGCAGCAAGAACCCGAGGAGGAGGAAGGAAACAAGCGGCGGCGGCGCCTGCCTGCTCCTCCGTGCCGCCATCTCCGCTCCGGCCGTATCGATCGACCTCTCGTCGCCTCTCTCTCCACTCCACTTCCGGTACCTTGCTTCCGGCAGCAGGCTGGAGCTTAACTACTCCTGATGGATGATGAGTTGCTTAGCGAGGAGGAGAAGGGAAAACGCGGTGGTCTCTCGCCTTCTCTTTCTCGCTCGCTCGCTCAATCAGCAGTGAGGCTGGAAAAGCAGTGCGTGTGTTAGTGAGAGAGAGACAGAGGCAAAGCGCTAAAGCCCCTCTCCCGGCCGCTCCTACAGACCTACAGTGCGAAAATAAGATAAAGGTAAAGCAAGGCCCGTTTAGGTGTTTCGATTGGGTCGGGGAAGAGAAGGGGAGCCAGCCGCCTGATTTGAATCAACGACTCCGGTGGCCGCTGGGATCTGACGGCTGGCGTTGCAGCTAGTGTGGGAATCGAGATGGGCATGGGCGTGGTGTTTGTTTAGGATGAGACGAATTCCTCCCAAATCCTACCTACCGACCTGCCTTGCCACCGGCCGGTGTGTAGCTAGTGGCGTGACGCTCGGGCACGCATAACAGACGCCAATGTGCGTGATGAATGTGCTGCAAATCGAGTGACACGATGCGGAAGGGTCGTTCGTGCGACACACACGCAAGTGCAAAGCTCTCTAAGCTGAACAGCCTTCTGGTCTTGCTCCGTCGAGGAGAATGCCCCTCGTGCGCGGAGGTTAGATAATTCGAATTCAGAACTTTGATTCCCAACAATTGGCATTAATTCTAAATTAGATGACTTCCTTTTATCTACATGTTTATGTATCTAGACATTTTTTTTTCACCGGGGGACAAAGTCCCACCTGAATTTTCCATATATGTGTGATATACTCAAGCCAAAGGCTGAGGGTTTCTTTACAACATGGAGCTAGCAATACATGAGGGGAGGGAGGGAGGCAACACGCCTAGGGCATCAGACAACATGTCAAAGCTCGCCCTCACGAAGGCAGACCAACCAGGCGTCTGCAGCAGTTTTCAGAGTTTGTGGCAGCCGAGCTCGCTGTCTAGCTTGAATCTTGAAGCTGTAGCAAAACGGGATTCACAGACGTGGCAAGGTCAAGGGGGATTGTTGACTGTGGCCGGTGCGATCCTGCACAATGTGTCATGGTATTTTCGACATAATACTTTGTAGGGGTAGCTAATGATCAAGAGAGAAGTGCAACGTGTTGTGGAGATAAATCGGACGTGATTGGCGCGCGTGTATCTAGGTTCGAGACCCGTCGGTGGAGGAGCAATACTCACTCAGGTTTGCAAGATCGGTGTACCGCCGGCTAGATTAACTCACGCCATGTTAGCAAAATGGCCATTAAAGGCCTGTAAAGTTCGATTTAGACCGGAGATGTATAGTTTAGAGTGCTAACTACCGTGAATAAAAGTTAAGGGGTTCAAATCGGACACGATGTTTTGACTCGTAGGTGGAGAGGCACCCATTATGAAATACTCCCTCCGGTTCATTTTAAATGTCGCGGAGAGAGAACTGACCGAGTGCAAATGCCTAGTGTAAGCTGTGACACTTAATTAGGATCTGATGGAGTAACGTTTTAAATATTTGAATAATGTCAAAAAATTCCAAACAAAAACAGTGTGCGCGCATTCATTTTGGAGCACCGGAAATTATCTTTTCTATGCAAGCCACAAAAAATGTCCTTTTCCCACGAATTTTGGTGTGTGAACATTATGGGTGTAGATCTCAAAAAAAATTGTTTGGAACTTTTTGACACTTCAAATTTCGATTTTTCGACAGTGCGTACATCTAGACCTATGACCCAAAGCAGAGTTACCATTCAGCTATCTAACTTGTACAACTTCAACGTTGGACATGGACTATACTCTCGTGCGCGTGTTCGTATTGCATTTCTTCCCCTCTCTCTCTCTTACGAATTATTGCATATGTTCCTCTTTTTCGTCTGCGGGACATCACGTAACGGATTGAGCCGCGTGAACTGCCAGCGTGGGGGCGTCGACAAGCTCCAACGGCTAAAATAACATGCACGCTAAGACGACATATCTATCAACCAGCGATCTCCGTTTTTTCTTGATCGATCGGGACCTCTAATAATGGTGATTTGCCCACGAACGCGACCGCCACGCCCAGGCCGACACCTGGTCTAATCTGAGGTATGACAAGCCAAGGCGCCAACATGGGACACCTATCGAGGGTTTGATCGTTTGATTGATTACATTTTATAATCATGTGATCAGTGAGGTGATGCAAAGGTGATTTGGTTTCCTCTCCAGTCTCCTGCCACGAGTCCCAGCGACTGCTTTTTATAATCACTAGGAAAACATGTCCGTGCGTTGCTACGGGTTGAGTTTTATGCGTAGCTGTCGCCGCATATAATAGTTGACCACAAAATTGATTGGCCTAGGTAATTTTGTTCTTATTTTGTTCTTTCCCAATTTTCTCCTTGAGCAGAGCACGCGAAACACCAAAATGTTGATGTACTTTGTAAGTTGAACTATTTCCGTGTATCTATACAAAAAAAAAATTGAGCCTCTGTTAAATTGACGAAGACCTTTTTTTTTTTTTTTTTTTGAGGTATCGAAGACCTTTTTTTATGCTAAACATAAAATAGAAAAGATAAAAAGGGAACACAGCCAACAGGCCTCGGTCCATCTATACCTAAGCCCAGTAAGTAGGTGGCCACCCAGCCCATCTAAACGTAGATGGACCGAACCAACCAAGCCGCGGCCTCCTTCAATCGTTATCTCCTTCCTCTCGATGGATAACGAGCCACCGCAAGGCTTCTACTCATGCGCACCGGATCACGGCTCTACCGGCGAGCCTCCTACACGCCTCCGCCTGTCCCTTTTCCACCTAGGCTCGTTTCCCTCCTGTTGTTTGCCGGCGAGACCACCACCGCGTCGCTCGCTCTCCTCTTGCCGACCTCCTCTCCTCCCAGCTCTCTGAACAACGTGGCCTCCTGCCCGACCTCGCGTGCGCGCAGCAGTTCATCTCCAGCGCCATCGGTTCGAGGCGGCTGTCCCGGCAAGCCTCCCAACATCCACAGCTGGACTCTCCTCTCTCCCCTGTGCCCTCCACCTCACCCCGCCTCCTCCTCGCCGCCAACTCCGCCTCCTCCTCCGCCGCCTTCCGCCTCGCCTCCGCCGCCGCCTTCCTGCCCTTCCGCGCCCGCCGCTGCTTCCGCGTCGACGGCGTCGGGTCCGCGCCGCCCCCGTCGTAGTCCTCCTGGTCCTGGTCCAGCTCGGCCTGCACCACGGCCGGCGTGGGCGGCTTCGCGGCCGCGAAGCAGCAAGCGCCGCTGTTGTACCGCCTAGCGCCGGCCGGGAGCGCCCGGGACGGGGACGCGCTGTGGAACGAGGCGATGATCGTGGCGGCCGCCGCGCCGGGAGGAGACACTGTAGCAACCATGGCCGGCGACGGTTCGAAGAAACAGAAGAAAGCTCTGCTTCTCGCGTTTGTATCTTCTTGGCGCTGGATAATCCTAAGGGGCGGAGCTCGGGCCGGCAAGCGCGTCCATCTGCTCCACCGCCTCGACGGTCAACCATCACCGGTAAATTCAGGGGGAGGAGCGCGCCGGGGAATTCAGCAGGACAAAGAAAAATAAAAAATCAAACCGGTACCTGACTTATGGGTGGCACGGTGGGTAATATGTGAATCGGTGGGAGGGCAAAACCGGAAACAAAAGTGTCGTACGAGTAAAAGATTTAATGTTTTTATTATTAGGTACTAGGAAATGTGTCCGTGCGTTGCAACTGGAAACAAAAACTACTTTAAAACCTGTTTAAATTTTTATTTCTCTGCACAATTGGCATATTAGTAAAATTGCTTGGTTTTTCGTTTTATTATTTTACGTTAGCCCGATTTTCTCATTAAAATCCCAATAAAATCATGGACCTTCGAACTCCTAGAATGAAATCGTCAAGAATTGAGAGGGACGACTGCGACACGAAGACTCCTTGGAGGTATCTTACAAGCGCAATGTGCTCCTACATTTTCGTTGTAGTATGCACCCCGATTATATTTCGATTCGTCAGACAAACAGTCTTCGTCGACCATGACATTGTCGTCCATCTTTTCTGGCTAGGAACATGATAAGCATGCCCGAGCGGAAGAGAAAAAACCCTAGCCTTGGTGTCTTTATTTTTTTGTCTACTATTTTTTACTTTGTATTTACTACGACAGACCCTCACTTGATGGCACTATTTTTGCAACACCAAAAGTATACCTACTCTTGGGTCAGCTTCATGTAGGCCTTGTGATTGTCATCATGCCTGCAAGATTGCAAATTTGGTCACTTGGCGGCATCGCATACACGAAGCGGTGATGCAAGTGGACAGACTATGCTGCAAGTAATTGTCGATGTAGCCTATTTCAAAAACAGATCCTGAATTGGTATTGCTAATAACCCAATCAATCCTCAGGAGCATACCTATTTAACTGAAAATCCAGCAGTCAGCCGCACGCTGGGATCTGTATGATTTGATTGAGAGGTCACATGATTTGCTAAATACCCGTGTGTTGCAACGGGTCATCAAGTTTTTTTTCTCGTAGGACATTCTACCATTTGAACATTTGAAGGCAGCCTAACATTTGAATATTCTAATATTTTGACATTTAAATATTCTAACATTTCAAATGTGAATATTGTAAACACCATCTAGGCAAGGGAATAGTCTTGGTTACTCAAACTACTTTTTTTATATATCTTGGTTACTCAAACTATAGTCAGCCCACACCGACAACACCATTAATTAGTGTGCTTTGTAGTCGCGGCACTGCAACAATTTGTTACTGACCATTGTAATCTGATGTTTTCTCCAACTCTAGTAAATATATCCATAGTCGTTCCAATAGCCCATGAATTTAGAAAGACCGCAATAAGGATCATCCTACTTTCGACAATAAGAATATACATAGCTTGAAGCAACCAGTTTCTAGATGCGTCGCAAGGACTAAGTTAAATAGATATGGCCGGTTTATGACCAATACAGCCAGGTAATATATTTTGTGTTCACAACATCTAGTTCATATGATCACTTTTATCACACAAAATGGCAAAAAGGCATTATTTTATTCTCCCACACTTCCGTTACAAATAACCAAAGACATTAGGTTCATGACATTTGATTGTAGCCGTGCAGGTGAAGAACAAGTACTGACAACCATTAACAGTAGCAATGTAACCTCCAAGTCCAGAACATTCCGTGGAAATTCATACAACAAACATGGCAGCGTTTGCTAGGAAACGTGCCCGTGCGTTGCACCGGGAGAAAAAAAATCTATGTCTTACAGTCGCACAAAGTATGTCCTTGTCAGTCGTGGTGTTTGCCGACAATGACCATCTTTCAGGGCGTGCTCCGTTGTTAGGCGCGCCACCATCATCTGCGGCTACAACCAAACCACCCGGTGCACATACCCAACGCCAATGGAGTCATGCGCTATCATTCTCACCTCACCTTCACTTCGGAAAGGATTTCGCTCTCGAGGTCGCGTAGGAAGGAAAGAAAGTCGCATGAATAATTGGGTGAGGAGTCAAGATGCAGGTACACGGCTAATACTGTTTAACTTGAAATCTTCACTAATGAATTCTCATCAAATTCATCCGAAGTCGACGAGTGATTGGCGGAGAGCCGAAGAGTGAAGGATGAGAAAAACAAATGCAATAGTTTTCCTCTCTCCAACCAGCCAACCAGCCTTCAAAATGGAAACAATAAATTAATCCTTCATTCAAAGAAGGTTACTCTGCTGGCACTAATCGATCTCCAGTGGAGACACGGTGAGAAATAAGAAAAAAGACCGATTATCCAATTACGGGAACATAAAGAAATTAAGTGTACTCGTTTGCATGACAGGCAGGTAGTAATCCAAGAGTCAATACATGCGTATAGCTTGATCACTTACAGGCTTACAGATAGTAACAATTAAATTAGAATTTCAACTTTTCGGTAAATTTGATCGACCATGGTGACAAACTGAGAATATCGGCAGCTAGCTCTTGCTAGCACACAACCTAACTACAGCACAATCGAATTCGTACATCAATCTTCTTCCCATGCCCAAACCTCTACCTGCAGTTACCTACATAAACTCTTGACCATGGACTCGTTTACCTAAGTAATCGGATCAGACCACGAACAACACACCCAGATCTGATACAAATGAGGCGGTGGGAGATGGAGCTCCATGGCTCGCCTGACGGGATGGGATTGGGAAGAGCACACTGCACACGTAGAGTCACTTGCGCAAGAGCACGCACACTGGCGGGCGGTATGGACGACTGCGTTAGGGGTGCCGGCAGGTGAGGCCAGCGGCACCGGACGGGGCTTGCCTGCGCCCATCCGTGGGGCGAGGGCACGCGGCGTCCATCCAACATTCCGCGGCTTTTCACCTCTCGTTCGTACTTTTCTCCTGGAGAAAACAAATCCTAATATAACGGAGAATGTCATTCCGTGGTACTCGCAGCCCCAACTGATGCGAACACTGTGGTGATTCATGTGCTCGTGTAGCCTTGTCGATGCCGGCTGCTACACCGGCGATGGCGCGAGGCGGCCACGCCGACTTGGACCTGACGATCGTC
This sequence comes from Poa pratensis, assembly GCA_947311845.1. NCBI lineage: Eukaryota > Viridiplantae > Streptophyta > Magnoliopsida > Poales > Poaceae > Poa > Poa pratensis. The sequence goes on from CAMZMU010000115.1 coordinate 30,503,765, forward strand.
ACCAGACGAGAAAGAGTAGGACGCCGTCGAGAAGAGCAGGTCGCGCCGACCGCGGGCGAACTCCTACCGGCCCGCCGCTTCACCGACGAGCATCGCTGCCATGAACGACGACACCAAAGAAGGGGGAGCAGACTGAACCACAAAACGGCAAGGAGCTCAACAACCGAGAAGTATTTTCAGTTGGGCTCGACACCAACGGGCGGCGGTAATGGCCGGTTGCCGTCCTTGTTACTACAATCGGTGGATTATCTGTCAAATTAAGGGGTGGTACGGGATCATACGATTCTTTATATACTCCATGCAAGACAAATTAGATTTTTTTTTGAGAGCATGCAAGACAAATTAGATGAATCCCCGTGTGCTAGCAAAATCAATCTGAAGGCCGTCTGGAGACGATGAAAGTTCTGAGAACAACAATTTAGTTGCATAATCCATAAATTGATAGAGGGGAATAGATCCTAAGAGACAGAGCTATCCATCACGACGAGCAATTGAAAAATTAGGTACTGATTGCAGTAATTTGGTGCGAGTAGCGGACGAGTCAGTCTGCATATTCTCGAACGAGGTGAAGCTCAGGCGATTGTTTGCCATGGACGGCGAGCAGGCTGGAGTCGCGCAGGCGGAGACAGCATGGCCGTGCTGGCCATGTCCTAGGGTGGCCGCCAGGACCCCACCTCCACCGCGCGCCGCTGGCGGCCCTGCCTCCACCGTGCGCTGCTGACGCCTCCCACCTCCTGTGTGGCGCCCCGACCCGACTGTTATACAGTGATGTTGTGTGTCACCGGTTAAGCGATACAACCGGAGGTTACAGGTTTACCATTCCCCGGCCAAAACCTTTGGCAGGCGTTGCTCGGAATGGATCATCGGCAACGCAACTCCCCGATTGATGCCTTAACACAGGCACAACCCTCAATGTATAATAGAGAGATCAAGACTTGTGTAACAACTGGCACATCACAGACTTTACGACACAAATCATATAATTCAACTCTTATAATAGAGAAAGATAGCAAATGACAACCAGAGGTCACGGACCCAACATTACAACAAGCGGAAGCAAATTAGGTTGTTCTAAACAACAAGATCCAAATATATGGCCTAAGAGGTCTACAGATAAACATCACAGCGCCAGCTGATCCAGGATGTCCCAAGTTGCCACCTGGGAACCCCAGACTACTCGTCTGACGTCCACAAAGAACCCACCTTCGAGGTCGGTGAAGTCCTCCTCTGAAACAAAACAAACGACGTTGAGTTCGACGAACTCGCAAGATTAAGAGCTAATATATGCTCGATGATTAGCTTTCAAAGTCGTATGGCTGTTTTGCATAAAGCTGATTTTATTTTAAAAGACATAACCCCATGGCATCGACTAATCAGATTATTTTGAAAAAGGGGTAAGAAGTGACTCTTTCTTTCATCACCTTTCTCATCAAAAACCATCAACCTCAACCATTGTACCTGTTCATCAAAGGCACCTCCCCGAATCACCCTCGAGGAAGCTCACCTTACAATCTTGAAGTGGTACCTTTAGTACCCAGTTTTTAATCATTCTGTTAAAGTTATTCTATGATCTTATCGTCCTTTCCCAAGTTGTCCTTAACCGTGGACACGGCTTTTCGAAAAGATTTAACCCTGCAGGGGTGTACAAATGTTTGCCACGCGTACCGTCCGGCCCATTACCTGCGCATTAGCTCTCTTCCTTGGAAAGCCGGCTGGGTGGGAGCGGTGTCGACTTCTCCCTCGTTAAGGACTTTCCAGGATCATCAGTGGCGGTAGGACTGCCAGGATCACAACACCCCGCCCCACAGCCACTCATTTTCCTAACACCACCATCCTCATCCCAGTTCATACCACCATCATCACGCACGCGCAAATGGAAGCCCGAACTAGAGGACCCTGGCTAGCCCCGCTCGAGTTATTTAGTCTATGAGGGTTCCTGCAATTGCATAGGCCTCACGCATGGTTGCACGCTCAGTCTTGGTTCGGGAGGTAAAGAACTCGCACCTAGGCGGCGAGAACGAGACAAAGCACCACAACCACAGTGGCCTCTCATCCTCACCTTTAAGCATTTTATTATCCGTCACCACAATTTCTCCATCATCAATCTCAACATTCAATACATGTTTCCAACATAACTCATCCATCGTATAGCTATGCATTATACTAAGCATGGCTAAGCATCAACATAGCATAATAAGTATCTCGGCCAACAATACAAACCTATGGATAATAGGAGGGAAAACAGGTATTGGCATCGGAAACTTAATGCAACTATATGATACTCTAATCCAATAAAATTGACATTTGGAACCGCATGCAATATTATAGTGGAGAAAATATTTGCGGAAACATAGGATAAGATATGCTCAGAGGGGGGATTACGCTTGCCTTGTTCGGGGTACTGGTAGTACGGCTCTTCGGGGTATTGTGGAGTAACCCCGGCTGCTTGATCTATCGAAGCACAAAACATAGGAGCAACAATCAATCACCACACATGTTTCAGCAAATGCAATGCGCAAACACATGATGGTATGGCATTTTAGAATGCACCCTAGAAGCCTTGGACATGATCAACAAGTTAAATGGGGTCCCCATTATATTATTGGCATTATTTGGAATAAACCCCATATTTTAAACTTAGTGATTATAATTAATTCTAGAGCACATTACTGTAATTGTGATCAAATATGCATGATGATGATGATTCTGGATTACTCATGTTTTTCTGAACAATTCGGTATATCGAACACCTGTTTCTGAGGTCCCGATAAAAAGTTACTACTTTTATTAAATTCCTCTTTTAAATTTATTATTTTAAATAATTTATTTCCAACGACAAATATTATTTACCCGACTCGTAACGGAGAGATGAACTAGTAGGAATCATCGATTCGATGTCCCTACGTTGCGAGGGAGGAGCGGGGAAACAATACTATCGGAGAGGAAATGGAAAAAGAACAGCACAAAAAAAAAGTAAGTCAAACCGGCCTGTGGCCCGGTCTGGGCCGGTTTTAGGCCGGCCTTGTTCCAGAGAGGACCGGCCGTCTGCCCGGCTTGGGCTGGCTCCGAGGCCGGCCATGTAACACAGAGGCCCGGCCTCCAGGCCAGCTTGGGCTGGCCCAAAGGCTGGCTAGGGGCCCGAGAGAGCCAGTCCGCAGCCCGGCTTAGGCCGTCCTCGCGGCCGGGCGGGCGAGGAACAGCGACGAACACTCCGGCGACGGTGGCTACGGCTCGAGTACGAGCTAGCGCGAGGGGAGAGGGAAGATGGGTGCTGGCAGCACGGGATGCTCACCACGGTTGCGCTGGTGCAGACAGCGTGGCGGGGGAGGGCTCAACGGCGACGAACACGGGCGGCGAAGCCGCGGCGGTGGCAGGGAGGGAAATGGACGGCGCGGCCGATTCACGCCTCCTCCGGTCGATTCCTCTGGCGGAGTTGAAGCAGGCGACGCGGCGGAGATGGTGGTGGTCGGAGATTTGCTCGGGAGCTCCTCAAGCAGCGGCTGCGAGCACGGTGGGGGCGGCGGCCATGGCGGCCCGTGGAGAGGAAGAAGAGAGCGTGGGGCAGGGGAGGGAGTGAGGGAGCAGTGGGGCCTCGTGGAGCTCGTCCTCCTGGCAGGGGTGAGGCAGAGGGGAGGGGCGCAGCGCGTGCGGGGCGACCGCGGCACGGACATGGTGCGGCCCGAGCTCTGCTCAGGGTCGCTACAGGGAAGGGGATGATGGTTTTCTAAAAAAAACCTGCAGAAAACTTTCTTTAATTACAGTTAGGTCCTTGCCCCCTTGTCTTTTAAAACAGCAGCACTATTTGAGTTATTTGAGCAACTCAAACACTTCCAAAAATTATGGAATAATTTGGAGATGCTCCCCTGGTCATTTGGTTGCTCCACAAAAATTGGGGTTTATAAATAAAATGTTTTGACCAACTTTTGTTCATAGTGTTAGATTTAGGCATTTTGCTAAATTCCAAAATGTTACTACTTTAATATTTTGGGAGCAAGTGCAAAATTAATATTGTGAACTCTTGGAACTTCCTTGACAAATATAACAAGTCAAAGTATTTTGGTTTTACAACCTTGAGTGTCTCATTGTGTGGATATTTGGTTGAAGCAAGTTGGGCAATTTGTTTTCCAATATTGCCAAACCAAGTTAGGGTGTTGCTTAGCAATTTCAATTGGATGCAATGATGCATGCATGAAATGCAAAAAGTGAAAAATTGGTCCATAATTTGCATTACCAAAAGTGGGCTGTTACATCCCGCCCGGCGCAGCCCTCCTCCCGGCACGAGCCCTCATACTCCCCGGCGAGTTCCTCCCCAAGTCCTCCGGACGCCCTGCTCGTCTCCGGACACCGCCGCCAGCCGGCCTCCTCCGTCGTCCCATGGCTCTTCCCGCGCGCCACCCTGGAGGCCCTCGACCTCCGCCTCGCGCCGCCCGGGAGGGCCCCAACCTGCGCCACCTTGCCTGCCGCCGCGGGAGGGCCCCGACCTGCAGGCTGCGGAGAGGAGTCGCGCCGGCGGCCGGGATCCACGCACGCGGAGGGAAGGCGTGCAGGTGGCGCGGGAGGTCGCGGATGGCCGGAGCGCGGCGGCGTGAAAGGACGGGGATTCATATGAGGTCGATGGACGCACGAGCACGGGAAAAAAACGAACCGTTTTCTTTCACTTACCAGCACGGAAAAAAAATGAACCGTTTTCTTTCACTTACCGGTGGCACGGTGGGTAAATATGTGAATTGTGGGATGGCAAAATCGTCCAAAAAAAATGACGTACGAGAAGAAGCCTTAATGCTTTTATTATTAGGTATAGATATAGATTAGTCAGTAATAATAGGAATATGCACAATCTCATCCTGGATGTGTGTGTTAATAAAGCCCTGCAGTCGCGCAAATACTATAGTTAAGGAAAGAGTAGTTAACCTCTTTTTCTTTGTCTAAAGACAGCCCGTTTGTTTTTTGAGGTATTCTAAAGACCGCCCACATAAATTAGGGAACGGAGAGCTTTCTTTTGTTAGGCAGAAGGGAGCACCAGGTTGTGCCTGTAAAGTGTTTTGGGCGACGGTCAGGGGGACCGCCTAATGCATCTCCTCCTTTGGCCGGACAGCAAGGCCAGTTATCTGTTCTTTACTTGCTACCCATGCCAGGACCCAAACATTTCTTAACAGTCAAGTGTTCATCAGGCACTTTCGCTTTACAACGGCTTGGCAAAGTCGCCACATCCAATTCTTGTCATCACTAACCATCCATCGAAATTTCAAAGAACAATGGTCGTCAAACAATCATGCAGTAGTAGCAGATGAGTAGCCATCTGGAAAACAGAGTACAGCCAGAAACTGAAATACCAATGCATCACATCGCAATTTTCGATATCCTTTAGCATAGACTGATCATAACATAACAGTCTTACATAGGTTGGCCTTGGATAAAGGCACGAGCTCAGGTTATAGCAAGACAGCTCGCCAAAACATCAGCTTCCTAAGCTAGATAGTGCAACGTCGGTCGATAATTACTTATGGGGGATTGTTGTTATCATGTCACAAAATATCGGCAAATTAGCATTGAACAAGCCAAAGCATCGAAATACGGAGGCGTCGCCATTGATAGGCTGCCACCAGGCTCAGCTGGCAAGGGCCGAGAGCATGCCGCCGCCTCCCTTGACTGGAAGCACCACCTCCCAGCCAGGACCTTTCAGCGGCAGGAGTGGGGTGGCACCGGCGGCTGCACGAGTGCCGGTGAGGTCGGTCCGTTTCATCAACTTCAGAAGGTCCTCGTCGCTGATATCTGTCTGGATAAGCTTGTCTTCGTCGGCCGGCCCATCCCTAAGAAGCGCCAGCAGCTCCGCCTCCTGCATTTTCAACAAAGAAACCAACGCATCAGTTATTGTTTCCCACTGTTTTGCTTCAGTGTTGCATTGATTGCAACTTTCGTGTTTGATCACTGAAGAAATAATGTATTTGGCACATGGGCCAGAAAGATTTACATCTAAGGCGTTAGGCTTTGCAGAATCTTGTTGAAACTGTCCCTTCCCAATCACGACATGTTCTAGCTTCAACTTACTAAAAGCTCTCTTAATAATCCGTCCCTGCAACAAGGATAAGATGAGCACTGATGCCACCAATATAGCCAACAAAGAGTCCACAGGTTATCCTCCAACCATACCTCGACAGTATTGGATGTTGCCAACCGGTATACATGAACTGGCTTTGTTTGACCAATCCGGTGGCATCGGTCCATAGCCTGCAAATCCATCTGAGGATTCTGCAGAGCAAAGCAAAAGTTAAAGCACACCAGAATTATGAAAGCTAACTGAAAGGAAGGATTGTACCACGTAGCATAGCTACAAACAAGAAATTTTAATGAATTTTCTACTCTGTCCAAACATAAGAATATTTCATTTGGATTAAACAATCACAGAAAGATAGAAAATTACCCAATCACTATCATACAGGATACATGTATCAGCAGAAGCAAGGTTGATACCAAGCCCACCAGCACGTGTGCTTAGAATGAAGACATTCATGCCACTGTTCAAGTCATTAAAATCCGCTATCTGCCACAGGAAAACATTACCAGATATATATATTGTTAGATAGCAACAACCAACAAAAAGTATCCAACAGGATAATCATGTATAGAAAAGTAATCTAAAGTAAAAAATTATGTCAACACATGGTATCAAGCTACATTCAAAATTATTCATGAAAAGAAACAGGAAACTTGAGTGCATTCGTGCACGCACACATCAATACAAAAGAGTATAATGCAATTCCGGATCTAGATTGGAAATTTCATGCATAGCACATTGAACTGAATATGCAAAACTATTCATGCACAGAAATACCAAACTGTGTATTTATGCATGCACACATTATTATTAATACAAAAGAGTATAATGCAACACCAGATCTAGATTGGCATTTTTATGCATAGCACAATGCAACCAAATATGGATATCCAAAAATCAAACACGGATCAATATGGGAGTCATTTTGTATTAGAGGAACCCAAAGAAGGCGCAAAGTTATAAAATAGCTAGGACAGAAATGAAGAAGAAACATTTAACAGGGGGTAATGTTGGCTTACCAGGCTATATGTTAGTTTCTATATGTCTAGGCAGTTTTCTCACCTATAGAGGGGGCTGTCACGTCTATTGTAACCATCATGGTTTTCAAGGCGACGAGGCGTCCTAAGGCGGAGGGGGGGCGCCTCACCGCCTAGGCGCTTAAAGCGTAAGGCGAGGCGACGCTTTAGACAGACACAGGAACAAGAGAAGGTGAGGCGAAGAGGAAAGAGACCATGGATGGGGAGAGAGGGGAACAGCACCACGGGCACAAGAAGGCAAGCAGCACATGACAACGGGCACATGCAGGTAAGCAGGAACAGCACCACGGGCACATGCAGGCAAGCAGAAACAGCACCACGGGCACCACAAGCACGAGACATGAACAGGAGAAGGTGAGGGCGGAGAGGAGAGAGACCATGGGGGAGAGAGGGGAGCCGCACCTTGTTGCCCTGCTGGGAGAGGGCTGCGCCAGGGGAGGAGAGGCCCAGAAGCTTGGCGGGAGAAGAGGAGGGCGGAAGCTGGCGGAGGAGGACGAGATCTGGCGGAGGAGGAGCTGGCCGCCTCAGAGGAGAGAGCTCCTTTCTCTCTCTCTCTCTCTCAGATCGATTCCTCCCACGAGTGAGTTCCCCACCTTCTCTCACATCGATTCCTGTCTACTTTACCCCCCAATTTCTGATTCCCGCGCCGTCGGGCAGTGTTTCCCGCTCAACCAGTCCGACGATGACGAAGGCGTCCAAAAACCTCCAGAGCGACGCCTAACCCGCCTAAGCGTCGACTTGGACGCCTCAAACGACGGATCTGGACGCCCTAGACCGAGCCTAAGGCGGGGGCGACGCCTTGCCATCTCGAGCCGCTCCGACGCTTAGGCGACGACTAGGCGACGCTTAGGCGACGCCTTGAAAACCATGGTAACCATTCTAATCAATCTAAATTTAGCAAGGGGTAGTGTTGAGTTACCGGGCTAGGTTAGTTTCTATATTGTTAGGCAGGTTTCGCACCTATATAAAGGGGCTGTCACGTATATTGTAATAATGCCATGAATCAATCTAAAATCCTTGTTTCTCTTAGCATAGTTAGTAGTTATTCTAGTATGCACAAGCATATGTAAGACAAATGATATATGTTGGCTTACCAGGTTATATGTTAGTTTCTATATGTCTAGGCAGTTTTCTCACCTATAGAGGGGGCTGTCACGTCTATTGTAACCATTCTAATCAATCTAAATTTAGCAAGGGGTAGTGTTGAGTTACCGGGCTAGGTTAGTTTCTATATTGTTAGGCAGGTTTCGCACCTATATAAAGGGGCTGTCACATCCATTGTAATAATGCCATGAATCAATCTAAAATCCTTTTTTCTCTTAGCATAGTTAGTTATTCTAGTATGCACAAGCATATGTAAGACAAATGATATCCGGTAAACTAGTAATGCATTGGAAGGCTACCAAATTACCTGCTTCCTCCGATCTTCCAAATTAACACTACCATCAATTCGGCAAACCTTCAGGCCTCTCACATCCAAATAATAGTCAAGGAGGTCCAAAACTTTTGTCCATTGCGAAAATATTAGGACCTGCAAACATATCAATTGAACTAATACTTCAGGTCTGACAAACAGAAATCGGAATAAAGGGCTACAACATTATACCCTGAACTACATTTAACGACTATGGAGCAAGAAGACAAGGAAAACCTTGTGTTTCCGTTTGAGTAGAAGATCCAGTAATCTGTCCAACAGCTGAAATTTGCCGCATTGTTCCAGAAGCTTATCAACAGGTGGGTATTGACCTGTAAGCAGAATAAATAAATATGTGTATAAAGTAAACTAACAAATCAAATCGAAAATCTCCAATGAGACGTACTGTCTGAGTCTAATCCAATATTGAAAAGATCAGGGTGGGCGCAATTTTTCCTCAGCTGAATGAAAAGACCATTAAGCTTTGCCTTGATGCCAGGTCTCCGCAAAACTACAATACAACAAAAGGTTGACAAATTAGAATGTTAATTATTAATACACAGGTTGGACCATATGAATACATGAAAACATGCATGCCAATATCCAAACATGCATACCAATATCCATGTTCTCATTTAAGTAGTTGTCAAATGTCTTCTCAACCAAGTGATTCTGGATTTGCTTCTGATGTTCAGTCATGTTTGCATAAATGATTATCTCTTTCTTTCGTGGAAGCATGTGTTCTACATCCTCCTTCATCCTCCTTAAAAGAAAGGGACGCAAAATGGAATGAAGCTTTGAGACAACAAGGACTCTTTTCTTCTCTTCAGATTCTTCCTGTTGTTGCTCATCTACCTTCCCAGAAAAATCAAACCTGTAAAACGATAATCATCAGACAGATTGAGACAATAATACAAATATACATGGAAATATTCAACAAGTAACTTCACTATCTGCATAACAGAAACACCTCATAAGGTATTATCTGAATATCTTTAATAACATGTCCATACAACTTTATTCATCAGTATACATCTTAGAAAACATAAGATATCAACAGCCAATATACAAAATCAGACAAAACATAATAGCCGGATTGACAGACATGGCATACAGTATCTGGCACACAACGTAATCACAACGAAATGACAGAGCATGTGTTATCTATTGCAGAAACCACAATTCAACTGGACTTTGTTAATGAATCTGTTAAATTTAAATTTAACAGATTCATTAACAAAGTTTGACCATAATCTGAACTTTTAAGGACCGAACATTGATAATTTTCAGTAGTCATTGGTATGGGTTGTAAGGCTGAATCAACTGAAACAGGGCGACAATGCAACCATTCCTACTAGCCATTTCAATATTCTTCATAATGGAAGGCAGTGCCCATGCCAGGTTACGTACAAATAGATGTTTCAAGAATTGGATGAATGGTAATTATCACAATCACAACAGATAGTTATGCTTATGCTGGGAGGCTGATATCTCGACTAATTAAATTTAACAGATTCTTTGGCAGTGACTTAACCACAATATGCACTTCTAAGGACCGAACATTGCTAACTTCATTAAATAGGTTCATACATAGATTGACCAATCAATACAAAATCTATGTAATGACAGAGCAAAAAAATTGAATGCTGTGCAAGTCACATTGGATAATTCAGGTAGCTTATAATGGTAATCAATAAAAGGCAAAACATCAAACAGTACAGGAAGAAAATACGCTCGGGATACAGAGACTCTGAACAAAAAATGACATGTACAGATATTACAGAGTAGGAGGTGGGCAATGGTGCATGTGTTTGCTTAGCAGATCATACCATGACTCAAATTCCTGATGGGATGAGAAGATATCAGGCAAAATGAAGTTCAACAGTGACCACAGCTCTGCTAGGTTATTCTGAAGAGGTGTTCCCGTCAAAAGGAGCTTGTTATCCATTGGAATGCGCTTTAACTCCCTCAATAATTTACAGTTGGTATTTTTCAACCGATGCCCCTGGAGAGAGAAGTATCAGCGTGACAGATAAATACATAGGCATGGAGGAGAAACGTACAAGACAATAAGTCAGAGCGTGGGCTATTCCATCACCTCATCCACAACAACATACTTCCACTTATAATTAGCAAGAAACCTTGCATCAGACATTGCCATCTCATATGAAGTGATTATTATCGGAAAATCAGGACCGGCTGTTTTGGGCATGTGTTTTCTCCTTAGCTCAGTCCGAGCTTCTTTAGTTCCATGGTAAATCAGACCAGTCAGAGATGGAGTAAACCTGAAATTAAACAATCCATATAAGACAGCACACTAAGCACAGTGAATCACAACTCAGGATAATTTTACCTTGATAACTCATTCAACCAGTTTGACAGAGTGGAAAGGGGAGCAATAACCATGTATGGACCATGCAGACCATTCCCTTTGAGATGGGCAAGAAATCCAATTGCCTGGATCGTTTTCCCAAGGCCCATTTGATCAGCTAATATCCCATTGAGCCCATTTTGCCACAGTGAAATTAGCCACTTAACACCCTTTATCTGGTAAGACTTCAACTTTCCACCAGTCAATAATGGAACAAGGTTGGCTTGCTCCCTTTCCCACTTTTCTTCTTCTGTGAGTGTGCCATCATCAGCAGAACGATCTTCACGAGATCTTGAAAGCATGGCTGCCACTGCTGTCTTAGCCTTCTTCTGAATAAGATTTCATTTTCAGAAGTCAAAAACATGATAAGGTTAATAAATGAACATGAATAATGTAACTATGTAGTCTTATCAGGATTTCATTTTCAGAAGTCAAAAAGAATGATAAGGTTAATCAATGAACATGAATAATGTTCCTATGTAGTCTTATCACTAATGATAGATGAAGTTATCCATTTTGAAGAGTAAATACTAAGAGATTAAGCGCCCTAACTTGAACTATTCAAGCAGCAACGCATGTTATAATCCATAGTCCGTTGACCAGGTAACACAGACTACACATTATACTGCATTGCAGAATTGTACAACATATGAAGCAGAGGATAACATAAGAAATCTGAACTCACGTCATTGTACTGTGGCTTGGCATTCCCTTTCCTCTTTCTGCCACGCCCTTTCTTCTGCTCTTCCGCAGGTTCTTCTTCTTCCTTAACTTCAACAGCTTTCGGCGGAGCCTACAACAGGCAACAACACCATTGTCAACAAAGAAGGGCCAATAACTAGCAACAAAATAAAATGGTGAGCACACAGCGAGAGAGACCCGTACCTCTGTGATCTGGTCCATCTTCTCCAGCAGAAACTCCGAATAGAGCTGAGTCTGTGTGAGGAGCTCATCCAGCTTGCTGAACCGCGCCTTGGGATCAAACGCCAGCTTCGCGGCCTCTTCCCTCTTCCTGGCCTCCTCCTCCTCCTCAACCTTAACCCGGGCCCGGTGCAGCTCCTCCTCCTCCTTGGTCATCACCTCCGTGATGAGGGACGCGTCGCCGTTCTTGGCCTCGAGGTCGATAGGCAGAGACGAAGGCGCGTCCAGGAACTCGTCTTCCGTCTCCTCAACCTTCAGCGCTGCCTCGAGAATGGGGCGAGCCTCGGCAGCCTTTGCACCCTTGGTCTCCGACTTTTTCTGTTTTTTGCAGACACAAAAAAAAACTATGTCAGAGGCTATTAATCTGAACTGTCGGGAGAGCCTCAACGGGCAAAATGCAGAAATCGGTCCAACGGAATACGGCGATAGAGATCTCGAGTCTGGAGTTTGTGGGAGGAAATCACCTCGTCCCCCAGAACGGAGATGGGCGAATCGGGCTTGGCGTCGGCGGCAGTGCTGGTGTCGGCGTCGGCGGGTTCCACCTTGACCCCATTCGCCACGGCGACCACCATCTCGGCTTGGGCCGCAGCAGGCGCAGCTGAGGCGGCAGGCGGGAGGAGCGCCTGCAGTGGGCGGCGGCCGGCGGCGGAGAATGGGGTTTTGGGAGGGGAGGGGGAGGAACTCTGGAATACAAACTGTGGCGTGGTGTGGTTTGGTTTGGTTTGGTTTGGGGTTTTACTGCAGGAAGGATTGCTGTTGCTGGGTGGGTTCTCACTTGCCGTGATAGAAACTCAGGCACAGCAGCCTGAGCCAGTCCCTGTCACTGATATCCGGGTCCACCGGCAGTGGCCCCACCTGTCAGCAACAAATATCGAGTGCACTACGGTGATTAGGGAATATGGCCCGGGAAATGGGAGGCACGGGCGCCTCGATCCCTGCAGAGTGGGGTAGTACGGCCGGTGAGCTAAATGGACCCGGTCTGCTGGGTTGCTCTCGCTGACCTGTGGGCCATACTTGAATGTACGCGTTGGTCCACAGAGAAACTGGTCTACGTGGTTGGGAGGCGTGGGTGGTGGTGCGGGCCTTGCGCCTGCTGTGGCAGCAGCAGAGAGAGAGGGGGGAGAAGCGAGGCGTTCGGGCGGGAAAAATGGGAGGAGGGAGGGAAACTGGAAAACCAAAGAAGTGTAGTCCTGTACATATTTACGGGACAGCCACCAGGGCATTCCTCGTTAACGTTGGGCCTCCGGATGGCGTGGGCTGAATGGCTGATAGGGGTATTCCGGTAAATTCGTGCCATTCGTCACTCGTGTTCAAACTTTCGAACTGCGTTCGTTTCCTTGTGCGTTTTCCCTGTCTGTAATTTTGCAGCGGCACGCGGTGAATTAGGGAAAGTGGCCCGTGAAAAGGGAGGCATGGGGTGCCTTGCCTCGAGCTCCGTAGCGGACGGGACGGGACTAACCCAATCCTCCAGTACATCTCGTTCGTGGACCTTGTGTCCCTGAACGGTGGGTCCATGTCGTTCAGGATTCACAGAGGTATGATTGGGTGGCCGTTCAAATTGTTTCGTCTTCTGTTCGTTTCGGTGGCTGCGCCTGGGCCTGCGCCTGCCCAGAGTTAAGGGGCTGTTTGGATTGTGGCCCATAATTACCCTACCAAAATTTTGGCGTTGACTGGGAGAGGAGCCTAGCGTTTGGATCGAAGCCCAACCATGGAAGCCACGCCAAATATTTGGTAATCACAGCTAATTCTGCGCCCACGCGCTGGCCAAACTGGGACGGGCGATTCCTTCGCCAAAATTTTGGCGTGCCCCTTATTTGGCAGGGCAGGACTGGGCATAAACCAAACAGCCTCTAAATTTTTTTTACCGTTGGGAGGGAGCTCGGGGCCAGTCCTTTTTTGAAACTCACACTCTTTATAAATTACTCAGGCAGATTACATGGTTGATGCAGTAGTCCTCTCAAGAATAACGGGACATAATTGACCCATAAACATCTATGTCTAAAGCTACTAGCTTGCTTTGCACACAGATGTGCAGCCTCATTAGTTGTACGGGATACATGCGATAAAGAACAACTAACAAAACTATCAGCTAGCTCATCAACCTGACGGCATAGACCTCCAATGTCAGCCCTCTCATAACTCTTCGACTTACAGAGGTTTACTACCTCTAGGGCGTCGCTTTCCACCAAGATCTGAGTATAGCCGAGGTCGCTGGCAAGCCGAAGACCATCCCGAAGCGCCATCGTCTCCATCATCCTTGCATCCGCGGCGAGTACATACCAAATCGCCTGCGCTCGGACTAGCCCACCAGCAGAATTACGGATGATCACCCCAGTTGTACCGGACCTCGAGGACATATCGAAACAAGCATCAACATTTACCTTGATGAAATTCTCCATAGGTGGTGACCAAAGCTGTTTCGGCTTGTTTTCAGCTTTCTTATGTTTCCTGGACTACACTGACAGATCACAAGCTGTGTCAGCCGCCCAACGCACAGAAGTCTCCACCGTCCTCCCATTCTCCCCATGGCGTCGAGAATTACGCTCAGTCCAGACAGCCCAGCATGCACACATGATTACGGCTGCACTATAAGGAGCAATCAACTCACTGTCCAGAATATCAGAGGCCCATGAATCTGGGTGAAATGTTGGCATTTTCACCCCGGTGATCCTCTTGATTTCCTCCTAGAAGATTTTCGCCCAGGTGCAAATAAACAGGGAGTGGAATATCGTCTCCTCCTCACCACAGTCCTCACAATTAGAAACTTTTTCAACATGTTTAAATTTCAGAACCTGTCTGCAAGGTATGAATTATTGAATCACACGCCACCAGAAGTTTCTAACTTTCGGAGGGACTTCCATCTTCCACAAAACCTTCCAAAATGTCTGTGAGGTACCAGCGGAGCTCGACGGAGCATCAGAACATCTGCGTTGTACACAAAACCTCGAATAAGCAGATCTCACAGTGAAATTACCAGACCTTTCGAACTTCCAGGCCCAAATATCATCCTCCTTGCCTAAGACGATACGGCTGACAGCTTGGACATTTGGATATATGAAATTCTCCTCAAGTTTCTGAATGTTCCACTCCCCACTGTTATGATCTATCAGTTCTTGCACCAAAATTGCCTTAGCATTTTCCTTCCGAGCAAGTGTTTAAACCCACAATTTGCCTCGATCCAGGGATCATCCCAAACACAGGTAGAGGAGCCATTGCCCACCCGTTTAATCAGACCAAGCTTTAGAGCTGACCGCCCATGGATAATCGCCCTCCAGGTGTGCGAGGAATTCCTCTTTATACCAGCTGCCATGAACTCCTTATCATGGAAATATCTTCCCTTAAGCACTCGGGCACAGAGTGAGTCTGGTCTAGTCATCAACCGCCACCCTTGTTTCGCTAGCATAGCTTGATTAAAAAGCTCAAAATCGCAAAAACCCATACCTCCTTCAGATTTTGGGATAGCTATGTCAGCCCATTTCTTCCAGTGCATACGTCTCTTCTTAGCATCACCACCCCACCAGAACCTCGCCACAACCGAGGTGAGCTTTTTACATAACTTCTTCGATAGACGAAAACAGCTCATCGAGAAGGTGGGGATAGCTTGACACACTGCTTTAATAAACACTTCCCGACCCGCACTGCTCAACAATCGTGGAATTCCCCCATTCAGTAGCTTCTTAACTTTAGCGATGATATGCTCAAATTGAGAATCAGTAGACCGTCCAAGGGCTGTGGGAAGCCCTAGATATTTCTCCCCCAATGCTTCCGTAGGAATCGATAAACCTTGATGCACCGCCGTCTTCATAGGTGCCGTAGCATTTTTACTAAAGAAGATGGCTCGGGGCCAGTCCTTGGCAGTTCGCACGCAGGACGCACAGGTTCCGCTAAAAACAATCGGACGTACCATATGCCACTGCCACGTGCGCGGCCGGGTTCGGATCGTGAAAGTTTTGATGATTCGATAAGAACATCTCTAGTATAGCAGATACTTTGTTCAAAAAAAAGTATAGCAGATACAGTACCATTTACCGGATATGGTTAGAAAAATTCTTTTCTGGTACCACACGACGTGGGAAAGAACAGATACAACAAAACTGTACTGGATATTGAAAGCTAGATTAAATTGTGAAGTTCGCGCGAGGACTATTTTGACTCGAGCTAATGTTGTATTGTATTGGTTAGCAGAGCTCTGTTTTGGAGCTGGCTAGCTTGCCCCAGGAGATGGTGGATTTGAACGTTCCTATACTAGAAACATACCCCGCGCGATGATGCGGGGATCTCTTTAAAAAAGCTATGATATAAATAAAGGGATATACAAACCCATGGAATATGAATTTGTTTACAGAAATATGCAACCAAGGCTAAAATTAATTCACTTGGTTTTTTTGTATTTGATGATTAAAAACGGGTGACGTGGATAATTGTATGGATAAAAGTTAGATGACATGGATATGTTGCATGCAAAAAAAATACACTCATTAATTAGTGTTAGTGAATGACATGGATAATTGATTGGCTAAAATAGGTAGTGATGTGGATAGCTTGCATGTGGAGATAGAAAATAATAACTATACTTAGTGGGGTTTTGCTTTATAAGAAGTATAGATTAGACTATTGGTCTTGGCCAGAAAGTGTTTTTAATGTGCGTACGAGCCAGCCAAAATGTTGGCTAGATGCAGCCAAACGCGCAACCCGTGTTGCAGCTGGCGGGCCTGCATGGGCTGCCTACCGCCCCAAATCTCGAACGAGGCCGAGGGTCGCGCTTTCATGGCGCAGACCCGACCTAGTCGAGGAACAAGTTGTCGCAGAGAGGCAGATTACTGAGGATGACAATAACTTTGAATTCCCCTCCGACGAGGAGGAGGACAAAGAGATGGTCCCCCACCAACAACAACCGGCTCCGACACAACATTATCAAGGACAACGACGATGCATAGCTTCCTTTGTCGGCTATGTTTTACGTCATAGTACAAGATGTAGTAGTATGCGTGTATGTTTGTGTAATGCTATGTATTTATTTGCATGGCTTTGAGGGGTCGATTATAATGGTTGTGATTGTGGAAGGTGAAAATAGGGTTGTCGGACCCTATCGTCGAACACATTCGAACTGGCCAAATTAATTCGGCCCAGTTGGAGATGCTATCTTATGCGTGAGCATTAGACTATAGTACTAAATACCTATCGAGACATATTCGTAATTCTCCCTATTAGACCTGAGCACCAACAGCAATGAACTCCGTCATAGAGTACTAAATATCTATTACTCCCTCCATATCAAGATATAAACTTTCTATCTAGTTTCTACAGACATGTCTAGATGTATGTTGCGGAAGTTAGGTAGAGAGTATTATATTTTGACACGGAGAGAGTAGACCCGAGCGAGCAGCAATGAACTCCCATGATAAATTACTACTGAAGAACTAAATACCTACTAAGCCATATTCGTAATTCAGCCTTTTTCTCTGGGCTTATGCAATGTGGTTTGAGCAGTCTCTGCACCGTGGCATGTATGGATTTAGCGACATCGCAGGAACAGAAGAGGAAAAGATCTTTGGTGTTTGTTTTGATGACCTGTACGAGAGACGGTAACTTGTACTATTCAAGCGCCATTTTCTAGGATAGATGTCTTCAGACAAAGTACTGTTACCACTCATGTCTAGGATAGGCGCAGGAAACAAAAGACAATAGCAAAAAAGAGTAGATGTCTTCAGACAAAGTACCAAGCATTTCTAGGATAGGAGCAGGAAACAAAAAACAATAGCAAAAAATGAACTATTCAAGCAACTCCGTATTTTTTTTTCTTGATGCTTCTTTCTAATTTGGAACTGAAAATTCTAGAGGTTGTAGACAGATATACTGTTACCACTCACACTTTTTGGTAATTTCTTTTGAAACATATCATGGGGAGCACCTAAAGAGGTGATAGCACTAGATATTCCCTCCTCTTTACACTAGTTTTCTTGGCAGGTCAAAACGAAACAAAGCTTTCCTGGCAAGGAGAACAAGAAAACAAAACTTACGAAGTCTCACCATTGTCTCCTTACGAGCATAGCACTCAGCATGATAACTTTAGGTAACTTCACAGAAGATCTTAACATGTCCCAGTCATAAGCAGAATGAACGAACGAAGAGACATCTTCAGAGATAAAATGACGATTTCCCCCCATAGCAACCGTTAATACAGATCACCATATTGTATACTCCTACATAAATGCTACAACAACAACATAGCTTATGCCTGACTGGTTCGAGGCGTGCTTCTAAAAGAATCAGGTACACAGGTCGAGCACTGAGGTGACTGATACCTTATGGACTCAGCTGCCGGGCCGGGGCATTGCATTTGGTGGTCTCACTGCAGGGGCGCCATATCCAGGTGGCAATCTGTTCCCGGCAGCACCCATGCGAGCAGCGATTATTGCGTTCCGCTCCATCAGAAGTTTCTTTCTGGTCTTCTCAGTGTATTCCCTTGTTCGGATGGCCACGTGCTCCACATCGACAAATAGTGCCATCTTCGCCTCTGTCTTCTGCAACTGCATGAGAATACATAGCTTGCGGTTATTACCGGCACAGAACGTTGCAGGAATCATTTGGAGAGCAAAGATTCCCGGAGTAGATTTTTCACAGTACCAGCTTTTCAACAACCAGTGCAGCTAGCCGTCGAATTTTCTCTTCCTCCTGCTCAGCGAGGAGCTTAGCCTTCACAGCAGCGGCTGAAATAGCAGTCACTGCTGCTCGTTTTAGCCTAGTTATGGAATCATCGTGTTTGGCAGTCACTCTTGAGCCCTTCTTTACATCCACAGGCACGTTTTCAGCACCGTTAGGTTCTGCAAGATAGAGAGATACCACAGAGAAGGGAAATCAGCTGATGAAAAATTGAACCACCAAGAGGACTGACCTATGAATGACGCAAAATATGCTTTCGAAATTCTGACCCTCTTTCGTAACTACATTATCGAATTCATATGGCTCATTTACTTTAGTGTGGTCTGATATCACAAGCCCAACTCAGGCCTTCCTTGTAGGAGACATTATATATTCTCCAATATTTAGAGAATACCGATAATATCAGAGAATGATTATGTTTGGGAACTCAAAGATCGAGAAGGGAAGCAACAAAAACAAAGGGACTGCACTAATCATCCAAGTGAAAAAGGAAAAGGAACAAAATAACTACATGAACGTACAGATCAAGTTGTTAAACACACAATAGAATGGTTCAACTCAACTATTTCGAATTCCATTTCCCGCTTCCACATCCATATGTTGGTAGGTGCTAATTCCTAGGGAATGTATGGGTCGGTGGTTTACAGCACAGGAGAAACAAACCGCATATTTCCAAGGCTACAATACTACATACAGTAGTAAGTCAGATCTATATCTGGATTTAGCAGTCCTGCCCTTTAACAGCTCAATCTGACGGCATGGTAACAATTCTATTATGGGCATATGGGTACGTGAAGAACCTTACCCAACATTACCAAACAACATAACTGCTGACATGCACATTTCATGCAAGTCAATGTTGCAACAAAGTCTTCGGATTAGTGAATATTGATATGCGCTAACTACACAGACTGCTAACTGAAATGGCATACCTACTATCACTGGTTTCATAGAGATAATTTCAGACTCTCCGTATAAACTAAATATAAATGAAGTAAGTACCTTCTATCTTGCCATTCCCCAATGTTTGCCTTTTCTCGTCTTCCTGTATGATAGTTGGCGTAGCAACTGCATCTTCGGTCTTATTAAGCTCTGTCTTGTCGTGTGAAGATGAATCATCATCTGGCACCACTTCAGAACCTGGTTTGTCCTCATCGGGGTTAGTTGCTGCCTTAGTACTTCCTGCAACCACCTCTTGAGAAGCTAACGAAGCACATCCATTTGCATTATCTTGTGCGGCAATTGAATCTTTCGTACTTAATGAACCTTCTGTGTCGTTGGATGCACTCTTATCCACCAGAGGAATTGGATCACCTGACTCCTTAGCATTAATGGATTTAGGCTCCACTGGGGTGCTTCATCATCACAAGATACATTCTTATTATCTGATTCTTCTTGGTCTTTGGGTAAAATGGACGGACTGTTTTGCTTTTCCATAGGCAGGGCATTTTCTTTCTCTTCAGTGATATCCTTTTTCTCAGTACCAAATGAATCTATAATCATATCCTCGTCTTTTGCTTGATCGTCATCTTTATTTGTATTACTGAAAATCATTGATCCCATCAGCATAATCTTACAATAGAATATTGTACAAGCACAAACAATGCTTACCTTACACTGACAAAATTGTCTTTCAGATCACTTGGTGGATCTTCAAGAATATAACAGTGCCTACTTGCCAATTGGAGTGCAGGAAGATCCTCAGATATAGCTTTTAGTGAACTACGGCAAGAAGTGGTAGCATTGTCATCTTCCACAAGACCAGCCAAAAATGCTGCCTGCACAAGATATTTGAAAGATCTAAGGGTAGAAAATATTGTATAACAAGTAAAGATGTACAGGGGTACAAGACATTGCTTACCAGTGCCATAACAGGATTCCCTGCATCAGCAAATGAACCTTCATCTCCTGGGAAGTGACCAACGGCCTCGAATGCAGATTTGAGGATATCGATAGCATTGTTTGATGCATTTTCACCAGAAGTATCAATAGCAACAGTTGATGCATTCTCGTCAGAAGTATCAAGAGTAACAGGATGTTCCTTTGCTAGGTCGGCATCAGAAGATGGTTTTGGCTCATCCGCATTTGGAACTGCAACTGAATCATCCGCGTTTGGAACTGTAACTGAATCTGCACCACCTGAATTATTGGTATCTTTATTTTCCACAGCACTTCCTTCTTCTGTTTTCGCTTCTTTGTTATTGTCTTCCGTTTTCTCTGAAAGCTTCCCGTCCTCGGTATCTTTTCCTTCAACTTTCTCATCAACTTCCATTTTCTCGGCTACTTCAGGGGTGCCCTTTTCTACCAAGGTCTGCTCTTTGCTTTCATGGATATTTTGATGAATATCTTCACCGCCATGAAAGCGGTCCTCAATTTGCATTTGAAGAAAATGTAACATGCACTGTGTTTTTGTTTTTGTAGCAACATGTTCGGCAATCTCAGTCCATTTTCCACCAAAAATTTCCAAAGCTTCTAAAAGAAGCAATGTTTCCTCATCAGTCCAGCTAGTACCACGAGCACCAGAAACTTCTGCGGAGTCCATAAGAATGAAATCAGTTTTGGACATGCCTGGATCGAATTTTTCTTCGTCATAGCAGTTAGAACACAGATCAAAATCTGCCTGCATAAATAAAATAAAAATCAATACTACCATTCTTAAAATGAATCACAAGGTATAGTAAACTGGTATAATGATTATAATCTGCATTTCATGAGAACAATCAGTGTCTTTGAATGATAAATTTTGGCAGACAATATTACAATCTTATGGTAAATTTTAAACAATGTAGTGTATTTGTGCTTTAATACATGTTAGGATGTTCTTGGGGTCTGTGATATCAGCTGGGATGCGGCACTACAACAAAAATGCTAACCTGGGTCCGGCAGTGATAGCGCTTCCCTGAGCAATCAACGGAACATGAGTTGCAGTGGTACTCAACAGAAGGCTCAGCTGCTGCAACCACATCTTCCACTAGCACAGGATCAGGAAGAAATGTAGGTAGAGGGGGTGGAATTTCCACCTCCCCTTTTGTTGGTAAAGGGATCATATATGACTGAATCGGTTCAAATTTAAACAGCTTATCAATGACAGACGCTTTCTCCTCATTTTGAGAATCGTTTTGGCTCTCCTCTGGCTTACTCTCCTCTAGGCCAGCGGGTGGAAAAGGGTGGAAATTGATCAGGCCCCAGTGATCCAAGAAATGAAACACCTCCTGTCGAGCATCGACCTCCCCAATTGACAGTTCAGCCAAATCTTTGGACTCCAACTTTAGCTGAAGATTGGCATGAAATTTCATCACAATGGAATTTCTGATCCCCGAGTAAATCTCCGGTGTCCGCTTCTCAGATTTGCCATTAAAGAACGAAGGCAATGTTTGCTTCTCAACTGGGTGGATTTCTTTCCACGAAAACCATCCTGTAGAAGAAAACGATTTATTATTGTGCACTTTAATTTCAAAAGAGAATTCGTTTTAAGCAATGAATCGAGGAAAATATACAAGGGTCACCATAATTAACACAATTAGGGTGGGAAAGCTGAAAGGCAGCATGAAACAATAGAATATATATGTTCTGCTAAATATTATAGTTCTGAAAAATGGCGCTGACATGTTTTGAAGTTTAAATAGAAAAATATACACACTGGAGGAAAACAAGAAACTATGCAAAGATCAATCATATAAAGTGGTTGCTACGTGCTAGTATGCCCTGAAACAGACAAAGGCAATGTTTACAGATATGATTGGATATGCCAGGGTTAGTCATTTTTGCAAATTGTTACTGGCTTACTTCAATTACACAAGAAACAGATGTTTACTGTATTATCAAGATCTGCCACAGTGCTTTCTCTTATATGCTGAGGTAGTTGTTTATTGTGTTGTTAAGATTTACCAGAGTTGATATTTCTGATGCGGTAATGTAAGAAGGCTGTTCTATGTTTAAAATACTTACAAGATCAAATGTATCTCAAAAGAAAACAAGCCATACTCCAAGCACATGGAAGAAAGCAAATAATGAGTGCTCGCCTCTTTATTTGCACACAGCAGGCAGCAGCAAGAAAAATGGAAATACACAGTATTAACAGTTCACCACTACATTACTAAAAGTAATAAAGGCAACATAATGTAATAAATTCTTGTCTCAGGCAGTTAAATTAACAGAATGAGCATGTGCTCAAATTGAGCTAAATCTACCAAGAGAAACTACAATTAACACATCATTGGTCAAAGTAGGTGTACAAATTCAGGTCATCCACGGCAGCAACGTTAACCACTGAATTGCACTCACTGCTGTGTTCTAAGGGTTCATTCTGGTAAAGTATTTAAGTAGCAGGAAAGCATTCCCAGTGAACCAGCATATTACCGAACGCCTCTACTCAAACAGTCACGTTTCAGCGATTCACCACCCCGAACGAGAGATTCAGCGATTCACCACCCCGGACGAGAGATCGAGCTACTGTACGCGGGGAGAGGACTCACCGGCGAAGGTAGGGACCACATGGACGCCGGCGTCGCGGGATCGAACAGCCTCGAACACCTCGTCCACCAGCGGCGTTTCCTCGGCGGGGGTCTGCCCCCCGTCCAGCCGAATCGCGTCGCTCTCTCCCTTCCCCGATCCGTCCGCCACGGCCGCCGCGGGAGCCGCATCCGGGGCGCGCCCGTGAGCTTGTGCGGCGAGTGGCGCGCGGCGCGGGTGAGCGGCCCGCTGTGCAGCAGGTGCTGGGACGCGTTGAAGGCGGCGTTGCGCTCCTTGGCGTGCCGCTTGGACGGCGTGAACCCCGACCCCGCCGCCTTGCGCTTGCCGCCGCCGCCGCGGCGGCGTGGGGCCTCCGCAGGCGGCCCGTCGCCGTGCGGCGCGGCCTGGGGCCTGGGCTCCATGGGGGCCGCCGCGGGAGCTCGGATTCCCTCACCACTCCAGCGAAGAGACCTGCTCCGGGATGCGGAGGCGAGTGAGCGCACGGCGTCTGCCCCGACCCTGTGAGAGCTCTCCCTCCCTGTCGGCTCCTTCGGTCCTTCCCCCCTGCTCCTGTGTAAAACTTTGGGGATGCGTCGTTGAGTACCCTTAGCTACATATTGCTGTGTCGCTGACTGACGGGGCCCTTGCTCTAACGCCGAGCCGGCGAGTCCATCTGGTTTGCATTTTTGCACTCTTTTTGCTGGGTTTCATTGCAGAGCTTGGCCTAGAGATTGGTGTACAATTTAAAAGCCCATCTTCTCCTCTTTCAGACAACTTTTATCTCTACTATATACTTTTTTAGATTTCTGATTTTGCCCCTGCGCTTAGGAGATATTACAGGACTGCCACCACCAAAAGAAATCTGGTGGTTTTTTAAATTAGTCCCTGAGGAATAGAAAACATCAACCCGCATTCCACTTGCCTCAGCCCGCGTTCTTTGTTCCCGACATCTTATCTTTTCCGTGACTCGCCGGTGGCGGCGGCCAGATGGATGTCAACGGCGAAGACCTCGGCAACTCGGAGCGGATAGAAAGAGCGCGGCGGTTCTGCGCCCAACGTCGGATCGGACCTCAGCGGCGAGGTCGGGGAGGAGGTCGCGATCCTGCGGCGGCTGGAGGGGAGCGGGCGGCGTGGTGGCGGGAATCGGTGGACGAAGGCGTTCAACTGGTTGACGTGGAGGTCGGCCAGGGATTCCTTGTCGGGGGCGTTCAACTGGTGGAGCGGAGGTCGGCTAGGGATTCCTCGCCGGGAGGGCGGCCGTGGTCGGCTGGTGCGAACGGGAGCGCGTGGAGGCGGATGGGACTATGGGAGGCATGTGACTGGGAGGGAGAGGGAAGCGAGGAGGCGCAGGGATGGAAACCAGGTGATATTCATGCCCGACAGAGCTCCTGGAGGAGGCCAGCGAGGTGGAGGAAAGAGGGGATGTGGCCCGCGCGGGAGGATGGAGAAGAAGACGGCGTGCATGCTCTCGGCTTCCTCAGCCGCCATGGCGATAGCCTGACGGGGAACAAACTACAGCATTCCACGCTGACGTTAGTGCCTTACAGAAAGTTGAGCCACACGGATGGTCTGAATTAAATGATTAATGTGCAGTTATCTATAAAGATCTCTGCACCAAATACTTCAGGTTGAGAAAATATGGTGACGATGACCTATGCGTGTGGAGCTTAACATTAACTTGAGTTGGCGTCTAACGCCGGCAGAAATTCTTTGTAGCAAGATGACAACAACTATTTTCCCAACGAGCGCCGTGATCAATTTTGGATTAAACGAGGACAATCCCAAGAGTGCCAGTTCTCAAACTATGGCTAAGAGTTTTGTTTTCATGATTTTATCTACATTGCATACATGAAAAGAGCCAGCGATTAAAATTAAGCTCCATCCAACAGCGTGAAAAATTAGACAGTTTACATATTAGACTATTCATTCATTTCGAAAAAAGAAAGAAGAGGGCAGCAGCCTCAAAGGTTGTCATATGAGAGTGTTAATTAGGTTAATGCACGGTTTCGCCATCTCTCCGTGCGATTGTCATCCGAGGTTCGAGCCCTCCCAACAGCGAGCCACCATAGGAATGTCGGTGGGACGTCGTCGGTTGGCTTGGGAGAAACGACAGGAGAGGTTTTACGAGTCAAAACTTCAACTTTGTGATTTACCTCCATCCATATCTGGGTGACAAAAAATACTCAAAATAAAGCAGGCAAATTATTCTTTGATGTTCTTAACTGTATGTTGGGATTATCGAAAAAAAACGAGTTGAATACGCCTATGTATGCTCCATGCGAGGCTCCGACGTGTCACTGAAGAACGACGTGGCAATATCAATTTTTTTATTCTCACTGAATCTATTATTTTAATTCATTTTGCAACAATATTTATAATTTGTTTACCCGTTGCAACGCATAGGTATTTAGCTAGTATTTGTAGAATCTCTACTATATAATATGGCTTGAGGAGGTGATGGTCTGTTTTTCACTTTTCGATTTTACCCCTGATGTAGGAAATAATTACACCCTTTGCCACCGCTAAGTAGACTTACCGGTTCGGTAACGCACATGACCTAATTTATCCGCTCCGAGCTTCACCTTCTCTGTGCTCGTGATACAATCCCCCATCCGGGTCGAGCGCCTCGTGGTCGCCGGCTACCTCGACCGCACGCCGTCGGAGACACCGCCTCCCTTTCCTTCAGGGAGCAAGGGGATGCGGCCGGCTGTGTAGCCGTTCCCAGACCGGCCTGGTTTCTCCCTACCTCCATCCCAGGCATGCCTTCCCCCGTCCTCCACGCCCGTCTGGTCTCCTTGCCACCTCCCGCACCCCTTTCCCCAACTCCTCTGCTCCTCTGCGCCGATTGGTCAGGACGGCGGTCCAGGCTGCTGCGGCGCCGGAGGCCTGAGGACTAACGATTGCGGGTGCCTGTTAAAAGGAGTTGAGCACGCTTAGGCGGAGGACGTGAGGAAAGGGGGTGGTTGGCTGAGCTCACGGGGTCGGCAGTGGCCTCAGCTAATTATTCCCCGGTTGCCTCTCCTCTGTTCGTCGTCCGCCTCGCCTATCTCTTCGTCATGGCGTCCTTAAACATGAGATTTTCCCCAATTCAGGCAAAGGTTCAACCTAGCGTCTCACCTGTCTCTTTCTTCTCCAACGTTATAATCTCTCCAGATTTCAAGTTCCAAACACGTTGCTACTGCATCTTTTTGTGTCAATTAGTGAATCAATCTCACGATTATTCACACAGAGAAGAAGGTGTACTGACGCCAGTTTGAAGCAGACTGGTCGGCCGCCTTTGCTAGGCAGGCTGGTAGCAGATGGCGCACTAGGCAAATTTGATTCTTCCCTTTTCTGCTTCCAACATGAATGAATAGACACTGGTGGTTCAAGTCGTTCGTGGGTGGACAAATCAATACCAATACTGACAAGTTAAATTATGTCTGGGGCAAACGTTTATGTTCCTATGGATCTCTGCTCTATATACACACAGTCCAAATATCTACAAAGTATGAAAATTATATGAAAAATAGTGGATCTTCCGGTTCTTTGCTGAATGTACTTAATTGTTCGAGAGTTGACGGTGAGTTGTGGCGTCCTGAAAGCTTCATCAAGAAGCTTAATCTTAGTGTGTCTTAATTATGTACTTTGACTAGCTTATGTTGCTTAAGGGCTTATTTGGAGTGTGCTAATCCTCAGTTTTTGTTGGCTTGGTCTGCTCAGGACGATTCATGAGCTTGCATTAGCTAGCTCAATTTTCATTTATTTTAATCAAAATCAATTTGCTATTTATATAAAACCTTGATGATATGACCTTCGCCTTTTATTGCAGACTACCAGGAACTTGCTCTTGTCTTCTTTTTTGGAATTTCTGAATATGTACCTACAATTTCTTTTCATGCAGTACATTGTTTGAAACATATTTGGCAAATATTAAATTTTCTAATTCCCCGTAGCAACGCACGGGCACTCTGCTAGTATATATAAGAATTGATCAATTGATCGAAAGCTGACTCAATATCTGCTTTTAGGGTTCATGTTTACAAAAAAAGTTGTGGTTTTGCTATTTCTCTCGTGACAAATAAAAATCAATTTCAAAGTCGTTATTAGGAACCATCTTATCTGCTTATTAAGATTATGTAAGTATAATGGATGAGAAAATCATTATCTAACAATGACTGAGTTTTATGAAGTTAGGATTAACGTCTTCATAAAAACAATAACGAAATATGTGTTGACGGTAATATGTAATCCAATCGACATAGCATAAGATTTCAGTTTACACGATAATAATTAGATACATTTCATGAAAAGAAATATCTAAAAATATATGTTGTACAAATTTATTACCATTGATGTATCGATAACGTAGCGGTAAAAGCTGCTGCCTTGTGACCATGAGGTCACGGGTTCAAGTCCTGGAAACAGCCTCTTGCAGAAATGCAGTGAAAGATTGCGTACTAAAGACCCAAAGTGGTCGGACCCTTCCCCGGACCCTGCGCAAGCGGGAGCTACTGCACCGGGGCTGCCCTTTTGATGTATCGATAACGTCTTTAGCCCTATATATGACAAGTTAATATTGTCGTCTTTGTAAAGCATGAAATTTATAGCTGGGCAAAAGCAATAACTAGAGGCCAAGATAGAGACAATGTTAACATGGTGACGAGGTTATACTCTGCGGGTACCCCAGTGTAAGGGTACCTGGTGTACGTGATGACTAAAGAAGCCCAAGTTTAATCGAAGCCCACGAAGGAAGGCCCAAGACGAAGAGTGCTTTCCAAGTTAGATTAAGCTATAGTCGGTTAAGGCTTTCCATACATGTAACCTTGGTCGGTTATGTATCCCGAGACCCAGCCTCCTATATAAATGCTGGGAGGGTGATCGATCAAGGACAAGCAATCAATAGCCACCAAAACCCTAGCGAGATCAACAACTCGCCGGGACCCTTGTAACCCTCATATTCCCGCAATCAATACAGACAAGTAGGACGTAGGGGTTTTACCTCACTCGAGGGCCCTGAACCTGGGTAAACTCCCGCTTGTCAGCCGTCGATTCTACTAACACTACGCGTTCTCTACCACACAATCAACCCTAGGTACCTAACCATGGGACTTGTCGAGGATACCCCTCGTCAATTGGCGCCGTCTGTGGGAACATGTAGTGTTGGACTCACGGTTTCGCCGGTTTCATCATCAAACGGCCACTCGTCGATCGCGTCTACAAACGGCAACTCGCCGGCTTCATCATCAAACGGCAAATCGCCGATCATGGCTGCAAACGGCAACTCGCCGGCAAAATCAACTAGCATCAACTCAAAGGGCGATCACTCGCCAATTTCTCCAAGGAGACTCAAGCCGTACTCGATGGAAGCTCAAGAGACCTTTGCTGGACTCGAATCAGGTTTGGATGTTACGGTTGGAGATTTTAATTTTTTCGTCGATAAGGATGGTGTGCAGGACCTGCTGGATCCACTCGACATGGCGATACTCGACGACTTATCGACTGCATCTGCAACACCATCCATCCTGGCAGCAGCTTCATCACAGATCGTTCCTATCCAATCACCAAGCGACTCTGCAACAACCATGACGTCGCAGGAATTTCGCGACGAAGTAGCTAAGAGATTTGGAGGAGGCGAAGTCGAATATGCGTACCGTCACAACAATTCAACTGAGTCACTCGGCAACATCGTCGACTGCAACGACATCATGGGAAACAAGGAGGACATAGACGACAACGTATATCTTGCCGATCTCAACGGCCCAGAAATCCGTGCCAGCCACGAAATATTCACCTGCAACGCAGACAGCTTGGACAAAACACTCGAGGATCTACTCGATTGTGGCGGAAACCCCAACAAACAAAGCAACTCTGACATGAGCCTGGACGATGACGCCGAATCCATGATGCGCGTCAACAGCATGTGGAGGGAAGATCAGGTGATACCTTATCAGGTTTACACCGCGAGTACCGCAGAAACATCAACGGCTGCAGCATGTCGTGGGAATATCCATGCACATTCACAATGCCAGACGGAGCAACCACGTTAACCATAACTGCAGAGATGGCGGAGAAAGTAGATAAAATAATCAAGGACTGCACAATGCTACCAGCAAACGCAACCCCAGAAGAAATATTGACCTTCCAGTACTTCAACTGGCAAGAATCAATGCGGCTGAAGAACTACAGAGCAGTACTCGACGAACGCAAAAGGCAGGCCAGCATATCGAGTGCTCGTCGAAGGGCGCTCTCCTTGAGCTCAACAGGAAGAAACGATCCCGCAAACAGGGCGAGGCTCATAAACCTTGGAGACGCAGACCGTGCAGCGGTCACTCGAAACCTGAACCAAGATTTCATGGCCGTAGATGGAGAAGGCGTACCCATACCCACTAATCCCACTGGAGCACTGATGACGCTAGGCACCTACCTCAGAACAATCGAACCTCCTGCCGGAGATCCAAGGAGGGAACAACACCGTCAGCAGTATAGGCAATTGGCGATAGCAGCACAGGCTCTACAACAGCCACAAACAACTCCAAGGAGAAACACAGATCGGAATCGCCGCAGTCGAAGCCCTCGTAGGGACAGCAGTCGAAGAAGCTCGCGCCATCATCGCTCCAGCCGGAGCCGATCCAGGAGATCATACAGCAGCAGCTCGGACTCAGAGGCAGAAATCGGACCTTGTGGAGCACTATGTTTCACTCGACGAGTTCGGGAGGCTCGCATGCCAAAGAAGTTTTCATTAATTTCCACACCCAAATTCAACTGCAAGCAAGAACCGTCAGGCTGGCTGAGGACTACAGACTGGCAGTTGGATGTCAACGCGGAACCACGACCACAGCAATGCAATACATACAGCTCATGATGGAGGGAACGGCTCGCGATTGGCTCAAATCGCTACCCGAATCATACTATGATTCGTGGGAACACTTCAGACATGATTTCATCAAATACTTCGAACCTCTATGCGAGCGCCCCAAAACTTTTGAAGAACTTCGAACCTGCAAGCAAAGGTCAGATGAATCGCTAAGATCATTCATACGACGATGGACCGCCATCCGCAACTCAGTGGGCAACGTATCGGAAGATAGGGCAATCGATGCCTTCAAGAACGGACTCTGGAGAGAAGACTTCAAAGAGATGCTTGGTAGAGAAAACCCAAGATCAATGGCGGCACTCATGGTACTCGCAACAAAGTGGGCGGATGGAGAAGACTCTGTGCGAGGCACTCGACCCGTTTCTTCACATGAAAACCATGAGAGTGGTAGTCGAGACCGCAGAGATAACTACAGAGATGTCCGGAGGCGCAAACGCAAGCATCGTTACCACGATGATGACCATCCAAGCTTCGTCGGGGCCGGCTTTGCCCAGCCACAGGACAACCGCGACCAGACTGACAGACGACCCGATGATCACCGTGACAATCGAGACCATCACACAGATGACCGTCGTGATAATCGAGACCATCGTACAGATGATCGCCGCGACAGCCGAGATCGCTATGGAGACAGCAGACGCGACAACCGCGATAGCTACAAGAGGCCAGAATGGCGCAGGCGAGCAGACAAAGAGCCCGAGCGCTCAGTCGAAGAAAGGACGGACGATTACTGTAGATTCTATCTGTACAAAGGGGATGACGGTAAGCTACGCTCTAACCATTCGCTGAGAAACTGCAGGGAATTTGATCAACTTGCGATTGAACACTTACTGCGACTGCAAAGAGATGGGCGCGCACCCCCGCATCTGACGCAGACTCAATCAATCGCGCCACAAGCACAGCCTGCTCAGGTATATCCAGCACCGCAACAAGTACAACAAACTCAGGTATATTCCGTACCACCGCAGACACAGCCTACTCAGGTGTATTCTGCACCAACGCCAGCGCAGCCGACACCGGTATACATGGTACCAGCACGACCCAATACGGGAACACAAATGGCAGCAGCCATGCACCAGATGCCGCAAGGAGAGGAGCAAAAATATCCCGTAACTCGCGGGCAGATGAACATGATCCAGCGAGGACGTCCATCCAACAAAGAGCAGAAGTTACACACTCGACACGTCAATATGGCAGTCATGGCACCCCCAGCTGTCCCAGATTTTTTGAGAGGATCAGAAACTCCAATTGTCTTCAATCGAGAGGACCACCCACCAGCAGTATATCGACCAGGGCACGCAGCCTTGGTACTCGACGCTCAGATCGGAGGCTACGTCATGACCAAGGTCTTCATGGACGGAGGAAGCGGGCTTAACATAATCTTCGCAGATACGCTGCGCAGGATGAACAAATCAG
Organism: Poa pratensis; assembly: GCA_947311845.1. Taxonomy (NCBI): domain Eukaryota; kingdom Viridiplantae; phylum Streptophyta; class Magnoliopsida; order Poales; family Poaceae; genus Poa; species Poa pratensis. The sequence goes on from CAMZMU010000115.1 coordinate 30,534,950, forward strand.
TCGAAAACCTGCCGAAGTCCACAAATACCTTCCACGGTATCGTCCCAGGCAAAGCGGTACTCCCGTAAGGTACCATACAACTCGATGTTACATTTGGAGATCCTACTCACTTCATAACCGAGTCGATTGAGTTCGTAGTGGTCGACTGGAAATCACAATACCATGCAATACTCGGGCGCCCCACTTTCGCTCGATTCATGGCCGTCCCACACTACGCCTACCTCAAGCTCAAAATGCCAGGACCAAAAGGAGTCATCACAGTCAACGGGAATTTTCAAAGATCAGATTCATGCGACCGCGACTTCAGCAAAATCTCCGAGATGTACGGAATGGAACAGTCACTCGCCGAACTCGAGGTCTCTAACGAGCGCACACTTTTGCCGGAACACAAGAGGCTGGCAACCGACGGAGAATTCAATGCCACCAACGACACGAAGAAGCACCAGGCGCACCCGACTGATCCCTCAAAGACGGTCAGCGTATCGTCGAGTCTCACTAGTGCATAGGAAGGCGCACTTGCGTCGGTTCTATGCATAGGTCTCCTAGTCTCATGTGTAATAGCGCACAATGTCGGAAGAACCAGCAGGTTTCAGACACACTCTTTCCCTTACCAGGGTATCTAAGGGAACTGGAAGGTTTTTAATGAGGCGGCTTGCTGGTCGAACACACATTTTTGGAATAAAGATATACGTTCCTCCATATTTCTCATATATGTTTTTTATTTACCACACTCAAACACTCGGGGCTGAATAGGCCAAACACTAAAGGCAAAACAACCCCTCTCAACAGGCTCGGGGGCTAGGTCAAACAGAAAACTCAACCCCACTCGACAGGCTCGGGGGCTGGGTCAAACAGAAAACTCAACCCCACTCGACAGGCTCGGGGGCTGGTCAAACAGAAAACTCAACCCCACTCGACAGGCTCGGGGGCTGAGTCAAACAGAAAACTCAACCCCACTCGACAGACTCGGGGGCTAGGTCAAACAGAAAACACAAACCCACTCGATAGACTTGGGGGTGGGTCAAACAGAAAACACAAACCTACTCGATAGACTCGGGGGCTGGCATAAATCAAAACGCAAAAGTATTAACAAACGTATATAGGAAGGAATATTCACACACGGGGCTGCCCCGATTACACAAAAGTTTACAAACTGCAGAAAACTAAGTTTCTGGTTCATCCTTCATATCCGACACGGGCTAAAAAGTTGCTCCTTGCAGCATTGATGAAATCTTCAGCAGCAGAGTACGTCTCGATTAGCTGTGTTTGGGATATGAGTGTACCAATCGCAGGAGGGCGAATCGCAAAATCCGGTTTGCGGCTACGGATGTGGGCCATAGTCGCGTTGGATCCAAGAACTGCAAGTTGCATCAAGGATTCTTTGATCAATCTGTCACTCGAAAAATATCAATCAAAGGAAAAAGTCCTTGTGGTGAGCCCTGATGGGAAGAGCGCGCAGTTTAGGCGAGTGAAAATACGCCTGCACATCTCGAGCACTTGGGCGTTTCGCCACACCCGATCCTTCAAAGTAACAAGGGTACGAGCGTGCACCTTGTCCAAATAAAAATGCTGCCTACCAGTATTGGCACTTCAACAACATTTCAAGGAGTCGGGTGACCCTCCTATCTTCTTGCTTGAAATCAGGCACAAAACCTGCAAAAACCAAAATTATTGGTTCAAGCATAACACAAAATATACAATTTTCATAGCAAAAGCGATGGCATAAACTCACTCTCGAGTTGCCTTTTATGTTGTCCATCTCGCCAAGAACATACTCCTCGCGCTGGGTGGCAAAACTCGGCTTGGAACGGAGCAGCTCCAACTCAGCTCGAGTACTCTGAGTTCTTGTTCTAGCTCGCTCACTCGATTCTTCGCAAGAGCGAGTACCCTCGTGTCATTCCTTGCTTGGCCAGGTGTTCGAGTACTGACACGAGATGGAGACGGTCCACCAGACTCATATTCTTGTGTCTGGTTCATAAAGCATAACATTCAGACACCCAGACACATAAACTCGCAAAAATTTAGCGGTTCAACAAACTTCATTCAAGCAAAATACCCAAAATATACTGCACAAACATAAGTAGCAAAAGCATACATGCCCAGTTCAAGTAGTAAATTACAAAGCAGAGAATTCCTAGGCCTGCGAATAGATTCTGCCCTACTCTTACGCGACTGAGCCCTAACAGCATCAGCTCGGCGTTCCATAGTCTGGACGCAGACCTCGCTCAGTCGTGTAGCTGGCTCGGTTACACCCCTGAATGATAGTGGCCTCCCATCAGGCTTTCTCGGGTAATCCGATAAAGCGCTGTTGAAATCGGCCTCTACACCGTTGCCTAACAAAAGCTTGAGGGTGTACTCCGAGCCGCGTACCGTAAGTTCGCGGGCAAAATCCGCCATAGTCGATGATCCAGCGCCAAAGGCCGCAACAAGTCCTTCGGCAGTCGAAGGAGCAGTTGTGTAGGACACATCTCTGCGTGCAAACTGCCAAGAGTACTGGTCACGGTGGCCAGATCACCTTTGGTCTTGGATAGCACAGACTCGAGTTCCATGATTGCATTATCGAGTGACAATGAGTCACTCGATGGCTCAGTGGAAGTCGAGGCGCCTTCAGACCCTTCAAAATTCAAAAAGCAGAAGCTATGAGCAAAAGCTACTAAATGATCAAAAGGCTAATAATCGCAAAGTCAGATCACTCACCTCTGGCGGCACGGCCATACTCGACAGACGTGCAGCAAACTCCCTCTCGCGGCGAGTGGTTGCGTCCTGGGCATCAGCGAGTGCTTTCTTCGAATCAGACTGCTGGGTAGAGAGCTTGGTCTGCAGGTCTTTCACTTGTTTCTCCAGGCCCTCCACTTGCTCCTCAGCCGATTTCTTGTTTCTGCGGAGTTCACAAACACTCCCGATTAATGTCATAACTTCAAAAGAAGGGCAAAGTTTAGTACAAGCAAAAACGCTTACTCGCAAGCTCAGTCGAGGTAGACTGCAGGGAGTCTCTCTTGCTCCACCCGAACAAAGGTCTGAACCCAAGTGGCCATGGCGGCGTACATAGGCTGAAACAGAATACTCATGGTATCATGAGTGCAGAAGCAAAAAAATTAAAGCATGAGTAGGGTCAAAAGCACTCACGTGATCAGTCCAAGAAGTGGACTTGGAAGAAGAGGCCATGGCATCCGCAGTTGGGGCAGCCTTCTCTTTGTTCAGATCGGCAGCCATCATCCAAGTTGTGTCTTTGGCCGCTTCAGGAGTAGTGTCCTGTGCTGCCTCTGGAGTGGTGGATGGCTGCGCAATAAGCGACGTATCCGCAACTGGAGCTGGAGATGGCGATTTGGCCCTGACACCACAAAAACAGAGGCCAAACAATCAAAAAGCAAGATCACAAAGGTACTACCTCGAGTAAAAGAATAGGTCATAAGTCAACCTTGGCTCGTCCTCTTCGTCCGATTCAGGATCGTTACCAAGGGCAAAAACACCCAGTCGAGGGCGCTACTCGAAGCAGCAGGAGGACGAGAAGCGAGTGGGGAGACATTCAAAGGGTGACTCTTAGCAGGAGATAGGGTACTCGAGTTACCAGTATCCCTCTGCTCATCCTCCTTGGACTCCGAACTCGACGACCCCGTAAGAACCAAGCGCTGGCGCTTAGGCTTGCGAGTGACCTGCTCAGCATCAGAATCAAGCGCAGCATCCGATACAACTTGCTCCACCTCCTCCCCTGCTTCATCATCAGGATTATCCACAGGAGTGGAATGTGCAGAAGCAGGGTCAGCGATGGGCAATTTGGGCTCCTCCTGTATCGCCGTCTCCGGAGTAGGCCCGGCTTCGGGTAAGGGAGGAAGAGAGGCAGCAGTCGAGTGACCCTGTGACGTAAGCACAGTTCATACTCATAAGAACATAAACAAAAAAGTCGCAAAGGCAAATGGCGAACCATAAAGACAGCAAAAAGAAGCACTCACTGCGGGTAAGGCCTTGTCTGGCCCGTAGGGGACGTGCGAGAAGTTGAAGTCGATTTTCTCAGAAGCTTTGATGCTCGTGATCTTCTTCACCTGAGCACTGAGCTCCTTCTGCGTCAACTCTACGGCACTCATCCTAATGCCGTCGAGTGGGCCCTCATACTGCCACATCGGGTGGGCACGAAGGCGCAGGGGCCACACTCGCAGCTTCATATAGTGCTGATCAACTGAACACCAGGAACAGTCTTCAGCAACTTGCCAATCTCATTCAGCAAAGGGGTAGCTTCCTTCGCCTCCGCAGGAGAAATAGGGTGATCCCAGGCCACCGTCTTCTGAGGAGGATTCTCAGTCGAAAATGCCGGAAGCACCACCTGGTCGACTGGCACATAGAACCATTTGGTTCGCCAGCCTTGGGCGGAGTCGACTGCCTTCAAACTGAAGTAATGCGAGTCGCTCCGCACTTGGACCTGAAATCCGCCCACCGGGCACGGGCGTTTACCCCAGTTGTGGCGCACCTTGAAGATATGCTTCCACAACGCCCAGCTGGGAGACACCCCCAAGAAACACTCGCACAACACCATGAAGCAGGCGATGTGCATAATGCTGTTGGGGGTGAGATCATGAATCTGCACGCCATAGGCGTACAGTAACCCTCGCACGAAATCATGCAAAGGAAAAGAGAAGCCACGGGGGAGAAATTCAGCGAAGCAGACGCGCTCGCCGTCGCGAGGGTCAGGGCGTACCTCCAAGCCCGGAGCGCGCGCAGCCAGCTGATCAGCCGGCGGCAGCCAACCCTTCTGACGGTATTCAGAAAGGGTGTCCTCGGTGACGCAGGACCTCGTCCAGTCACCGGGAATCTTCAGAAGGGCATCAGCAGGCTCGCTCGCCATGGCCACATCCTTCCCCTTGTCCGCCGTGTCGGTGGCGGGAGCAGTCGCAGCAGAAGCTTGATCCTCTTTGGCGCCATCGCAAGAGGAGCAGAAAGCAAGGAGCTTGAGATGCAGAGCAATGGTGGGCGGTGCGCAAGGAAGAAGAGGAGCAGAGGAGCACGAATGGCAAGTAAATCAAGAATCTTGCGCAAAAACTGCTATTTACCGCACCACACAAAACTTCATCATAACCGTCCGTGCAAACACGCAAAGCATCTGGCCGTACACGTGGCGAGCGCAGAGAGCAACCGTCGCATCCCACGCCGCCCACTACGCACAAAACCCTAGGAGGTTATGATGGCGCGGCGAAAAATACGCCACGTCCGGTCAAATCAAAGCTGAAACGGCGTCTTCTGCGGTCAAAACTCTGAACATTGGGCCACACAGACATGTCTTGTCAAAACAGCGAGCGCACGCCTAAGATGTCACGAATGACGTCAGGTGTGAAGATAGCATACATATTCGATTAAAGGATACAAGACTACAATCGACAAAGGATTCGACTGACAAAAGTACTCCCATGGGAGCATATCAAAAATTTCTCGTAATTACAAAAAGAAACAAAGTTATTGAGATTATCCTCTACTTCAAATGAAATAAAGCACAATCTCGGGGCTACTCCCATGGAGCGCTGTCGCGCTCCCATAGATTTCAAAAGCAAAATATTTCGATTGACAAAAGCAGCATAGAAATGATTTGAGATTGTCCTCTATTGCAAGACAATAAACCACAATCTCGGGGGCTACTCCCATGGGAGCGCTGTCGCGCTCCCATAGATTTCCAAAAAAGGTAAGAAATTCACTCGACAACAGACTCGACTAAATGCACGAAGTGCTTCACAAATCAGAGAATCATACTTCATAAATTCCCGGACTATGCCAATCGCAGATGTCTCGGATGCTGCATACGCAAATGCAAAGGTAAGACCCGCCGATCAATCGAGCTGGGCTGAGGGACGCTCCAACAGTGTTTTCCCTTAAATTTTCCCGTGTCAACAGACATGATGAAAATCCTGACGGACGCGTTAGGTATCAAAAGTTAAACTGCAGAACGAGTCAGTAAGACCTAAAACGGCCTGAGTCGAGTCTGTCCAGTATGTTCCAGGTTCGAGTCCGGGGACTCGAGTCTGATTGAAGGCTAGTATGGTTTTGCCCGAATGTGCAGTTAACTGAGCTCGATTTTCGAGTGAATCAGGCCTACTATGTCAATATCCCTAGGCAAAAATGTCAAAAGTGTTCCAGTTCGAGTCCGGGGACTCGAGTCTGATTGAAGGCTAGTATGGTTTTGCCCGAATGTGCAGTTAACTGAGCTCGATTTTCGAGTGAATCAGGCCTACTATGTCAATATCCCTAGGCAAAAATGTCAAAAGTGTTCCAGGTTCGAGTCCGGGGACTCGAGTCTGATTGAAGGCTAGTATGGTTTTGCCCGAATGTGCAGTTAACTGAGCTCGATTTTCGAGTGAATCAGGCCTACTAAGTCATAATCCCTAGGCAAAAGGTTTCGACTGTGTTCCAGGTTCGAGTCCGGGGACTCGAGTCTGACTGAAGACTAGTAAGGTTTTGCCCGAATGAGCAGTTAACTGAGCTCGATTTTGAGTGAATCAGGCCTACTATGTCAATATCCCTTGACTTGCATATACATACAGTTGAACAAATTGAGACTAGAAGAACTACATCGGATCAGGAGTACAAAAGCGAAGACTGCGACGTGCACGATGAAGTGAGCACATGCTCGATTCTTCGAGTCAAGCAAGTACTCGGGGGCTAATGACGAGGTTATACTCTGCGGGTACCCCAGTGTAAGGGTACCTGGTGCACGTGATGACTAAAGAAGTCCAAGTTTAATCGAAGCCCACGAAGGAAGGCCCAAGACGAAGAGTGCTTTCCAAGTTAGATTAAGCTATAGTCGGTTAAGGCTTTCCATACATGTAACCTTGGTCGGTTATGTATCCCGAGACCCAGCCTCCTATATAAAGGTTGGGAGGGTGATCGATCGAGGACAAGCAATCCATAGCCACCAAAACCCTAGCGAGATCAACAACTCGCCGGGACCCTTGTAACCCTCATATTCCCGCAATCAATACAGACAAGCCGGACGTAGGGGTTTTCCTCACTCGAGGGCCCTGAACCTGGGTAAACTCCCGCTTGTCAGCCGTCGATTCTACTAACACTACGCGTTCTCTACCACACAATCAACCCTAGGTACCTAACCATAGGACTTGCCGAGGATACCCCTCGTCACATGGCATAGCCATGCTTGTAGGTCTATACCCCGACTTGCCACAGGTCTATCTCGGCCCGGTATTGTTACGTTCATATCATAAGTAATCAATTCTAAGTGTTTTGATGTGATTCAAAATTTTGTCAATGTTTTTTGTTGATTGTTTTTGTTTCGTTATTCAGATACGATGTAAGTTCTTCACTTCAATAATAAGGTTAGGTCTAAGTAAATATTCTCACTCGTATTGAACTCTTGATAGATCAATGTACGCAAACCATATGTACTATGAGCAAGACCAGAATCACTCCTATGGTATTTCTATGTACATTTCTTCTTCTTCTCTTAAGGTTCATACACTATATTGAGATTTTTTCTTCATGTGTGAGAGATGATTATACCAAATGAGAAACTCGATAATCATAAATCTTAATATGTGCTCATCTGATATTTCTTTATTTTGTGTACACCTATACAACTGTGAATGCAGAGACGTCTAAGGGCACCAACTTATACATGTCAATATCTCGCATGAATTTAGCGAAGACGAATTATCTTTTTACTTAACTAACCATTGTAAAAAAAAGTGCTATGAAGTGTATGCTAACATCCCAGATGTTGATGTTGCAATAGTATCTTCGACAATAAGGTTTTTAACATGATCATAGTCACGTTGTGCATTCACATTCATGTTGTCAAATAGTATCTTCAAGGTCATTCTAATTTTTGAATGGATACATGCTCTGCATGGATTCTATGATATAGACTTATAGTTCGTTTCCTGCCATGCAACTAAATATTACCACATTCACATTCTTCTCGTGAGCTTGCATGCATCCATTGTCTCTCTTTGTCGTCGCCCTTTTCTCGATGTGTCACCATTCCACTTTTCTCCACCATCATCTCTTGATTGCCATGATGCTCCACCTCCCTTGTATCCAATCAGCTGCGTCGTCAGAGATGTGGACGACAACGCTCTGATGATGCGTCTATCTAAGCTTGTTAGGGAGGCCTGGCATTCGGTTAACACTCGAGAAGCCATTGGGGACGCACCGAGATATCCCTTCCCCCTGTCTCCATCCTCCTCTGCCCTCTTATTTCTTCCTTTTATTCCTTCCCTCTTCCTCTTTGCACAATAATCAAATCGGGAGATCCGATGTTCAGTTATTAGTTGTATGTGTCTTCATTCGAGTACTTGAGTACATGATCAAGCAAATCAAGGTTTTGTATCACTTGTATGACTCAAAGATAGATAGAGATGTAAGAATTTGTCAAACGAACCAACGCTCTTTCATAGGGACTGGGATTCAGTGACTGGCCTCTGGCCAGTCACATTGTAACTTTCCCCCACTTATCCACCCTTCATTCTCCATCCGACGGCCAAGATTGATCCAAAAAATGATCTCGAAATTCAAATATTTCAGAAAAATTGAAAAAATTCTAGTATGTTGTACATGGTCCGTTATGTATTCTGTGAGATTTTCGTGTCATTTGGATGATTGGTTTATTTTTAAATAGCTTTTCATATTTTAATCTTAAAACGCAAATAAATCATAAACGGACAATCCAAATGACACGAAAATCTCACAGATTACATAACCGGACCATGTAAAACATACTAGAATTTTTTCAATTTTTTCTGAAATATTTGAATTTTGAGATCAATTTTTTGCTCAATCTTGACCGTCGGATGGAGAACGAAGGGTGGATAAGTGGGGGAGAGTTACAACGTGATTGGCCTCTGCCCAGTCACTGAATCCTAGTCCCTTTCATAGACGTCAGGAGTCCACTGATGAAAGGGGCTAGGTTAATCTTGAACCAAAGTCCTATAATGACAGATAAAATCGCAACTAAAATTGCTGGGAGTTATACATTTGTGTTTTTTTTTGAATTTTCCATATATAAAAATAAAAAACAACCACCAGCAAGCCGCCTCATTAAAAACCTTCCAATCCACTTAGGTACCCTGGTAAGGAAAAAAGTGCGTGTGAAACTTGGTGGCCTCAGAGTTCGGAAAGAGTTACATCGTGAATTACAACAGGTAAAATAAAAGAAGGTGGATCACCATCCCAGCTAAATGTATCTCTCCTATCATATGCATGGCGTGCTAGCAGATGCGCCACCTTGTTGCAGTCTCTTGGGAAGTGTACGAAACTTATATCACCAATAGCTTTTGCTCGCACAAAGCAATTCACCAGGATGGCCGTGTGGGGATTCCACACTTCAATTTCCGAGTTGCATGCCTGAATTTCCGAGTTGCATGCCTGAGTATAACCGATGTAGCACCAATATGTTCCAGGAATTCCAAGCCCTTCAAAAGCGCCGTCGACTCCGCCATTGCTGCATCCAGCAGGTGATCTAGAGGGCAAGCATAGCCAGCTAGTGCTTCTCCGTTGTGATTTCTTAGAACCACTCCGGCCGCACCAGAACCATCAGTGAAGAAAGCTGCATCTATATTCAGTTTGTAGCATCCCATTCTAGGTTTTTCCCAAAATACTTCTTTGATCTTTGTTTTTGCTGATGCCGCTGGGACATAGTTCGTAGTTAGAGCTTGGATTGCAAACGCCGTGTTAGAGGGTGCAGCAACAGATTCACCTTTAACGAACTCACGGCGTTGCCACCAAATGTACCAGCATGCCACCATAATTAATTCATTCACATTTGACATACCCAGCACCGGAGGTGCTCTTGTTGGCATGCGGATGAGCTCCTCCAGAACACAAGAACCCGACCGGTCGCAACTCAGAGCTTCGTCAATCAAGTTTACCAAACCAAGATATTTCCATACTTCCCGGGCTCGTAGGCAACTGAACAAGAGATGACGGATATCCTCCGCCCCAGATTGACATACTGGGCATTGTGCCTGAACCTTGATGTGTCTATCAGCTAGAACTGACCTTCCCGGTACCACGCCATGTAACGCCCTCCAAGCAAATATTTTTACTTTTGCTGGAATGCTCAGCTTCCACAGCTTCTCCCAGACCGGATTGAGGTTTGCTGATCCCTGTCCATCAGCTCGGCGAGCTTTGTTCCCAAACTGATGCTCCCATTCACATTAGTGTTTTACTAGTAAAATGCCCGTGCGTTGCTACGGGAGAGTGATTATTTACCGTTTGTACGTCATCTCGTACAATTTTTTTTGACAATCTTCAAATCAATATGCCGCACGGAAGCACGAAGTATTAACGTATATTTTGACTAATATATAGCTATATAGTAAAATGTGTTATAAATAGTAAAAGATTGCATGTCATAAAACAACATATATTGAGAAAAAATACAACGGTAACCCTAACTAAACTTAATAAGATTGTATAATGGTAGAATGAGAATGTAATGGAACATTTAAATAAGCAAACAAACAACTATACAACATGACCTAACTAATAAACACAACCATAACCCTATCATGGCACTGAGCAAATGAACAATAAATGTTATGTACATACATTTTTTTTACCCTTTTCTAATAAATAATAATCCATATATGCTCTATGTATTCCAGGAAAATATTATTGTCAATTCATAGGACAAATTGATATAAGCATCCAAACATAGCATCGTCAATGTCCAGGATAAAAAAGAAATAGCAGGAAGCAAAATAAAATAAAAGAAATAGCACCACGTAATAATCCAACTTAAACCCCCCCCCCCCCCCCCCCCCCCCCCCAAAAAAAGGAAATATCCCCTCTCTCACGGTCTCACTCTCACCCCATCCTCTTCCACCTCTCACTCTCTCACCTGCACGCACACAGCTTCCCTCTCTCGATCCATGGCCTAGCTCCTGACATACATTTTCTAGTGGTTCAACACGAATCATGTCAAATATGTAATTTTAAGATTCGGGTGCACATCACTCATTGTAATCAAGTTTTTGAGCAAAAGCAGAATATTATTTCGTAACATGCTTTTTGTGCACAAGAATTCAAAAATTATATAGTTGACAAAATTATTGTGGAACCTAAGAGTAATTATACCCATTGCGGCACACGGGTAATTACCTAGTTTGACAGGAAAAAAAAGAGTAATCTCATTTGCATTTGTCACCAAGAATAACGCAACTTAGATCAGAATCGAACAACACATATTATAGTTTCTAAGTCGTACTATGCTGGATACAGCTTTGTCTTCCCGTAAGAGTTGTAATAGGTTCAACTGGACTGAACATTGTAATTTATGCTACCAGAGAAGATGCTTCGTAAAGCAGTAGCACTCGCAAATACTAAATAATACGATCATAGATATGTGGAACTGTCTGATCAGCCAGCAAGCTAAAACAAGACTTGCCAAGCGCTTTGCAGCAGCCCAAGTGGGGTTCAGATCATTTCTTCAAAAAAATTCTCAACACCTTTTCGGCAAGACTGCATGATGTTCCATCTTTGGTAAGGCTAGTCATGCTGCCTGGATGATATCAAGATTCAAGAATGTCTTTCTCTTGCTCCCAAACTCTGCAAATAGCCAAATGAAAAATGGTGGGGTCTTTCTATCTAATCAAGTCTGTAAAGATGAATCATCGAAACATAGAGATATATAAGCATGGTTTACAAAGCGTCCGCTTCAGGACGCCTAGGCGACGCTTAGGCGTCAAAGCGCCCCCCCTCCGCTTTGGAAAAATGACCGCTTTGGGCGCTTTAAGCGCCAAAGCGCCCCCCCCATCGCTTTGAGGACGCTTCACGCTTTGTAAACCATGTATATAAGCACTCGTTGTAACCAACAACAAAAGACCCAAATATTGTCGATCATCAAGAAGATTGTGATACTTCAGGAACCAAAACAACAGAAGGGGACAACCATGTCTATTGCTCAACTGTTACAATTTCCTAGATCTAACGACAGAACATAACCACAGAAAAGCAGATATTGTCGTTGAACCGCAGAATTTTTGAAAAGCTACAAACTGAGGTAGCATGTATTCAAATGTTGAAAGCCAGACAAGCTGAACAACGGTCCATCAGAGGTCTCTAATTAACAGCTGTCACCGGTATTCTCTAATAGGTGCTACTACTCCATCCGTTCCAAATTAATTGACTTCCATATATCTACATTTGGATGTACCTAGACATGTTACATGTGCATATACATCCAATTGTAGATATATGGAAGTCAATTAATTTAGAACGGAGGGAGTACCTCTATAGGGATGTAGTCTGAAGTGTGTGACAGCCAGCCAAGGGTGTCGTCCATGACTAATCGAGATCGACGGTTCATTCGTTGTGTCATCGCTCAGTCCATCCTGTTGCCATCTCTTTGGAAGAGGCTGACTCGAAGGGTGAAAGAAATTGGGCGAGCTGAAGCACAACATCTAATCTATGGCATCCCAAAAATAAAACAAAGTCAATTACCAAATTGGAGAAGGGGAAAGAGAAATTGGAGGGGCTCTCCACCGGTAGCAGAAGTTTCTTCTGTACAGCGGCGGCCATGGTGTACAGTCCCCACCGGTGAGGATTAGGACGAGCTTGTGCTATGACAAAGTCGTGACGTTCCACATACCCATTTGACTGCAATGGCGACCACGGCTTTCTCGAGTCCCAAACGCATTGCAAACTAAAAAATGAGAACATTCAGATATAATAATAGGAGTATACCCACGTCAATTGTCTGCTTTCATGGTTCCCACGCACACGGGTTATGTGGCAAGGATACCTAATTACAGTAATGAAATTTAGCAAATAGAATAAGAAATTGCCATGATATGAAGGTAATTGGAAATAACTCTTTACGTGCAAACGAAACCAAACTGGTTTCAAACATAACTATGTGGTGCCAACAGTTGTTTTACCAATATGGAGTCAGCAGGTACGTTACTATGGGTGAAATTTATCAAGCATGCATCAATTCTTCCGTCCTACAGCAAAGGAGTATGAACTTGATATCTAAGAATGCATATGCATAAGGTATATTAGCTTCAGAGATACTCCCCCTGTTCCTATATGTAAGACGTTTCCTACTCTTGAGACGTTTTGAGAGTTAAAATTTGAACTCCCAACGTTTTGAGAGTTCAAATTTGAACTCCCAAAAAGACTCATATTTAGGAAGCCCTAAGGGTAGTTAGATGCACTTTGCATTGCAATACAAATAAGTTCTACCTCCTAAATAGTGCATCATCTACACTTAAAATAGACCCGACTGGACTTTGTATTCCTATCAGCTACCCAGGGCATATTAACTTCTTCAAGAGTAAAAGCAATGCAACTTACACTGTCCTCTTAGTAGTAAGAACAATGAAAAAATAGGTTTGTTCTGATGAGCGTGTTAATAGCAGATTAAAACAACTCATATGGTACTGATCATCGAGAGTTATGCAAAGCATTAAAAATACGAAAACAAATCTGGAAAATTATGGACGAAAAAAAGAATCGGGAGTATATGTTATTTGTAGTTAATTTATTTTCATCCAAGGGAGGCCATCAAGCAAATGATATGACTACAAGATACCCATTGCACTGAATATATGAACACTCTTCTGCAAACAGAAGTAATGTCCATCTTTCAGGAAGGCATGCGAAGCCAGTTCAGTGACAAAGGTTTATGAAGGCAATGAAATCACTAAATCAGCACAGAAGTCGAATACGCTCCAATAGCATGCATAATCGCATATTAAATAAGCCATAACCCTTAGGGCTTATATATAGGCGAACTAGCCTCATCTGACGTCAAAAGGACAACATCGCTGAGCATGCTCAAGTGCTCTCTGTTCATCCAGGTTCCATGTAACTGTAAGAGAGATCTTCAAATCCACCATTCCAGGTTCATACCATTGTTGTTCTTTATGAAAAAAATACCATTGTTGCTCCTGAAATTGAAAGTGAATTAACAAATTCAGACCACGTTCTAATTCTGCAAAAAATGTGTATGTCTCTACGAACATATTTGTATCCTGGCAGCCAGGCACCAAGCAATATCTTAAGCGATGAGGAAATATGACACAACAGGTAGTGCATTGTAGTACAGCTCGGATGACCTCTGTTCTAGAACTGAATCACGAAGTACTTGCTAATTATCGCCTGTGCGGGACCTGTGACATAGACAAATGAAGAAAACCACAGTACAAAATCGAAATTTCTTGCTGCCGGACCTTTAACTTGAAGTAGCACTTACCCCGACATTTCTATGCGTGCTACCGTTTGATCTAGGGCACATATTGAACTATTTCTAGCGGAATTCAGATATTGGGTGAACGAACGGGGAGCAGAGAAGGATAGGCGCTTACAGCTTGATCCTGATGTTGCGGATGAAGAAGCAGTAGGTGGCCCGGAGCTGGGCCTCCTTGACGGCGCCCACACCGTCCTGCTTCGACAAAGACCCGCGCTCGATCTCCTCCTTGCTAAGGTATCACGACCACTCCTGCTCGGCCGCCGCCGCCGCCATAGGCCGCCATGCCGGCCGACCACGTAACTCGCCATAGACTGGTAGGAGGGGGTAGGAGACTGGTGGTGGACTCGGGGAGGAAGGGTGGTGACTTGGGAACTGCGAGGGCACGACTCGCGATGGCCTCGATCTGACATACTGGACTCGTGCGACGGCAGCGCCGACGGCGCCTCCTCCGCGTACTCCGGTTGGGGTACAGGGGAGTAGAGGCGATAAGGTGGAGAGCATGGACGGGGAACGCTGCCCCACGACAGCGGTCGCCGCCGTCGCACACAGAGAGAAGGAGGGGATAAGGAGGGTGGGTACATTAGGGTTGGACTGTGGTAGCGGCGGACCGAGGCGGAGATGCGGCGAGGGCCGGTGACGGAGATGCGGCGAGGTCGTCCGTGAGGCCGCGGCGTTGGGGTCGGCCGTGCGGGTCGCGGCGGCCCGAGGCGGAGATGCGCGGGTCGGCCGTGCGGGTCGCGGCGGCCCGAGGTTGGAGATGCGGCGGCCGAAATTGATTTAAAAAAAAAGGAAAATGTGGGGAGAAAACTGGAGGCTGGACGAAGGGAAACTCTTCGCTTTTTAGATAGGAGAGAGGAGAGATTTGTTGGAGTGTAGGAGCATCTTTGGACCCATGAACAGATTCTTCTGTATGCATAAATAGCGAGTGGGCCCAACCTCACGAATTTGATTTGCTCACGTTAAGCGTACATTCCGGGTCAAAGCTGAAACGGTAGAGCGCCGCCCGCTCAAATCTCCTATTCCTCCTCCGATCCCATCACCTCTCCCTTCCCTTTCCTTCGGATCGAACCATACGTCACGAACGTCGACGACGCTAGCCTCCTCCTCCTGTCTGCACCGCCGCTGACGACGATGTCATCCGACGCGCCGCAGCCGATCCAGAGCGCCAAGGCCGCCGTCGACTCCCTCGCCGCCATCCTCCGCGGCGCGCTTCCAGACTCCCTCACCTCGACCGATGACCCCGCGTCCGCGCTCCTCCACGACGACGACGTCGCCCGCGCCGTCGCGGGGCGCCTCCGCGGCGCGGCCTCGGGCGCAGGGCACGACGCGCTCTGCGGCTGGCTCTACGGCGCCTTCCAGTCCGGCGTTCCGGCGCTCCAGCTCGCGGTGCTGCGCTTCGTGCCGACCCTCGCGGGCGTGTACATGTCCCGCGCCGTGTCCCGGAAGCCGTTCGCCGGGTTCGAGGCCGTCATCCTCACGCTGTACGCGCACGCCGTGGCGCAGCGGGGCGCCGGGGAGGCCGAGACCGTCGCGCTGCCCAACATGGCCAACCCCAGCGTGTACCACGAGGCGGCGGCGGCCAAGCCGGCCAAGGCCGCCGATCCCGACAAGGACGTCGTCGCCGAGCTCTCTCCCGCGCTGGAACCGCACGGCACCATGCGCGCCACGCGCCGCGCCCGCATCGTCGGCGCCGTTCTGGAGCTCTACAACGGCAAGCTCGCGCTCATGCCGCTCTCGTCCAAGATGGACTTCTGCGAGTTCTGCGTCGCATGGTCTGGGAAGCACGGGAACGACAAGCCCCGTGTCGCGTCCTCTCAATCCCCAGAAGGAGGCGAGGAGAAGTGGCGGAGGGTGCCGCTGCCGTGGGAGCTGTTCCAGCCGGCGCTGCGGATCGTCGGGCACTGCCTGCTGGGCCCCGCCAACTCCGACGAGCTGAGGACGCAGGCCGCCCGGGCTGCGCAGTGCCTGTACCTGAGGGCCATGGAGACCATGGACTCGCGCGCGGTGCTGGCCTGCAGGAGCCTCATCAGGCTGTCGCAGATGGTGGAGGAGCCCATCCCAGAGCCGTCCTTCTCCGGCTCCGTCGAGGCCAACATGGCAGAGCTGGAGGCCATGAGGGCTAACATCCTTAGCGCGAAGAACTAACCGATCGTCACATCACAAGCAGCAAGCAATTTGATTCATTTGTAATCAGGGATTCAGGGGGCTAATTCAGACATTGCAGCCGCAGCAATATACATGGATAGCAATATTTTGATGTTTTCATTTTGTTAATCAGACATCAATTTTTGTTCAAGAATACGGTATCAAAGTTACACAGCAATCCCCTTCTCTTTTATCACGAAGATTCGGCAGGGTGAGTAAATTAAAACGAATTTATGTGTCTCTTTTATGAAGAGTAGATCCATGCTTCAAATGGCTGGCAAGATGGTACTTACAGTCTTTGATCCCTATGCTGCAGCCTAATTCGGTAATTCCAACTCACACACCTTTCTGGAAATCGAATTGCTTTTTCGTCCTGATCCCAAATCCACTAGTTCAACGATCCACCAAATGTGTTGCAACATCTAGTCTCACCACATCTTCTGGCTTCATCATTGAACACCGATGGGCATGATAGATTCCCAATTGTTTTGCCCTTCGCCGTTGATCAGTCATGCACGGTGCATCACAGTTTTGTCAACACAGCTTGGGACGTGAAGGTTCTGTCACCTGTTTCTCATAGTGAGCAACTACAGTTTGGCGAGCTGACTGAATATCGGCCACCATTGTCCTACAGGCGAACAGCAACGCAATGGTTTCTGCCAACCTGCGAACCACTACGGCCTCTTTCTACAATCTTTTCACTGGCCTCCAAATCATGGATCAATGACGCCGGCCGCGATCCATGCCTGAACTAGGTCTGCAGCAGCTCGCGTCCTGCTCTACGCATATCATGCAGTTCGTGCAGCTAGTAGGCCATGCTTAATGATAATGTTTGGCCAATCTGCTTCACTGCGCCTCAATCCTTTGCAAAACATGAAACGATCGAGTCTTCAACGCTGCATCGACCCAAGGATCAACCATCTACCTCAAGATCAAGGACAACTAAACTCTGCATATATATTTGGGAATAATAGGGGGGAGAGTACTTTTTTTTTTTTTGCATGAAGAGGGGCAGAGTACTACCGAGAACAAGATTGCCTACTCTGATTGATATTGGGAATCAGAAGGATCGAAGATCGATAAGGTGTTTACGGCATGACGTGGTTAATTTCCAGAGGACAATGAGGAAAAGGTTGCGACTTCTCTGTTGCACGGTCGGGTAGCGGGGTACAGGGAAGCCGTGAGGTTGTCCCTTATGCTGTTATGCATCACAAGGATATTCGACCAAACCAATCAATCAATCGTAAAAGACAATTAAGCAATACTAAATCATTTCCTCCCTTCTATAGATAGATAGATTCAACCATCCGTGAATCGGGACACAGCAGTTCTTGACATCGCTTAAGTTTCAGATAACTAAAACATCCCAATCCAAAATTCAGAAGAACACCATCAGGTGCCAGACAGGATATTCTCCCTCTCCCCTTCACCGATATACTCAGAACTCCTGGGAGGCCGAGTTGATGTCCAGTTTGCCCGGGGTCTTCCCCTTGGGCAGCAGCACCGGGTTGATGTTGGGCATCACGCCGCCGTTGGCGATCGTCACGGTGCCCAGCAACTTGCTCAGCTCCTCGTCGTTCCGCACCGCCAGCTGGATGTGCCGCGGCACGATCCGGGTCTTCTTGTTGTCCCGCGCCGCGTTCCCAGCCAGCTCCAGCACCTGCAACCGGCGGCGGCGGCCATCAAATCCCCAAACTCAAATTCACAGAACGAACGCACGAGGTCGAAACAAACAAGATCGGATCTTCGCGGATAGAGAAGTAAAAAGGGTATACATACCTCGGCGGCGAGGTATTCGAGAACCGCGGAGAGGTAGACGGGGGCGCCGGCGCCGACGCGCTCCGCGTACTTGCCGTTCTTGAGGTACCGCGCGATGCGGCCGACGGGGAACTGGAGCCCGGCCTTGGACGAGCGCGACACCGACTTCGTCGTCTTCGCCTTCCCGCGGCCGCCGCTTCCTCCGGTGGAACTCATCGTCGATTCGGCTGCGGGGGTTTCGAAGCTTCTAAACCTTTTCGATGTCGTGGGGGCTGGAAGGGGTTTGTGCGGTGGGAGAGGGGAGGCGGGCGGGACTTTATATAGCGTTAGGGTTGGGGTGTGCGGCGCGCTGCGATTGGCTGGGAGGGGAGGGAGGCGGATCGGTGACGTGGGACGCCAGCTTGGGTAGTAATTCGCCCCTCTTAATTTTTTCTTGGAGAATTATTCATTTTTCACATTTTCCGAACAGGTTTTTTTTTCGAACAGCTTTTTTTTTACTCTAATCCACTGCTTTATTAAACGAGAAAACGATTACACTCCGACTGAATCTCATCAGTCAAAAATCCAGGTATTACATCAAAGCAAAAATAATCTATGCTAAGAGCTTCTTTGGCACACCGGTGGGCCGCTTTATTTGCGTCCCTTCCAACATGAAGAAGCTTGACTTCCTGGAAAGTAGAACACAAAACCTTCATCTCGCGCACCACATGCGCCCCTTCAGTCCGACTTTGGCAATCCTCCTGCCACAATTTTTCCAGCGAACTGCAATCAGTTTGGATGATTACTTTGCGGATGCCCAACCGAGCCGCAGCTTCGAGGCCCTCTCTGCTAGCCAGTAGTTCGCTGATAAAAGGATCAGCAACATGGTTATGTTTCCTACAGCCGGCCTCCACAAACACCCCACAATGGTCCCGGATAACGTACCCAAAACCCGCTTCAGACGTATGACAGTTTAGCGAACCATCAACATTCACCATCAACCAGCCCTCTGGCGGCGGCAACCACTTGCACTCGGCCGTGACAAACACCTTCTGTCTCGGTGGCAGTTCAAGCAAAGCAAGTTGATCTTCGATCAGCTTCATAGATCCTAGTGGTTTGTATTGTTCTTCTCCATGCACATACTTGTTCCGACTCGACCAAATACACCAAATAACGGTGATAGCAATCGGTACTTGTGTAGCCGTCAGAGCCGAACCAAGCAACAAATCCTGCATCCATGTCACCGGGTGCACTTTAGGGACGGTGAAGCCAAAGTGATCTAGCGTAGCCGCCCAAAACTGCGTGCGTGTACACACCGCATCAATGCATGATGCAACGTCTCATCTTTGTGGCCACATAACTTGCATGTGGCATTCTTCATCACATGTCGTCTGTCAAGCTCAGCATAACAAGGCAGGAAGCCTTTCAGCGCCCGCCACCAGAAGATCCGCACCTTAGGTATAACCTTGAGCTTCCACAACTTCTTCCATTGCTGCTCATGATCCGAGCATCCTGGTGCAGCATCAATATGATTTACCACCATTCGGTAGGCCGACCGAACCGTGTATATACCTGTCTTCTCTTCACTCCACGCCCAGAAATCCTCGCCGCCATGCCTCGGTCGAGGGAGGCAAAGAACCGCCTTTGCGTCAAGAGGACAGAGATGAGCATTGACAACTTCCTCATCCCATTTACTAGTGGTCTGGTCCAGCAGCTTCGAAACAAATGTTAGTTCTGTTCCAGCAGCCTGTCTCTGTTCATCTCGGACAAGAGGTTTCAGACCCGGTACACCTGTGAGCCATTGATCATACCAAATACGAGTATCCTGACCATCACCAATTCGCTTCACAAGGCCCTTTTTTAACACTTCTCTACCACATATGATAGCCTTCCATACCTTGGATGCATTCTTTGGGCATCCAGCTGAAAGGAACTCACCATTGGGAAAATATCTTCCTTTCAACACACGAGCACACAAGCTCGTTGGATTCTCCAGCAGACGCCACGCTTGCTTCCCTAGCATCGCATCATTGAAATTTTTGAGGTCTCGGAACCCAAGGCCTCCTTTACTCTTTGCAATCGACATCTTGTCCCAAGCTTGCCAATGCATGCCATTTTTGTCTAATGATCCACACCACCAGTACTTGGACGAAATCGCCATTAATTTGGAGCATAAACCTTTTGTGAGTTTGAAACAACTCATAGAATAGGTTGATAGAGCTTGGATCACCGACTTGATCAACACTTCCTTCGCAGCAAAGGACATTAACTTCTCACTGTACCCCTGGACCTTTGACCTAGATGCTTCAACCACATGGTCAAATTGTTTGTCCGTCAATCTACCCGAGGCAGTATGACAAGGGTATACATCTCGGGTACCCTACCGTGAGGGTACCTGGTGCACGTGACGACTAAGGCCCAATAGCGAAGAGCCTACTCGAAGCCCAAGACAGGAGGCCCAAGAAGATGGAGTACCCTCCAAGATTAGACATAGGCATAGTCGGTTTAGATTTTCCTTGCGTGTAAACTAGGTCGGTTACGAACTCCCGAGACCCAGCCTATTTAAAGGCTGGGAGGGGTGCCGATCTGGGGACAAGCCATTCTCGAACCACCAAAAGCTCTAGCGAGATCGATACCTCGCCGGAACTCCCCTGTAATCGCATAATCCACACAATCAATACCAGACAAGCAGGAAGTAGGGTCTTTACCTCCACCCGAGGGGCCTGAACCTGGGTAAATCTTTGCCTCTGCTTGTCAGCCGACGAAACTACCAGTACTACCACGTTCTCTCCCCATAATCTCAACCCTAGGTCCTTAACCATGGGATTTGATGAGGGTACACCTCGTCAATTGGCGCCGTCTGTGGGAAAGAATAGTGCTGGACTTGCGGTTTCTTCGGTTCCATCGGAAAACAGCGACTCGCCGATCGGATCTACAAACGGCAACTCGCCGGCTGCATCGACAAACCAGAACTCGCCGACTCAGGCGGCACACGGCAACTCGCTGGCTCACTCGACAAACGGCAGCACGCCAGCTTCACCCGCAAAAAGCGCATCGGATCCTCTGATGGATTTCGAGCCACACTCGCCAGGATTCCACGAGGCCTTCTCCGATCTCGAGTCAGGTTTGGGTTTAACCGTTGGTTCGTTCAATTTCTTCGTCAACAAGCTTGGTGTGCAGGACTTGACGGATCCACGCCAACTCGCGACTTCCGCACCCGAGTCTCCATCGGTTGCGGTTCCTTCGACTGCGGATCTCTCAACTACGTCCATACCATCGTCGATCCTCCAATCTTGCTCATCTGCGACAACCATGTCCACACGAGAGATGCACGAGCTCATCAAAGAACTTCAGGGCGAGGAGGCCAAATCAGCATACCGCACAAACGATCCCGATCTCGATCTCTCACTCGAGGATAGTTTTGACTGCGGGCTCTCCTTCAGCGACCTCGACGAACTCGAAACTCATATCGACAACTACGTCGAGATCTGCACCAACAACAACAACCTCGACTCTCAGATTCATAACAACTCAAAGACGCGGAGGACATAGTCAAAAGGTGTATCGGCTGCCAAAAATTCGCCACAAAACCACACGCACCCGCGTCGGCGTTGAAGACAATACCATTGGCCTGGCCCTTCGCCCAGTGGGGGCTCGACATGGTTGGGCCACTCAAAAAATCCTCCCATGGAGGGCATACTCACCTTCTGGTGGCGGTCGACAAGTTCACCAAGTGGATTGAAGCAGTACCTATCACAAGTTCGACTGCCACTACAGCAGTCAATTTCATAAAATCCATCATATACCGCTTTGGTGTGCCAAGTAGCATCATCACTGACAACGGTACAAACTTCACGGCTGAGAATTCAAATCCTTCTGCAAAGAGCAAGATATCACGCTCAATTATGCATCTGTGGCACACCCGCAATCTAATGGCCAAGTCGAAAAGGCCAATGGACTTGTGACAAGCGGAATCAAGAAACGCCTCCTGGTGCCACTCAAAAGGGCCGCGGGTGCTTGGGTAGAAGAGCTCCCGTCTGTGCTATGGAGCCTACGCACAACACCCAACGCCTCAACGCAATTCACTCCATTCTTCATGGTCTACGGCGCAGAGGCAATCCTGCCATCAGACGTAAGGTTCAACGCACCAAGAGTCGAAGCATACAATGAAGACGATGCAGATGAAGCACTCGAAGATGCAGTCGACTTGCTCGAAGAAGCACGCACAGCTGTCTACCAGCAAGATCTACGCAACTATCACAGCCGTCGACTGCGTACCAGGTCCTTCGAGGTGGGGACTTGGTACTTCGACTGAAGCAAAAGAAGGTGCATAAACTTGCTTCTCCATGGGAAGGACCCTTCATCATCACCGAGGTCATTGGTGGTGGAGCATACAGACTGAAGCACGCGAAGACAGGCGAACTCTCTCATAATCCTTGGAACGTTGCGCAGCTGCGCCGTTTCTATGCTTAGATTGTTCAGTCGCATAATGTAATAGGCACATATGTCGGATGGCTGCAGGTTTCAGACGCGCTCTTTTCCTTACCAGGGTACCTAAGGGGACTGGAAGGTTTTTAATGAGGCGGCCTGCAGCCTAACATTCATAAATGGAATATAGTCAATAAATTCCTCATATTTCTCCCTGTTTACTACTCGCACAACCTTAGCCTCACCCGAATACTCGGGGGCTGCGCTACTTCAAAACGTGAGCTCTCGCTCCTTCAAACATAATACCCAGGCCACTCGAATACTCGGGGGCTGGGTCGTACAAAATCATACAAAACCACAAGGTTGCTCAATAACATGAGTTGAAGCTTCAAACACCGTAAAAAATTCACAGCCTCACTCGAGCACTCGGGGGCTGTAGAATGCATGTTCTATACAAAGTGTTTTTCATAAACCCCACTCGATACACTCGGGGGCTGCATACATACAAGTGAACAAATATGTACTAAGTACAATTGGCAAAATTTACACTCGGGGGCTGTTCCCTATACATAAAAACCCTAATCTTCCGGTTCGTCCTTGCTGGAAGAACGGGCCCATAAGTTGAGCGATAGCACTCAACCAACACCCTCGCATGTTCGACTGTATCGTCAGATGCGATTGGGACAAAGACGATCCAGGCACGGGTGGACGTAGCTGCAAATTTGGACGACTTCGGATGTATGCCATCGTTGCGTTGGCCCATCCACAAGCTTCTGGGCGATAAAATCTCGAATGGAACCTGCACTCCGAAAAGCCGAGCAACGCGTGGATTCCTTGAGGTTGCGGCCCAGTCGGAAAAAGCGTCTGGTTGATTCGACTGAAGGCCGACCTGCATAACTCAAGAAGCATAGTGCTCCGCCACACTCGATCCTGCAGGGTCGCGAGTATCCGTGCTCGGTGCTTATCCAAGCGAAGTGCTGACGGCCAGTCGTGGGTTCGTCAGTCGCCATGTTCAACTGCTCATCTACGCGAGCCTGCTCCGCCTGGAAATCTTGAACAAAACCTGCAACAACACAAGTTGGGTGAACAAAAAGGAACAGGTTGTGAACTCACAAGATCAAGGCAGTCATGCTTACACTCGAGCTGTCTGTTCACGATCTCCATCTCGCCAAGCACATACTCCTCTCGTTGGGTGGGTAAAGCAGGCCTCGCCCTCATCCTTTCCAGCTCGCCGCGGGTGTTCTCCAACTCTTGCTCCACTTTTGCGACTCGAGCCTTCATATAACGCATTACTGCGGCATCGTTCGACACCTGAGCTCGAGATCGAGTGGGGGCACGATGCCGCGACGAACTAGATGAAGTGGCGGCTGGCTGTTTCTGTTCCAAATATCATAAAAGTTTCGTGAGAAACTCATCACAAAGCTTAGATGAATAAAAGCACACAACATTACAGGCAGAAGCATAACGAGGACATTAAGTTCATACAAAGGTAGCAAAAGCGCATGCGTACTCGCATGGTCATAAGTTTAATTACAAGACATAAAAAGTGCGGCTGCCCTACTTCTCCGACACCGACTCAGACCTAGCCCTACTCGCACGGCGGCGACCTCTGTTGCCCGACGTTCCATGGTGTTCATAAAAAGGTTGGCCAGGCGGGTGGCTCGCTCGCTAACAGGCTTCAAAGAGATAAGCTTCCCACCGGCCTTCCGAGGGAAGTCAGACATCGCCGCCTCGAAGTTACCCTCTATCCCATGACCTAGTATCAGCTTGAGGGTGGACTCCGAGCCGCGTACCGTGAGGGCGCGAGCAAAATTCGCCATGGTTGAAGTCCCCGGTCCAAGCACGCCTGCAAATCCGTCAGCAGTCGATGGCACCTCGCCTAGTGGGAGCACCTCCTTGTACACAGCGCCGAGGGTGCTGGTAGACTTGGCAAGAAAGTCCTTCGCCTGGACAAAGGTAGCACCAAGGTCACCTATAACCTGGTCGAGTGATAAATCATCACTGACCATGTCAGTAGGTGTTGGCACACCAATCGCCTCTGTAACGTGAACCAGAAAAAGCAAGGTTACTACATAATACTCAACGGGTACATGGGAGGCATACAAAAAAGATGGTTCCTTACCTCTCACATTCTGCGCGAGGCCAACCAGTCGCTCAGCATGCTCCTTCTCGCGCGCAGCGGCAGAACGCTGGGCGGCATCCGCGGCTTTCTTCGACTCGGCAGCTTGAGTGGCAAGAGCTTCTTCTAGCTCCTTCACTCGCGTTTCAGCAGATGCCTTGTCACCTGTGAGAGGCAAAATGTCATTCACAATCGACAACGCAAAGACAGAGCAAAAAGAGCTTCGAGTACAGAAGTCGAACACACTTACGGCTGAGTTGCTCCATGATAGCACGCAGATTGTCTCTCTCCTGTTCAACCTGGACAAAGGCTTTGCCTGATTCCACCAGGTTGAGGTAGAAGGGCTGCATGCACATGGAACCAGCATAAGTTATACACAAATAGTCCCAGCATGAGGACTCGACAAATGACACTTACGTGTTCAACCCAAGGAGCAGGCTTGGCAGCAGAAGTCCCAATTTCTGGAGTCGACGTGCTCGCAATCTTGGCGGCTTCAATGGTAGTGGCCGTGGCTACTGTCTTCACGACTTCAGTCGCAACAGGAGAAGCTTCTGGCTGATCTGGAGTCAAAGCTCTCTCGGCTAGAGGAGTCGGAGGGCGCACAGTCTCGGCACTACGAGTGACCGAAAGACATACAACATAAGAAACAGTACTCAACTCACAAAAAATTAGTACAAAAAGGAGCAAACCTGTGCTCTTCTTCATCATCAGTGTCGAGCTCTTCAAAGTTTGGGCCTCCAAAAAGTAGCTCCCCACCCGACTGAGGAGGAGGAGGAGCCGAGCTCAACGGGCTCACGTCCAAAGGAGCAGCTGTGGTCGTAGGAGACGAGCCTGAGTCTCCGTCATCTCTCACATCTGATCCCTTTGCGGGTGAACTCATGGAGGAAGACACAACTTGAGCTGCCCGACGGCGCTTGCGAGTGGGGATCTCGCTCACATCATCAGTCGTGGCACGCTCCTTGTCATGTGCTTCTTCAACCCCTTCCTCTTCAACCTCTTCTGTGGGAGATGTAGTAGCCGAAGGAAGAGGCGATTCATCTCCTCCCTTCGCTTCTACCGTCACCTCTGTTTCATGAGTTGGGCCATCTTCAGGAAGAGGAGGAAGGGTTGAGGTGGTCGAGTGGCCCTGCACACAAAATACAGCAGTCGAAGTCACAAAGATGCATAGCAGAATAACAAAAACAGGAGATCATAAACTTGATAGATTCACTAACCTCTGGCAAAGGCTTTTCAGCCGTATAAGGAGCGACGGGCAGTCGACGTTGCAGGGCTCGCTGGATTTTGTGCTGGTGATGGACCGCACATGTGCCACCAGCTCACTCCTAGACAGCTCCTCCTTGTTCATCCGAGTGGAGTCGAGAGGGCCTTCATACTGCCACATAGGGTGAGCTCGGCGCGGAGCGGCCACACCCGCATCTTCACAAAGGTGGCAATTAGATGCACACCAGTGACGCTGTTAAGCAGTCCTCCAATCGTCTCCAGCAGAGGCGCCGCTTCCGCCACTTCTTCAGTCGAAAGCTCATGGTCCCAGGCCTTCGTCCTAGCGGCTATACCAGCAGTCGAAAATGCTGGGGCCCCTTCCTGGTCGACTAGCACATAGAACCACCTTTTCCTCCACCCTTGCGCCGAGTCGACTGGCTTCAGGGCAAAGTATCGGGTGTCGCTGCGTACTTGGATCTGAAGGCCTCCAACTGGTAGGTTCGGCCGCCTCGGTTGTTGGGCCTGACCATGAAGATAGATTTCCAAAGAGCCCAGCTGGGAGCAACTCCCAGGAAACACTCGCACAATACCATGAAGCAGGCAATGTGCATAATGCCGTTCGGGGTGAGATCATGGATCTGCACCCCATAGGCGTACAACAAACCACGAAGGAATCGTGGAGGGGAAAAGATAAACCCCTAGGCAAGAACTCCGCAAAACATACGCGCTCGTTTGCGCGAGGCTCGGGGAGTACCTCTTTCGATGGCGCGCGGACGGTAAGCTGGTCCGCCGGCGGCAGCAATCCGTCCTCGCGGAACTTCTTGAGGTGGGCTGCCTTGATTGTGGACTTCATCCAGTCACCGTCGCTCTTCTTGAGGTCGACGGCGGCCGCAGATGCGCCAGCCGCAGCTTTCTTCCCCTTCATAGCGGCCGCGTCAGTCGCGGGCGCGTCGGTGGCAGAGGCTTTCCTCTTTGGCGCATGGCAGTGGTGGCTAGGGAGAGCAGCAAGAGCTTGGGCGCAAGAAACAATGGAGCAGGAGCGCGAGGAAGAAGATGGAACAGGGGCGGCGCGCAGAGCAATTGGCTAGTAAAAAGCAATGCCAGTGCCGTTTCCCCTATTTACCTCAAATCAAAGGCATTCACAACCATTCAGATCCTAAACCGTGCGCTACGCACGCAATCTAACCGTACACGTGGCAAACGCGGAGGGCAACCGTCGCCGGCCACTCCGCCCACTATGCACGCAAAAAGAGGAGCCATAATGGGCCCACCTACGTGTCACGTCCCATCCATCGCAGCATAACGCACGCCACGCGTGTCAGACCGCGCTGTCGCCACAAAACGTCATCCATGACGTCGTCACAAGAACTTTGATCTGAAATACGTTCGAGTCCGCTTAACGCGTATTGGTGACTCGATTGCCTTGTTTGGTTTGAGTGTGAAAAAGCAATGATAAGGCAAAATTGGTCACTCGACCGTTCCTTCGGCTTATTCCATATTACTCCCATTGGGAGCGTATCAAAAAAAAATTCGACTAAAGATGCTCAAGACAATGACTTTGATATTATCCTCCATTACAAGTAATAAAGCACAATCTCGGGGGCTACTCCCATCGGGAGCGCTGTCGCGCACCCGATAGAATAAACGTCAAAAGGACAGTCGACAAATATATCGACTCCGTTCATATATGAAATCATACTCGAAACATTCCCGAGTTGCGTCCGTCGCAAATACCTCGGATGCTG
The DNA here is from genome assembly GCA_947311845.1 of Poa pratensis. Lineage (NCBI taxonomy): Eukaryota > Viridiplantae > Streptophyta > Magnoliopsida > Poales > Poaceae > Poa > Poa pratensis. The sequence continues at coordinate 30,562,512 of CAMZMU010000115.1, forward strand.
CACGCATCGTGCAAAGGTAAGACTCGCCGAACTTTCGAGCTGGGCTAAGGACCGTTCCAGCAACGTCAATCCTTATACTTTCCGTGTCAGCAGACATGATGAAAAATCCCGACGGACGCGTTGGGTAAAATTCAAAGTTATACTGCAGATCGACTCAGTAAGACCTCAAACGGCCTAGTTGAATCTGACCAGTTTGTTCCAGATTCGAGTCCGGAGACTCGAGTTTGATTGAAAGCTAGTAAGATTTTACCCGAATGTGTAGTTAACCAGTCCCGATCCGTCGAGTGTACTGGGCCTACTAAGCTATTATCCCTTGATCTTCATAAGCAAAAACCACAGTCGATGAAATACTCGACATAGCCAACATGTGATATTCATACAGAAATTCCAATTATAGTATACAGAATACAAAGCATATGACGTGCACTTACGAACGAGTCCATGCCCGATTCTTCGAGTCAGACAAGTACTCGGGGGCTACTGACAAGGGTATACATCTCGGGTACCCTACCGTGTGGGTACCTGGTGCACGTGACGACTAAGGCCCAATAGCGAAGAGCCTACTCGAAGCCCAAGACAGGAGGCCCAAGAAGATGGAGTACCCTCCAAGATTAGACATAGGCATAGTCGGTTTAGATTTTCCTTGCGTGTAAACTAGGTCGGTTACGAACTCCCGAGACCCAGCCTATTTAAAGGCTGGGGGGGTGCCGATCTGGGGACAAGCCATACTCGAACCACCAAAAGCTCTAGCGAGATCGATACCTCGCCGGAACTCCCCTGTAATCGCATAATCCACACAATCAATACCAGACAAGCAGGAAGTAGGGTCTTTACCTCCACCCGAGGGGCCTGAAGCTGGGTAAATCTTTGCCTCTGCTTGTCAGCCGACGAAACTACCAGTACTACCACGTTCTCTCCCCATAATCTCAACCCTAGGTCCTAAACCATGGGATTTGATGAGGGTACACCTCGTCACAGTAGGTAGCCCTAGGTATTTTTTTGGCAGAGCTTCTCTATCAATGTGTAGCACCTCCCTCACTTTCGCCCTAATCGGAGGTAAACAGTTTGGGCTAAAGTAAGTTGAGCTCTTCTGCTTGTTTACTTTTTGCCCCGACCCCCTGCTATATATCTCTAGGATCTCATTTAGGCGTCGGGCGCTTCTATCATTAGCCTTCATAAACCCTAGACAGTCATCAGCAAATAAGAGATGTGAAATCCAAGGAGCCTGAAAGCCCACTCTAATGCCTCTGTCTATCCATCTAGAATTATAGTTCTTGAGAAGGGAAGAAAGACCCTCTCCACATATCAAAAACAGGTAAGGTGAAATTGGATCCCCTTGACGAAGTCCACGAGATGGTCTAAAAGAGGGGAGCAATTCGCCATTCACCTTCACCTCAAGACTTACTATCGTAACACACCTCATAATTATTGAGATCCACGCATCAGCAAAGCCCAACTACCTCATAATCTCCTGCAAATAGGGCCACTCCACTCGATCATAAGCTTTCATCATATCAAGCTTGGCTGCACAAAAGGCAGCTTTCCCTCTCTTCCTCCTCATGGAATGGACACACTCATAAGCAGTAATCACATTGTCAGTAATCAAGCGTCCCGAGACAAAAGCACTCTGCTCCTCGGAAATGATATCATCCAACACCACTCTAAGCCTATTAGCTAGGACTTTCGAGCAAATCTTGTAGATAACATTGCATAAAGCAATAGGGCGAAATTGGGTAATATCTTGTGGATTCTTTACCTTTGGGATCAGCACAATTATTGTTCTGTTTATAATTTCCGGTAAATGACCTCCATTAAGAAACCCCAAAACTGCAGCAAATATATCATCCTTAATAAGAGCCCAATGTTTCTGGTAGAAATAAGCATTAAAACCATCCACCCCCGGGGCTTTTGAAGGACCCATAGAGAAGAGAGCCTTCTCCACTTCACACTCCTCATATGCACGACAAAGGTTAAGATTCATCTCCTCTGTCACCCTTGTCGGCACCAACTGTGTTACTGCATGTACATCTATTACTTCTTGCGCCTTAAATAAATCTGTATAAAAAGATTGTACAATGCCCTTGACCTCCTCTTTCTCCATACACACCCTACCCGTCTCATCTTTTAGAGCTTGTATTCTATTTCTCCTTTTCTGGGCAGAAGCTTTTGCATGGAAAAAAGCCGTATTTCGATCACCCTCCTTCAACCAGTCCACCCTAGATCTTTGCTTTGCCATTACTTCTTCTTGTCGCAATAATTCAGCAATGTTGGCAGCAAGTTGTTTCTCCCGGTTAGACGGTCCTCGAAAAAGTGCGCGCTGCCTCTCCTTTTCAAATTCAGCACGAGCCTTTTTTAATTTCTTTCGGACATTACCGAATTTCTCAGCACTCCACTTCTTCAGTGTCTTTTGCATTTGGCCGAGTCTCTCGGCCACTCCTACCAGGCCAAAAAGTGTGTGGTCCTTAGACTCGGCCCAGCCCACCACAACCATGCTCTCATAATAATCGTCACGGCTCCACACATTTTCTTACCGAAACAAGTGGTGGCTTCTAACCCCCATCGCAGCCAAACAACGGAGCTCAGTAACAAGCAAACAATGATCCGACGTTGGAGACGAAACATGACGTACTACTGACTCTGGGAACTTCCCAAGCAAACTAGGGGAGGAAAGGACACGATCCAGTCTAGCTTTAACATTAGCCTCTCCCTGTTGCTTATTATCCCATGTATACGGGATGCCTACATAGCTGAGATCCTGCAGATCACACCTATCCAGAGCTTCAAGAAAGCCATTCATTTGCCACTTAGCTCTTTCATTTTACCCAAAATATTCTGAGTTTTCCAGTATCTCATTATAATCCCCTCCACACAGCCACGGCAGATCACTCTGCCCGTACAGCCAATTAAGGAGGTACCAACTCTCCTTCCTTTCTTCCCTACGCGGCTTCCCATAGAAACCCGTAACTCTCCATAGAAGCTTGTCTCCTTCAAGATTTTGGACATGAGCATCAATGTGTGAGTTTGATCGAGATTGTAGAGCAACCTCAACCTCTCTAGTCCAGAACATAGCCAGACCTCCACTTAAGCCATCACTATCCACAGCCAAGCATCCAGCAAAACCCAGCAACTGTGTCATACCACGTACTCTCTCACCCGAAATTTTCGTTTCAGTCAAGAAAATAACGGAGGGCGCTTCGAGCCTCACAAGATCATGGAGCTCACGAACTGTCTCAGGGTTTCCAAGCCCTCGACAATTCCAAAATATACACCTCATAGCGACAGGCAGGTTTGATCAACAGCTTCGCTGAAAAACCACAATCGCCTCAAACCTTTACCCAAATCAAACCTTGCGTGCAGATCAGAACCAGATCACACGCGCAAGTCTCTAAAAAACGATCTGAAACACTTCCCAATCTGAGCACAATTTCCGTCTGGACTAGAACCCAAGTTCAGGAACCAGCGGTAGGAGAAAACTGCTTGCTCTTGACTACGTCGGGAGCAGCAGGACAGAGAGACGGTGCCTAGCACCGGACAAGGCATGAGTAAGCATGCAAATGATTCAGATCTCGTGCTTCCCTCTCGATTGAGATTTGAGATCATAAACCACCACAAGTCTACAACGAGGCTCGCCGGAGAGCTGCTGGTGCAAGACTACCACCAACTTCTACGACCACCTTCTCAACATTCAGATCTCTCTATCCTCAACACGCAACCCGATGACACGACCATCATCTGCCGGAGGAGGAAGGAAAGGCGCATCCTTTTCATCCCACCTTACCCCAATCTGCCAACCCAAACATATTGTAGAGGGACCACCATGACGACGGAACCCTGAAAGTCTCGGTGGGCGTTCAGGTTTACCCGAAATTTCGGGTCGGGTTTTTTGGGTAAAAAGAAATTCAGGTTTCCAAACATGACACCCGAGATTCGTTCCTAAAATCTGCTACCCGACATTTCGGGTACCCGTAATTTCGGGTCCGGGTTCGGGTAATCCCGTACTACCTGAGAATACTCAAAAGACTCGAAATAAAAACTGAAATAAAATTTCTGGGAATTTTGTGCAGCAATTCTGCAGCATTTTAGATCTTTGGATCCAAGCACATAAAGAGAAAAAAGATTGGATCCAAGAGCAGAACAAAAAAACGCATCCAACTATCCAAGAATCTCTCTATCGAGAGAGAAAGTCGAATCTTCAAATAAAAATATGCCAGATCCGGAGTCATGGAGCTCAGATCCAAGCCCTCCACAGCCGTATATAGGCTATCCACGCTGTCGATGAAGGTCGAGATAGATCAGCCAAGGCTGGTGGCCGGCGGCCGGCGAAGACGCGGCACGTCACCAGTACGTGTGGTCGATGAAGATGGCCGGTGCGGCGCCGCCACATCACGGTGTCGGCGAAGGTAGACGGCGCGGCGCTGCGTGTTTCCTCTCGGGCGGGGACAACGAGATGCAAGGGGGCGGCTGACCGAGTCGCATGCGGCGGCGGCCAGGTCGGGGTCATGTGAGGCTTCGTATGCGGGAGTTACCGAGTTAGCTAGCTAGGGTTGAGGAAGTGGACGTGTGGTGCTATACTGGGCTTTTGGGCTACTGGGCTAGTGCGTAGGTGCAGTGCGGGAAGTTATTTGCTGTGTTGGGCTAAGATTTCGTACCTACTTCGGGTTATTCGGTCTGTTCGGGTTCCGGGAGTACAAACCCGAGATTTCCTAATAAAATTCGGGTTTTGAGAGTTGCCACCCGAATAGGTACTCGGGTTTTCGGGTTCGGGCAGTACGGGTTCGGGTCCGGGTATTACGGGTTCGGGGTTCGGGTTTCGGGTTTTATGCCCACCGTGACCTGAAAGAATGAGAGAAGATTTATGCAGCGTTCAGGGACGCCACAACCCCTACTCGCCATGACTCATAAGGCTCAATGATTACAGACCCAACCGTCAGTGCCACGGAGGGATGCTGAAATCACAATGCCACTTGCCACGGCTCCCTGAGAGACCCCGCACAGGCAGTCGCCCGCTGCCACGTCGAGGCATCAAATCCACCCTCGCAAGGATGCAAGACGAGACAGCAGCTGACCCAGCGCATCATCACAGTAGTGCTACCGGCCCTCTTAGTTGTCTCAGGAGACGCCAATAGATGTATTGGATGGTCACACCGACATCGTGCAAGAATCAGCGCGTGGACCTTAACTGCAAAAAAACAGCTGACATGGTTGTGGTAACGCGCGTCCCTCACATGGGATGCGTCGGGGGGGCATTAGGGCCTTGTCGTTGCAGGTTACAAGTATTTGACTCCAACAGATAACCCTCACATATTTCAAGTCTAAGTGATAGTCTATATACATAGAAACATGCCTTGGCGATTATGCTCCTGGTGCATGAAACCGGGTCGCACCACCCCTGTGTGGCAACAAATGCGCATTCCGGGGATCCACTCAATGTTAAGCGTGTCATGGACCTCCGCGCATGGCAACACGAATTTTGCTCCACATCGAGTGCACCAAACAACAGTAAAGTCGGTGTCATCTGGCGCAAGCCACGCTTCCTTGGTAAGCTCATCGGCATGCACAAGGGTAGCAAAAGTGATGGTGAACTGCAAGGCGACATGATTGTCTTGTCCAAATGACATGGATATGAAGGTGTGGCCTTTCTTTGGCTTCTTTGTTTCCATGACGTTCCACATAGAGGTGAACATGTGCTTAGGTCCATTGCAACTAGATTTTGATGCAGGGCAAGTCAAAATAAATATAATTATACTAAACTTCTATACTTATTTATATTTTAATCATATATTGTTTAAAATATGAGTCGTGTATTATTTAGTTAGCAACGTTAACCATATAACATTGTTTCACATATATTATTATTATGTTCTATGATAAATAGATTCAATGTATATAATTGAAAATATATTTGAGTTGCACATACAAATTTTTCTTTCATATATATTGCCCTTAACAAGCTATATAACCACCTTAAATGTGAAAAAAGAAAAAAACACACCTCTTTGAATCTTATTCACCAAAATGAATTCATATATATTTACTGTGTGAAAGTTCTTCTCTATTTTTAACATTATTAAATATATTGTAAGAGATTACAAAGCATATGGCCTAAGAAATATCTTAATAGAAGTCTCTATTGAATGGTTAGGTAAGAAAATATATAGAATTTTTTGTAATGCAAATTTGAAAATTCATGATTATTTTTCTGTATGTATTTTACAAGTTAAAGTGGGTTCAGTAGTGAGTTGAAAATATGTTAATAAGCTATAATCATATTTAAATTAGCATCATTTATAGTAATCATAGATGAACATACATGTTCTATGGATTCTACCACCTATCCACACATAAAAATCAATTACTTTATATGTTCACCCGAATGCACCTATATATCACATGTTGTACACATGTACTCTTCTCAGTTTCTCAAATAAGAAATGAATTTTGTGGATGATAGAAAACCAACGCATATGCCGGAATCTATTTTTTTTAGGCAATATGCCGGAATGCATACGGCAGAGAATCTGACGGTATAAAGTTCAAAACCGAAGCCTAAAGTATTTCAAATGCAGATTTTTTTAAGGGAATTCTGTGGATGATACAAAACCAAGGCATATACCGGAATCAGCAGAGGTTAGAAAGTCGACCTCAAAGCTCGCGACTGTACACTGGGGAACCAGGTCGCCTGGGCTTTGACCCAGCAAAGGTAGCAGTTGGGCCTACAACACAATTAACCCGATCGCTCCGTTCCAAATCCCCAAAGTCCAAACTGAGTCCGGTGTCTGTCTCTTTCGCCATAGACTGGAGGCCCCACCTGCAACGTTTTCGTTCGCTCGTCACCGCTGCGCTGTTGAACAACGTACACTCCGGTCGCCGTCCCTCTTCCCCAATCAGGCAACCACCCTCACCAACTACCCACCCCCACCACCAGGTCCACCACCGCGCCCTCACCCTCTCCCTGTTCCTGGCGGAGTCCGGCAGCCCGTGCGCCGCCGCCGTCCTCGGCGGCGCCGCTCGCCGCCCCCGTCCCTCTGCGGATAGATCCCTCCGAGACCCACGCCGCGCGCGGTAGTCCTGGCGGCGTAGCGCAACTGCCGGCGTCATGTGTAGGGCGGCGCCAGGGGAAACCGGAGAGTATCCTCATCGCCGGCGAGAAGAAACGCCCCCCCTGTGACGCGACGAACAGGCCGGGGCGACTGGGTCAACTTCTTCCTGGGCAAGCCTGGAGTGGGCCACGTGGCGCACACGGCGCGGCCAGCTGGCCGGGCCCCACGTGTCAGAGAAGGAAACCTGCGCGTTGGGTTCGTCGCCCCTCCTCGTCCGGCCGCGAGCGTATTTAAAACGCTCCGCCTTGGCATTCGAGCTACAGCGATAACCGCCGCAGGCCGCAACAACAAACATTCCCCTCCCTCGTCGCCTCTCTCTCGCTCCCCATGAGCGTGATCCAGTTCTTCCTAGGCATGTTGTCGTCTTCGTCGGACGAGGAGGAGGAGGCGGACCGCGTCAAGCCCCGTTCGAAGAAGGGGGCGGCACCCGGCAAGTCCAGCTCGGCGAGGACCACGGCCCCCAGCAAGCCAAGTTCGGTGGTCCGCGGCAAGTCAAGTTCGGCGAGTTCGGCGGCCCGTGTCAGGTCCAGTTCGGCGTCCGCGCCCGCCGGCGGGAGTTCCCGCTGGGCCGATGTCGGCGTCGCTCCCTTTCAGGACGGGCAGTACGTGCGGCTCTTCAACCGCGGCCGCGGCGGCTACCTCTTCGCCGACGAGACGGGGCGGGGCGTCTCCGTCGACCACCGCCGCGGGATGGTCAACACGGCGTGGGCCGTGCAGGTCCTGGAGACCGACACCAACTACCACGTCCTGCTCCGCGGCGCCTACGGCCGCCACCTCGCCGTCACGCGCGTCCAGGCGCCCCCGGGCCACGTCGGCTGCGACGCCGCCCAGTGCGTCTTCGACGAGCCGGATGACGCCCACGTCATGTGGTGGACCACCCCGGGGAAGGACGGCAGCGTCGTGCTGCTCCACGGCACGTCGGCCAACCTCAGGGCGCTCCGGGCCAATGGTCGGTTCCGCCGCTGGAACAAGTGCGTCACCGTCGAGGCCATCAACCGCTCCCGCGTCACCTCGATGATGGAGTGGGAGGTTCAGGTCATTTCCCTGACGGTAGAGAGGCCACCGTACCAGCTGCGACCAGGGGGCGCCGATACTGTAAGCTCATCACCCGCAACCCTTCCTTCCTGCACAATTTATGGAGATTCTCATAATTGTGTTCTCATCGGACTTTGTGACTTGGAGTATTTAAGCCTTAGCCTATGGATAATTTCTGACAATGTTGCAACAAGTGCTGTGCTGTTTACACCACTTGTAGTGCGAATTCCTGGCACTGTTTGCTCAAATACTCCTAGAACAATGCATTGCTTTAATAACCGAGTAAATTTTGGCTGATAAGTCTTGCACCATAAGCTTTCAGTTCGTGCTGCATACTGGGTACTTTGGGGACGTCCCCTGCTTAATTGTTACTATTGTATGAGCTCCTTGCTTAATAAATTTAAATGGATCTTTGATGACAGCTAAAATTGTACCTGGCACTGTCCAAAATCGGATTCAGTATTGATTGCCCTGTAAATGCTTCAAATCGATCTTTCGAACTGAACTAGTCCCCTTGTTGATTAATGTCTTAATTTTGTGAATTGGTTTCTTTATCAGAGGACCGATCATGTGCATCATCTATCCCTTATTTTGTGTCACCTAAGCATCCTTCTGCAACTTGCAGCAGCCATGGCACCCAGGCTCTGCAGAGAAGATGGAAGTCAATTTCGTTGTGGCAGATGATAACGGGAGCATCGATGGCCGGGGCTGGATAGTTATCCCTTTCCGTGGCAGGAGTCTGATGGAGCTGGGCACTGAATTAGCACAGCGGTTGGGCAACGGCGTCAGCTTCCAGGACATCACCCTCTGTATTCAGGCAGGCAACCTTGGGCAGCCTACCATTCTGCTCACCGACCTGCCCTATAGAGACGACCGCATTGACATCGTGGTGTTCAGGGTTGGCACACCAGGTGAGAATGGTACTCTCATCTAGTAGTAGTCTACATGTCTTTTCTCCTTCTCTTTTTAGATACATTCATTGTACTGGTCACATGACACATCGATGAATTTGAAGAATTGAGAGATAAATTTGCAAATTAGGATCAAGAGTCCATATATTAATGTGATTTGTGATACTTAAAATGCTTGATGGGAAAGTACATGGGAGTTATAATGTAAGTGCATAAAGTTGTGTTTACTTTCTGTATTCACAACATGCTATATGAGGATAACTGGATATAAGTATGCTGTTAAGCTACCCCATTGGTTAAGTACGCAAGTTCAAAGGCACGATAACTCACATCAGTTTTTGAAAATTGTTAGTTGGTTTATCGTTCTGTTGTCTTGATGCATAAAACGAATCCACGGGACAAAATTACTAATGGTCAACAAATGTTAAGTATTCCAGTTTTCCCATTTTCAATCACTCTGTTTGATACCTTGATGTGTGCTCGGGCACAAAGCATGTGCTGTCAGTTGCAGCAAATATGTAGTCTACTGCTGCCTGCTGGAGCTGTAGTACTACCTCGATCCATATTAGTGGGCACAACTTTCTCTAGATACACATGTATCTAGTCTAAATACTTAACTAGATACATATGAATTTAGACAAAGCTATGCCCACTAATATGGATCGGAGGGAGTAGTTTAAAGTGTAGTGACGGTCAAAGGTATCCAGCTAGACTCTGTACAGAAATAGACGTGTGTATAATGCTGAATACTCCAGCGAACAGCCTTATACTGATACAAAAGTAATAGACTGGTTAAAATATTTTGCAAACGACTCTCTGTTTTTTTTTCTGCGGTTACATGGTTCCATGATGTACTCAACCCTGAAAATTCTGAACTTCCAGAAGCTTATTCTATTGTCAATGTAGAATCTTCCTTTCATTCATATTGTATGCTTGTGTTCTACTTAGTAGATGATCTTATATGCAAGACTGTTTCTGAAATAAAATCATATATTTTTGTGTTAATTCATATGAGTTGTCATGTGCATACTCTATGAGCTACCATTATGTTATGTATATACTAGTATCTTGTAGGAAAATAGTATTACATGACATTGTCTCGGTGCGCATCTTTTGTGCAGTACCGCTTGAATATGGCTTGAATTGTTTTGCTTACTGTTTCTGACTTCTCACCTCTGTCACTCGGCTTCAGGGCACGACCGACTGCTTTTCCCAGATCTTGATGCTGAGTAGAAGAGAAGGATAGGATCAGGCAACAATTCTTCCCCTGGACAGTACTGTCAACGGCTCAACAATTTTACAGCAGAGTGATGGCCTGACATGGATTAGCAGTTCGCCTTCGTGTCTCACTTCATACAAATACCGATTTCCTATAGAACAGTCAGTTAGTTCCGGAGCAGTGCCAAGTGATGCACCCTTCTTTGTTACTTCACTTTTGGAGCACCCAGGAGACGATGATGCTGTTTGTTTTGGAATTTTTTGATACTTCAAAGGAATGAAACACTGCTGCTCGCCTGTAGGAAGAATACATGTTAAACTGCCTATAGCTGATTTCACTGGTTCTCTACATATCTGTTACGTCATCTTGCATTCTTCAGTGTCATCTTTCTCACCTCGAAATTGAGTATCTGATGCCTTTTGAGAGTACCAAATCCCATTTCGTTGTGGAAACATTCCAGGCTGCATTAGCATTCAGATCTTGCTGGTTTTCTCGAATTATCTTTTTTACACTGATTTGAGTTGTTGAGCCGGTATTTCGAGGCAACTCGAATGCCAAGATTACAAGGAGCGCATCTCAGATGCCTATTTGAATAATGTGACTACCAGCCTCCAAACAAGATGTTTTTGCTAGTGAATGTGCTTCTGAGTTCGAATCCTGCTGTTCGAAGGTACTTCTTTTCCCAATAGGGTTCTTCTTTTCCCAATCTCTTGAAGGATCATACTATAATATTTGCACGTCCTTCACAAAAAAGAAGAAGAATATTTGCACGTCGCCTGGTTCTTCACGTTTGTGAATTGTGATCACGTCAAGGTAGTCTGACACAACCTTAAGAACTAGGAGGTGCAGGTCCAGCACTAGGAAAATATTTCGTTGCCTCAAGGCCCATGAACAAAACAATTTATGAATCCTTCTAAAAAAAATTATGAAAAATGTCAAAGGACCATTCATGCATGATAAGACGTCAACTATATTTAGTTACAGAATTGCACCTCCTTATAAGAAGTTCATGCACGCTACTCCTCTTCGTCCGCTTTGTCATGCCACACCTCGCCACGTTTCGGCACGCCTCGACAATTTTCAATAAATAGTGTTTCGTTTTTTTACCCCACAGTTGTGCATTTGTGACGCATATTACCCCATTTAGCGAAACAAAATCAGACACACAATATAGAAAACATGATTTTACACCCATTTTAGCAATCGGCATGCTTCGTAAGAATATAATGTCTTGTTAGGTCGATGTGGTGTGATATAATATATAATATCGGAGGGCGTCGTCGACGATCATGTCCAACTTTCTCTTCACCATATGCTCAACACCTCATCGTTGTTCTGGTATTTTTAAGTCTCAATCATCACCTCACGCCTTTTCCAACATACATGCATCAGAAAAGGAGGTCTAGATTTTCTAAAATGGGTAATCTAGTCATTTTTCAATATATGGGGCAATTAGTGTCACAAATGCATAACTGTAAAGTAAAAATCGAAATTCACTCTTCTATATAAGGAGAAGGGATCGAATATGTTTACTTGCGTGCACAACACAGACACACACTCGAAAGTTTTGTTGCAAACGACACTGTGCCTGCCCTCAACGACCTAAACGCCACCTCCGCTACTTTTGTTGCCACTTTCAGTCCCACTGTCACCACTGAGACCTCTAGGTAAACTCTTCTATATGTCCTATTGCGTTAAGTATTGTTCTTAGTCTCTTAGTACCGTCATCTAAGAGGGATTTGCCATGTTTACATTACCTCCTATGTTGTATATCTAATTTGTTCACTAATGTTGACATGTTTAATCTGGATAGCCTTAGTATATCTTTTTTTTCATGGATTAAATATTCTAGAAAAATTACTCACATATTCAACCAGCCAAAAGACCTTATAGTCAATTTTCTTCAACTGGCTTCAATGCGACTTGGAAACCTAATATGAATGATTGGACAAACTACAAGAGGTGGCATGCTAACGGCTTTGTCTTGCTTCCATGCATCCATGTGTGCAAACCGGATGGGCCCTTATTCTTGAACATGATAAGCGTTCGGGTAGCTGATAAACTCTTTAAAGATGGTGTGAACAACGTCCTTGGGGATAATTGAAAGTGCATGGTGCCCCATGTGTGGTTTTTCTAATTGATGACAAACACTATGCACTAATGTTTGCATTGAGTTATACTTGAAGGGCTTGTCCATAGGAAATGCTTACAATCCATGTCTTGGATTCAAAGTTGGATGCCATGAAGGCAATGATATGGATTGAGACTTTGGTATCAAGATCACTGTTTACTATATATATATATTTGATATGATCAAGAAGAAAATCAGGTGATGACCAAGTAGCTATTCAAGGAGTTATCAGAAGATTGGGCATGAGAGTGTTGAGCCTATAGCAAGTATGTATTGAAGAGATTGTGCGAGCATTCATATTTACCTTCAAATATCATCATAATTAAGAAATAAGAATGGATATGAGGTTGATCAATACAAGGTGTTAAGAGTGAATTGAAGTTGACCGACACACAAAACTAGATTATGTACCAAGTGGGGGTCAAGTGATCTTGTGGTATCGCAAGCAATTCTCAACACAGTTTTGTGAACTAACCCATGATCCATATGTTTGGTGTTTCTATGTGGGGTTAGGTATCTTTCAATGAAATTGCATCAAAAAGTAAATTTTGTATAGCCCATGGAGGATGACATCAAGTAGTGATCATCATCAAAATTGAGAAGTGCAGCTTCAAGAGGAGCATCTTGAAGAGATCATATGCTTTAACCTTGTCATAGTTTGGAAATAATTTTGAAGTGAATATGTGAAAGGGCATGGTGCGCTCATGTGTGGTTTTGATAATTAATGACAATATCTATGAACTAATATTTTATACTTGTAGGTCTTGTCCATAGGCAATGTTGGTGTCCATATGTGGGAGTCAAGAATATTATATGATGACCAAGGTGTTACTCAAGTGATTATCCGAAGAATGTTCACGAGAGTGTTGATCCTATTGCGAGTAGGTCTTGAAGAAGAAGAAATGTATGAACATTCATGTTTATGTTGAAAAAAGAAAAGATATAAGGTTGATCAAGATAAAGTGCAAAGATAGATTCAAGTTGATCAACACACAACACACAAAGTTAGAAGATGTACCAAGAGGGATCAGTGATCTCGTGGTATGTAAGTAATTTTCCATATAGTTTTGTAATTTACCCATGATATGTTTGCGTGATATTTTTATTGTTCCGTGGGTTTGTGTCAAAAGAAAGATTTCATGTAGTTCATGAAAGATAACATCAAGTGATGATCGTTATCAAGATTGTTACGTGCAAGTTCAAGAGAAGCATACGTAAGATCATATATTTAGGCTTGCCATCCATGTTGTAATAATGGGAAGTGAATACGGATATAAGAGAGGCCCTCATATAATGGTGTATGGGGAGTGATTAGCATTAAACTAAACATGTCTAGCTAATTTTACAGATTGGTGTCACTTTTGATTTCAATCGCATAGAACTACCAGATTTTCGACCCCTCTCAAAAAACCCAAATATGGCTCTGATAACAAATTGACAGCCGAACTGACACCCCGAGCCCACATGTAAGGTGACGTGGCACTCGCGGAGACAGATCAGGACATGTTTGTTAACCGCGACGCCGTGGGGCCACATGTCATAGACACAAATAATTATCACTACAAAATAAATTCAGAAAAGGGAAAAAAATCCCAGGCATACCCCACATGCCAGCCTCCTACCTGCGCCCACGCCGAAACCTCGCTGCCCTCTTCCGGTCTCCGTAGCCAGCACGCGCACAACAGCCAACTGCCCAACTACATCGCGGCAGCCCCGACCGAACTCGGTGATTCCATCCCGCAGCCAAATCGAGATCTCTCCCCGTATCTCCCGTCGGTCTCCCATCCCCGCCCCCACCCACGCCGGCCGGCCGCGGCAGCGCACCCCAAACACAGAGATGGCCTCGGCGCTCGCCTCCCTGCGCTACGGCGACAGCCTCTCGGTGGTGGCCATCTCCGGCGCGACGGCCGTGCTCTGCGAGGCCATCTCCTGGCTCCTCATCTACCGCACCAACACCTACAACTCCCTCCGCGCCACCATCGAGCGCCACTCCCGGAAACTCGACGCCATGAAGTCCACCTCTTCCGGCGCATCCGGCGGCGCCGGCGGCTCCTCCTCCCAGCCCGCCAGCGCCTCCTCGCGGGCCAAGAAGATGGACCGCGTCGAGTCCAGCCTCAAGGACGCCTCGCGGGAGCTCTCCTTCGCCAAGCTCAAGTCCAGCGCCGTCGTCGCCGCCGTGCTCTTCGTCGTCTTCGGCCTGCTCAACTCGCTCTTCGAGGGCCGCGCCATCGCCAAGCTGCCCTTCGCGCCCGTGCCGCTCGTGCAGCGCATGAGCCACCGCGGCCTGCCCGGGAACGACCCCACCGACTGCGCCATGGTCTTCCTCTACTTCCTCTGCTCCATGAGCATCCGGACAAACCTCCAGAAGCTGCTCGGCTTCACGCCGCCCCGTGCCGCCGCTGGGGCCGGTGGAGGGCTCTTTGGCATGCCCGACCCCAAAGTCAATTAAGGTAGCAATTCGATTCTTTGCTCTCTTTTTTCTGCTGCTAAATTTACTAAGCAGTAGAATCAGAATAGTTGTTTCTGGTAAAATTGCATACTAGATCTACTGATCCACATAGGTTTTTAGTATCAGGATGGTTTAATTGAGGAGATTTCAGTATCCTACCGAGATCCACATAGGTTTTGCTGAAGTCAAGTTGTTAAATGCTGCATCCTTGGGTTTGATCCTTCTGCTCTAGGTGGTTAATGTAGATTTGTGGCTCTTATTATTGGCTAGGATAACTATCTGCACATCTGGGGGAGGTTAATTAAGGCATGAGTCTCACTTAATGAGACTGTATCTCTAACTGTGCTAAATTTTGGAGTACAGAAGCGTGCTTCAATGCCATTAAGCATTAAATATGTATGTGTGTTTCGAAACAATTTTCTAGATTCTAGATTCTAGATTGGAGGCTAGTTTTCATCCTTTTTTTGTCTACTAATTTGAAGTTGCGGAAGCAGGCTCGATTAGCCTTTTCATATGTTCCTGGGTTAATAGAAGAACAAATTCGATAAGATCCTGCCACTACCACTGTTATCGGTTGTGTATCAACTGTTGGGCTTCCTTATGTGTTGGATCATGGTATCAGGGAAAGTGAATACATAACCTTTTGCAAGGTTTTATGTAGCGCTAGGTGCTGATTGAGTGTTTTGCCTCCGCCTTTTCCCTTCTCTTAAGGATTAAAGCGCTAAGCGCATGTTTAAGCGCTGTTAAGGCGTTTTGCCTCCGCTCAGTGCCTAAGCGAGCTTAAGCGTGCGCCTAGTCACGCTTTTTATAACCTTGACCTTTTGTAATGTTGATGCATTTTACATTTATAATGTTCTTGGGGATATTGCCGCTGCCTTTGGAGACTCATAAACAATTTTGCGTTCTGCTGTTGTTATTTTGGATAAGGATGAGCTGAGCTCTGTCTGTTGCTATGTATAATGGTTTATTAGCTTCGGTGTCCAAGAAGTGAGCACTATAGTAAAGCACCCTTTAAGCCTAACAGTTGTCACGAGATTATCAAGATTATTTGATTTCAGTCTAGGCTCTGGACATCAATTTATTTAGCCAAAAGTGACTCGTTAACAAGGGTGTTTTTGTAACTCCATTAACAAGGGTGCATAATATACCATGTACATGCATGCAAACTTTTCCACCGAAAACTGCCTTTCTGATGCATGTTATTTTATTTATATTCAGGTTGAGAGAGTCAGTGTTGGAGCTAAATCACTTAGCTCCCTTCCAATAGGGTTGTGCTTCACACACACTAACACATATGCATATATGAGAGACCACATATATGCTCTATATATCATACATATGCTTGAGGCTACATCTTGACTTACAAGCTTCCAAGCTTAGTTCTCATACAAAGGGGTACATCCTTATATAGGCTGTCTAGGTCGGTTACTGTTCACCAGACTTTGACATCTAGAAACTACTACAGAACTCTGACTTGAACAATAAATCTTCAGACTTTTACTTCTACTAGGATTCCTACATACTCTAGATACTTCATGACTAAGCTAGAAACTTCATGCATATATATGACAAGATTACTTCTAACAGTCAGGACTTAGAACAGACACCACATAATTCCTTGTTTTCCCAGCTGAATGCCTTCTCACAAAATCAAAGTAGATGCATCTCACCGGCTACTGCAATTCCTTATCTGAACTAGTTCATGTTAGTCTGTTGCGTGGACAAGAGTTTCTTAGCTTCATTGTCCAAATCTGTCATATTTCACTGATGTTTTACATAGGCTCTTGTATACCATGTCCTATGGGAGTATAATGTAGGTATTTATAATTGTTAGCCGTCTTTTAATCGCAACATAATACGATTAAACAACTATTCAGACCACTTTAGTGAACTGATTGAAGTCAAGGCAAAAGGGTTCTGTCCATTTGCTATTGTAATTACCAAGGGTTACTGTTTCTAGAAGTATTCAACACTATAGTAAAGCACCTTTAAGCCTAACAATTATCAGGGTTTTTATCATTCTGTACATGCACATCAGGGTTATTTATTTTTAATCTAGGCCCTGGACATTAATTTATTTAGCCAAAAGGGACTCATTAATAAGGTTGTTTAATAGACGGTTAACATGCATGCTAACTTTTCCAGAGAAAACTGCCCATCCAATGCATATAATTTTTTTTGTTCAGTTTGAGCTAGCTGACCACATGGCTTCAGTGTATGTTAACTTAGTGATTCGTCAGAATATCCATTGTATGGATAATAAAGGCTGCTTCTAGAGACTTGAAAGAATGCTAGGGCTCCTTTGATTTGCAGGATTTTCAGAATGCAAGAATAGGAAACACGCAGGATTAGGAAACACGCAGGTTTTTCTTTTTGGTGCCGCTCAGCGGTTTGTGTTGGTTTTCGCCGAGTTTGGCCGGCGAGCGGTGCGTTGTGTTGTACGGTTTTCGGCCGGTTTTCCTTACAAACTGTCCAACTCTATGGTTTTTGCCCGGTTTCTTCCGATAATAAACCGGGCACCTTCTGCTTAATAAATGGATAAGGCAAAGCTTTTGCCTTCGGTTTCAAAAAAAAAAAAACTGGCATGTCCTCTTCAATCCCATAGGATTAGAAAAACTATAGGATTTTAGATCCACGAGTATTTGATTGCACAGGAAAACCAGAGGAATTGTAAAAAGAGGTTGAATTTCAAAGGATTGTAATCGTGTGAATCAAACGACTTTTGTAATAAAAAATCGTAAGGATCCAAATATTCGAAAAATCCTACACAATTCGTTCAAATCAAAAAAGCCCTATATAGGTATTATCACATTTTAACTAATAGGTGTAGGGGAGGCCCTGATGGACAGTAAACTCACGGGGTATATCGCCCATACATAATACTGTAGTAAATGCAGTAGATGCACTGTACTGCTCGACTTATTACCCATGTGATCATAATTTTCGTTTTGAGAAGTTATCTTCAGATGCCCAGTGTGGTTCCGTAAATCTTCTTTCGGTATGTAGGCACGTCAAGATGATTATATGCTAGAGAATTGTTAATTGTACGATTCCGTAAATCTTCTTTCGGTATGTAGGCACGTGAAGATGATTATATGCTAGAGAATTGTTAATTGTACTACAATGTCATCTGTCTTCTGGTAGGTTCTACATGTGTTTTTTCCTCGAAGCATGTATGTGTGAGTAAATGTCAAGAAACCCTCATCTTTGGGGCACTAGTCACACAGAACTTCAACTTTTGGATTTTTTATCATACAGCGACAGTTTTTGCCGGAAAGAAATACCCTATACCCCACAATTTGAAATTCTCTGTTTCATCGAGCTGATGACAACAATCTGTTTCTAACCGATACATTTCCTTTTCTTTTGGCAGCTTGGTCTATACATATACCTGTGATGGCGCTTGGATCTCGACGAGGAGTTGGCCTCTCCAAAAGAGTTACCCTGAAAGATAGTTTAAATAGCTTTGATAGCTCAAAGGGAGAAATGTTACTACAAGATACTGTAATGATACGCACAGTCATTTTCCCTCTACTCACGATCGAGCCTGTTGTCGCACCCATGATATGATAAGAGCAGACAGTGGCCATGCTTATCTTGTTCTTTATGCTACATCATGAACATTCAGGTCGCGTGCTGTGCAGTCAGGTTCAGAACTTTCGTAGAGTTCGTATCTTTTCATCATTCATCAGTCCTTCGTTAATATCCCACACTAATTTGTGTCGCAAATGGCAAAGTTCTTTCCTTCAGTTGCTCGCTTCTCTTGACTTGTTCTTATCTTCAGTTGTCAGCTTGTCAACTTGTCATTCACTCATACTAAACCCAGAGATGTTCCAAAATAGATGACTTCAATTTATCAAAAAGTGGTCATCTATTTTGGAACGGAGGGAGTAATTGATTATGTCCGAAGAGTGCCAGTTTAAGAACGCGGCCTGCTTGTCTATGTTGCTGTCGCAGAACCTTTCAACGGTCGATATCGACGTGCCAGGTGGAGTGCGAAAAAGCTGTCGGTAATGTCCACCCGCCGCCGTGTACCGCACCCATTCAGCGGCCAAAAGCGTCCCCGATAATTGGATATAGAGGCCCCACCTATCTCCCCCGATGCACAAAATTGGGAGGCCTTGTCCAATTGAAGAGCAGGGTAGCGGCTCACCAACCCAAAGAGCTTGGACAGGGCATCTACATCACCTTTCTGCGCGGGCACAGGCAGGCAGGGCCCGGCATAGCTAGCATCAAACCTATCTTGGCATCGGAGCAAACCAAATCTGGAGTGCGCAAGCCAACTACGGTCATCTTCAGAGCTCGTCTAGAATCTAGATCTTGTCTTCTCGACGAGATGTTCCCAACACCCACCCTAGTTCGTTAGTTGATCCGGGTTTGGGTGACAACTCCTGCAGTTCCCAGTCCAAAACACGACCGCACACTCCTAATCATCTCCGATGATGCGTTTCTTCGGCCGCGCCTCCGCCGCCGCGGCGGAGGAGCCGGCGCCGGAGCCCTTCTCCTTCCCCGAGCCCCTCCCGACGTGGCCACAAGGTGACCGACACCCACACTCCCCATCTTCAATTTGGATTTCGCCTCTCGACCCCTTAATTATTGGACGCGGCCACGAGTTTCTTCTAGGAGTAGTTTCCATTGATTGATGTAAGTTTTTCGACGTGGCAATGTGCAGGTGGCGGGTTCGCGACCGGGAGGATCTCCGTGGGGGCGGGGAGCTGGAGCTCGCCGCGGCCACCGCCTTCGACAAAATCTGCGCCCTCTCGCCGTCCGCGCGGCAGCAGCTGGCCTGCGGCGTCACCTTCTACAGGCCGGCCGCCGTCCCGGACGGCTTCTCCGTGCTGGGCCACTACTGCCAGCCCAACAGCCGCCCGCTCCACGGCCACCTGCTCGTCGCCAGGGCCGCCGACCCGTCACGCTCGCCTCTCTGCGCACCGCGGGACTACGAGCTCGTCTGGGCCTTCCATGCCGCCGGTGGCATCGGCGCGAGCAGCAGCCCTTGCCCCGGCTACGGCCGCAGCGACGCCTACTTCTGGCTGCCCGTGCCGCCGGAGGGGTACCGGGCGCTCGGGTTCCTCGTCACGACGGGCACCGTCAAGCCGTCGCTCGACGACGTCCGCTGCGTCCGCGCCGACCTCACCGATGATGAGTGTGAGCCGCACGGCTCGCTGCTGCGCCTGCAGCTCACGCGGCCGTCGTCGGCGTCGCCCGGCGAGGCCTTCGCCGTGCGTGGCCTCAGGCCGCTGCACCGCGGGATGTGGCAGAAGGGCATCGGTGCCGGGACCTTCTGCTGCGCGGTGGGCGTGGGCGGGTGCTCCGCCCCGCGCGAGCAGGGCCTCGCGTGCCTCAAGAACGTCGACCTCGACCTGTCGGCGATGCCGACGCTGGAGCAGGTCCACGCTCTCATCCGGCATTACGGCCCCACGCTCTTCTTCCACCCAAAGGAGGTCTACCTGCCGTCGTCCGTCGCCTGGTACTTCAAGAACGGGGCGAGGCTGTTCAAGAAAGGGGGAGGCGCCGTCGGCGAGGAGATCGACGCCGAGGGTCCAACCTCCCGGCCGGCGGGTGGAACGACGGGGAGTACTGGATGGACCTGCCGGCGGACGTCAAGAGAAGGCAAGCGGTCTACCGCGGGGACATCGAGAGCGCGGAGCTGTACGCGCACGTCAAGCCGGCGATGGGCGGGACGTGCACCGACGTCGCCATGTGGGTGTTCTGCCCGTTCAACGGCCCTGCCCGGCTGAAGCTAGGCATGGTCAGCCTCCCGCTTGGGACCACCGGGCAGCACGTCGGCGACTGGGAGCACTTCACTCTCCGTGTCAGCAACTTCACCGGAGAGCTCATGGCCGTTTACTACTCTCAGCACAGCGGCGGCAGGTGGGTGGACGCGTCCGCGCTGGAGTTCGTCGCGGGGAACAAGCCGGCGGTGTACTCGTCCAGGAATGGGCACGCGAGCTACCCGTACGCCGGCGTGTACCTGCAGGGCTCGGCGTCAATCGGGGTTGGCATACTGAACGACGCTGCCCGGAGCAATCTGTACGTGGACTCCAGCGTCAAGTACCGCATCATGGCGGCCGAGTACCTTGGAGAAGGCGTCGTCGCCGAGCCACCGTGGCTGCAGTTCATGAGGGAGTGGGGGCCGACGGTGATCTACAAGTCGAAGACGAGGATGGAGGGGATGAACAAGAGTCTGCCTCTCCGGCTCAGTGGTCCGACTGGGAACATGATTAATAAGATGCCAAACGAGCTGTCCAAGGAGGAAGGGCCGACCGGGCCTAAAGAGAAGAACATGTGGGAGGGAGATGAAAGATGGTAGGCATCAAAAGTGTGGCTTGATTTCTTATTTCTGTTGAGACTATTGGTGCAAGATCGAGAACTAGATTCTTGTTCTTGCTTGTAAACCAAATTGCGAGTGTGTGTGGCCTCTTTCAGTGGAAGTGAAAAAGTTCGAAGGAGAAGAACAGGGAAATAGAGTATGTGTCGATTGACCCATATATATATATATATATTTTTTTTTTTGCTCTCTCAACTCGGGATACAAGCTGTAGAATCTGTTCTAGATACACATCACTCACACCACACACACACGCACACCACAACTCACACCCCAGCTATGCACCTAAACAGGACCTACAACTAATATCCAGAACGTCCGGTATAAGATAGTTCCTCCTGTGGCTTACAGACGTGAAGATAGACTTTTATTGTGAGACACCCAAATATTCGCTCACACCGGGAGTCGAACTTGGGTGGGCAGGCTGGCCACTGCCAGAGCCAAGCCACTGCGCCACAGGCGCGTCCTCGACCCATACTTTATATTGTAACATTGATTTGTAAGCTTTTATTGTAGCATGGCAAGAGTAGATTGTTCTATGATCCAGATCCATGTTCTTGTTTGTAAAACAAAACGTGATGCTTGTAGCCTCCTCTAATACGGAGTAGAAGTGAACAAGTCGGATTTCATGTAAGTGCTCAAACTAAAGTCGATGGTAAAATATTGCTGCTTTGCCTCATTCAATGCTTTGATGTCGATATGAACATATGAACACCGACCCCCTCCTCTAGTACTATATGTCGCCCAAAAAAGAGTGTTTACAATCAAGGGCCAGAGAACAAAATTGACCAATTGTTCCACTCACGGTCTACCTATAAGATATCAGGTATGAGTTGAATGGATAGCCAAAAAAATGGCCCTGGAGGCTGCTGTGACTGAGCAGTGTTTATGTCCTCCTGTCATCGTCACTACTTTCACTGCCATCACTGCAGGGCATGGAAAATGATTAAGTTCCTTATCAAGTTCTTTTCAGATTCACTGGCTAACATGAAACAATGCAAAGCTATTAAATTAGTCAATTTCTCTTACCTCTCCACAGGAAGCTTTGCAAGTCTTCTTACTTCTAAGCCGGTCATGTTGGCGAGGTATTTTTGTGCCGTTGTAACATTATCTGCCCCTGGAAAAAGACGTAGGAAATTGGTTTTTGAGTATTCATAATATACAATAGGCTGAAAATACAAAGTTTACCGCAAGCCCATCTATAGTTTGCCCTAAAATCTATTTGCACAGGACTCCAGCATCGAACAAGTAGGATTGTCATATGAAATAACAGAAAACAGAGACCAAGACAAGCATGTACCTTTGGTCAACTGGAAAACATGAACTGCACAGCGCTCTGCAGCTAGACGCACAGGAGTGCTGCTATCCTTTAAAGTATCACCAACTGCTGGGCCCAATATTGAGATATATGTAGCAAGAACTGAATGATTTATCTGCAAACAAAGAGCAATTAGATTACCAGCATAACACCTAAGCAAATATATGAGTACACATATAGAAAACAGAAATATATCTAATTATAAACCTTGGCAGCAGCTTTGATACAGGACAAAGCTCTTCTCCTGACTTCACTTGAATCATCACGTAATGCCACGATAAGTAGCTGAACAAGTTGCAAGGTGCTGCCTTGGAATTGTAACTGGTAACAGAGTAGCCTCCCCAGAGTTTTTGTTGAGGCTTCACGAACAGGAAACTTCTCCACAAACACAGACAAGAGTTACTACAGATGGAAACACAATGATAAATACAGTAACCAGATAGTGCAAGCTGATTCAATACCTTGTCATCTTTTAGAGAATCTTTCAGAAGATCAACAATAGACGGAAATGATGCTGAATGGCACAGTTTTGTTGGACAATGTCTTGATATGGATGAGAATGCTAACAAAGCACCATGCCTGGTACACCAGTCTGGTAATGTGCCCATGCTCAACAGAGCCTGCACCAGATCAGCGGTCTCGATCTCGTCCATGTACTGAAAAGAGCATATGCATATTACAGTACATAGATAAATTCAACAACAACAACAACAACAACAACAAAGCCTTTTATTCCCAAACAAGTTGGGGTAGGCTAGAGTTGAAACCCATAAGATCTCGAAACCAAGTCATGGTTCTGGCACATGGATAGCTAACTTCCACGCAGCCCTATCCATGGCTAATTCTTTGGTGATATTACAGTACATAGATAAATTCAGAAAAGAAAAAAAAACTTCCAAAAAATTACAAAAAGGAAAATTGCTACTCCACGGGTAAGCAATGGCAAGCTAATGACAGAATAGTTGTTAGCAACAGAGAACAATATATTCCCTTGAAATAGGAGATGCTTAATGCTTTACAAAAAATAAAGCTCAAAGTGGTGATACAATCCTCAGAAGTACTTGACATACATATATTTTTATTTTCTTTCATGGTTGATTTACAGCATGACCTGGTTATTATTCACTTTCAAAGAACATACTGATTTTTTGCCTGACTATAATGTCCAGAAACGTGTTGTGTAAACCAAGACAATGGTACCTGAAATTATAATGTTCAGATGTGTTGCTTAATGCATTTGATTTCACTGACTTGATTAGTGTTACAGCAGATTATCGTTTAATTTCAGGCCAATGCGTTAACCACTTGTTAGGCAAATCTTGTGAAAAAATTATGGGACATCTATAAAGACAAAAAAATGCCACAATTTGCAATACCTGAGATAATGTACCAATTGCTTTCGCAGCAGAACTGCGGACATCATCAGCATCTGCCTGCAGCAGATCTTTCAGAAGAGCACACCCACGTGATCTGATTGCAGAACTAACACTTTTACCAGCATGCCTAACAACACCTTTAAGTGCAGAAAGCACACTTTCCTTAACAGCATCATCCCCTGACTGAAAATAAAATAAAATTACTTCTGCACAGGTGGTGGCAACTCCATCCCAACCCCCACACACCAAAATAAAAGGTAATACCAGAAATACCTGCAACATGGACAGCAGATCGCTAACTAAAGGATCAACTCGTGTGCTCAATGCACTAAGCTTTCCAAGAGCTGATGCGGCCCTTGTGCGAACAGATCTGCAATTCAAACATTCGTGTAAAAGAAGATGAAACAATCAAAAGGAGAACAGAAAGAGAAGATTGTACCAACCTATTACTGTCCTGTAGACATTTAACAAACGTTGTCTGAAGTTGGGGAAGGAAGGGCTTAAGTGCAAGCCCGCCTTTTGCGATGATAATAGTCAGGGTTGACAAGATAGCTGACTTAACTTGCCATGGAAACCGGTCTCCGAGGATGCGTATAAGGGGCCTATACGCACAACAAGGCATATATTAAAGCAACAGGCCTACTATGAAAATAAGCCATATATATACAAAAAATAGCCCAGCATGCACGATTAAACGAGGAACCATGTAATTTCACCATGTTTAGAGGCTAGATTTGTATCAGCGTATAGCCTCACTCTGCGTGTTCTTGGTTTGTTACATGTAGTGGTAAATAAATTAAGAGAAAGTCACAAGGTGGCAGCTATAATGTGAAAAATATGACTTGTTTGCTGAATGTGCTTAAAGTGTGCATTAGCTTTGTAGATTTTCAATAAAAATTCCTGTATGCATTTATCTATAAAGTTCAAATGCACTCCGGGGTCTCTATCAGGCTCCACATTCAAGTTCAAGCTTAGGGCTACACAGCAGATTGGTGCGGAAATTTGGAGCTGACATTTCCATACAAAAGAACCATAACTACAGAAATACCTATTAACAAGGAGATATTTAGGGTAAAAGATTCATCTATAGCTAACATTAAACTAAAGGAGCACCAATAATATGCTTACAATGTGTTTGCTCATTTTGCAGGAACAGCATGCTATAAAAACATGTTCCAGGCATCTAGTAACATGGCTGATGGTTGCAAATATTTCTGTTATAGAGATGTGCTTTGGGGCTTCTAAACTAGGACAGCAAATGCCTCTCTTTAAAATAGAAGATGGGATTATAAAACAGGAGCTATGATAGTCATACCCTGTTATTGGCACAACGACTTCCTTAAGAGTTTTCTCGCTTGTAACATCAATTAATTCTCCCAGACCTTCTGCTGCCTGCTCTTTTGTCTCGGCGGACCCACTAATTAAACCCTGGAGTTCAATAGAAGATCTGGTATAAAATATGCTGAAGTCTGAAATTTTAGAAGAACAGAAACAGGACTAGTCTGATTTTGTAATGCACTTTATGCTTCTCAATCAGGTAGTTCGCCTTGCATACAACTCGACACTTGGTGCAAAAGGATATGACTATAATACAATTAATAGTTCTCTGTAAGTACATACCTGCTGAAATATAGGAAGAAAAGGCTGCAGTGCTTTAGGAAGACATAAGCCAGGTACGAGAACAGGCAAACCCTGAAATTGAATTCAAGTTGTTAGAATCTCAGGCAGAACAAATTTAACTATGAAGTGCCTCTGATGTGGCAACATTTTTCCCAATCAAGAAAGCAGGAACTATTGCCAAGTATTCACATCATAAATGTAAAAGTTCCAAGTAGCACCTTTTTCCTCCTACGTTCTTTATCTCTGGCTGTAGAGACAGCATCACGCACTAATTTTATATGAGTAGGGAGCTGTTCCTTTGGCACAGAGCTAACAACTCTTGAAAATGCTTCCCAAGCAGCCTGTTGACCATTGTAAGTAAGCCTCAAAAGTAGAGAAACCTAAAACAGAGTGCGGGATGGGGAGTGCTCACCGATACAGTTGCCATATCAGTATCGCTCAATAAAGTAATTAGGGTAGACATCATATCAGGAGCCTCATCAGCCAAATACAATTTACTGTTTTTAAAGAGGAAACCGATAAGAGAGGCTGAACCCCGCCTCATAGATGCCTGGTCAGAAAATAATGCGTTAGAACCTTTAAATTAGCAACAGGTATAATATCGCTTCAAGCTCAAAGAGAATTCTCAGTGCACCAACCTGACTGTCATTGACTCCTCTGAGAAGCTCAGGTATTAATGTTTCAACTCCTTCGTCATCAATAACCAACACAACAGTTTCAGCAGCCTTTCTGGCTGTGCTTTGTATATCCTATAATTCCCATGAGAAATATTCAATGTCAACAATAACGGAATATACTGCACATAGCATTTTTACTCATAAGCTGGACAGATTATGAATTATGGTGCAATGTGTTAGATTATGAACAAAATATTCAATGTCAGCAATAACTGAATATACTGCACATAGCATTTTTACTCATAAACTGGACAGATTCTTAATTATGGCAAATTATGTTAGATTATGAACCTAAGAGTACACATAATGATCACATGACTAATAAATAGGTCAGATCTGAAGTATGTGTTTAGAATGCCTCTCACCTCATCTTCATCATCCATAGCAAGTATCAATGTAGGGAGAATAGTTCCAATATGTGAACTCAAACCTGGCCCAGCAACCTCAGCCAGAGCTCCCAGTGCATGTGCATTGAATGAACTACAAGCACAACAAAGGTAATTTGTGAGGAATCGAATCTTGATCTAAAATTCTGAATTTAAAAAAATCGGTTCACTCACGAGAGAGGGGGCTGGACCAGTTTGGGCAATATATGGGGCAAAATAGCTGCAGTACGGACGCTGTCAAATCATTGAAACGTTAGAATACTCTGCAGTTCAAGCAAAAATATTCAATTCAACCAAATTAAGGGTAACTGAAAATAAACCTTAGAATCTGCTTTAGACCATCAAGTGCTGTTGCAGATGTCTCGTCATCTTCCATGGCCCGTAGCAGTGTGGGGACAATCTCATCAATGGCTTGCAGTCCAGCACTCTAAACAGAAGGTAACAAAGTCAACAACAAAGCATGCAGTCTAACAAAATCATCCATAATACAAGTATGTGGTTCCGAGTGTTACCTTATATAGAGTACTAAATGCTAATCCAGCAGATTCACGAACCTCCTGTGCACTGTTACAAAAGCTTGCTGTTCAGTGATTCTTCAATATAAAAATAGCACAACTATACAGCCAAAAACAAACCTGTCACACAGAGCAGTTCGGATGGTAGGAATAAGTAAATCCATAAAACTTAAAAGTTGATGCTTTCCAGCACTACCCATAACCTCACTCAAGCCGATGCAAACACCCTGAAGAACAAAAGGTTAACAGTACATTGATCATTCCAAGAATAGGTATATTCAACATGTAAGGTGTGTCCAAAATATATTAAAAAACCATCATATCCATATATAGCTTCCAAAGAAACTGGTGGGCTGGCAGAATTTGATGGGAATAACAGAATTCAAGAAAATCATATGAAAGATCAATCTCAGAAATTTCGACTGGAAAAGAATTAAACAAAACCATATGAATACTTCTGTTCGATCTCTACTAGGAAATAAAGGGATCAACATAAACAACGGTTAAGTCTCTACTAGGAAATAAAGGGATCAACATAAACCTCGGTTAAGATTCCACGGAAGTCCTCAATCAAAAAATCTATGTCAAGTTATGGAAGAATATTTAGCTAACAATACTTACTTGTCTTTTGCTAGCATCTTGGTCCTTGAGTCCTCGTGACAAAATGGGAATAATAGAGGGCAAAACTCTCTCACCAAGCTTCCTTACAAGCTCACCAAGTGCTCTCCCGGCAACCTGAACAAACGTCAATACATACTGAGATCAAACTAGAACAGTTCTTTAAAAAGATCAAATCCTACATGAGTTAGATCGAACCTGCCGCCGTTCCAAGGAAGATGACGCAAGAGATAAAATTAATGTGTCCATAAGTACAGGCATGATCTCCTTCAGAGTCCTTGGAGTATTTGCTACAATTGTCTTCCAGACATGTACCGCAGCCTAGCATGGAAAAGAGAAGCTTTAGAAAAAAGGCGCTCTGAAATGCTCAACATTTGCATATTCAAACAACGTGGAACAAAACAACTGAAAATTCATGGGTTCCACAGAAGGGTAAAATATAACAAATACCTGGCGAACAGTCAAGCTGACATCAGAACGGACCATATAAATGGCAGCAAGAACCTCATCACGTTTCGCCCTTCCAAGAACTTCAACAATTGCACGTCCCTGAGCCTCTGTGCTAGCACCTTCGTCATCGCTTCCACCCTCCAGGATTGCCTTCCCAGAAGTTCCAGCCACCTATAGATGGTAGCATTACTACATGGTAACACATAATTAGAAAAGGTGAGACGTGAATACACATAAAGGAGGTAGCGACCTTGAACAAAAGATCTCCCAAAAGTTCAACAGAACTTTGTCGGATACGCCAATTATCATTGAATATCCCATCCTCAATAGCAGGAAGCAACAGAGGTAAAGACCTATTTAACATGAAGAAAATGCCATCATACATCAAGAGCACAACTAAAAAGTGAAAACTGAACTCATTTGAATGCGAGGGCTTACGTTATTGCATAGTACTCCACAAAGATATGACCCGCAGCAAGTGCAGCCTCACGAACAGACTCATTCTCATCAGCAAGCCCTGAAAAGAGTAAATATTAGAGAGTCAACGTTACAAGGAGCAGAACCATCAAAGATAGAAGTTCACTATCTTACCATCCAATATAGCAGGAAGAACTGACTGCAGATGATTCTGAAAAATTGCACCCATGGACCTCGGCAGATACTACAGAAGATACACAAATCAGTAACAAGCTAGAAGATTACGGGTAATATAGTCGCGTGAGAAAAATATGGGAACTGGAAGTAGACTTACGCGGAAAAGTGTCAGATTTCCATCGCGAACGGAAGCCTTCTGATGGGAACAGTTCCGGATGATGTCAGGAAGAATCTGATCAAAATAATCTTTGCCAAGAGCAGCTAAAACCTGGAAGTTCACAAAAAATGGCAAAATTATACACTAAGAGAAAGTGTCTTGCCACACATGCCATTATTAGTGTAAGAAATCTAAAAGCATTTGCTTTCCCTGGAACTCCAATAGTACTGGACATGGATAACCTGAACAAACCTCAAGATGAAAAAAAAATATTGTGAAGTGACAGCTTTTTCCCCTAATCAAATGAAGTGTGAGACAAGGGAAAACTCACCAGCAATCCATAACTACTACATAAATTACAGGTGTGAATTCCCTTGGCTACACATGTTAGATTGCATGTCTATGTCTATTCCAGTCGATGCATCAGAAGATTTAAGAAACAAAACATCCACGATAACACACTGCTAGTTCAAAAAAAGTCATTGATACTACAAAACTGCATAAGCAAGGGAAAAGAAAACAACCTCACTTAGTCCTTGTGCGGCTCCAGATCGTTCAACATTACTATTATCAGATTTCAGTGTCTCTAACAACCATGGCACAAGATCTGGGAAAATTTGTTCACCCATTCCTACTATAAGAGACCCAAGAGCTCGAGCAGCAACTGCCCTGACTTCAGGTATGGGATCCACTAGAACCTATGATATATCATCAAGAAGAGTATGAGAATCAAGTAAGTTGACTTAATAAATTCAATGAACATATTAGTATCAGTAAGTAATTACTTCTAAAATGCTCTGTCTGCAGGACCGGCGTAAAAATTACCTTCTTGACTTCAGGTAGGAGTAATCCTATGTAAGGGATCATATCCAGTGGTTCTGTAACTAAAGAAGACATGTTCCCGACTATTTGAGCAGCTTTCTTCTTAGTATCAACACCTCTCTCCCTCAGTCCTCTGTGCACAATAGGCACCAGCAACGCAAGTGATGGTGCATCTATGGAGTTAATAAAAGTCGTCTGCCACAAAAAAGAGTCATCAGAGATTCAGAGGTAAATATAATCATTAGACTTCATCCTTATCAACAAGGTGATGAAGGCAATTGACATGCAAAAACACGGTGAACATTATCTCAAATCCCAGTGTACCTGAAGAAGGATGTCAAGAGAATGTTTGGTGTGGCCATTTGGATCTGTCAGAGCTGACAGAAGGATAGGGACAAGTGCAGATATTTCAGGATTCTTTATGACGCTTCCAACCTGGAAAAATTAGACAGTATCCATCGGAGATAAAGGCATAAGAACATCCCAATGTCTATGAGAAATAAGCAAGCATTACCTGTTGGAGGGCTGTCTGTCCCGCTGTTTGGACTTTAGGATGTGTATCTGTTAGTACCTGGAAAATACATAATATATAACTTGAGAAAAAGTCATGCAGATTATACTCAAATACAAATTCCATTGTATACCTCTGTTAGCTTTGGAACAATCTTTGGAAGACACTGAGATAGCTGCTGAGGAGCACAGTATGCCATAGCACCAAGAAGTTGAACACTGCTTTGCTTAGTTCGCCATGCTTTATCCTCTAGACCCTGAAAAAAAAGTACATGAAACTCATCCAGATATGTGCAATTTAAGAAAATAAATATATTAGTACTGCCCAAGTAATCCATTACAACTTTAGTACTAGTAATCCCGATTGTAAAACGTTACTCTATATAACAGACAGGTATAGCTGCCTTTGCACAAATTACACATATTAGCCTTTGTGCACTAAATAATAATACATACTGCAGTTCACATTCCTGGAAACAAAGGTGGCCTTATATCTAAACTTTTCTTATGGTATCTGAAGTACTAACAAACACAGTAATAAAAAATAAAACAGTAAGTACCTTAAGGAGTGAAGGAAGGACAAGCTTTACACCGTGACCGGTAAGCTGGGACATCATTGCGCGAGCAGCACATTCAGCAGCCTCACGAACTGCCAGAACTTGATCAGAGAAAGACACGAGAAGCAAGGGTAACATCTGGATGATATAACTGCAAGACAAGAATCATGATGAACAATTTTCAACCAGAAAATATTTATGAAGTAAGCAGTGCTAAACTTACGGCTCAAATAATCTGCCAAGCTTTTCACAGAGACACTCAAATCCAAGTAATGCTCCTTCACGGGATTTTGCAGACGCTCTGGGAACAGCAGAATCAATGTGGTGAAACATTAATCATTCATTAACCGTAAGTCCATCATGTAGCATTTGTCGAATCTCGAAGAGGTAATAAGGTCACATACCTGTCTCCCATAGCTTGTTGTAATGTTGCAGCAATACCATACTTCTTCAATGAAGTAATTCTAAATCCTTTAACCACTCCAGCAAGGCCAAAGGCTGCACCACGCCGCTCACCATACTTCTCACATTTCATCATCCGATCCAGTAGTCGAGATACAAGAGCTTGGGCTTCTTCCTAATTTGCAAATAAATGCATATTGACATTATAACATAGAGCAGACAAACAAGAAACCACATATGAATACCGAATGGATCAGGAGGTCATCAATGAAAGAAACAGAACTAATGTGAATAACACAACTCACCTGTTTTGAGACCATAAGTGGAGACAGACAGTCTGACACAGCCCTCTGAACTGCCTCTGATGGGGTGTTAAGTACATCTAGCAACTTCTCAACAACACTGTGAACTTTAGGGTCATCCTGATAGAAGGTCTATATTAGTACCATGCATCGGTATCTTTCAAATTAAATGAACAGGCCATACAGTCTGATACTATTTGCACCTTCGATAGATGTTTTGCCAGAGCACCAGTGAATATAACAACACCTTCCCTGACAAGATCATATGTTTCCTCATCTGATGCCTGTAACATATCCCAAAAAGAGTCATACAGATATTGCAGATAAAAAATACATTAGCTATATATCATCAACTAAATCACGAAGTTCAAATTATCACAGAAACTTACCCTTTTGTTCAAGTAGCTCTCAAAAATAGGAAACAGCAAAGGAACATTTTCCTTTCCATGCTTATCAATAATAAGGATGCCAGCATTAATCATTCTACCACGAACATCCAGATTAGGATCAGCCTGTAAGTTCAGTGTAAAGAAGCAGGCACTAAACATTCCATGTACTTATGAGCATACAAATTATAAGATGCACGTATGCCAGTACAGAAACACTTACCAAGGCACGTGATATGAGAAATGTCATGATAATAGGAAGATCTTTAGAACCCAAGACATCTGCAACCGAGTGGAGTGCTAATGCAATACCCTGTCTTCCAAGCCAGTTTGTATCTCCAAATTCTACTCCAGGACCAAGATCTCGAATGTACAATTTAAAAAGAGTAGAAAGTGTATCCTGACATGACCATATAACAAGAGTTATTCAGACAGTTAGCCCCGATAAATATTCTGATTCTTCTCACAATGAGACTATGACATAATAATGGAGCAGAATTTACTATACTGGAGACTTACTTGCATTTTGTCTGGATTTTCATCCAACGCAGCAGTCAGAGCCTCAGCTGCTGCAGCTCTAACATTGTAATTTTTATGGGAAAGTGCATCAAATATGCCAGAATAATCAGTACAAACATCAAAACCGAAGCGATCCCATAACTCCTCTGCTAATTCAGCAACCGCCTAGATAAAATATGTGTCCAGGGAGAGTACAAGAGAAAAAATGTTTTATAGAACATTCAAAGTTCAATTAAAATCAAGGATGTAAAAAGTGTTATTGCCCAAGTTCCATGTCAAATTTAATAGGAAGGTTGTTACCGACCTTCTCTGGGTCATGAACAGCAATCCATAGGCTTGTTGAAACCTGCAAATCCCGTTGTACAGAGTGGCTAGGAACACATTTGATAGCCGTTAAGCAGGCAAGCCTAACATGCACTTCTTTTGCATATACCCCAACAAGAGCCTAAATAAAAGAACGGTGTAAGAATATCATAGTACCAGATGAAGCAAAGTAATAAGCTGCAGAATAAATAAATAACCTGTGCTAAATCGTTGCATTTTAGACCTAGGCATAACTCATTCAGCATAGGTCCAACTGAAGGATGATAAGCAGGAATAGTACTTAGCACATGATAAAGAACCTGGCACCACCCACAAAAAGAAGTTAGAGACTGTGGAGAGAATAAAACGATGCAAATAATTATGCCATGAAAGAAGAATGTTTAACTGATAACATTCTAGGTCGAGGTAGAGGTAATATTGGATCTAGATGCATAGATAGTATCTGAAGCACATCATCATGTAGACATGTCTTTTTCGAAGAAAGAAGGATCATCTCCATTATCTGACCACAAACAAGCAGATTAATGAAAAAAAAGGAGACAAAAAAGGCCAAGAGGAACACGAGTGAATTATCATAGGACCATTGATGAAACTGAAGAAATACCGGAAAGATAAAAGTAAATGAATCTGCTGGAAGAGGTCCTGCTTTGCATGCAGCTGTCAGCCCAGTTACTATTTGTTCAAAGAGGCCAGGTGATAGCCTCTTTTTGCTATCGTCTTCCATAATCACAGGCATAAGGTCCAAAACCATTTCAAAATCTTCAACAGACATTATACGGATAGCAGCAGCAATATCAGTTGCCCAATTGCAAAGAGGAGGGGCTGTGCAGCGAGCCAGCCTCAACATTGCACAAAATGCAGCATCACTTACTATTGAAGAACTTAGCAATGGTTCAATATAATTTACCTGCATGGAACACCTCAAGCATTAAGCCACAAAACATAAACACGGATATATTCACAAATACTTCCTCCGTTCCTAAATATAAGTCGTTTTAGCTTTTTCTCGATTCGTACGTATATGGAGTGAAATGAGTGAATCAACACACTAAAATACGTCTAAATACGTACGAATAAAGAAAAAGCTAATAAGCCTTATAATTTGGAACTGAGGGCGTAGATCACATCTCAGAAAAAATAAAGTGAAACCCTAAAGAGTACTAGCAAACATATGCTTTAAGCCTTTAATAGAGAATATGAGTGGCCAAACAGATATTTTTCTGCTTTTTTAGTTGCATATCCAGTTTTCCCTTATTCACCACTGTTTGACTGTCCAAGATATGCATTACTGATACAACAGGACATATACCAGGGCAGCTGTTCATCATGACTAAAAGCTTTCAACATATTAGAACTCACTCCTAATCTTACGCATTCTTTAAATATACGTCATAACGGTAGAAAATATAGGAGAATTTCTGACAATTGACCTACATTGATTATTCATATACAATGTAATCAACATTTTTTTGGCGGCTTTGTGGGCTGTGAGGCAAGGGCCGGGCCGCCACCCCCTTGGTGGCGCGCCGTATCTTGATCTGGATACGGTGATAAGTGAGCAAGGATCGGGTCGTCGCATCCTTAGTGGCGCGCTGCATCGACGCCCGGGTGTAGTGAAAAATGAGCAAGGGTCTTCGCATTTGACTCGACGAGTGCGGAGGGTAAGGAAGTTAGCCGAGCCTAGGAGGATCCGCTTAGGTAGCTGGAACGTAGGGACCCTGACGGGCAAGTTACGGGAGTTAGTTGATACGGCGATAAGGAGGCGTGTTGATGTCCTATGCGTCCAAGAGACCAAATGGAAGGGACAGAAGGCGAAGGAGGTGGAGGATACCGGCTTTAAGCTGTGGTACACGGGGACAACCTCAAACAAAAATTGGGTAGGCATCTTGATCAACAAGAGCCTCAAGGATGGAGTAGTGGACGTCAAGAGGCAAGGAGACCGGATTATCCTAGTCAAGCTGGTTGTTGGGGAGTTAGTTCTCAATGTTATCAGCGCGTATGCCCCGCAAGTAGGCCACAACGAGAGCACCAAGAGAGAGTTCTGGGAAGGTCTCGAGGACTTGGTTAGGAGAGTACCTACTGGTGAGAAACTCTTCGTAGGAGGAGACCTCAATGGCCATGTGGGTACATCTAACACAGGTTTTGAAGGGGTGCATGGGGGCTTTGGCTATGGCATCAGGAACCAAGAAGGGGAGGATGTCTTAAGCTTCGCCCTAGCCTATGACATGGTCGTAGCTAACACCCTCTTTAGAAAGAGAGAATCCCACCTAGTGACTTTCAGTAGTGGCCAACACTCTATCCAGATTGATTTTGTCCTCTCTCGAAGAGAAGATAGACGCGCTTGCCTTGATTGTAAGGCGATACCTGGAGAGAGTGTTGTCTATCAACATAAGCTGGTGGTGGCTGACTTCCGTTTTTGGATTCGTGTCCAGCGGGATAAGCGCCCAAAAGTTGCTAGAACAAAGTGGTGGAAATTAAAGGGAGAGGCAGCTCAAGCTTTTAAGGAGGGGGTTTTTAAGGAGGGCCCTTGGGAGGAAGGAGGCGATGCAAACAGTATGTGGATGAGGATGGCGACTTGCATTCGGAAGATTGCATCAGAGGAGTTTGGGGTGACCAGGGGAAGTAGAAGGGATGCTAAGGATACCTGGTGGTGGAACGTTGAGGTCCAGAAGGCTATTAAGGAGAAGGACTGTTTCAGACGCCTATACCTGGACAGGAGCGCAACCAACATGGAGATATACAAGGGGCAAAGAAGGCGGCAAAGCGAGCGGTGAGCGAGGCAAGGGGTCGGGCGTATGAGGACCTCTACCAGCGTCTAAACACGAAGGAAGGCGAAAGAGACATCTATAAGATGGCGAAGACGAGAGAAAGGAAGACGAGGGATGTCAACCAAGTCAAATGCATAAAGGACGGAGCGGATCAACTCCTCGTGAAGGACGAAGAGATCAAGCGTAGATGGCGAGAGTACTTCGACGACCTGTTCAATGGAGAGAATGAGAGCTCTACCATTGAGCTAGACGATTCCTCCGATGATACCAGCCGACGCTTTGTGCGGCGTATCCAGGAGGCTGAGGTTAGGGAGACTTTGAAGAGGATGAAAGGAGGCAAGGCAATGGGCCCTGATGGTATCCCCATCGAGGTGTGGAGAGGCCTTGGAGACATAGCGATAGTATGGCTAACTAAACTTTTCAACCTTATTTTTCGGTCTAACAAGATGCCCGAAGAATGGAGGCGGAGTACATTAGTGCCAATCTTCAAGAACAAGGGGGATGTTCAAAGTTGCACTAATTACCGTGGAATCAAGTTGATGAGCCATACAATGAAGCTATGGGAGAGAATCATTGAGCACCGTTTAAGAAGATTGACAAGCGTGACCAAAAATCAATTTGGTTTCATGCCTGGGAGGTCTACCATGGAAGCCATCTTCTTGGTACGACAACTTATGGAGAGATACAGGGAGAAGAAGGATCTTCATATGGTGTTCATTGACTTGGAGAAGGCGTATGATAAGATACCACGGAATGTCATGTGATGGGCCTTGGAGAAACACAAAGTCCCAACAAAGTACATTACCCTCATTAAGGATATGTATGATAATGTTGTGACAAGTGTTCGAACAAGTGATGGCGACACCGATGACTTTCCAATTAAAATAGGACTGCACCAGGGGTCAGCTTTGAGCCCTTATCTCTTTACTTTGGTGATGGATGAGGTCACAGGGGATATACAAGGAGATATCCCATGGTGTATACTCTTTGCGGATGATGTGGTGCTAATTGACGATAGTCGGGCGGGGGTTAATAGAAAGTTAGAGCTGTGGAGGCGGACTCTAGAATCGAAAGGTTTTAGGCTTAGTAGAACCAAAACTGAGCACATGAGGTGCAGTTTCAGTACTAATAGGCACGAGGAGGAAGAGGTTAGGCTTGATGGACAGGTGGTACCTGAGAAAGACACCTTCCGATATTTGGGGTCTATGCTCCAGAAGGATGGTGATATCGATGAAGATGTGAGTCATCGAATCAAAGCTGGTTGGATGAAGTGGCGCCAAGCTTCTGGCGTCCTCTGTGATAGGAAAGTGCCACAAAAGCTAAAAGGCAAGTTCTATAGGACGGCGATTCGACCTGCGATGTTGTATGGCGCAGAATGTTGGCCGACCAAGAGACGACATATCCAACAGTTAGGTGTAGCGGAGATGCGCATGTTGAGATGGATATGTGGCCACACAAGAAAGGACCGGGTTAGGAATGATGATATACGTGAGAGAGTTGGGGTAGCACCAATTGAAGAGAAGGTTGTCCAACACCGTCTAAGATGGTTTGGTCATATAGAATGTAGGCCTCCGGAAGCGCCATTGCATACCGGACGGATAAAGCGGGATGAGAATGTTAAGAGGGGTCGTGGTAGGCCAAACTTGACATGGGAGGAGTCTGTTAAGAGAGATCTGAAGGATTGGAATATCACCAAAGAACTAGCCATGGATAGGGTTGCGTGGAAGTTAGCTATCCATGTGCCAGAACCATGACCTGGTTTCGAGATCTTATGGGTTTCAACTCTAGCCTACCCCAACTAGTTTGGGAAAAAAGGCTTTGTTGTTGTTGTTGTTTGTGGGCTGTGAGACAAAGGCACCACAAAAGGCGTACCAATTCGTCTCTGAGTGCATTTGGGGGATTTTATCAGCCATGGTTGATATTGTGGTGAAGCGCGTTAAAAAAAAAGGCAAATACACGTTAACACAAATAAAAAGCTAGATAATGCAAGTGTAGGTTGCTAACCAGATGAGGTAGTTGACCGTGAGTGAATATAGGATTGGCAATGGCCAATTCACCAAGAGCATCCAACATTAACGCAAGATTCTTCTGGACATGTCCAACCTTCTCACGTACAGATGCTTCCTCCTTCAAAAGCAACTCTCTGGCCTCCTCTTTTGCAGTCTTGGATTTGTCCACAGGAGCTGGAAGATTGTAAAAATGAGTTTTCAAATAGAGCAGTAACTTAAACTTGTGTAAGAACTAAGAGCTTGAAATACCAGTCTTTTTTGTAGATTTCCCAGTTTCTCTCTTGCCAATGCTAGATGAATCTCTCCTATCACTCTGTGCAGGCTCCTATAAACCAATTGCAAAGCCAAAATCAAGACTAGTACAACGATAAGGGGAAGGGAGTTGGTGCACATGGCGGTGACATGCATTAAATTTAAACAACTCATCTTTTGTTGGAGATTGTGTAGACTAAAGACATTTTCTAATATACGGTGGAAATACTGGAGGAATACAAGAAGTAGAGTCCCAATACAGTTGACTTCACAAGCCAATGCAATAAAGAGGGCGTGGGGCCTGGGAGGCATTAATGCATTTTCTCTCACACGGATCTAACATTAATGTATTTTTTCTCTCATGCAGTTCACAATTTCTATAATCGCAAACAACATACTGCTGCGAGCAATTAACACTATGTACGACTACATGTTCATTTGAACAAAACAGTAAAAACACCGTTAAAGAGATTATATCATTAATCAAATCCGTCTTTGATGAGGGTTATTGAATGCTCTACGCGTTAATTGATCAATGAGATAGTAGCTATTAAACGCCATGTGCTTGTGTCAGCACGGCATGTCTGGTTGTCTGGTCCACCCATTCGGTTAGTACTTTCAGAAAAACAAAACAGAAAATATGTCATATACACTATTAAATACATGACTTAGTACAAATCTTGAAGCAATGAGCAGTGGTGATTCCAGAGAGGCTGGCTACCATGGACGCTGGTGTATTTTCGACAATAAGCTACTACGTTCTGAGCCAGATGGTTGTAGTTTCACAGCATTTCTAATGAAATAAGGTGCAGCTTATATAGTTTAGCTATATTCTATCTGCCATACATGATTTTCCACAGGCTCACACAGTTACTTATTCCAAATGAAGTGATACCGAAAACCATGCCACAGGAACTAAAAGAGAAACACACAGACTACTGAAATACAAACTCTTACTAAGAGTCATCAGTTTTTCAATACAGGACATTTCTGCTCTTCAGGATGTTAAGGACAGGAATTACCTCATCTTGAACATCGTATGCACGAAAACGTCCCTTTGCAAGTTTTGTATTTTTGGAAGCAACAGCCTCAGCAACATAAATTCCTTGTTCAGCTGACAACTGCCCCTCTGAAGTAAAGAATATCTACAGTGGAGTAAGAGTAACTTTTGTAAGCACATCCTTACAGTAGGATTATCCACCCTAAAAGAACCCATATGAAATAAGAATAAGAAAATAGGCACAAAAATAGCCAATATCATATCGTTGCAAAAGATATACAGGCTCAAAAAGAACCTGAGGACGAAATATATCAAAGCGCAGAGTTCTATGTTATTATATGTGTAATACAGGAAGCAGTGTTCAAGCCATCAAAACAGGAAGGTCAAATAGGTCTCAAAATGATCAACTACATAACTAGTGTAATGTGACAAAATTAGTACATCCACTTTCGGTATGGTAAATGGTAATACATAATGAAGCTGACTATGACTTGAGGAATCGACGCGGCAAGACCACAAGACAGTCATTTATGAGAAGTTGAAAACAGAACAAAGATGACAGTTCATGAATGTTCAAAGCAGCACAACAAAATCAGTAAAGACGCAGGCATGACCTTAGAAATATGGTGCTATAACGACCTGAATGTATGGGCTAATCATCACCAGGAGACTGTTGATACCTTCTTAATTTGAATTAAATTATCATGAAGTTAACAAAGTTTACCTTAATATCATTCTCAGAGAAGCCATCGTGCAAAGCACGGTATGGAAGCTCTATGAAGTGCTGGAAAATAACAGTATGGAGATAATTTTAGAACAAGATATTGCAAGTTTCATTGAAAATGTCAAGACAAAACAGACCTTCTCAAACTCAGTAAATGTATCATTGGGTGATATTGTCATGAGTGTCGACAATGAGCATAGTGCTGCACGCTGTTCTTGCTTATTAGAACTAAATAGACCATCCTGTGAAAGCAATTCCTGAAAAAAAATACTGGTCATCAACCCAAAAACAAACCAATGTTGTTCAGGAAAATGTAGAATATAAAAATACTATAGCTGGGCTTGGCAGGAAATATGGCAAATTGGCAACCTAAGTTCCTCGCAATAAAGCTAGGTGTTGGAGGTTGCTAGGGACCACCTGAAAGTGGTCGATTTCCCCATGAACCAGCCAAGGGCACTCTTTGGATATTGTTCTTTTTAATACATTTCTCAGTCGATTTTTGACAACTAAAATTCATGTTCAATCATTGAATCCATACAACTACAAATGATAGACTGGGACCATAGAAACCTGGTACTAGAATCGCCCAAAACGTTACGAAAACTAGCTAGAGTAAACCAGGGCAAGTTAACCAACTATGTTACTCGGAAATAAACAAATGCAACTATTGTATCCAGGTTACTCACTAATTGCTTAGAACCCCAAATTCTAGTGACTAGCATGTCATAAAACGTGCACCAAAATTTATGATGGACTTCAACTGTTTTACTAAGCCTGTTGCATTTCTGAAAAGCATCATGCTTAATATATGCCACTCCGGCACTAGAATGCTAGTACACATTAATTTAAAATTCTGTTTACAAGAATATAAAGGCAAGCCTGTCGTAAATTCCAAATTTCGTACTACCTTGCATATAACCAAAATGTTGGGGAAAATTAAGTCCGTTAAGAAGATCTTTTGCTGTTTCAACCTTCTCTGCAACCTCTGAAATTGGACAAAGAAACCTATTAGACAGAGCAAAATATGGACAGAAGATAGCGAGCAAGATCCAACCTTCCATACACCAGCAGGAGAACCAGAGCTCGAAATACAAGGGTGGTGGGAACACAATATAAGTCGAGAATATGATCTCTGACTATGGTCAACCGCATAAGGTGCAATCAAGAACAAGCACTTCACAAGGACTTCAGTAGATGGAATGAATGGTAGTTG
This sequence comes from Poa pratensis, assembly GCA_947311845.1. Taxonomy (NCBI): domain Eukaryota; kingdom Viridiplantae; phylum Streptophyta; class Magnoliopsida; order Poales; family Poaceae; genus Poa; species Poa pratensis. The sequence goes on from CAMZMU010000115.1 coordinate 30,603,187, forward strand.
TGAATCTCCAGAGCTATCCATATCGCTGATTGAAAGAAAAAACTGTGTCAGGTTATTGGAAAATTTAGAAGGACAAGATGAAGAAATAATAAACTGTTCAACACAATCAAAGCAGATGTCTTGCAGAGTGCACTAGCTCCACGAGAATAAAGAACTACGAATAAATAGGCTATCCAATCACCACAGGCCAAAAGGTACACACCTTTGTTTCAATATTGACATTCTCTCTCCAACTAATGACAACCAGTTAGTGAACAAGAACAGAAGATCTTCAGCCAAGGCACCAGAGTTTGAAAGGACTTTCTTAGTACCATCATAAGCTATCTTCCTAACTGCCCAGCTTGGATGGCAAAGTAGATATATTAGCACCTACAGAATAAAGGAAAAAAAAGACGATCAGTAGTTCAGTACAGACGACAGCCACATACTGATATTCACAGGGTAAATTGTTCTCGTATACTACAAAGCTAATAAAAAATATAAGGAGCTTAAAAATACTTAATATAAGTGAGTCAAACTAAACAGTTTGGAGCATTCTTGCCCGATATGCATACCTGTAGCAATGACTGGATAGAAAAATATTCCTTGACCCTGCAGTTCAAAAAATGATAAGTCGAGAGAAGCAAAGGGTGCTGGCGTAACACACAAAATCCAATTTAAGAACATGAGAGCCAAACCGGAAAAGATGATCCACAAGCAGTGATTGAAGAAGATCCACACATGTTAAGCAATCTTCGTCTGTTAGTTTAGAAAGCTGCAGGGAGAGAGGCAGTGTTAAAAATAATAATTGCAACAGCTTCAGTTTCAAGGTAGCATCCAAAGATCTGAATCACTTAGAACTTTCATAACAATGTGCTGATGATTACCCCAAACCATTCATATCCATTTGATTGGCAAAGTTGGTATATACTAAAATAGAGCAAACTACTTCAAGGTTTATGTCACATCGTAGTCGTGCAAAGAGGATAAATATGGAGTCTCAACGGAAATAATAAATTATTCTTTGTTGAAATGTAAAGGACAACAAAATTACCAACTGAACTGAGATCACCGATGGTTCACTTTGAGCAATCAATGCCCAGAGCTTCTCCTTCACAATTGAACCATCTGCATTTACATTTAAACAAAAGTTATGAGAGAACGTACTTAAACATATAAATAAAAGGTCATTGCTATAAGAGGAATTATAGACATACCTGCTTTGGCATCGATAGCAGCAAGCCTAGATATTGCATAGAGTGCATAGATTCCATCCAACCGCTGTGTTGCCTTGGTGAAGCCATTTTTTGACAACTGAATCAAATGATCCAGCAAAGAAGTAACCTGCACAACATCAAAATTTAACAATAATCAATATGGAGCAATATTAGTATCAGCATTCCATCTGCATCTCAAGTTTCAATCACTCTCATTTGGCACAAAAATAAGAACTCAATAGGAAGAATACTTTTATAGATAGCTCAAATTAAATATATTACCTTAGTCAGAGAATCAGACTTTTTGCATATGACTCGTATTAATTTTAGATGTCCCTTTCTCAAATTGTCTTTCTCTTTCAGTCCTGCAGTAATAAATGAAACAACATCTGGTTGGACAGCTTCAGATGACACTGAAGCCCATGACCCCAAAGCCGAGAGAGCTGCCAATTTCACTTCCTCAATACCTGTCACAAGATAGCAAACCTATGAATTTACGCCATCAGATGAGGGTATGAAGCACAGAATGGAACACTTAAACTTTACCATCACCCTTGTAACACGTTAGAAGGAAACTAGATACTGAGGGAGCAAGCCTGCTTATTTGCTTCGGAGAAAATCTTGACAAATGCTCCAAAGCATTCAACATTCCAACTCTCTGGTATGGTAGTGATAGTTTCCCTTCCGAGCCTGCCCAGATAAAGCTTATTAACAGCTACATGAATAATACTACCAAACTTCAGTCTGTTAAGCAAGATTTGAGGTTGCAAAATGCAGACATTGACTGGGGTAAAGGGAATAGGATAAGCTAATAGGTCATAAAGGAAAATACAACATAATAGATAAATTGCTAACCTCCTAAAATTGCTTTAATAGCATTGAACATGGAAGGTAGAGTGTCCGGATCACTGGACTTATCACTTAAAGTTCCTACGATATTCAGAGCATTAATCCTCCTTTCTTCATCCGAATGACGAGCCTGATGCAGAACAACTGGCATGAACTCCATGGAGTAATTGCTTAGGTCCAAACGAACCGTCATTAGAAGCAGTCCAATAGATTGTAGCACGATCTCAGGATTTCTTTTGAGCATCTTTATGCATGATGGAAGCACAATAGTTTTAAAATCCTCATGCCCAATATCCAAGAAAAGAGGCTTAAAAGCTTCACTGGCTGCTTTTGATGGCCGGTCTTTTGAGCTCAAGATGGTTTTGACATACAAATCAAGGAATATTGGCTGAAAGAGATCATTGATTGTCAAACATGCAAGTAAAAGTAAAAGCGAATGCAGAAGAACAAAAGAAACAAAAATAGGTTATAAGGTACCATAATTTAGGAGTGGTTAGAAAAAAATCGACAACTCATAAATGATGTCTGCAAATCGAATCAAACCAGGATGGGAAGTTTACCTTGTACTCGGATAACAATGACGGTGAAGTAATGGTGAAATCCAGTATTAGATTTATGAATGCAGGAGAATCCCTTGTCGAAATCCTCAAATCTCTGACCTCCTCTATGTACATCTTATATAGTTCAACAGACTGGAAATGAAACTAAATAAGAGACGACCCGGAGCTAATTCGAATAACCTGTATGCTGGAGTTATTTAGGAAAATTACCTCAGAGAAAAGACGGATAAATAGCTGTTTGCAGGTCCGACGGTGACGAAAGGAACCATCCATAAGAACCTGAGATAAGACTGCTTGTGCATTGGCCAGTCTAGAGAAACCACCTTTAGAAAGTGTGGCAAACTGGGTCCATTTCAGAAGATAGATCGACCATCTGAGAAGCTTGAAACAAGCAAGAGGGCTTGTAACCTTCAGATTCTTTTCCATAGACTGAACAAGTGTAGCAGCAAATGGCTTCATAAAGGTGGATTCACTAAGAGCCCGAATAACCATATCATCCACCGCCTTCCTTGAGGCACGGTCATCATATAAAGGCAATGTCTGGAAAATGAGATCGACTAAGAATGTGGTGTCTGATGCCGACTCTGCATGGGAAACAGAATATCTTAGCAATGAGGGAAGTATATACTCAAATGAAAGATCCGGTGAGTGAGTCACATAGGCATTATATATTCTCACAAATAATCTCTTGTAGTTAATAATCTCACAAAATATAAATTCAACAGGGTACATTCTCTACATGCATTTCTTTTAAACAATGAATGCATGTATGAGCTGAATAGGACTTCAATTACAAGATAATAAGTATGTCAAGGGAGGATCCCACTACACTACGACCTTGTTTAGATTCAGTGTAAACTTTGTGTGAATCCCTGTATTTAGTTCAAGTGTGAGCTAAATACCGGTGGACACAAAAGTTACATATATTCCAGGCAGGCTCAAACAAGGTTACGGCTAAAATACTAATCAATCTGTTCAGTCCTGCTGCCACTCGGTCACATTTGCAACTGAATCCAAAACGAGAGAGTACAAAACAACCAAAATCTGCAGCTTAACTCCAGACTAGTATCCTAGGGCAACAGTTCGAAATCAAGCAGAGCTAGCTTCACGTGTTCCCTACAAGCTCCATCCCCTCGGTAAAAAAAAATCCTACCTACAGTGAGAGAAGGACGATGCAGTATCAATCAAGCAAGCAAAACTCCAGAAGCTACACAAGAGTGCTGGGTGCTGACCTACCCATGACCTCATCAGAAACTAAAATCACACTAGAGCTCGCAGACGACAACCCGAGCAGCGGATGCCGCCCTAATATTATCAATCTAAACTCCGCCCTCGCCCCTGGCTGACGAGCGCATCCGCACACAGGAACAAGCTACCGAGCTAGTACGATCTGCTGCAATAGCACGGAATTGAACAAACACACGAACAAGCAGTACATCGCGGGAGATCCCGTCCTCGCGAATCTAAGCGAATCCGGCCGTCGAAAGTAGTAAACATTTCCGATCGCGGAGCATCCCTACCCTAGCTGGCAAAAGCAGGGAGCACGGGAGCGAGCAGAGGCGCGCGGGAGGCTAATCCGCGGCGGACGAGGCGCGCGATCCCTAGAGAGGAGAGCGGGGATGGAGGGAGAGGGCGTGCGCTGGTACCTGTCGCTTTCGCGAGCAGAGGGGGTAGGGTATGGCGGAAGAGGCGGAGGCGGCGCTTGGCGGAGGGCGTGGAGACCTCGGCCGCGGCGGCGCGCAGCACCTCCTCCGGCGGCGTCTCCGGTGGGGCCCCCATTTCGCGCGGGGCGGCGCGCTCGTCGGGGCGGAGAGGGAGCTCCGGGAGGCGAGCGGGGTGTGGGGTGCGATGCGTGCTGCGGCCTGCGGCGGCCAAGGTGGGAAGAGGATGGGGAAGGAAACGCTGCGCAGGGTTGCGGGGGACTTGAGGAGGACTGCGCAGTGGTTAGGGGTTTTGGACTGGGAGCAGTGGCTGGCTGCCATGTGGGACCACCCAGTCAGGGCATGATTGATATTCCTCCTCCGTGGTTTGCTTTTGTGGGGCCGGTATGTAAGTGACGGAGCGTGGCCATGTTGCATTAAAGGAGCCTCACCCGCAGCTTGGATCATGACATCTACCCCTCCGTTTCAAATTAATTGACTTCCGTTTGTCCACATATGGATATACGAGGAAGTACAATGCAGGATCGCTCCGACGTGTGTGCGCATGTGCATCTAGATAGCAGTGAATCAAGGATGTAAAAGTAGAAATAGTAGTACAAATTAGATGGTCCAATTTGTTTTTCTTGAAATGGAGGACCCAGCCTCTGCATTCAACCCAGCCTCTGCATTCAAAGGATGCGCACAACCGTTTTTATTAGATTATTCAACAAAGTCTTATCTATACCAATATAAAAAGAGTCAGAAGGGGGCAGATCCAAGAAATCACAGCCATCAAACTCATATCTAAGGACTCAATAACCGCCCGTCATTAGCGGTAAAACAAGGCAGAACGGACAACTAGCTAATCCGGAACGCTAAAACAAGCCGGAGCGGAACGCTAGGCTAATTCCTCAAAAAAAAAAACACACATCGCCAGAGAACACATCCATCCCCAACCGCCGCCTGCACGCCCTGTCCACGCCGCCGCACTGCCCGGACGAGGACGACGCCGCCCCCGCTGCACTGGCCGCGCCGCCGCACTTCCCAGACGTGGACGGCGCCGCCGCACTGCCAGGACGTGGACGGCGCCGCTGCACAGCCCGCGGGACGCAGTCATCCGTCACGGCCCTTGCGTCCGGCAACTGGTCGTCCCCAACTCGATTATAGCGTCTCCTTCGTCCGCCTGCTTGCAATGAAGGAAATCAAGGTTTGTATGTACTTCACTTTTCTTAAAATCCATGTATTTGGAATTAAGATCAGATTCAGTTTCAGAAACATAGTCTGGCAATCAAGATGTATACATGTGAGTTCGTTCAAAACATCACTATTGGCGGCTGTTTGGGAAAACGATGCTTCTGGCTGGTTTGGAGTTGCAATCGGAAGCGAGATGTATTCTGGTTGCATAAAAGGAATTTACGTTTCCTAGCTGAAACCAGATGGTTGCCCTTATCTGATATGCATTTTGTGCAGGCATAGTCAGATGGATTTTTCTGAACCAGCATGTGCGAGACTTTCTAATTGGTAATAAATGTCTTAAAAAATTACACCTTTAAAAAGTTTTCATGATTTTAGTCCAGCAAAAATGGCTTTTTATAGTGAATTTTCTTACATGAAGCCATGAAGGATAGATCACCTTTTAAGTGTGAAAAGAAAATGTTTTCTTCTAGATATTATATGGGAACCTGAGGGGAGTACACACACATTTCATGGTTTTGTTGTCAGTTATCTTTCTTCATTATTTTGCTTGCCTTTGCTTTGGTAGCAGGAATATTCCTTGAATAACATAACAAATCCAAACCCATAGGTGCTAATACATTGTTCTATATTCAGGTTTTCAGGCTGTGAACACCAATCGCTGCAAGAAAACAATAACTATATCGTGGCTCCAATTTACTGTGATCAATTCACAAACCCTACTCTTTGAGAATTAACTAGGGCCCATTATCTCCTTCTCTGATCATATTGAATCAATTAAAGCCTTCTATCTTTGTAGAGAACTCCACGGTTTGTTTTGCTACTCTTTCTCAAAATCTGCATGTTTAGCTCTTTGCATGATTGTGTACGAAGTGTTGATTCTCGAAAAGTACTGATTGATGGATAGGTATCTATGAGATATTGAGTAGTTGGTCGGCCTTCAGTGTTCCTCTTACACTGCTTGGTAAATGATGGCATAATCCTAAAAGATTTGGTTATAATGATTAGTGTGGTGTGCCGGTCTAGCAGCATAATCCTAAAATCTATGTGCACATCCCAAATCCTTGCTGAAACTTTCCACACCAAGTTGTATATTTTTGCTCCAGTTATCATTCTTATATTGTAATGTGTTCTTACTGCATGACAAGTTAGTTTTGAACCGAACCCAAAATAAATGGCACATCTAATATTAGTAGGAACATTTTTTATTAGCTTATGTTTCCTTGGTCTCGATTAGTATATGCATTCAGCATTGGTCACTATTTCTTATGATTCAGAATCAGTAACAACACCATGGTAGTTCACCGTGGAATTCTTGTTTTTTCCCCATCAATATCGATTAGAATTTCTAAAGAGTATGAGGTTGACAGAGGCTATGGTGGCATGGAATACTATTAATAGTGAGATTAAAGTTCTTTACAATATGCGCTGCAATTATTGACCGGCTTATTTTTATTGAATAGTGTATTGTTTGTATGATTGTGAAGAGAAGGTGTTTACCATCCTTTGTGTTGATGTTCACAATCAAACCAAAAAAGATTGTGTTTCTCGGCACGAAGTGTGATCAAAAGACCATGTCATGATCACGAGACTAGAGGTGAGAGTTTCCAAAGATGATACTTTAATTTGTGTCCATATTCTTCAACGTTATAGGGTTACAAGGTTTAAAATCGATGAAAAATATATCATTGTGAGGAAGAGTTACAATTATCGCATATTTTTATTGCGAGGAAGACTTACATATTTGATGGCATTAAAGTTTGTACAAAACTTCTTCTTTGGTATGAGAACAACACGTGCATTGCACGTGCACGGTTACTAGTAAGAGAAATGCAAAGATCAACCCAAAACGAAGTCACCAACCGAGCATTGCACCTATAACACTAATGAAAGGGGTTGCCAAGAACAGGGCCGAGTGCCCTGACAACCCACCAACGCGCATATCAAAAGACCGAAAGCCACATCAAGCCGCCAGTTAGCGAGTAATGGGCACAACCGGTCCAACAGACTCTCAGCGGCACCGATGCACACGCCGTCTTCTTCTAACCCATCTTCATCTTCAGAACAGGGTCCAAAGCATTAGCCTTGTTGCCATCGACGCAACCATGGTGCCAGACATCTCCTCCACCTTGCGCGTGTTCATCGTCATGCATATGACGCCGATACTCCGCAGCGCCTCGCTGCCAAGGCCCATCGTCGTTGATGCGGTGGATGCCACGTTGCACCACCACCTAATCCCTCCGGCGAGCAGCTGCTCCTAAAACGACTACCAAGAGGGAGAGCGGCATCGGGCATCGTCGTCGTCGGATCCGGAAACCTGAATCTAGAGTTTCCACCAAGAGCATCCAAACGAGGAGACACGAGAAACATCAGGTTTCCCCCGGAGATTCACAGACTTTGTCGACGAAGTGCAGATCCCTTGAACGATGCCTCCACCGAGGTATACGGCGCCCAAAGAGGCGCCCAAAGACGTTGCCATCATCGGCTCACAGGGAGCACGCGCCAATAGGCGTGCCATACTTCGTTGAAGGCCGAGGCTGACCGACGTCCCACAAGCCCAGTGTCGCCACATGCAGCCGCCACCATGCAGCAACAATGCGGACGACATGGCCAAGGGAGACGACCCGCCACCACTGATCCGGGGCCGCCGCCCCAAGATCCGTTCTCCGCCGCGAGAAACGGCCGGAGTGCCCCACCCCCTTTGGGAGCGTGGTCCGCCGCCACCGCGGACGAGGCCGGCGGCAACGGCGGGAGGGAGGGCGGCCGGAGAGGGGCCCTACGGAGGCTAGGGTTGGAGCCGCCCAGGTCGCCCTGGAGAGAGCGACACGGGAGCGTTTTTTTCTCTAACTTTCCCCTCATCCAATTTGTACCTACTTGCCCACTTTGCACATTCTACAGTGAATGTACAAGCTCGGCATCATATTAGCATTCTCGCATATTAAGTTTTTGTTGTGCATTGGTGTAGGACGAATTTTAACAAATCTACACATGATTCCTTCCATTACGTTAGGTGTAGGTGTAGCTTATGAGAACCGAGAAAGCTAACATGTACTCCCTTTGTTCCCAAATATAAGATATTTTAGCTTTTATCCACATTCACATGTACACAAGTGTATCTTGACATATTACATATATAGGTTCACTCACTTTAGTATGCATGTAGACAACATGTGTAACACCTTAAACATCTTACATTTAGGAACGAACGGAGTACTCCACTAACAAAATCGAGAAAGCTAAACCGCATAGACACTGTTCACCCGAGGGGCAACCAGATTGGGAGTATGGATCAATCGCTAGGCAAGGACGGACGACGGTACTAGAGTGACCGCTGGATGATTTCCCCGGAGCCTCGTTGTGGCCGGAGGAAAATTTGTGAAGGCACTGTTACTAGCGAGAGAAGAAGATGGTTGATTATGAATGGTTTGTCTCACAATATGTCGATCTGTCTCGAACTAAGCAGGGCACCGTGGTGTACTATACAACTTCTGATTGTTTATCATATTTTCATTCCGAAAGATACCGATATGTCCATTGGGAATTAGGATAAAAGTATTTGAATGAAGAAGACATCACTTTCACTGGGACGGGCCTCTCGCCTATGTCATGTTAAACCTGGGTTAGGCCCACGCGCCGCACAGATCTGGGCTAAGCCTATCAGCCCATGTAGCACTTCGTTTGAAGAATAAGGCCCAGTGCTTCCCAACAGCTTCTAGCCAAAAATAAGCTTGACCCGAGACAGCCGGCTTCAGCAAATTCTTTACGGTGGAAAAAAGCTGGGTACCGAACTTCCCGCACCCGCCCACAGCTTTCCGAAAGTAAAACAAATCGTTTTTTGGCCCTGTTGGACACCGTATTTTACATTAAACTGCCACCGCGCGGCCTCGAGCGAACTGGTTGTTTTCTTTTCTCTCTTCTCTCTCGAGTCTCGAGCGACTCCTTTTTCTTTTCCTTTTCCTCTCTCCCGAGCGACAGGAAGCTAGGGTTCCTCTGCTGCCCGGGCCGCCGCCGGCCGCCGCCCTTGCCCCGCCGCTGATGCCGCCAGCCGCCTGTGACCACTCTGACCTATCTCTCCCGTCGCCGCCCACCTCCGACAATAAACCAAGACAACGGAAGCCCAAAAGATCTAGAATGTAGTTTCTGGTTAGCTTAAATCCATAGCTAATTCTCTGGACAACTCTATTTAATTAGGGTGGCTTATTCACAAGCCGAAGCTCAAAAGAACTGAGTCTAACTTGGCTTAAAAATCGAGTTGATATGAGCAAAGAAAAAAATGGCGCTAAACAGAGGCAAACGAGTTTGCTCATGAGATAGCTACTTTTATTTTCTTAGTAAAAGTCTTCTAATTATATCAACGAGCCCCTCGGCTTTGTTCTAAACATACTTTGTGGGTGATATAATTGTTATTAAAAATTAATAAATCTAGTACTCACTCCGTATCAAAATATTAGACTTTCTAGCCTTTTCTGAACCTGGTACTAAAACATGTCTAGATATATATGTGAGAAAAAAAGTTAGAAAGTATTATATTTTGATATGGAGGGAGTAGTTGATAGTGTTTGATATAGTAATAAACTAAAATATAATTCAGGTGTGGCACGTGTCCAAATTAGTAGTCTTACTATACAAGACACTTGTGTTAGGTCACGCATCGAAAACTCATGAAGTTAATTATTTTATGGAAATGGCGGCTCTAATATCTGCACTCGTGCACACAAGCTAGTCCCAAACAAGTAATGCAAGTAAATATTTTCTGACCTTAATTGGTAGTAACACGGTTATTACGCAATAATTATTTGTTTCAAAAACTTCGTTGTAGCAAACCAGCTGTAAAAACTGCATAATGAATTGGAAAACTGACGGGCAAATACCATTTTTAGTTGGAGTTAACTAACGCTAGCACAACATGTATTTCGATAAGTCAATGGTCATGCATCATTAAACACACTAGACGCATCGTTATATCTCAAGAAAAAAATCTATCGTAGGCTCGCATGGAACATATATAGGAAAACAAACGATATTACTTTACCATGAGGCCACACCATTATTGAACACACACAGACAGACTAGACCTTAACCAACTTCCATTATAAACACTAAACAAACGGAATTACGAAGCTGATGTCGCACTGGTAGAAAATGGGCCTATGGTCCCGGTTCGGTTGGGCCATCAGTCCCGGTTGCCCAACCGGGACTGGCCAATCGGGACTAATGCTAGTCCCGGTTGGTCCACGAACCGGGACCAATGGGTGGCCACGTGGCCAGTTCTGGCTGGTTGTGGAGAGAGACTCATTGGTCCCGGTTCTTGTTACGAACCGGGACCAATGAGTGTTTTTTTTTTTGGTATTTAGGGTTTAGGGTCTCCCTCTCGCCGGTGCCCCCTCTCCCTCTCGCCGGTGCCCCCTCTCGCCGGTGCCCCTCTCCTTCTCGCCGGTGCCCCTCTCCCTCTCGCCGGTGCCTCCGTCGTCTCCCCCTTCTTCGCATCGCCGACGTGCTCTCCATCGTTTCCGTACGCATATTATACGCTCTACTATATACACAGTACATGTTGATGCATATATAATTAATATTCGATCTCTTGCGAGAATACAACTATTTAATTACATGGAGATAGATCAAGCCATCAAGGCATATGTAGTTCATCGTCCGAAGCATAATGTTCTCCCTTTCATCGATGACCTCCCTAAGCAGAAATCCCGCCAATTCCTCTTGAATTGCTCCTACGCGCAGTTCTGGGTCGATCTTCTCCCGCATTTTGCTGAAAGCAGTTGTTCTCCGCTCAGTGGTCAACTCGCGAATGAACTCGCAAACGTAGAATCCACATAAATTACTCCCCGGTGGCTGCTGCGGACTTTCACCGTTTTATAAGTTAGCTCATCTTTGAATGGACCTTCTACCTTCTGTTTGAAAATTGTCCAACACCTGCTTTGGCAAAGAAAATGAACAAAGGAGTTATTAATTACTTGACATCAGGGAACGAACGAAAGAGGGCGATATAATGCGATAATGATTGAAATTACTTGTTGAGCATTTCTTTCATGTCGGACCACAACGCTTGGTCCCAACTTAATGAGTCGTGGACTTCAACTGTGGACTTGTCAGGTTGAATGCTTAGCAGAATCCAGTGGAACCTGCGGACGTTTACATAAAGCAGACATGCATAGCTCATCAATTACACTTAACATCGAGAAAGCCAAATAAAAATATGTACAAGACAGAAACACTCACCTGAAGTTGTAAGGAAATATATTTCCGTACAGAAATGTTGCATGGTTAAAAAGGTGGTCAGGTCATGCTCCACGTCTTTGGGGTGATTGACTAACGTATGTGAATTCACGATATATGGGTCAACGAACCCAACCTCAAAAACTTTAGATCTTTTGCATTCCAGCATCTTCATTCTGCATAATAGCGTACAAAAGGATATATATAGGCAGGATAATATAATACAGGCAATGAACGAGCTGAGCTAGAGACTTAATTACGAAAATAAATCACTTACAGACAATAGCAAGAGAGGATAGATTTGTCGAGGGCGCGCTTTTGGAATAACTGGAACAGTTCAGTCAGTTGAACCTGTATAGTGTAACGTTTGAAGAAATGCTCCACTCTAACGTCCAGCGGAAACCACTCTTTCGCGTCCTTCTTTGATGTGTGCACCAGGTACCAGGTATGCAGATTTCGCATATGTGTTGATAGACCCGTCATCTCCTCATTACTGACCATAGGCTCCCCTTGGACATATTTCCGTGCCATCTCTAACATTGGCGCATGTTCATAGCCTAAAAGTTGACCAAGGCTCATACCCAAGGCGGTAGCCTGTTCCTTGGCCTGAGATACAGTGACACCAAGTTCTTTAGCAGCAGCTATGGCTCTGGGGTCCAATAATTCCAGGTCTTTATCCATAGCGACTCTGAAGTCCTTGTCGACATCGGAACACACTATGAGCGGGGGGACCGATTGATTTTTCTGCTGTCCGAGCTGGGCAATTTGTTTCCCGCTTTTTGCACTTCTTCCCTTGTTCTGCTCAGACTGGGCACGTGCTAGCTTAGTAAGTTCACGACCATAGTCAGATGGCAGATTCATCGATATCTGGGATGGCTGCTCAAGGAAGGACTTTCTCCACTTTTTGGATTTTTCATCGTATACCGGCTTCTGCTCGGGCTTTTTTGGTGCAAAAAAAGCCTTATTGTAGGCAGCCACCTCCGCGGCGTTTTCCGCTACAGTCCTGTCATAAGGTCTAATGGGAAGATTCTTATGAGGTACTGTTGGGAGGGGCGACCTTTTACGTTTCGGTGATCGCTTACCCCTCATAGTACGAGCGGTGGGCGGAAACGGCTGACGCGGCGGCGGAGACGGCTGCGCTGGAGACTGGTGAGGCGGTGAAGAGGACTGTTGCGCTGGAGAATGCTGAGGCGGTGAAGAGGACTGTTGCGCTGGAGACTGGTGAGGAGTCGATGGCCTTGGCTGCCAGTTCGGAAGCACGATGAATTCCTTTGGCCATAGAATGGTCGCTTTCTTGGCTTCTCCAAGTTCAAGCACCTCCCCATCTTCACCTGCAGGGTGTTGCAGCTTCAGCTCCTCATAATCTTTCATCACTTCATCCACCGCGACAACAGCGTAGCCATTTGGAACCGGAGAGAAATGGTAAGTTGGATTAGGTCCAATTGGTACGACATAGCCGACCGCCACCTTCACGGTTAAGTTAAAAACTTTCACATGCATCTCACAAGGTGTGCTCTCCGTGATATCATCCACTGGGTAGCGACGAAGTGGAGCCACTGCATCATCATTACCATCCTGGAGCTCCGTGGAAGCCACGCTGCTTTTCCGATTCGATGGGCCACCGGTACCATCGCATGCAGCTTCTACCATGTGCCGTTGAGATTGGCCGCTAGTACCTTGCTGGCTAAGCACGGCAATTTGTTCCTTCTGCGCTTTAATTCTTCTTCTATATTAAGCAGCCGGTCTGCAGCAGCGCGTGCTTCCATTGCCTCCCTTTCCTTTCTCCTCTGATGGCTTCTATCAGGAAATTTCTTCCTGTGCTCGGGAATCGCAATTGTCTTGGGCTTGGAGCCAGGTACGCCTCGTAACCGTCCGTCGTGTTCCTTATTCCCAAGGGCGCGTGTGAGCTCGTCATCCTCTCTATCGGGAATGAACCGTCCCTCTTCAACATCCTTTACTGCTTTTCTAATTTCTTGGATGGGTAGTAGGGGATTATCTTTGTGTCTTCTGTTATATATGCACTTCCCTTCTGCGTCCAACGTGCCCCCATGCCCGTAAAACCAATTTCTTGCCCGTTCGATCCACTTGAGTGGCTCTGGAGTGATCCCATTAGCCAGCAGGTCCGCCTCAAGTTTCTCCCACTTAGGCATGCTACCAGCGTAGCCACCAGGCCCCATAGTATGGTGGTACATCTTTAGAGCAGCATTTGCCGCATTTTTTGCAGACTTTTCCAGAGCTTCCTCTGATTTCTTGTACGCCACAAATTCTTCCCAGTAGTCCTTTATCTTCTCATACCCTTTATCGAAGTCTGGAGTCTTATTTTTCTTGACAAACAGTTTGTTCAATCTTTTCTTCCAGTTCTTGAATAGCTCGGCCATCTTCTTAAGTGCCCAGTCCTTGACTTTTTGCTCCATGATTTTCCGGGCAATCTTTTCTGCCTCATCTGGATCCTCCTCATCTGAATCCACCTCTGGCGCCGGCAGGGTGAAATTAACCATGAGCTTTCTCCAAAGTCTTTCTTTGCCCTCATCGCTGACATATAGCTGTCCTTTCTCGTTTGGCCGATGCCATTCTCGAACGGTGATCGGGATGAAGTCCCTAACAAGAACTCCGCATTGCTTTACCATTTTATTTTTAACACCAGGGGGAGCAGTCGGTGTGCCGTCTTGAGCGACTCTTTCGATCGTGTACCTTTCTTGGTCGCCCAACTTTTTGGCTGGGCCTCGTTTTGTCCTTACAGAAGATTTGCTCGATCCGGAGGGCTAAAAGAAGAAAGAGCGTTAATATATGTATATACACATCAGAGACTTAATTAATACAATCTTCGGCTTCATTAATATATGTATATGCACCTCGCCGGAGTTTAATGTTCCACCGGAGCCTTCGGCTTCTCCCTCGTCGGCTTCTCCCTCGCTGACTTCTCCCTCACCCCGGCCGTCGGGTTCTACCTCACCGGAGCCGTCTCTTCGGTTGAGAGACTCATCTCCCTCACCGGAGTTGTTCAAAAACTCCGTGGTGACATCGACAATATCTTCCGGCCCGCGGATTATATCCTGGAGGATATTTTCCTGATCTTCGTCTCGTTCCATAGTTTCTGCAAATTAAGAACAATGCACAAAACTTTAGTTGGGTAACTTGTTCCATATGTCAAGATACATCTACAATATCATAAACCCGTAAACTCGTATCGTAAACCCGTAAACTCGTATCGTAAACCCGTAAACTCGTAAACTCGTATCGTAAACCCGTAAACCCGTAAACTCGTTTCCTAACACAGTACTAACAATTCCTAAACATGGAGATCCTGTTAAATGGAGCCCAAAGACAACACAATTGAGTTTGGGCCATTTTGAGTTACTAAACTCCCTACATAAATGTTTTAGTCCAGAAGCTTATTAATCAAGTTTTGGCTACTGCACAAGTTCTGTTAATCATAAAATTAAATCCTTTGAGGGATAGCAAGTACTGAATATTTCTGATCTAACACAATTGGATTCAACTCATTTAGATTAACCATTTGACAGCTAAAAATGTTGTAGTACAGAAGGGTCTACAAACGTTAATTGAATGCCACATTATTTTTGTTGCTCAATTAATTCCACAAAAATTAGGGATGCTAATTTATCACAATACTAAGCTAACAAAATTGGATTCACATTATTTGAGCTAACAGAGCATCAGAAACAAACAATTTGGTGATTTAAACCCTCTGTAGTAATTTAAATACCATTCTTTTATTATTAATCTAAATAATATGAGACCAGTGTGGTTGGACAAACATTTTTATTAGCTTTCCAAAGAATTTTGATTCATCAATTTTGGACTTATAGATCTCGAGTTACTTAATTTCTAACATACACGCAGAATAAAATATTTCTGTTCATTTCTTAATTCGAGTCAGGAAAAAAAACAGGCCGCGAGGGGTTCCAGCCCAATGGGCTCGGCCCATTTTTTTTCCGTGCGTAGAAATTATTAAAACGCTGACGGGTGGGGCCCACCCGTCAGCGGCTTGGCCTAAACGAAACGGTGCATCGCGGCGACGAGCAACGGCGGCGACGAGCAACGGCGGCGCCGCGGCCGGGGATGGCCGGCGGAGGGCTCACCTCGGGTGGTGTAGCCGGCGGAAATGGGCACGGCGGCCGGGGATGGCCCGAGCGTCGACGGCGAGCACGGGCGGCCGGGGATGGCCCGAGGATGGCCCGAGCGTCGACGGCGAGCACGGGCGGCCGGCGGGCGGGCGCGCTCCTCTCCTTCTTCTCAGCACGGGCGGGCGCGGCGGCGCGGGCGTCGAGGGCACCGGCGTCGAGGGCGAGGTTGGGCAGCCTGACGGCGTGCGGGCGCGGCGGCACGGGCTCCTCCTTCCTCCGGTCCTTAGGCGTTTCTGCGAACTGAATCGGGGAAGGAGAAGGGGAAGCAGTTAAGTAGCAGGGGGTCATTGGTCCCGGTTGCTGGCAAGAACCGGGACCAATGCCTCTTTGGTCCCGGTTCTTACCAGCAACCGGGACCAAAGAGTGGGTAATTAATGCCAGATCTCGGCGCGCGTCTATGGACTCATTGGTCCCGGTTCTTGCTAGAAACCGGGACCAAAGAGTCCTTTTTCAAAATTATTTCGAACTTTTCAGTTCTGAAATTTTGTTCCCGCCTTTTTTTTTCTTATTTAGGTGTTTGGATATGAATTTCAAATGGTTTTGAATCTGAAAAGACTTTCAACATGAAAAGTTTTTAAATTTGAATAAAGAATCCAAAACCATTTTCTGTTTTCTGAAATAATTATTCTAACTATACAAACTATTAACCATTTTGCCATTTTCAATTAAAAATATATTAACTTTATTGCATATTTTGAATTGACAAAATTTCAACGTGAAAAGTGTTTGAATTTGTATAAATAATCCAAAATCAATTTTACATTATTATTGTCATTTTCAATTTAATATGGATAAATTCATATCTTTAAATCCGTAAGTCGAAATTCGACAAATAATCCGTAAGCAGAAGTAAATGCAGAACAATTTCAGTAAACCTATATTTGTAAGATGAATGTTTGGTGTTGTAAAATGCAGAAGAAAGCAGATAAAAATTATTAATTCATTTATCTTAATGCATTACATAAAAGGTTTAATACATTATTACACATGATACAACGTCTCACAAGCGCTTGAAAGAAACACACCCCTGATCCAACATCACCAACATTATTCTCCACGTCGGGCTCGTGGGCATACGGCGGGATAGACTCCTGCGGTTGCGCCCAAGCGCGCTCTGCCGAGCACGCTCGACCTCGTCCAGAAGGCGCTGCGGCGGGCGTGGCGGATCCATCTCGTGGAGACGATGCGTTCGTGGCTAGGAATGGTGGATTAGGGTTTACCCCGTCGGCGACAATATATAAAGACCTCCAGGGCAGCGCTGGGGGAGGACACGTGCCCAGGGAAGCGCTGGGGGAGGACACGTGTCGTGACCGCAAAGCCCGTCTTTAGTCCCGGTTGGTGTTACCAACCGGGACTAAAGAAGCACACGGATCGTGTGTTTCTTTCAAGTGCTTGTGAGCCGTTGGATCAGGGGTGTGTTTCTTTTGAGGGATTGTGAGCTGTTGGATCAGCAGTATCACGACCACTTCGTGAGCCACATGACCCGGTTGGTGTTACCAACCGGGACTAAAGAAGCACACGGATCGTGTGTTTCTTTCAAGCGCTTGTGAGACGTTGGATCAGGGGTGTGTTTCTTTTGAGGGATTGTGAGATGTTGGATCAGCAGTATCACGACCACTTCGTGAGCCACATGACCCGGTTGGTGTTACCAACCGGGACTAAAGAAGCACACGTACCCTATATATAGCCGCCCTCCTCAGACAGGTTACTCACTCACACAAAACATTCCAGCGTCACTCGGAGAGGCATCTTTGGGCAACCAGCGGCAAGACGTCTCTGATGACCTGCGACCGTTCCAAACGGTTGCAGATCATCAGAGATGTGTTGCCGGACGGTTGTAGATCATCAGAGACGTCTTGCCGCTGCTTGGATCGAAGTGGCGCTCAAACACAAAACATTCCAGCGTCACTCGGAGAGGCATCTTTGGGCAACCAGTGGCAAGACGTCTCTGATGACCTGCGACCGTTCCAAACGGTTGCAGATCATCAGAGACGTCTTGCCGGACGGTTGTAGATCATCAGAGACGTCTTACCGCTGCTTGGATCGAAGTGGCGCTCAAACTCACGAGCCACCGTCGGGCTGTATGCAGGGGGAACTGTGTTTGGACGGTCGAAGCTGAGGTTTGAGAGGTTCCCACGGGAGGTGTGGGAGCCGACAACCACCTACCACGCGTGTTTCACCGGTCGTCATGCAATTAATTAACAGAAAACAAAAAAGAAAACTCACTCGTGTATTATGGTTTTCACCACATAAAGGTTTAATACATTACTACACATCACATAAAGGTTTAATACATTACATTGATTTACATCGCTTCAGCCGTAACCATGGAGCATCTTCATTATTTAACGGGATGCTTGGGTCAGTTCTCACTGTGAAGGGCGGAATTTCATCAAACTTATCATAATCTGCTGACATGTCTGTCTTGCCCTCGACTCCCACGATGTTTCTTTTCCCTGAAAGAACTACGTGACGCTTTGGCTCATTGTCTGATGTATTCGTTTGCTTGTTTTTTCTTTTTTTCGGTCTGGAGGACATGTCCTTCACATAGAAAACCTGAGCCACATCATTGGCTAGGACGAATGGTTCGTTCTTGTAACAACCAAGATTCTTGAGATCCACTGTTGTCATCCCGTACAGCTGGTCTACCTTTATCCCTTCTCCATTCATGTTGACCCAACTGCACCGAAACAAAGGGACCTTAAAAGTAGGTCCATAGTCAAGTTCCCATATCTCCTCTATGCGACCATAGTATGTGTCCTTTTGCCCATCGTCGTTTGTTGCATCAAAGCGGACACCACTGTTCTGGTTGGTGCTCTTTTTATCTTGGGCGATCGTGTAAAATGTATTCCCATTTATCTCGTACCCTTGGAAATTCAATACAGTCGAAGATGGTGACGCGGCCAACAAGTAGAGCTGATCTCCGACAGTGGTGTCATTCATGAGCTGTAATCGCAACCAACTGCCGAAGGTCTCCATGTGTTTTTCTTTAATCCAGGAGTCATCCTTCCCCGGGTTCTTGGAGCGTACATAATTCTTGTGTTCCTCGATATACGGAGCCACGAAGGTGGAACTTTGTAGAACTGTGTAGTGTGCTTGAGTTAAAGAATGCCCGTCCCTACATATCAGTGCTTTCTTTCCTAGCGTGCCTTTTCCACTCAGTCTCCCCTCATGCCGCGATTCAGGAACACCAATCGGCTTAAGGTCAGGAATAAAGTCAACACAGAACTCAATGACCTCTTCTGTTCCATAGCCCCTTGAGATGCTTCCTTCTGGCCTAGCACGGTTATGAACATATTTCTTCAAGACTCCCATGAACCTCTCGAAGGGGAACATATTGTGTAGAAATACAGGACCGAGAATGGCAATCTCGTCGCGTAGGTGAACCAGGAGATGCGTCATAATATTGAAGAATGATGGGGGGAACACCAACTCGAAGCTGACAAGACATTGGACCACAGCCTTCTGTAAACTTGGTAGAGTTACTGGATCGATGACCTTCTGAGATATTGCATTGAGGAATGCACATAGCTTCACAATGGGTACTCGAACATTTTCCGGTAGAAGCCCCCTCAATGCAACCGGAAGCAACTGCGTCATAATCACGTGGCAATCATGAGACTTCAGGTTCTGGAATTTTTTCTTTGCCATATTTATTATTCCCTTTATATTTGACGAGAAGCCAGCCGGGACCTTGATACTGCTCAGGCATTCAAAAAAGATTTCCTTCTCTGCTTTGGTAAGAGCGTAGCTGCTTAAGTATTGACGCCCTTTATCCGTCTGCTTGTTGTATGGGTCTTTCATACGTTGCTGGTCTGCCCGTGCTTCCGGTGTATCTTTTGTCTTCCCATACACGCCCAGGAAGCCTAGCAGGTTCACGCAAAGATTCTTCGTCACGTGCATCACGTCGATTGAAGACCGGACCTCTAGGACTTTCCAATAGGGTAGCTCCCAGAATATAGAGCACTTTTTCCACAAGGGTACGCGTTGTTAGCGTCATTCGGAACAGATAGACTGCCAGGACCCTTTCCAAAGATTACTTCTAAATCCTTGACCTTGTCATATATAACATCACCATCAGGGAGGTTAGGCTTCTTCCGGCGATCTGCCTCACCGTTGAAATGCTTGCCGGGCTTTCTTACGGCATGACCGTTCGGAAGAAATCGACGATGCCCCAGGTACACATTCTTGTTTCCCAAATGTATACTTTCAGTCTTATCTAAACAGTGCGTGCATGCATTGTATCCCTTGTTTGACTGTCCTGAAATGTTACTAAGAGCAGGCCAATCATTGATGGTTACGAACAGCAACGCTCGTAGGTCAAATTCCTGTTGTTTGTGCTCATCCCACACACGTACACCTGGTTCGGACCACAACTGCAAAAGTTCATCAACTAATGGCCGTAGGTACACATCAATGTCGTTGCCGGGTTGCTTCGGGCCTTGGATGAGCACTGGCATCATAATGAACTTCCGCTTCATGCACAACCAAGGAGGAAGGTTGTAGATACATAGAGTCACGGGCCAAGTGCTATGACTGGAGCTCTGCTCCCCAAAAGGATTAAAGCCATCTGTACTTAGACCAAATCTTAAGTTCCTTGCGTCATCTGAAAATGTCGGGAACTCTCTGTCGATTTTTCTCCACTGGGACCCATCGGCGGGGTGTCTCAACTTCCCGTCTTTCTTACGCTCTTCTTTGTGCCATCGCAACAACCTGGCATGCTCTTTGTTTCTGAACAGACGTTTCAACCGTGGTATTATAGGAGCATACCACATCACCTTAGCAGGAACCCTCTTCCGGGGGGCTCGTCATCGCCCTCAACATCACCAGGGTCATCTTGTCTTATCTTGTACCGCAGTGCATTGCATACCGGGCATTTATCCATGTTCTCGTACTCACCGCGGTACAGGATGCAGTCATTAATGCATGCATGTATCTTCTGCACATCTAATCCTAGAGGGCAGATAGCCTTCTTTGCTTCGTATGTAGTCTCGGGCAATTCGTTATCCTTTGGAAGCTTCGGCTTCATTATTTTCAGTAACTTCTCAAATCCCTTGTCAGAACAACCAGTCTCTGCCTTCCATTTCAGCAGTTCCAGTGTGGTACCGAGCTTTGTGCTGCCATCTTCGCAGTTTGGGTACAGCAACTTTTTGTGATCCTCAAGCATGGCCTCCAACTTTAGCTTCTCCTTTTCTGTATCGCATTCTCGCTTTGCATCAGAAATGACCCCACCAAGACCATCAGCGGGCTCATCTGATGCCCGATGTTCACCTCTTTCTTCTTCAACGTCTTCCATAACAGTATCACCGCATTCCTCAGGGAACATAGGATAGTTGTCATCATCCTCCTCTTCTTCATTGTCTTCCATCGTAACCCCTCTTTCTCCGTGCTTGGTCCAACAATTATAGCTGGGCATGAAACCTTTCCGAATCACGTGGTCTTGAATGGTTCTCGGGTCAGAGTACTCCCTGACGTTCCGACACTTCTCACATGGACAAGGCATAAAATTATTCACTTTGTTTGCCTCAGCCACATCGAGAAATTTATGCAGGCCTGCAATAAACTCGGAACTGCGTCGTTCGCCGTACATCCATCGCATCCGTGCATCCATCTGCATCATATATATAATTAAGTTTATCAAATACCATTACAATAACATCTTGAATAGTGAAATGACCACCGTACATCGACACGTGCAATATTTCTGTATCAATTACAGATGAAAAGGATATAGTTGCTAACCTCGGCCGAGGATATCATCTTGTGCGAACTTAAGTGTGGCTCGGGCATTTCACCGAACACATCTTGTGCGTGGCAAAGAAAAAAAAACTAGCACCCACTTCCCACCAATCCAACCAGAAAAAAAACAGAGGAGAGAAGAGGGGGGGGTGGGGGTTATATATAGGCAGGGAGGTATTGGTCCCGGTTCTTGGTAAGAACCGGGACCAAAGCTCCGAGCCAGCCACGTGAGATTTGGTCCCGGTTCTTACCAAGAACCGGGACCAATGCCCCCAACCGAACCGGGACCAATGCCCCACGGGGCCCTGGCAAATCGAACCTGGCAACCGGGGCTAATGGCAAACAGGACTCCAGACGAAAGGTCCTTTTTCTACTAGTGTCGATGGATCGATGGGATCAGCGGCGGATCCATGTGGAGCCTCCCGGGTGCACAGGACACCGGATAAAAATTGATTTCTTTGTAAAATTGCTATTTTTCACCATTTGTGGCACCCGTAAAACAAGCTATTTTGTAGTTGGGGCACCACCGTGCACCCCTATCTTCAATTCTCTAGCTCCGCCACTGGATGGGATGATGACCAAGCCCGTACGTCATCGGCCCCACACCAGCCGGAGACGCGTACGTTGCATCTGCATTCCGACGGATATATCAGACGGTCGCCGTCACGGCGACCCCCGACCACCCATCGATCCATCCGCATTGGAGCCCGAAAGCGCGCACCCAGAATGCATGAAATAACGAAACGGGGGACCGGCCGACTTGTTCGTTACTAAACCGCCCGGGCGCGCGGCGGCGTCACATCAGCCACCAACAACAACAGCAACGGCGATCGATCGGAGGAGGAGGAAGTGGGAGCAGCAGTTGGAGAGGACCGGTCGCAGCTGGAATCTTCCCGGTGATCGATCGATCGGCGCAACACATGTACAGCTCCCCGGAAAGCAATCGGCGCGCGCGCGCGTGCGGCGAAGACGAAGAACCTAGCTAGCTCGAACGGTGGTGTGGTGGTGGTGGTGGAGCGGGCGGGTGTGCGATTGGCTTATTTGGTTTTCCTTGCGTGCGTATGTTGCTTGGGATCAAATTTGCCCGATCCGGCGATCCCCTATCTTGCGTGGTGTGTGGCTTGCTCTACGAATGTGCGTACTTGGAAGTAGCTAGCTTAGCTTAGCTTAGCCTGCTGATGGCGATGTCTCTGCCAAGTACAGTTTAACTAACTGGAGATGGTTACCTTTATGGAATTATGAAGGCCGATCTTGTTAGATTGTTTGTAAGGCACACGTGTCTAGCTAGGCCATGGTTTGGTATTTCCAACGACACACAAGAATATATTTATGCCTTTTTTTTGCGAAAAAGACCACCGATCTATTAATCATCCACAACAGTACAAAATACCCAAAAAGTAATAAAAATTACAAATAGGTCGTTCGACCACCTAGCGACGACTACGAACACTGGAGCGAGCCGAAGGCGAGCCACTGTCCTCGCCCCTCCCTCATCGGAGCCAGACAAATCTTGTCGTAGGAGAGCTTCTTGTAGTAGACAGACGGGAATTCATCGTGCTAAGACCCCAAAGGGCCAGCGCACCAGAGCAGCAACCATCGCCCAAGATGAAAACCGTAGATCGGAATAATATGACCTGCCACCACACCGACGAACACGAAAACCGACAAGATCCCAGGAGATCTGCCGGACACACAACTCCACGCGCCCTCTGCTAGCGCTAGGCGCACTACCGGAGCGGGATAGAGCGGGGAGTACCTTATTATGAGACCGGGATGTAGCCGCCGCCTCACCACCCGGACGAAGACACAAAAACTAGCTAAAACAGCAAACGAAAACCCTCCCGCCGACGAGAGGCCGGGGTCCGCCACCCATCCAAGGCCTAGAAGGCCATCGGAGGTGCGGAAGACAGGCGGCGTCGCCGGCGGCGGGGACGGAAACCCTAGTCGCCTTCGCCTGATCGCTTATGCCGTTGACCATCTATTTTTGTCTAAACAATATATTAATTAATCATATATTAAAATAATTCGCCACATTGCGTTGCATCAATATGGAATTCATGATTCAAAATTTTCCGTACATCGTTTTTGTGGTATTTTTGGAACCAGGATGTGGCGTGATGTCATTCAAACTATGTTTTGAATTACCCGTGATTTATCACAAAGTAGCACAATGGACCATAATTTTTTGACACCTTAAAACAAACATAGTATATGATCCTATCATGTCATTTCGAGTGGTAAAAAATGATATCCCCACTCGTTTGCGTGACATGTCAGGATTAGGGAACGTCAGAAGGCAAATCCGAAGCATGTCTTGCCGAGGTGCAACCTCGATCTGTGGCAGTTGCAAGGGGTGCAATCCCGCATGTTAGACCTACACTTCCAACGAGAGGCCGTAACTAGCGAAGAGCTAGAGCAGTGAAATATAGCAAATATCAAGTATGGACGAAAGAAAATGTGAGGAGCATAGTCGAGTTTTTTTCATTACTAGAGCCACAATTCTATCATTTGTGTGTGCAGCTCAAAATATAATGGAGTATTTAACATAATTTTATAGATCTACAGAATCATTAGTATATATTTGTGAAAAGAACAGTTTTTTCGTGAATTTTAGATATCATGCCTGAATTTTTTAAATTCCGGACTCACGGGACACCAGAAACCCGGACTCCAAAACACCGCACTGGAATTTCTTCTTTATTATTATTTTTATATAGCACCAGACGTCATTTTCTTCTTTATTCACACGCTACAATGTCGCCGTAAAAAGTTCTTCTAGGTTGTTAAATGTCACGTCGATGCAATATAGTGCATGAGGCTTCACCGTTACATTTGTCTAGGATAATAGGTTACCAAAAGCGATTCGACAAAGAAACATGAATGGATCAAGTTGTGCACCCAAAGGCGACAAATACTAAGTACACACTGCATATCAGTTTTCCTCTCCGTCCATTTTCACTTCAGATCGAACATGCACGTCATCCATCCTAGCAAGGCTAGAGTGGAAGTCCAAATCAGAGAAATCGTGCCAGGGATTAATTGACGTGAAACGACTTATATCATGCTTATCGATTGAGGAGGTGCGCGGACAAAATTGTAAGACGATAAATATGGTACACCGATGCCTTTAGATCGAGGACGTCATCGATCTGCTGGGTACCTAAATGACTGACTCAACACATCGCGAACGTGTCCAACTATAACAGATTTACACATGTTGCTCAAGAGCTACGGCGTATCGCTCAAGACGAACTTGTTTTATTTATTGCACCCTTCATGCGTGTATATGTGCACGATGAAATAGTAAGTAAATTACACAAGTCGCACATAATTCGACATCGAAAAAGTCAAGTCACTGCACAAGCCTTGTGATTACTGAAAAAATAACGCTGCTAATTCTCAGCTACCTCAGTTAGGTCTTTCACCGTTGGATTTGCATCGTGATTTGTATATCTATTAGTTAAATATAGTAAAAACCGTATACATCCGTCGACACAGAGGCCGGGGTCTTTTCCCTTTCAAAAAAAAAACTATGAGTTGCAAGTTAGGTTGTCTACATTTTACATTTTTCCAGTTGCAAGTGAGGTTGTAACTAAGAAATATGTGCTAGGCTCTTAGATGTACTTCCTGCTAGTCATGAGGTGCAACTGAGATATGACGATGTCACTTGACGGAGATCAAACTTAATTCTTATTTGACTAAAAATTAATCGCACCCAAGACATAATCCGTTTTAACGGCGCATGTATGGGTATATCTACGTATGGAGTTGCCAAGGGTTTGATTCCTAGCTAGTTGGACGGTGGCATGTGAGTAAATCACCCCACTGTTCTCGGTGTACACTACAATCTTGTTTTACAATAACAGTAACACATAACTAATACTGCTATGCTACTACTATAGCTACAAAAGAAATGTTTTGAAAAAAGAATTGTTGACATTATAAAATATAATTTACAATTACAAATAGTGATGATAGACAATTCTCCATATCTCGCGAAGAATTCTCTACATGGATAGACAATATATATGTGTACATGTGTACATCAATAAATTACATGCATGCACATATGTCATATATACGTTTGCATTTCACTTAGCTTCCTCTATAAGTGTCTTTGGTGTTAGATTGCTACATGTAGCATGCCCCTCTCACAAAGCATTACAAGCTGCTTTGGATGCATCCCCTAGTTAAATACCGATCAATACATACATAGATAAATCACAGATGAGAAGTCCCAACCTCCATGAAATCTATGAGCGCCACCTGCCCTTCAGCTTGTTGATCGTCGTCGTCCCCGTTCTCCTCTTGCTCCTCGATGCTCGAACCACACTTGGTGTCGCTTGAGCTCACGTTCACCTGGAGAAAATCGTAGAACTCCACCGATCTATTCATATCTGCAAAACAAATTATTATCCCGATCCGGTTAATTCCATGCACATAAAACGAAATCAAGCAGAAATGCGAATACACTTAGCATAGTACCATGCATGCAAGAGATTAAGTAATCAATTTACCTTCGTTCGTAGATGAGCAGTAACCTTCCTTGCCGCTGTGAGGGCTGATCGCGAAGGGCCCAGCAAATTCTCTACGGTACTTGTCGAGCAAGGCGGCCATACGATTCGTGTCAGGAGGTCTTGGCTTCTCGCCGGCGCCGGCGCCCGTAAGACTGATGTCGTCTTTCGCGGCGGTGCCGGACCGCCTGTTGGAGGAGAGCCTCATCCGCTCCCTGCACCGGCGCGCCATGATCACATGCCAGTGGTTCTTGACGGCGTTGTCGGTGCGGCCGGGGAAGAGCCTGGCGATGACGGCCCAGCGGTTGCCGTGGACGCGATGGGAGGCGAGGAGCAGCTCCTCCTCCTCCTCTGAAAAAGGGTTCCGGTTGATCCTCGGGTCCAGCTGGTTGAACCACCGCAGCCTGCAGCTTTTCCCTGAAATTAGTCAAAGCAATTCCTCAGTCATTTTCCGTCGGTTAATTAAATAGTTATCTAACTTGCGCGATGTGATGATCGGGACGACGCCATGGACAGATATGATAGCTTAGATAAATTAGGAATGAAGAAAAGTAAAATTAACTCACTAGCTAATTATCTAGACAGGTAAAATTGCTGCACAAGTGATCGGTAGAGATATGATGTGCACATCAAGGTGAGCATGACACCCTAACAAATTAAAATTCTCTCCAGGCTAATTAGGGGTGTGCTGAAATCCCCAAAAGTCGGATAAGCTTACTGAAAGCAGTAGTGCGCCAGAAAGAAAGGGATTAACGGAACACAAATTAAGTACAGTTAACCAATAGCGAGCATCCATATTATCATCGATGGGATATGGATCTATGATAGATATTCAAGCGGGCATGCATGTCGTTAGGTTACCTGAGCGGCCATGGAGCTTCTCGGCGATGGCGTTCCAGTTGTGCGGCCCGTACCGCGCCACGAGCTCCTTGAGCCTCTCGTCCTCCGACGGCCGCCAGTGTCCCCTTGTGCACATCCTCCTCCGATCGATCGATAAACGAAGCAATAGACAACAACAAATCTCTCTAACCTATATTCCTCCAGCTCTCTCTTAAATATATAATTAGTCTGGTAAGGCTAGCTGAACATAAACAGCAGCAAAAGAATCACTATCTAGCTTGTTTCAGACACGGGAAGAACTATAACACAGATCAATCGATCGATCCGGATCCTTGTGCATGTAGGGCCACTGGAGGTATGAACAAAGATGCAAGAGGGGAGAAGGAAGAGACAAAGATCGATAGGGTGAGAGGAGGCAAGAGAAAGATAAGAGGTGTGGGGATTTATAGAAAGGAGGGTTTGAGGGCTAAAGGAAAGTGCCGGGGCAGGCAGTTTTTCCCCCTCTCTATCGCTAACTCCAAGTCTCGTTATTGTTGATCGTTAGTGAGGGAGAAGATAGCGAGTTGGGAGATGGTTACACCGGAGTTAGTTTGATGCTACGTGTGGGCTAACGGGTGGTTTTGTACGTTAAGCTTCGCGAGAGGGAATAGAAAATGTTAGTTACATCCTAGCTAGCTAGCTAGCTAGGTCCACAAGATCAACTAACTACATGCATGCAGTGTCTCGCCAGTTACAACTTACAATTGTTCAACTAACTGCACAAGGAAATCGAAACACAGTTCGAAACACAGTGCCAGTGACATTGGCAGGAAACCAGTAGCTTATATTAGTAACAGTTGGTTTGGAAGTTACAACTGATAAAATCGATTCAGTTGACAAACGAATCAGTTTTAATTTCACCAAACTAATATTGTTATGTGCTAGCTTGTGTTTATCTTGCAATTAAGCTGGTGCGGTAATTAAGCTAGATTTCGTCAGTAGTATGCGTATGGGCCTCTCAGAGAAATAACCTTTTACTGTCTTCCACGGACTGATCGACCAGTACGTCTTTGTGTGCAAGGAAATTCTACACTTGGTGCACCTAATGTTTCTTGGGGAGTTTTGGAGAAGGGGAGAAAGATGCCGCTGTAGGGTTGCTTGGTGGGGGGGAATTCTGTTGTTCAGGTCTCAACATCCCTCTGATGTTTCAAACCTACAACGTCTACTTAGAACCAACCCATCACTCTCCTTCCCCAATTGTACTCGGCACCTAACTCCAACAGTAACGTACATACCTTAAAATAGTTTCTGCATTAACCAGTCGGCTGATTAATTTTACCAGTTAACACTTCTGATTAAGTAATCATCTTCATTACTACCACTTTTTTTTTGCTGGCAAGTGGGCTACCACGCCTTATTTCTCAGGGCTAGTGCAACATTGCATGCATGCATGTGCATTAACTAACAAGAACGTTAGTTTATTAGCAGGTTAGCTAGTTGTCTGTACTCTTTTTTTTTTGCATGCCTGAAATAGGCAGTAGTTACAACCTTCTATTTGGGATTATTCGAGAAATGGTGGGAAACTATGTGTCTGCTTGTTAATCGGGAAGAAAGAGCCAGCAAAGTTAGTTGGTACGGGTTTTCCAGTGTGCTGTTGGGCGCCTCAGACCTACCTGGCCAATCAATGCAATTCTCTATTCGACTGCACTGCTAAGATTAATTAGGTCAACTGAGTTGTAACTATATGCTACGTACTTCAGTTGCTGTTTAGTGCTAATTGTTGTCTTCAGTGTGCTTAACTTCGATGCTGCCGTTTGTTCAACCGGTGGAACAGCTCTCTTGGCACATAATGCTATACGCAATCTTTCAATTTAGGGCTAAACCCTTGGGAGACCTTGACACTGAAAAGAGTCTACCGCGTAAGTGTGCCCTGCTCGTCGAAAGTGGAGAATGTCGGGCGGCCACGAAAACACCATGGCACTGTACGTTATGGCGTGGGTTCTGTCGCATGGGCAACGAAACCATCGACTCGTTTGGTACACAACCTTGGGGCTGGTGTGGATGCCGGAGCGGCGGCTTCGAGAACCACTATCGTGTTTGTATGTGTTGGCTCTGGTCACTGTGGGTACCCGGACTAGCTGTCCGAAATACACGTGTGCCTACAACATCAGCGATCCCATGATCAGTGTGTCGCTGAGCACAATCAAACTGGCATCAAAAGAACATCCATAAATACCGAATGAACTTACTTACTTGGTTGAAGCCATAACTTCAACAGATACTTTCAGCGGAAATCACCAAACAACGTGGAGCCCAAGTCACTTGCCATAACCCTACAGGCAGCTGACTGGGAAGCGCCCTAGTTCGCATCGACGTCAGAGAAGTCTTCTTCTTCGACTGCTCATCTTCAAAATCTGGCTATGACAATAGCCAGGGACGAAACCAATATGAGTACATTTGAATGTACTCGCAAACTACCCCGAAATGAGCATGCACTACTCTTTTTATTGTTTAAATAAAACTTTCTTTGCTTTGAAAACTCTACATCCTTATCGAAAAAGAGAAGGATAGACTTTTGTTTAATAAACCTTTGTTTGAAATTCTACAACTTTATTTGAAAAAGGAAAGAAGGCTTTAGAACTTTTTCCCATAAATCTGTCTTTGTAAGAAGTCTCTTTTAATTTTTTTTCCCGAAAATACATCTTTGTTGAAAAAGGTAAGAAGTCTCTTTTATAAACATTTTCCCGGAAAATCACCATTTGTTTATTTCCCCAAAACTCCTCCTTTTCCGACCATAGCCCTTCATGGTCAAATCATTTTCCAACAACCTTATACCACCCCTTCGGTATAGTTGCATAAAACACTTCCACTTTTAAAACACAAAACATTGCACTTCTCGACCATAGCCCTTCATGGTCTTCCTCTTTTCCAGCAACCTCATACCAGCCCGTCGGTATAGTTGCATATATAGAACATCTCCATTTTCTTTTCAAATCTTAAAACTTTTCCAAAACTTGCACATGGTCAGAGGACAACCTCCCAACTGTCCATATCCGAGGACTCGGCTATTCGAATAGTTTTACCCTCTACAGAGGTAACACGCTTTTCCCACATCCATCCGGCAACTCATCGTGTCAGCCACGTCCCGCCATACAAGGTGTATGCGAAGTTGAGTCACCGACCATAGCCTGTCCTTTGCTCATGCTAGTATAGGACCCTGCCGCTATGACACTTTCCATCAACACTTAACCCAACCCGTCGGAATCTAAGTGTGAGGACTCATAGTTCCGCCCGGCGACCGTAGTCTTCAATCCTCTTTCTCCAATACACTCATACCGGCCTCCGGTAGACTTCTCTTAAGAGGACCCATGTCAGGGGTAGGTCACCAAACCATCCCCTCATGGAACGGAGTCATCTCCGTTGTTGAGGCATCCCATACTAATATGAACAAATTATATGACTAAGCCCTTTCCCATATGGGTAAATGTGGTCGCACAGGTTATCGGCTGGTAGTCATAGTACAAAGACACAATGTGCATTTTATCGAAAACATCACCATACTCCATTTCTTCACTTCCACACCGACATCTTGGTATTCCTTATCCACACAAGTATTTTCAAAGGAGTTTTGGGTAAACAATATTTTTCCCATCCTATAGTTTGAAAAATAATTTCCATCTAACACCTCCATATAGGGTGTCAAAATAATATACTTGTATTTTGAAAAAAGGTTTTCAAAATCATAGCTTTAGTGGCAGACACCACATTAATCACATATGCACTTTATAAGTAAAACATGTGAACCAAAATAGAGGTATATAGATGCAAGCTCAGAGAAGTAGCTTGCCTGAATTCAGCATAATGTTCCTGGACTTCTTCTCACTGATCCAGAAATAAACTCCCATCCTTCTTCCATAAATCCTCTTCAAATACCACTCTGGTAGCGTTTATATCTAGCGTCGCAAACATGAAAATAAAACAACACTCAATAAGCAACCCAAACCACAAGTGGTATTCAAACAAGGAATCATACCAAACATAGCACTAATTTAATCGAGTAACAAACAAAAGTCTACTCTAAGAACACCTCAAAGAAAACTGTCTTAACAACAAGCCTTGAACAATGTATTGAATAAAGCTACAACAACAACATTAAGAGATACGAGTTATCCTAAATCAAATACTTAACAACAACCACCACACTTATCTAGATGCTAACAAGTAATTAATCCCTACAAGCAAAACAACACAGAACCACATGTTTATCTCTATGCTAACAAAACAATTTACTCAGACAAAATCACAAGGGCATTATTCTAGCAGGAGTATAACACCATACACATGCCAAAACAAAAGGGCACCAAGACATCCTCAATTAGAGGTAATTGACAAAACATTTTTCCCTAATAAGGAAATACTTCAGACAAAAGTTAAGTCATTAAATTTTATCTGCAGGTT
Organism: Poa pratensis; assembly: GCA_947311845.1. Classification (NCBI taxonomy): domain Eukaryota; kingdom Viridiplantae; phylum Streptophyta; class Magnoliopsida; order Poales; family Poaceae; genus Poa; species Poa pratensis. Next base: position 30,634,532 of record CAMZMU010000115.1, read on the forward strand.
AAAACTCTTTACCCAGCTAAGTTGGAGACATTAACCAGATACCTCTGATAGTATTCAACTTAAGGACAACCAAGTTTAACAAGCAAGACAAACATATTAATCACACAAAATAATCTAGCATCAAAATAAATAAACATAGCAAATTCCTAATTACTAGGAGGAAAGCTATCTAGGGAATAAAACCCTAACAAATACATGACTCACAAGTAGCTCTCCTAACATGCTAGCAAAATAAGGAAACACATCACAACAGTGGATTGCCACCCTACACATGCTAGGAAACACATTTGTAACAATAAAGTTATAACACAACAATTAATAAAGGCCTAATAAAAATAGACATAAAAGGCCTAAACCTTATAATTAGCACCACAGTCAATCAGCGACTCCTAATTTCAAACCAAGCTAGGGATATGTTCTCCTACACATATAGAAGACAAGACAATTGGATTTGCTCTAAAAATCATCTCACAAAAATCTACAAAAATCACCAAAGAGCCACTGGTGTGTTTACAAGAATGAATAGAACTTTTGTTCTAAACTTCATTTGCATACAAGATCAACAGATATGGAAAGGTATCACTTCAAGCTTTCCATAGAATTTTAGTTTGCAAATTTTGGAGTTATAAAACTCTAGATATTAAATATTTAGTGAAAAAGATACTTTTTACTAGATTTAATCTAGACAAAAGTTAAAAATATTTTTTTGCAAACAGCCAGTTCTATCTAATCAACAAAACACATAGGAACTCTACAAAATTTGAATCACTCAAATATCTATCATAGATCTACCACAATTGAATTAAACCTACACTGTCATTTAAACAGTAAATAGAAATAGATATTAGATCTATTGGAAAAATAAGTGAATGGGCCAGATCTGAGCAGATCCGGGCAGCACAGTGCCGGATTCGGCCCAACATCTCTCCAGGCGCGCGTAAAGTGGAAAAAAAAATGTGGATTCAAGGCAGACCGTCGATCTGCCAATCGACGGCTCCAGATCGTCGTCTTCCTCTGCTTCAGGAGGACAAGAGCAGAAGCTCGACCATGGTGTCCGAGCACGAATAGCTCACCTAGGGCTACTGCCAGTCGACGGCAAGGACGGGTTCGAGGTGTGGAGGGCGTGGGGATGTCGGGGGGTGGTAGAAGTTCATCTCGGCGAGTTCCCAGAGGGCGGCGTGGTCGAGGACGTCCGTGACGGACACGAGACGGCGATGACGACTCCGGTGCTCCTAAAAAGAAAAGGTGAGGTCCATGAGGTGGAGCAGAAGAAGGGGATCACGAGGGTGCAAAAATGGCAGAGAAAGGTGAACGGAGTCGGTCGCAAGCTTCATGGCAAGGCGGCAGCAATCCGAGAAGAAATCTCGAGTTCCGTGCCGGCAGAGGGCGAGAGAGCTCGATTCCTTGCACGGGGTGCCAGAGAGGTGAGGAGGGAGTGGAATGGACAAGGTGGGCGGACGGGAGAGGGGCTGTGGCTTCTTATCCGGGGGAATGCCGGTCCATGGTGCGCTGGGCGCACGGGCACGAGCAAGGAGGGCACAGGAGGGGGAGGGGCCGCGCCGAGCGGTGTCGTGGGGGTCAAGGCAATGATGGGGAGTGGATGCGTCGAGCTGTACATGCCGGGGTGTGGTGGTGATGAAGAACGCCTTCGGCGTCCACGACCGGGTGAGCAGGGGACAGGGCAGCGAGGAAATGGGGCTGAGGGAAGGCATCTCTCGTGCGTGGCTTCGACCAGAAGGCAGAGGAGAGGCATGGGAGCACAGTGGCGAGCGTACGGGCCGGGGCACGGTCTCCTTCTTCCATGCCGACATGAGTGCGGGAGAGAGGGAGGAGAGTGATGGTGTTTCAGTTGTGTCCAGGCACTGTAGCCACGTCGTGATGCTGTCCAATGCTTGGAGGAGAAGGGAGAAGGAATTGCCAGAAAGATTTGAAGAGATTTCATCGAATTCGGGCTGGATTTGTGGCTGATTGAAGATCTTGAGTTTCATGCACACAAGGTGTTCGACAGAACGTGCGACCCAAATTAAATTTTGGATTTTGGTGATTTAATTTCATGGTTGGCTTTGTAAGTGTGTAAGAATACTAGGGTATTTTCCCCTGGAATTTTGGGGTGAATAATAATAGAGTTTTGTAAATGCCTTAGGAAATAAAGAAAAGAAATAGAATTTCATATTTCAATTATTTTTAATTGAAATCTATATTTCTTTGAGGAGGGAGTGATATGGAAGTGAAATGATTCTTATTTCATTTTATTCCCAGATTTTTTTATAATAGAAATAATTGTTATGATAAAATAGAGAAAAAGTAGAGAGAAAAATTAAACAAGATTACTTACTTGAAATTGGGCTTTTAATTCTAGTCTTTGAATATCTTTAGAGGTTTTGTTTTTATTCAAGTCACATTCCAAATTTGTTGTCAAGTGTGCTTTATTTTAGGGTTAAGCACAACTAAAGAATTATCCACACAAGTAACAAACACAACAAGATCAACCTCACAATCAAGACCACACAAATCGAACCACAAGAATTAATCATACCACCATTCCCACAAGGCTATCTTGTGGAAAAGTGACCACTCCTAATTATGACAAGATGATGTTTAGGAAATGTCTCAACTCATAACTTAATAATTTTCAAAAAGGTTTGAGAAAGAAAATATGTGGGGTAACATATTTCCCACTAGTGTTATTTTCAAATGGAGGGAGAATCAGAGTTTATAAACTGGGAGTTGCATACACATGCAAAATATCAAGGTTAAAAGATAGATAGGAGATAGCATATAGATCTCCATATTTTTGGGAACACATAGTTTTGGAAATACTTTTACTTTCTCAAGAGTGGGTAATTTGGTGGTTGCTAAACCAAGTATACTGAAATGGAATTTGGCCAAACTAAGATTAGAAAAGTATATGGATTGTTACATCTTGTCATGACATGATCACCCCAGTTTAAATATACTTTTATCTTGGTTGAGTTCTCAGTTTAATATTTACTAGTCACCCAACTTAATCAACAAGTCACACCAAGTCAAACATAGCAATGGGAAGGAAAACACAATCATTAGTGAAGTAATTCAAAAAGTTTTTGTTGGTTCTGAAATTTGGGTCTTGTGAAACTAAGTTTTTCTTAGTTCCAAAATTTGGGATGTGACAGTCACTTGGGTCGAGGCTTTTGAAACATTTGTGCGCTAGGGTGTCGGTCTTGGTCGCTTGGGCGGCAAAGCCGTGCGTGCGTCGGAGACGTATCGGTTTTCGGCTAGTTCTCCTTTAACGGATCAATTATTATTCTTATTAATGAAAAGTTCGGTTGCTCAAAAAAAATGTAGCCGAAGTGTAGGAAGCAGCTAATGATCATTATATTCTATGTATATATGGGTATTATTTTCAAAATTATAGCTTGGCATATATATACTTGTACTACCACACACATGAAAGTCGAAGACTAATTTTGTGGAACATATATGTGTAAAAGTAGCATCGATATAAATATGCAAATGCAAACATGCAAAATTTGTGTATAGATTGAAGAACATAGGCAGTCCCAAAAGTTATACAAATAATTTAGTGCCCATATATATACTAGTAATTAAGAAGAAACGAGGTTATTGTTACATCTCTGTCTATTGTTTCTTCCTTTTAGATTTACCGATATATATTGAGAAGGTAGCTGTCTTTTTATGATGGACTCTTAAAATTAGGTGATGAAGCCTTGACAAGTATGGGAGACATTCTTACGATAACGATTTCATATCATGGTAACAACAACTACCTGCCAGAAATCGATTAATTAACACATATATTAGTTCCTTCCTGGGCTAGATTGCTTTGATGGTCAACAACAGAAGAGTTGCTACCTAGGGAGGCAGCTTGTGCTTCAGCGCTTGTGTTGTGCTTCTGTTGCAGGTAACATGCATTACAAGATTATACTAGCTGTAGCTAGATGTCAGCTTCAACCGTTGGCCTAACTCTGTTACCTATGGCAGATAAAAAAGTCCTTAGATTTTAAGCAATCCCCTCAGCTTAAGAAACAGGGGGAAAAGATCAACTTGCTGCTGGTATATATCCTTGTCTTCGATCGACTAGTGGCAGATGGAAACTGACATATACACCAAACTTACATTTCCAATTTAGCACGTTGTAAATCATGTTTTCCACTTCAAAGTTTTTTTTGGTATGTACTCCGAACTAATTCGTTAGTTTGTTTTGCCGAAACTGACAAGCAGGGTCAGAGATCCACCACTGCATTATAAGTAGAAAAAAGTTTTCACTGAAGAAAAGGTAGAAGAGAGGTGTCCGATTATAAAAAAAAAATGGACGCGAACGAGATGGTGCACTGCTATTCTTCTAGCATAAAAGCCAAGAGTATCTGCATGCCCGACGCGGCGACGCCAAGGAAGCACGAGCAAGCAGAAGCCAAAGCTGCACCAACGGGAAGACTCCCCCTCCCTCCCCGCCGTGACATATCAATTCCGACTTTGACATGGCTAATTCCAAGCGAGAACCCTGAAGAGCGGCACCGAGACCACACCGCCAAGCTAACACGGACTGGCACCACTGCATCAGCACTTCAGCAGGACAACTCCATTTCCGGTGAAACCTTCGTTGTTGCCACCCACGCCGCAAACCGCTAGTCCTAGGAGTGTGAAGAAGACTATAACACTTTTCTACATGAAGTCTAACTTCTTTTATGTCATTATAGTACCAAACAAGTCTTTCCGGTTTGAGCTTTTCCATTCAATTGAAACAATTTCGTACCGTACTCGAACAAACGACATATACTTTTGGTCCAGTTCGTCGTCAGTCCTTTACTCCTTTAGATACACAATGAAGCACAACCTCACGTGTGCATGCCTTGACTGATGGAGACCATGAACATAATTACATTAACACTTAATTTCTCGCATGCGGGAGAAGGTTTATTTCTCAAAAGCATTTTCCTTTGCACGTAAGAAAGGGACTTAACGGTGTTTCGTTTGAGAAAAAAAACTAACACGGCGAATCGCGGACGACTTAGTTAGCCACTTAGCCATGTTATAACTAATTAACAACCAAACGAATCTTGTTCGGTAAGGTATCAAGGTGAGGCGACCTAGTAATCACCCACCGGGACTGCGTGCAGAACTTTTGTTAATTTCACGGCCGCCGGGTTTTTCCTGCCTACCATCGTTGAACGCGGTGATGTCAGCACGCGCGCACGGCGCACGCAGCAGGCTTAGCTTAGCTAACCTAAAGTGACATGTAAAGTCACGGAAGATGGGGATGTAGCTCGAGTCTCGAGCTCTGATAGGGTCCCTGCGTGCGAGAGATCTTATCTTTTCACGTTCGTTCAAAGAGGATCTGGTATGTTATGAAAATTAGTGGCACCTGATGACGCGATGGTTTAATTTTTTCCCCGAAATGGGACTGATATAGATGCAACGCGATGGTTTTAATGGTTTCTCGTAACTTTGTTCATGTACTTTTCAGAAGTGTAGGATTGCTTCCCGGCCAGCTTCACTAATACTCCCTCCGTACATAAAACGATGTTTCAATCTAGCCCAAATTTGTATGTATCTAGACATGATTTAGTATATAGATACATGCAAATTTTGAGCTAGGTTGAGACATCTTTTGTGGACGGACGGAGTACAAAAGTAACATAACGATACTATGCTCACGTGCTGCACGTGCATCGACAATGGAGAAAAGCTCCGTCGCCTTGACACTGTCGTCGATATACTCCCTCCGTTCCTAATTATAAAATGTTTTGCATATTGCAATGTGAATAACATAGATAAAATGAGTGAATATACACAATAAAACGCGTCAAGATACATAGAATAAGAGAAAACTGAAAAAGCTAAAAAATATATTTTGAAAAACGGAGGGAGTATATATGAGCACAATGGCAATGATTCTATACGCGGTTGCCTTTACCTTTATTACATTGGAAAAGTTAAAAAATTCAAAACCAACTTCTTACTGTCTTGCATTGGCAACAACTAATCAAAAATACTTGTTTCTGATGTCTGATGTAGACAAAAGAAAATCAGCGACATTGTCTTCTCAGCACTGTGAATGGAGTCCACTTTGTATGCTTCACAACCACCATATCGTTGCCGCGCTAATGCCCAAATGTATAATCTTGGCGACGTCGGCTTCACTACAGCGTCGACGGAGCCCCACTCCTACGTCGTTCACCTCCCCCGCATTGTCGCTATCTTCTGCCGAACCCTATACAAAATTAATATACCGACGACGCCGGATGGAGCCCCACTCTTATGACTTCACGGCCGCCACATCGTCATTGGCTTCCACCTCGCCTAAAGATAAAGGATGCAACATTGAACAATTTTAAAACAAACAACTAACCTAAAACAAAGTAATCAATGTAATATAGAGTCTAGTTAAGCTATATAAGCACAATTTACACAAAGAACTAACTAAGTCAATAATGAGAGCCTACTTAAACTATATAAACAAGAATTTATGCAAAGTTTCTATAAGGTTCATCCATATAAATCTAAATATGCAGATAAGTACTCACATATAATTAAGAGGACGTAAGTCTAAATATAATTTTTGGGAAACTAAACAAAGTGAAATTTCAATGTCCGTTTCTAAAGTAAAATAACATCCAAGCTTGTAAAAACAAATTTTTTTTTAAAGTAAATTAAACAAGTGTAGAGGGACTTTCCAATTGTCTAAGTATAAAACTAACTTAACAAAAACTAAACTAAACTAGTGTATAGGGCCGGATTGCATAGTGGCTAAACCAATGCTTAATACATAGATCTAATAAAAAAGGAACCCAAACTAAACACCGTTGTTTCATGCGGTGGCACCTATTGAAGTGTATATGCAGTTCAGACTTTTGATTGTGTTGGCTAGTGCATGAAAAATGACATGGTATCGGAGTCTAGGGTCTCTAGTTCGAGTCCTGGTCTTCGTAATTTATTCTCAAAATTAGTGTCCTCCCTATTTGTTCATGTAATTGTCTAGCCTTTTCCACCAGTACGTTTAGACTTTTGATTGTGTTGGCTAGTGCATGAAACATGACACGACACCGCTAACACCAGAGCTAGCGTTGCCACCGCCTATGGCACTGGCCCGGGAGTAGATAGTGGGCAATGGCATCCTAGAGGTCCGTCTGGTACATGGCCTCCTTCGGGCATTCCACTTGGTACTCAACGACAAGGATGAGGATGGACGTCTCCACCTTGGCCGCACGCTCGAAAGAGGCGCGAGAGAGGAGGCACTTGTCCTCCAGGTCCGAAACCGTCCCTCCTCTAACGAGGTGGAGCAGGAGGATGAGGTTGGGATACCACCGTCTACTCCTGAGCCAGCAGCCTCATATGGTGCTTGATATAGGTGCGGGTGTGGAGGTTGGCATCATTAGCGGCAGATGGGATGCCATTAGAGAGACGGGGAATAAGGGTTGGGAGTGGTGAGAGTGATGGGAGAGAGGGTGATTTTATAAGCCGGAGTGATGGGTTTTGGGGCTGCCAATTTTGGCAAAGGACAAAATAAAAATATTCGTTACCATAGCAGGTCACATCAGGAACATATAACTATTTTTTCCTTTGCATATATATTGGATACACACATATGAAATTGTCCCTTGGCAGTAGAAACAGGCCAACCACGGCTCATTCCAGGAAGGACTCTTTGGCCACGAGCGAAAATATTTAACAATGCATCTTGTAGCTGCTATTGTCGATGGGGGTATCCTTAGTGTCAGTTTGTAATAGTGCTTGATTTTTATTTTCAACCAACTCGAATCATTTGACAACCCAAACAAAAAACACAAGATATTAATTGAGTACCATAAAAGTCATTAGTTAGCACATTAAAACACACAATCTTAGTTGACCAAACTAAAATAGTGGAAACATTAATATGCAAGAATAATTAAAAAGACATATTCTGTAACCTAACAAGTAATTTGCAAATTATGAAATACAAGAGTCGCGCACATTTGAAATGTGCAACTAGTGTATACTTAAAGTGCTTCGGCCAAATAAGGTTTTGAATTATAAAATTATCAAAATATATTTTACTAATGTAAAACAATATTTTTCTCATTGAAGTACCACATGTCAGATTACAAAAACACTGGTTACATATTTTGAAGATATGCAACTAGCTAGTTTATATCTAAATTAAAATCGACCAATTTCTTGTAGACCCAAATAATACAACTATGAAAACAGAATAATATAGTTGTGCATACATATATAATAGTTTCCCATGTTCAATTGTGCAATTGGCGACCAGGTATAGATTACATTTGCACCTGAAAAAAACTGATTTGTCTAAACAAATCAATCATTTGTAAAGGAAAAATGTACTGGAACTTTACAAAAAATTAAGTCCATTGTTCAGAAGCAAGACCACCTTAAAAACACTTATCCACATGGAGAAGTAAAACGACGCGAGACTTCTTGGCCGCCTCCACTATTATCTCTTTTGTACGCTTACCCAGCGTGTTATTGAAAAATGCATCGCCCGTATGTTGACGTCACGATATTATCACCACCGTTCATAGTTTTGAGATTCGTGCTAAACTTTTCACGGTGTTGCATATATACGATTATATATTATAGAGATCAACTTGTGCTCCACTTCTAGGCGGTATCCGCACTCCACATTTATGAAACCACCCAAAGGTGGAGTGCGGATTGGTATCCACAAACTAGAAGGGTCTATATGCAAATATGTCTGGAATCAATTGTTCTAAGGTGGAATGTGCGATTTCCATTAAATAGAAGGGTCAATATGCAAAACTGGAGAAACTAAATGTGTTGCAATCTCATAATTTTAAACAGTGATGATGGTACATGATATGTTTTGAACCATCTAATACTACAGGAACATCAACATATATACATTTGGAGTTTTTATACTTCCGTGTTATGGACACTTTAGAATTCAATTAGCTACTTTCTCTGTTCTAACTTTTTGAAGTTTTATATTTGTCATATGTCAACCTATTTTAGAATTGACCAAGTTTATAGGAAATTAGTATTTGCAACATCAATTTAGTTTTAAATTATGCAATATATATTAGATTTGATGTTGTGAATATAGATACATTTTCTACAAATCCAATGGAATTTAAAAAGCTTGATATTGAAAATCTTAGAACTTCAATTAGTTTAGAATGAATAAATTAGCTATAGCAGATTCAGACAGGGCTACTCCTTGATAACTTCAGACCAGCGGAATCCATCATAGCGAACTCGTTGCAAACATGGGCGACACTAATATAACTACTCCCTTTGTTCACTAATATAAGGCATTCTACTTAGTATAAAAAAATTAATATTGACTACATACATGCTAAAATGAGTTAATCTATGTACAAACTAAGTTTAGATACATTTGAATCAAGAAAAAACTGAAATGTCTTACATTAGTAAACATAGAGAAATATATTACTTTTCACATGTGCATACGACGTATAGGCACACCGTCATCCTTGGAACGTTGTTCTACCACTGTACACGAGCGGCGAAAACAATGCATAGGCCTGCAAGACACGCATAAAGTGAATTTGGAGGCCGACCTCCATACAGCTTGGTGTTTTTTTCTTTCGAAATATGCATTTTGTGTTTCAAAAAATTGAAAGAAAAATTAAAGGTGTCGATAATGTCGAGATCCATTTGTGTGCAAAATTTTAATATAATTTTCGTATTATTTTACGCTACAAAAATTGACATTTCTTCAAAGTTCACATATCTAGATCCACCCATTTGTCAATTTTGCCTAGTCCAAAATATAAAGATTTCAGATTGAATTTTTGCACACTTGTAAATTATATTATTATCTACATCTACATATTTTTATCTGATCCAATTAGCTCAAATAATTTCGACCGAATACGTACAGTGCCCTGCACCGTACATTGCTCCATGAACCTGCAGCCGTGTACGTATCTGAGACCGATCTGATCAGTTTGGTCTGGAGTAAGGTGCTTGGCTGTCTAGTACTACGTATCAGCATCAGATGGGATATGCCTGACATACGCCCCCGTGACCCATCAGCTAGCTAGAGCTCTTGCTGGAACCGGAAGGTATATTTCAACGCATCAGAAAATGACTGTAGATTGCAGAAGCGGCTAACCCGAAAACGAACTCAGCATTTCCGGAATACAGCATGCAAGGGCGCCGCTCCATATTACTCACTATATAAAAGTTGTCCCAGATCGGGCTCTCTCCGCGCACCGTGTACTGTAGATGTTACTGTTCATCTACAGTACTACAGTGCCCCCGATCCGCACCGTCCGTCGACGATCGCGCGGTCATTCAGACGTGTCCATGACGGTTTTGCAACAAAAACCTCATAAAACGAGCAAACCAAACCGCAGTCCACAGCTTAACGGCAAGAAGGACCACTTCGCAATTACAGCAAAGTTGAGGACCCTTTTTGCAAAATCGCCACAACTCCTCCTCCCGCTGCTTCTCTCTCGCGTGCGACCGGAGATCACCGGCACCGCCGACGCGGCGCGCCGCCGCTGTAGCCCTTCTCCTTCAGATCTACGGACACGCCGGCCTCCGCCGTCGTCACCTCTTCCTCCCCGCCGAAGCTCGCGTGCCGGGGCGCGTCGCCGTCGCGGGAATCGCCGCCGCCGCGTTCGGCTCCCTCCGCCGCTTCCGCGCGTCGCCGGCGCTGCTCCGGCGACCCAAATGGGGCGGCGCCGCCACCTACGGGTCGGCCGCGACGAGCCGCGTCGGGCGCGGCCAGCCGCGCGTGCCAGAACGCGCCGGCGCGCCGCCGGCGACCACGGAAGCGGCGGAGGGAGCCGAACGCGGCGGCGGCGATTCCCGCGACGGCGACGCGCCCCGGCACGCGAGCTTCGGCGGGGAGGAAGAGGCGACGACGGCGGAGGCCGGCGTGTCCGTAGATCTGAAGGAGAAGGGCTACAGCGGCGGCGCGCCGCGTCGGCGGCGCCGGTGATCTCCGGTCGCACGCGAGAGAGAAGCAGCGGGAGGAGGAGTTGTGGCGATTTTGCAAAAAGGGTCCTCAACTTTGCTGTAATTGCGAAGTGGTCCTTCTTGCCGTTAAGCTGTGGACTGCGGTTTGGTTTGCTCGTTTTATGGAGGTTTTTTTTTGCAAAACCGTCATGGACACATCTGGATGACCGCGCGATCGTCGACGGACGGTGCGGATCGGACGGCGCCGCCGCGTCCAGATTTGGCCACGATGACGTCAGCACTAACATCATGGTGGCCCCACGTGGCTTTTTTTTACGGCGACGTCTACGCGGGCCAGGGTTCCAGATGGGCCACTAATTGGGCCGGCCTGGCTACTACGTAGCTGGGCTGGCCCTTTCTTTTTTTTCTTCTGTTTTATTCTCTTTTCCCTGTTTTTCTTTTCCCAAATTTTTTTACAACTTTCCAAACAGAAATTCCAAAATTTTCAAACTTACACTGCTTTAAAATACGGACATCTCATATTTTCCATTCGAAATGTGAACATTCCACACAATTTTAGAGAAAAAATTGTATTTCCCCAAGCCATTACTTCCCTCTAAAATATTCGATTAATTTCTAGGTTTCAATTTTTTTTAAATACACACAAATCCAATACTTTAAGTTTACTAATTACAACAATTCCACCCATACATACGAAATGCACGGTAAAAAAAAAATGACAATCCAGCAGTTCCAGCTATTTTCCATAAATTATTTGTAATTTCACAGGTGCGACCCATTTGTCGGGTTTTTAAACAACTTTTCAATGTGGCCATCTGAAAAATTGAATTTTCTACACCGTAGTACTCACAAAAATAATAGCAGCAAGTCATGAACACAAAAATGGAAAAAATAAAATCGTCAACTAATTATGGCATATCGTCGCATATCGAATTTGAAAATTTAAAATTTCCCGAATGCCAACCCAATTTCCTTAAACAATATACAGACAAATAATAAATGTCCTAAAATTAACACCTTCTGAACTACTAATTGACAAAAAAAATGTTTCATATTTCTTATAAACAAAAAGTGCAACCCATTTGTGGCAAAAAAAACTAAATATTCCAAATTACTAAAGATTTGGATAAAAACAGCGTCAGCTTCCAACGGATTTCGATATTTCCAAATTAGATAAAATATGCAACCTATTTACGCCATAAAAGAAAAATGAACATTATGAAGATAGTGCAAAATTAGAGAAAATAAACGACAAATTCCAATAGATTTCTAGATTTCCCCATTAGTTCAAATTTAGAGAACAAATTAATTGAAATCTTCAACAAAAATATACGGCAAAACTCACCAGATCACAACATTCAAAAATACACAGCATGTGTCGTACGAACAACTTCCAAAATTTAACAACTTACAAAATTTGGCAAACTTACAAAAATCAGCTTCCTTTGAATTTCAACAGATGTCAATTCGAACAACTTTTGAATCGTACGCACCTTCAGATTTGAATTCTTCGCACTGTGGTATTTACAAACATGAAAAAAAAAACAACATGACCGTGGATCCCACTTGCCATTTTTTTCCCTTTTTTTAATAAAAAAAAAGGAGATGGAAAACTTTCCATAAATAACCACCAGGAAAATCCACGAGCTTTCTTCACATTTCAACAATTTACAAGTCTACACATTTTAAAGATGTGGACGTTTTCAACGCCATAACATGGCAAACAAATTTGAATATCTCGAAAATTCATCTGCATTTCAAATCTACCCGTTCTACTAACGCAAAAAATAATTAAAATCAAAGAACATATCAACTCGACAAATTTTTGAAATCTAAATTCAGAGTTACCAAACGTGGATATGATCTCCATTGAGATTTCAATATTAAAAAACAAAAGAAATTTGCCTTCCACGTATTAGCATAAAGGGCTAGACAATTTTCACAAAAATTAAAAATCGTCCGGAACTCAAAATCTCCGAGTATATCCACTGACCAAAATATGGCTAACACAACAAAAATAATCAATAAATTACATGCCAACTACTTATGCCACAAAACAACACTTCTAGAAAATTCAAAAACTTATAAACTTTTGGAGGTATTTGAAATACATTTTCCCCCATTATAATTAAAAGTTCATGCTAACATACGAACATATCTAAATACTCACAAATATGACAAAAAAACAACAACATACCTACAAGGGAAAAAAATGCTCATGCTATATGATCTCCATTCAAGTTTCAGTACTTAAAAAAAAAAATGGGCGGGGCCTTCCACGTATTACCATTAAGGGCTAGACAATTTCCACAAAAAATTAAAAAATTCAAAAATCAAAATCTCTGGGTGCATCCACCGACTAAAATATAGGTAGCACAGAAAAATAATAAAAAATTTACAAGCTAATTACTTATGCCATAAGAGAAAACTTTCTGAAAATTCATAACTGCCAAATATTTGAATATACTTGAAATACATTTCGTCTAACTATATTTAAAAAAATCATGCCAAAATACAAACATATTTAAATACATCAATCCGCTAAATATTTGGATATTCTGTAACCTCTATACAAAAAAAAACTCCGAACAAATCAACGCTAACACTAATTACATATAACAAAACACAGAACATAGTTGCACAATTCAAAATGGTCAACATTTAGATGCAACATAGACGAACTTTCCCCATTTGTTAGCACAAAACCAAAAAAATATGCAGTACCACTAACAACATATTTAACTTAAATATTATTTGGGAAAAAGGAGCACATTTCAATATTTCAAAATATTAGACTACGTAAGTTAACCCATAATATATCAACATGCTCAGGAAAAAAAATTTGGTACTTACTAATGCCAAAATACAAACAAATTTGAACAATACAAACTGCCTAATATTTGCATACACTATACATGCACTTTACATATTTACGAATTACAATTTACTAAACGCTCACAGAATAAATTTCCTCTGATTATACTAGGCAGCCAAAAAGAAAAAAAATACTTCCGCTACCTACGGAATAATGCACATATTCCAAGATTCCAATTCGGCCAATTTTTTGGAAAAATCCAAATTAATTCCCTCGAATTACGGATCGAATTTAATAAATGTCCACCTAATGTAATCCATTACCATTATGTAGTTCAGCTAAATTTTGAAACCAAAATACAAACTTATTACATCTTCCCAAGTTGTTTAAAATTCAAAAAAATTTAGCTGAAAACACTTTAATTGTGAACATATAATTTAAAAATGCTTCATTCACTAAATGTTGGCAAAAAAACCAATTCTTCTAATTATGGATTGAATTTGACAAGTTCCCCAACAAGGGCGCGTTCGTGACGACGCGCTAAATTTCCACTAGTTGGTACCTAACTCACCTAACAACCCCGCACCTCCGCAGACACTCGTGTAGTATATGGAATGCAATATGTGCAAGGGAAATTACGCACCTGCACACGCTTTGCGGCTGCGCCTTCTCGCAAGTTAACTTTGGCGATAAGCATGAGACAGATTTCGTATGGTCCATGAGCTGATAATCCGGGTGGAAGAATCTTGTTAGCTTTTGGGAGTACATCGGCAGGGCAGAGGGAGCAGCAGGCTTGTGTATAGCTTTCACTCCTTTTCCTTCCCCAACTAACTGAAAGTGGAGGCTCACAAAAAATTAAAGAATTGAAGGTGGGGATGAATGGATGATGGTATATCATCTCTTGACATAATTCTACTTTTATATTGGTGATTACCACGTACGCTACACTCACATACACCGCTAATAGTTCAGTTTCTTCCCCAGACGCGCGCACTCCTTTTGCATGTGTTTAACGCGCAGGTGATTAGAGTCAGACACCCCACAGCTGATGGCTGTCTTTTGCAGGTATAGTAAGCTGGTGTTCCACGTTAGACATGTGTATTTCTTCTGAAGATTCTGTAAAGGTACTTGTGTAGAGTCACAAGTGTATGCACGTAAACGATTGATGTGACTGGCTAATACGTCCCCTGAAGAAATGTTAGTTCTTAGCCTGCCTTCTGATGGGAACTCAGCTAGCGGTACTGCATCTTGGAAGTTACTAGGTCTTACATTAGGTTATGAATCGCATGCATGCTTTATCGCATTTTTATAAGGTGTGGGAAGAATGACCGGTATCAATCGGCTGCACCCGTCTGAAAGAGAGACATGCTTAGGAGATCATACTGTACCTAGGCTGATGGGATTCGGCACCTCGATGTGGTGCTCTACTTGGAACCGTGGAGACGTTTACATATCCATATTTGTCTATATATAATTGAGATGTTTTCCTTTCCCTCCAATCCAGCACCTGGCAATTGGCTCAAAGTTGATGTCTGATCCGACCCAACTAACTGACCATCCTATATTCCTCCTTCATCCTTTTGGTTTGTAGTATTTTTAGGGGAATGGAAATTCCCTTTCGAAAGGAACACATTAGCAGTACCCTAGCATTGGCCCAGCTCCAAGAGTCGGTGAACTGCTAACCGAAGTCAGATTAGGTAAAGGTGATCACTGAAAACTAACTGAAATCTTGCAGAAAGCAACACCTGGTCACCGGCGTACACGGGGGAAATTAGCTACTCCGCTTCTTGTGATGGTGCACTGGTGACGACGTCTTGGCGCACCGGGCGGGTCACAGCCTCCGTCGTCTGAGTCGTGCTCCTTTTTCCCTTAGCCGCGCACAACCGGGGGTTTCCGTAGAGCCGAAGCGAGAACGCCGGAATGGATGGAGGGAATGCGTAGCCATCAGTTGGGGAGAACGATGGCGACCGAGCTTCACGCCTGCCGCTGCGCCGGCCAGGGATAGCAAATCGGGGGAAAAGATGAGCATTTATACATGGACGGTTTGGTTCTGTTTAATCGAGGTTTTTGGCGTCCGAGGACGACAGCGACCGTCGTCAGCTATTGCGAGCTCGTCCTCACCTGCTTGAATCAACCGTGCCGCAGGCGAATACAGCGGGCCGCTAACAGTGTCAGGTCTATTGGGCCGTGAAACATATGGGTGCACTTGACGGCCTTCGTCACACCTCTGTCTGACCAATCATAGTCCAGCCCAACCGACGGCTGTATTCGCCCTGGGCCCTGGTAGACTGCAGCTACTGAACTGTATCTGGTAGGAGTAGCCCTGTGCGGTGGTATGTATACTGTATTACTGTATCTATCTTCGTTGTTATCACAAAGGGTAATGATGTGTTTGAACCTCCTTCCGAGGTCCTACCCTCGACTCATATAGCATTCACCTCGGACGAAACATGTTTGTTTTATTTCTGTTGGTCTAGCTACCGGTCCCTGTTCCTAGATCATCACAAACAAATGCAAAACTTGTGTGCTCAATCTCACTCATATCTTTCAACAACAAACAATACCTTCCGTTGGAAATTTCTTGAGGCATCGGTTAGGTTTAACAGTTTGAGACCCTAGCCCGAACACACGTAATTGAAGCACCCGCAACCTGTTAAATACCTCAACCATAACATGAAAAACAATATTATACTACATTATAGTGTGATTTTTTTGGCGGTACATTACTTGCTATGAAAATAAATCGCTCTATAAATGCCAAAATAATTACATAAGCAAGTAAGGCATCACATTCAACTACCAAGCATCAACATCATCAGGTTAACATTTAAACTTCTAACCTACAAAAGGAAAAATATGTAAGCACAAGGAAAATATTGTGCTGCCCAGGGGGATAGATGCCCCCCTCCCATCCACTGTAGGATTGGTGATTTTGAGATCTGCTTCGGTCTACTTAGAGGTATTATTGACATGAGGTGTGCGGTGATTATGTTCTTACTAACATTCTATTGTCTCTGTCATTTATGGCAGCACACATCACATCATACACATGCATTGATTCCCCTTTTCGTTTACCATGTTTATTTTGTCTTCATGTTAGTAGGTTGGATATACTACTTACTCCATATATATGCCTAATGGGAATCGATCTTTGTACTTATCCTTAATGCCATGCACGTGTCATATCACATGCAGCTAGCTTGAATGATATATCAATGTGTACGATACATTGTGGTAGCTTATACTGTCATACCTAGTTCGTTATGCGCACCTGGTTTTATTATTGTCATACACTGTTTATCGTGCTTGTCTTGTATTCATGTCTTGCGCCTGAACTAACGAAGCAGACACTGAATCTGACAAGTCATGACAGTATAACACACTCTCTAATAGCCCATTAGTAGCAACATCTTTGTTTTGTACAACCTGCTAGTTGGTTCCTGGCACACATGACACATCCCTACGTATATTGTGTGGTAGATGCAAGGGGCAGCTATCCCCCGTGGCAGCAAATCCTCACTCGTAAGCACAAATCTCAAATCAATATGCACCAAATTAGGCAATGTTATCGTAATTATCATAACTAGGGCCGTCTCCAGAAAATAGGGGCCCTCTCGTGCGGAATGTAAAGTGAGGCTGTAATTTAAAAAAAAAATCATAAACTATTATAGCTAGCTAACATTAAGACATAAATTCATATTGAGCAACTTAAACAATATTTTTTAGAGTGTAACTAATAAAATAATTGAGAAAGCAGTACGGAACTAATTCACTCGCACTGAAATCCAACCATAACACAATCAAGCCGCCCGCCACACGTCCCTAACCCTAGAGGCGACTAGGGCAGTGGCCAACGGAGACCACTTTGCCCCCTCCCTCCACCGGCGAGGCCGCAGATTCCTGCCTCCTCCGTCTGACGTTCCGGTGGCAATAGGGGTGGGGACCTCGATGCTTCGACCCTGGCGAGTAGGTAGGGTTGGCTTAGGTTTTTTCTGTCATGTCACATCGGTGGTGGGGATAGCGCCACGTTGGAATAAGATGCCCCCGCTTCTCCCCCATCTCGGCGGTGCTCTAATCGGCGACGGCGTGGAGCAGGTGTTGCTAGCGTTTGTCGTTACCCGCGGCAATGCTGGCGGCCAGAGCGAGGCGGATGCTCTAGATAGATGATGATCATCCGAAGTTGGTGGATCCGTTGTTCTTTTTCGACTTTGTTGATGGGCGCGGCGGGTGTGGATCCAAGATAGCACGGGGACGGCCCCGGACAGTGGCAGACTAGGTCCAGTATGCCGTGGCATACCCTGCAGCCCGGCCGTGGTATAGTGTATAGTATGAAAAATAATACAATTGATGCATTCCAAAACTGCTTAGCCGTGCGTGTACTAGTGACTGCAAAACCTTGTACAAAAAAGGCAACATGACACTAATCGATTGCAAAGCCGTGCCGTGTGCACTGTCTAGAGATAACCCGCGCCACCTTCAAATGCAGGAGCTACTGCCACCGCGGTGGAGTCGGCGGCAGCAGCGGCGGGGAGGGAGCCTGTTGGGGGTGGTGGTGGGGACTGGGGAGACGAGGAGGGGCACCTCATGATTCTCCTACCTGTCGAGCAGCACATTCGAAACTGTCCAAAAGGGAGTATTGTAATAGCTAGCTTGCGTTTTTTGCTTCAAGGCTTTTGAGTTTCTAAACTGTCCAAAAGGGAGTATTAGAACAATAATTTACAGATCATGAAGGACACTTAGATGGTGGCGTACGTCGTAAGAAGACTCAACATTGCACTCGTTCGCACCTCATGATTCTCGGATGATAAAAAGGCTAAGCAAGCGTGGAGGCAGAAATGATCAAAGTACCAGCAACAGTGGGGGGTTGAAGATCGAATTCTCCTACCTTCTTCGGAGTTAGAACTCAACATAAGCTGCAACAGATTCATCCTTCATATCTGTAACGTAGTTTAACACTTCATTTCCAGCAAACAATCATTTGCCAAATTAAACAATCTTCGGTTAGCGATCAAACAGTAAGTGCGCGCATAAACTTTATTGCACAACATCACAATTCAGCATGGTTCAACAGCTCACCAAGCTAGCTAATACAATGCATGCAACCCTCCATCAGGTAACACACTACATACACCAGCAACTTGAGACGACATGACAGTGGCAGAACTCAAAGGTAGCTCAGGACTCGAGAATACTCCATTGATCGTATTTCTCCCTGTGAACCTCGTCAATGATCACAACAAGAGTGGCGATGAACATGTTAGAGTAGATTTGTGCATATTGTATTTTGCCCATATGTTAGGGTCTTCCTGCATATTCACTTGTACATGTACTATATATATGTGGCCTTTGGCCCCTGGTAATACAAGCTGACAAATACCCTAACATGGTATTAGAGCAAGGTTAGGCTCTTTTTTCTCTCCACGTCCGTGCCGCCGCCGCCGTCGCGCCCCCGGCTCCTTGCCGCCGCGCCCCGGCCGTCGCCGCCGTCGTCTGCCGTCCCCGTTTCCTCCAAGTCCCGGCTGCGTTCGATCGATCCCGATCAAAGCTGCCCCGTCCCCGCGTCTCCCCGCACGCGCTGGTGCGTGCGTGCACGCCGCCGTCGTCCGCAACCGTCGTCTGCTGCCCACCACGCCTCGTGCGCGCACGCTGCCGCCTCCAGGCGCGCACGCTGCCCACCACGCCCCGTGCTGCTCCCGTTGTGGCCAGGTCCCGATCCTGCTGCCCACCATCTGCTGATCCTGCTGCTCCCGATCCGATCTGCTGGTCCCGTGCCCCCGTGCTGCTCTCGTGCCTGCTGCTCCCGATCCGATTGCCTGTGCTGCTCCCGATCTGATCTCAATCCTCCTGTGAGTTGACTTTCTGAAAAAAAAGGAGTGAGAGCGATGTCTACCTCGTCGGGCTATGTTGCGATTCCTCGCTGCCCGATTATCTTTGATGGAGCGAATTACCCTGATTTCGCTAACTTCATGCGCGTCCACATGCGCGGTCTTCGTCTGTGGGGTGTGCTTTCTGGCGAGGTCCCTGTCCGCCCCACCCCGTTGCTCCTTCGGTGCCTGTTGCACCGACCTACTGCCCTTGCCTCTGATGCTTCTCAGGAGGACAAGGATTCCGCCACTCGTGCTGATGCTATTGCTATGACTGCTTATGACCGGCAGGTCCAGGACCATTCTGCTGCTGTTGCGACATACCGGCAGGATCTGACTGCCTACTCTCAGTGGATAGATGAGGATGCTCGTGCTGCTGCTGTTCTGACTTCCAGTGTCCTGCCTCAGTATGCTGCTGAGTTTATGGCTCTTCCCACTGCTGCTGCTCAGTGGGCCTTTCTTCGTCAGCGTTATCAGCCGTCTGGGGATGCTCTTTACCTGTCTGTGGTCCGCCAGGAGCATGCCCTTCAGCAGGGCGATTTGACTATTGATGAGTTCTACACTCAGAGTGCTGCTATTTGGCGTCAGCTTGATTCTCTTCGTACGCCTGTGTGTGCCACCTGTCCCTGCTGCTTGATTGTTCGCGCCGACCTGGAGTTTCAGCGCGTCTTTGAGTTTTGTCGCGGCTCCGCAAGGAGTTTGAGCCACGCCGTGCACAGCTACATGCCCGTGGTCGTGTTCCGCTCTCTGAGGTCCTGTCTGAGCTTCGTGCTGAGGAGACTCGTCTTCGTGGTGCTGGTCTTCTGGAGGTTCCCTCTGTTCTTGCTGCTCGTGGTCCTCCTGCCGTCTGCTCGTGGTCCTGCTCCGCCACAGCCTCCGTCGCGGTCTTCAGTACCGCCGATACTACCTACTCCTCAGGTCCAGGGTCAGAGTCAGCCCCCGCAGTCTCGTGGTTCTCGTGGTCCTTGCACCTACTGTGGCAAGCCTGGCCATGATGTTTCTGGCTGCTGGCAGAGGGATCCCAGCTTACGTCAGCAGTATCTTGCTCGTCGGAGGACTGGTTCTTCAGGATCTTCAGGCTCTTCAGGTTCTTCTGCTGCTGCACTGTCTGATCAGGACATTATCCGTGGTCTTCGTGGTCTGCTTGCTGCTTCAGGCTCTTCCTTGCCGGGTACTGCTGGTTCTGTGTCTGGTTCTTCTGGCAACACGCGACCACCACCTTCTACACAGTCAGGTATGTCATCCCCGTGGTATCTGGATTCTGGAGCTTCTTTTC
The DNA here is from genome assembly GCA_947311845.1 of Poa pratensis. Taxonomy (NCBI): domain Eukaryota; kingdom Viridiplantae; phylum Streptophyta; class Magnoliopsida; order Poales; family Poaceae; genus Poa; species Poa pratensis. The sequence goes on from CAMZMU010000115.1 coordinate 30,655,401, forward strand.
ATATGACTTCTGCGTCTTCTATTCTTTCTGCTCTTCGCTCTCTTATTTCTCCTGTTCGTGTTATCACGGCTGATGGTACCTCTCTTCCTGTTTCTAGTCGAGGCACCCTCTCTACTTCATCTTTCTCTGTTCCTGATGTTTCTCATGTCCCTAGCCTTAAGATGAACTTGTTTTCTGCTAGTCAGCTTACTGATTCTGGTTGTCGCGTCATTCTTGACGCTGATTCTTGTGCTGTTCAGGACCGTCGGACTCAGGCCCTGGTTGGAGCTGGCCCTCGTAGTCTTCAGTCTCCGGGGCTCTGGGAGTTAGACTGGCTTCGTGTTCCTTCCGCTGCTACTTCATCTGCCAGTTCTCCTGCGGTTGCTGCTTCTGTCACTGGCTCTTTCCAGCAGTGGCATCATCGGCTGGGTCACCTTTGTGGCTCCCGTTTATCGTCATTAGTTCGTCGAGGTCTTCTAGGGTCTGTTTCAGGAGATGTGTCTTTACATTCATGTCAGGGTTGTAGGTTAGGTAAACAGATTCAGCTTCCCTATCCTACTAGTGCGTCTGTATCTCAGCGACCTTTTGATTTAGTTCATTCAGATGTTTGGGGTCCGGCTCCCCTTCAGTCAAAGGGGGGTCATCGATACTATATTTTGTTCATTGATGATTTTTCTCGGTACACCTGGTTATTTTTTATGCGCTCTCGCAGTGAGGTTCTCTCCATTTATAAGCGCTTTGTTGCCATGGTTCGTACTCAGTATTCCACGCCTATTCGTGTCTTTCGTGCTGATTCTGCAGGTGAGTATATCTCTCAGCACCTGCGTGGTGTTCTTGCTGAGGAGGGTACCCTTGCTCAGTTTTCGTGTCCCGGTGCCCATGCTCAAAATGGTGTCGCCGAACGTAAGCATCGTCATATTCTTGAGACTGCCCGTGCTATGATGATTGCTTCCTCTCTTCCGCCACATTTCTGGGCTGAGGCTGTCGCTACATCGACTTACCTCATTAACATTCAGCCCTCTGCTGCCCTTCAAGGTGGCATTCCTCTCGAGCGTCTTTCTGGTACCTCTCCAGATTACTCGGCTCTTCGTTTGTTTGGTTGCGCTTGCTATGTTCTTCTTCCTCCCCGCGAACGCACCAAACTGACCGCTCAGTCTGCTGAGTGTGTTTTCCTTGGGTACAGTGATGAGCATAAGGGCTACCGCTGTTGGGACCCTGTTGCTCGTCGGATGCGCATCTCTCGTGATGTCACGTTTGATGAGACGCGCTCCTTCTATCCTCGCCATACCTCTGGCACTTATCCGGTGGATGATATTTCTTTTCTCCTTTTTCCGGATTCACCTCCTGCTGTCTCTTCCCCATCTCCTAGTTCTCCATCTTCTACACCTGGTGCGCCTCCTCCATCTTCGGAGCCATCCTCTCCTCCGTCTAGTACCCCTAGTACTCCTCGTTCTCCTGCTCGGCTCCTCCTTCTCCTATTCCTTCTTCCTCTTCTTCGGCTCCTCCTTCTTCCTCTTCTTCTGATGAGTCATCTTCTGCTGATGAGCCTTCCCATTCACGGCCTGTTCGTCAGCGTCGTCCTCCAGACCGTTATACTCCTAGTAAGTATGGTCTTTCTGTTGTCTCCGAGCCGACTTCTTATCGGGATGCTGAGCGTCATCCTGAGTGGCAGCTGGCCATGGCTGAGGAGATTGCTGCGCTTGAGCGCACTGGCACCTGGGATCTTGTTTCTCCCCCTTCAGGTGTTCGTCCTATCACGTGTAAGTGGGTCTATAAAATTAAGACCCGCTCTGATGGATCTCTCGAGCGCTATAAAGCGCGTCTTGTGGCTCGTGGCTTTCAGCAGGAGCACGGCCGAGACTATGACGAGACTTTTGCTCCTGTCGCTCATATGACCACTGTTCGTACTCTTCTTGCTGTTGCTTCTGTTCGACGCTGGTCTGTATCCCAGCTTGATGTTCAGAATGCTTTTCTTAATGGCGAGTTGAGTGAGGAGGTTTACATGCAGCCTCCTCCTGGGTATTCTGTTCCCGATGGGATGGTTTGTCGTCTTCGACGATCCTTATATGGTCTCAAACAGGCCCCTCGTGCCTGGTTTGAGCGTTTCTCCTCTGTGGTTATTGCCGCTGGCTTCTCTCCCAGTGCTCATGATCCAGCACTGTTTGTCTACACCTCTTCTCGGTGTCGGACCTTGTTGCTTCTCTATGTTGATGACATGATCATCACTGGTGATAACCCTGAGCACATTGCCTTTGTTAAGGCACGTCTACGTGAGCAGTTTCTCATGTCTGATCTTGGTCCTCTTCGCTACTTTCTTGGGATTGAGGTTTCTTCTACAGCCGATGGCTTCTTTATCTCCCAGGAAAAGTATATTCAGGATCTTCTTTCTCGGGCTGATCTTAGTGATGAGCGTACCGTTGAGACTCCTATGGAGCTTAATGTTAAGCTTCGATCCACTGATGGTGAGCCTCTTTCTGATCCCACACGTTATCGCCATCTTGTTGGGAGTCTTGTTTATCTCGCTGTCACTCGCCCTGATATCTCTTATCCCGTCCATATTCTGAGTCAGTTTGTCTCAGCTCCTACCACCGTTCACTATAGTCATCTCCTCCGTGTCCTTCGTTATCTTCGTGGCACGATTACTCGTCGTCTTTTCTTCCCTAGTTCCAGCTCTCTCCAGCTCCAGTGTTACTCGGATGCCACGTGGGCGAGTGATCCTACGGATCGTCGTTCACTTTCTGCTTACTGTGTGTTTCTTGGTGGTTCGCTTGTTGCTTGGAAGACGAAGAAACAGGTTGCGGTTTCCCGTTCGAGTGTTGAGGCTGAGCTGCGGGCTATGGCTTCGTTGATTGCTGAGGTGACCTGGTTACGGTGGTTGCTTGCAGATTTTGGGGTCTCTGTTACGACACCCACTCCACTTTTGTGTGACAGTACAGGTGCTATCAGTATTGCACGTGATCCGGTCAAGCATGAGCTGACCAAGCATATTGGTGTTGATGCTTTCTATACACGTGCTCAGGTGCAGGATCAGGTTGTTGCGCTTCACTATGTGCCTTCAGATTTGCAGCTGGCAGATTTCTTTACAAAGGCACAAACTCGAGCGCAACATGACTTCTTACTCTCCAAACTCAGTGTTGTGGATCCACCCTGAGTTTGAGGGGGGGTGTTAGAGTAGATTTGTGCATATTGTATTTTGCCCATATGTTAGGGGCCTTCCTGCATATTCACCTGTACATGTACTATATATATGTGGCCTTTGGCCCCTGGTAATACAAGCTGACTATTACCCTAACAGAACACATAGTCGACATGTGGAAAAACCGTAACGAGAAATGTGTCCTTGTCGAGCAGCACATTCGAAATAGTGTACTTACGGTTCATCTGCAGTAACACATGGTTAATTTATTAGCGAATGTTTCATAAAGCTTCAAAGTGTGCAAGACATTCGAACCAGAGTCTGGTACTTACTTGAGCTACCATTGTGGTGGAGTTGCCAAGATAGAAGGCGCAGGACCTGTCGAAGTAGTTGCCCTTGATCTTGAAATCGCAGACCTGCTGTGGGGTGTTTCCAGCCAAGAAGACATCCATCTCTGCCTTGAATTGGATCATCGAAGATTTCTTCACGCTAAAGAGCAGATCGTTTGCGTTTGTGCTGTCCCCTCTGAACACTTCCCATCGGTGATGCATACTGAATACCTAATCAAGTGATTCATGTGAAACTGTTTTCAATAGCACTTTAGTTAACGATGCTATGGAAATTGACTTTCCTTGTAGCGGCAGTGGTGTGTGAGCTCTAAAATGGACTGAAACTGAAACTGGATGTTTTGTTTGCAGAGTTGAATCGTAGAAGCTCTTCAAAGAAAGCATAGTTCTAATACTACATTACAATGGTTGGTTGGCAGTTAAAATTATTTGATTTCAAATTTGAAGTGCCTTTTACCGATCTTGGTGTATGTGGTGTACTTAATTAAGAAAACAAATTCAGACTGCAGTGAAGATTTATTTATGTCGATCGCCATGCAATTTTTATAGAGGTATAGATGAGTGTTTTTATGTGGGGGGGGTGAACTGAATAACAAAACTTTATGAAGTGTTTTTAGGGAGTAATACCACTTATCCAAACAGACCACACTTTTTTTTCAAACTGGGGAACGAAGCCCCAGTTTTCATCGTCCGAAGTCCACGGCTCCTTATCATACTCACTGTAAGTTGATAAAGTGGGGACAAAGACGATGCAGAAAAGAAAAATATTATGTCCCAATCTGATCCACTTCAACAATACATTAATTTCTACGACTCCATTTAAAAACTCGAGGTTAGACTGAATCTGATAGTGCGAAGAAATTTCATGGTTTCCTAAAGAAAGATGGTAAAATTGCGGTATTTGCCCGCAAGAGAACCATGGAATCAGCGGACCATCTTTTCGTTCATTGCCACTATACCGTGCGGATTTGGAGCCTCCTCAAGGAGTGGCTTGCCCTATACTCCATTGAGCCTCATGCTTGGCAACCTCACTCTCTCCAAAGTTGGTGGATATCTATGACCAAGCCATCTATGCAAAGCCGCAAAGGCATCGTCTCTCTCACTCTTCTCACCTCTTGGGAAATTTGGAACGAGAGAAATGCGCGGATATTCCGCAAAAAACAAGTTCCGGTTGCAGTGCTATTGGAGAAAATCAGACTGGCAGGGGGAGTAGTCACTTTGTAATAAAGTTTTATTTTCTTATGAAACTTCTTCTTAATTAATAGATTGGGGGCAAAACTTGTACTCCCGTGCCAAAAAAACTATATCTGACAATCCGTGCTCTATACTTTGAACGTATTCACCTGTTAGAATACACACACAAAACGGACGATTTGATAAAAGACGAGCATCTCAGTTTTGGTTTGCGTGTGCTGAATTGCTGACAGCTCCACGGAAATTTGTGCAACGCGGGAAAGAAGATGAAACAGAAACTGGCAGAGTTACCTTCTCTTGCATGGAGAGGAGGGGCTGGCCGGCAGCATCGAGGAGGACGCGGCGATGCCGCATGCTGAAGATGGATCCCTTAACCATCAGCACGACGGCACCGTTGGCATCGGTGATGGCGAAGTCGCCGTCGGAGAGGCTGAGGGCCCTCTTGGTCACCGTAAGCGGCACCACGTACGGCGCGCAGAACTGATGCCCCACCACCGGTAGCGGCGCCGGTGGGCTCCGCTGGCCGCTGGGAACGCCATCGATCGGGCTAGTAGGCTAGTAACCTTTGAGCTCTCTGCTGGGATGGTGTGCGCTTGCTCGGTTGATTGATTTGGAGCGCTTGCTTGGCGAGTTGTTCAGAACGGGACAGGGGAGAAATAGAAGAGGCTGGAGTTTGTTCTGTTAGCTCCGTATTTGCCGTTGCTCCCGCTGGCCGCGAGTTGACAAAAGATGTGGGACCAGATGCCGTGTGGGCCCACATACATGTCTGCTCGTTGTCTATCAAATTTTGGGATGAAATGGCACATTTTTTCCACGCGATACCCAACCTTCGGGTCAATCGTATTGGTTTTTGGGGAATTAAAAAGGAAATCATTGCTGATAGCTTTCTAAAGTCTTTAGCAGGCAATATTTGCAGATTTTTTTACAAAAATATAGCGCCATACCCTCTCGTTTAGGGTTTTCTTGCTCCAGGCGACGGCGAACCCGCCGCCCGTGAGATTTACTCCGATCCGGAGTTGAATTCCGTCTTCGTCTCTGATCTCCGTCCCCTTATACTCTACGGGGGGGTCGGGCTCCGAGTGTTCTGCTCCTTGTCGTGGCTGTTTCGTCGGAGGGTTTCTGCTTAGCCGCTAGGGTTTGCGCCATGGCGGAGAAAACATACGAGGCGGCGGTGGGGAAGATCAAGGTCTTGGCGACATGTTCACCCACCTAGAGCTCAACGACGACGAGTTGGATGATGTGGTGATTGGGATTGACGAAGCGAAGGAGTACCATGACACGGCGCGCTGGCTGGCGATCGGGAGGGTCCTCACGGACCGAAATTTCAGCTCGGATGCCCTGTTCGAGAAGATGAAAAGTATCTGGAACCTCTCGCGCGATCCAATCTTCAGGGAAGCGGGTGAAAATCTGTTCATATTTCAGATGCATTGTTTGGGGGATTGGAAAAAGGTAGTTCACTCCGGACCCTGGATATTCCGCGGCTTTGGACTCCTTGTTGAGGATTGCGATGGTCTCAGCGCTCCGGAGGAAATTGAGTCAAATTCGCTTCATGAATTTCATATTTGTCGCCGTGCACCCGGTATCTCGCACCTCCTTTTTGCTGATGATAGCCTCCTGTTTTTTGAGGCCACGGTTGATCAAGCACGGGTGATCAAATCTGTTCTGGACAAATACGAGCTGAGCACGGGCCAGCAAGTTAGCTTGGGCAAATGTTCTATTTTATATGGTGATCAAGTCTCGGATAACACTCAGGTGGAGCTGAAACAAATTCTGCAATATGAGACCCCTGCATTTGAAGAGAAATATTTAGGACTCCGAGTCCCGGAGGGACGGTTTGAAGAGTGGGAAATTCAAATCCACCAAGGAGAAATTTACCAAACATGCAAGTGATTGGTCCGAGAAATATATGTCATCTGGTGCGAAAGAAACTTTAATCAAGTCAGTGTTACAATCCCTATCTGCATATGCGATGGGAGTATTTAAATTCCCGGTTGGCCTTGTTGAAGACTTAGAGAAAATTATCCGCGATTTCTGGTGGGGAGATGAGGAAAATAAAAGGCGTATGCATTGGATGTCCTGGGAGAGACTAGCCAGGCCGAAATCACAAGGTGGTGCTGGGTTTCGAGACCTTAAAATTTTCAACCAGGCGTTGCCGCGACAAGCATGGCGGCTGCTCCAATTCCCTGATAGCATGTGCGCTCGTTTGCTTAAGGCTAGGTACTATCCTTCGGGCAACCTCCTTGATACGACTTTCATACAGAACCAATCGCAGACTTGGCAGGGGATTGTTCATGGTTTGGAACTGGTTAAAAAAGGTATCATTTGGCGGATCGGCCCTAGTACAAGTGTGAAAATTTACAGAGACTAGATGAATGCCCGTGCGTTGCTACGGCTAGTAAAAGTGCACATTTTAGGGGCTTTCCCTACTGTTTTTCCGTAAAAAAAAGCAAAAGTGCACGTGCACGTGCAATGCACGCATCGTTAGAGTTCAAATATTTGAAACACATTTTTTCATTTCATATATATATACTTCAAATTTTGCATATGCAACGATTTGAATACATTCCATAAAATCTCGTGGTTTCAAATTTTCCAGGAGACTTCACAAATATTTATACATCATATCAATTAAATCCACATTTACTGAGCGGATAAAATACATGTGAGATCCAAAGTGTTATACTCCGTATGAGGTATTACCAAATCATCATCAAGGGCATCGTACCACCTAATGGTCTCATCATCTCATACACATATATTAATATATTAGCCAAAATTCCACATTTCAATGTCATCAAAATATCATATATTTGTTTCCCCATTTACATTTAGTTTGATAAGTACATGTATCAATTTCATATATTCTCATGTAAGTGTGAAGATACACATGGTATGGACATTGTCTTGTAGGATGGAGAACATATCGAATGACTCCGCAACTCCACAGTGCAATATTACTTCAATAAAAGGTAGGAAGCAGCCAGAGACCGGTGAGAGAGAAAATACTGACAACAATAAATGTGATAAGGATGTGAAGATCAGAAAATATCATAGTATAATTTTCACAATGTGAAGAGAAAAATAATTATATCAGTTTTAAAACAATAAAAGCATAAGAAATACAATATATCACTTGTGCAGAACTAAGGACTGGGATAGAGAGCAAACTGCCAAATGAATGATATGCTATATTCCTTTGTCCCTCATCTAAGCGTCATGAGTCTCAATGTTTTGAATCCATCCTTCCCAAGGCCGCATATACATACACAACAAATTACGAAATCCGCCCGGAAATAATGCATATGCCATGTCCCCCTCACTATCTCATTCATGCGTCAAGGGTTCAAGGCTGCAGGTTTTGAATCCACCCTTCCCTGCCATAATACTCCTCACAGCGTTAGTTATTGGCAGTCAGTTCGATAAGTACATGTATTCATTTTATCATAAAGCGGACAAAAGAGAAGTAATAAATACATGTTAAAAATATGGTGTCTAAGATATCCAAGAGTTGAAGAACTGAAGAACGTAATGGTCTACATATATAGTTTAATTAAGACTGTCAATAAAATATGCATGTTCAATCGAAGATAATCAAGCTAACAACCCAGACCGTATGCTACTCATATTTCTCCTGAGATGGTGTAAACTTTCAGAAGCTACAACAATTTGAGAAGCCGCAAATGCCTTATAAATATACCTCGATAAGTATGTAAGCAGAATGTTAACTTCAAACAAAAAATAAAACTAATAGTTGGTAGTACAGAACTGCATAGTTCTCCTACAAAGCAGCTATAATTTTGCCTCTGTCCCAATCTAGAAAACTGCTAAATACCACAGGCAATGAAAATTAATAGGAAAAGAGAGAACACCTGATAACTCTTGATGACATCCCAGAGTAGTACTCGATTAATTTCTCAGTACCATCTAGCTGCAGCCGGAGCTACTTCTAATCCGGAATCCAAAGGAGTCAGTATTGCTTTGAGAGTTAGCTCGTGAAGTAGCTAGCAAATTCAACATTGGTTCTTCCCTGGTTGGACTGCATACATGATGCATCTCACCCTCTTGTATTTACGGCTAAATACCACTCTCACTATAACATAAGCTCATGCCAAGTTTGCCTTAGCACAATATTGTTGTCAGCTTCTTACTAAAGATGACAGAAAGTTTAAATACCGTGAAGGGTGCCATATTATTTTCACAGGGTCCACCAATGCAAGCCCACTGAGGAGTCATGTTCGTAATGAACAAAGGGATTATCTAAGGTTGAGGGGAATTATATGTACCAGCCTAGCGAGAGCTCATAGCATACCACGCGCAACCAACAATTCCTCAACACTTGTAAATTTGCTGCTAATATTTTGGAAACAACCTGTATTTAGAGGAAAAAGGACATGTAAGTTTATTAGCCTATTAGAAATAACACCAGGAAGATCCATCGGTTACTGTCAGTAAAATGATCATAAGCCAAATCACAAAACACCCAATGCTGGATTTCAACGACACTGGTTTATACGTACCTTCTACAGAAGAGAATGCCTTCGTACAGGTTAATGATCATCCATAGATGCTGCTACCACAAAGGCCATTTGTGGTGTGGGAGTGAACCTGGCATTTTGCAAAAAGAGGACAAAGTGCTTGACTGATTATATATTCACAACATACAGATTCAAGATGAACTTTTTCCAGATCTGGAAAAGGTATAGCCATGGACTGAAAATGGCATGAATAACAGTTGGTTGTAAATTAAAGGAAGCACTGGAATTAGTTCAAATCAGTAATTGCATCTACAAATCTAAATGGCACATTGGATGAACTAACATCCCTGTCGTCCTTGTTCTAGGAATCAAATAGGACCCTTAACAGAAGATTGCCCCCATGACAAAATCAATGCAAACTCTCGATCTGAGCACCGGATCACAGGCCATCAGGGTAGCAGGAAGCAAATCTGAGGGGCGGCTTACCTTAAGGCTTAAGGTGGAAGAACTGGCGCTAGCTGGGCACCCTGAATGACTTCCCCTTCTTTATTTTTCTGAAAGTGGAGATTAAAGTTCTCACTGCTGCAATTAGCCCAATAAAACATAAACGAATAGAAAGCTTTTCCAAACATGCAGCTGAAATGATCTCGTCAATGATTGTACATGATATGCAGCTGAACCTGCAGTGTAGCCTTCTCCAAATACTCACTTTGGATCAGAGGACGAAGGGAAATTGAAGAGGGCAGATCAACAACCGCTGGTACCACGATCGTGCTCGGGAAGCTCATACAAACCCCGATCTGAGCTCGAGCCAGGACCTCAGATTGGAAGAACCAGCCGCTCAGATATCCTCGCCACTGGGTACGTTGGGTACGTTGACAACGAGGCATCCAGGATCGGTAGCAGCAGCAAGATCGACTGTTGTCGATCCCGCCCCTGCGCTGCCAAGGACGCAGAGCCTTCCTCCGGAGTCCTCGAAGACGTGGCGCCACACCTTGGTCCAAGAGCGCACGATGAGCGTACACGGAGCAGCTCGGGGGAGCAGCGCAAGGCCCGCGGCGCCGAGGACCGTTGGCTTGCCGTCGATGGCCTCTGCGGCAGACGAACGCGGGGACGGTGGACGTGGCAGGGGCGACGGCGGTCCAGGGCAGGAGGACGGAGGGGGCGGCGCTGGAGGAGGTCGCGCTCGGGTGGGCCGGCCCATATTAGCGACGGCAACACGACGGTCTGGCAGACCATGGTCAGACGACATACGAATACGAAGTACGAACTCCCATTTAATAGTAAAGATAATTGGCTTCCTCAGCCTGGTGCACTGAAGTTGGAAGGCCGGCGTGGCCTCTCTCGGCGTCGCTGGGTGTCCGAGCTCATCAACCCCATAACGCGGACGTGGGATGAGGATATTATCAGAGAATGCTGTTTTCCCCATGATGCGGATACCATTATGTCCATTAAACTGCCGGCTCGCCAATGTGACGATTTTACAGCGTGGGCTTTCGAAGGGAGTGGTGTGTTCACCGTGCGCTCGGCGTACTTACTAGGTCTGCAACCGAATATTGATAGATCAAGTGGGGGTCAATCGTCTGCGGAACCGTCAGGTGATAGGAGCGTTTGGGACTTAGTTTGGAAAGCACATGTCCCTCAAAAAAATGAAGGTTTTCGCTTGGAGGGCAGCTACCGATACACTAGCCGTGCGTGCGGCTCTAAAGAAGAGGTTATCTTCTATTGATCCGGTCTGTGTGATTTGCGGAAGGGAAAATGAGGACTCTCATCACGCTCTAGTCCGCTGTACCCTTGCTAGGGCTTTACGTGAGGAGATGAGGAGTCGCTGGGAGCTGCCATCGGAGGAGAGTTTCTATGTCTAGGGAAAAGAATGGATCCTTCACTTATTAAGCACAGCTTCTCCGTCGGTCCGAGATAAAATCATTTTCCTCCTCTGGAGAGTTTGGCATCACAGAAACAATGTGGTGCATGGCGACGGCAAAGCATCTATTGCTGCTTCAGGACCATATATTTTCAACTATCACAACTCCTTCACATCTTTAACTGACTCTCATATGGACAAGTCAGGCAAAGCACAAAACCTTCCGATCCATCATAGTTCCGCGGGCTCATTTGGTGTGTCTCGGTGGGCAGCACCGAGGGAAGGTAGCATCAAAGTGAATGTAGATGCGGGTTGGGACTACCTGTCGAAGAAAGCAGGTCTAGGAGTTGTTGTTCGTGATCACCTTGGCCATCCTATTGTCACTGAATGGAAATTTATCCCGGTATGTGCCAGTGCTGAAGAAGATGAAGTGTTTGCCTGTCTTGAAGGACTCAAGCATCTGATTGAGCTCGAACGGTGGCCGGCCACACTAGAGTCTGATTGTGGCCGTGCGGTGCAAACATTAAGGGGCGTCGACTTGGAGAGATCCTAGTTGTGGACTTTATATAATGAAGGAAGAGAACTCCTGCGGTTGTATCAAGATATTGAAATCCTGAAGGTAGATAGGATTAATAATGGAGTTGCTCATGGTTTATGCCAGCTTGGCAAGTCAGGTTCTAGTGGTGTTTGTCGTGATTCAGCTCCAGCCTGCGTGTTGGAGTTGATCACAATTGATTGTAAGGATTTGTAACCGTTGAAAAGACCGCAGGTTTCTTACGCACTCTTTTCCTTCCAGGATACCTAAGGGGGCTGGAAGGTTTTTAATGAGGAGGCCCGCGTGTCTACATTTAGTGATTTCAAAAAAAAAAGTCTTTAGCAGGCACCCAGCCACGGGCTTTGCCTGAGGCAGTTTGTTTGACTAGATTTAGACATTTTTTACATTATCAGTTGGGAAGTTAGAGATTGTTATATGAGACCTGCTTCGGTCCACCCAACCTCAAAAGATTCCCTACACCCACCCGAAAATCCATATCGCCTCATAGAGTTAGATGCACCCACTGCTCAAGAAATATTTTCAAAATGTCAAAAAATTCCAAAATAAATTTTGGATATACTAGATGGGATTTTAAATTAGCACAAAAAGTTTCACAAAGAAAAAACATTTTTTGTGGGCTATGCAAAAAAGACAAATTCAGACTTTTCAAAATGACTTTGTACGCGATTGTTTTGTCTTAATAGCACAAATCACAAAGAACGTCTTTTCTTCGCGAAACTTATTGTTCTAACATAAATGTCATGATGTATATATGAAATTTTATTTGGAATTCTGACCTTTTAAAAAGTTTTAAAAATGTTTTACATAACGGGTGCATCCGCACCCGTGATCAGAAACGCCGTGTCCCACCCCCACCCACCTAAAAATGTACAATCATTTCACATCGAAATTTAGCATCACAACTATTGTCATCAACTTCATGCTCATACATCTTATACGTTTTCATTCTCACCGTAAAAGTTCATAGTCTCTCTAGTAGCTGTGATAACCAAGCCTAGCTACCAATATTCATGTTGGCTATATTTCTCACTCTGCTTCCAGTTGAACAATTATTCTTGGTTATTAAGTCATCGCAACAGAGCTAATGTAGTCAAACTTATATGACTTTTACTATTAATGTACAAAAACATTGTTCAGATTTGTCAAGTGAAAAGTAATATTGTAATTATATTTCTTATGAAAATATGCCATAATTCTCTTAATTGTCACATTTCTTTAAATAAAAAGCAGTAATTTCAAGGTTTTGTCTGAGAGGTGTCAACGTTCGATAGGTTGATCTCCAAACATACCTTTTCTTGGCTTACAATTCCATGGAAAAGTGTTGTATGTGTGTGCTTAAGCGACTCGCTTCCGTTCTTTTCTCTCTTCCTCCATTTCTTTGTTGCATATACAAGAATGTTTCTTACGTACGTAGGCCTCACCTATGAGCCTTGTCGAGGAAGTGTTAAGAAGAATGTATTAAGAAGTTTGGACGGCTGAAAGTTGATGATTTTTTTGTTATTGTCTTAAATAAAGTCGTGCGTTGCACGTGATGTTAATGCAGTTTGAAAAGATTAGAGCAGTTATTAGACTCAAAATAGTTCTCATTTTCTAGATCAAGGAGCGATGTGAGGCTATCTAGAGTAGTTTTTGGTATTTATTTTTTACCATGCATCCTCCATAGCCCGTAAAAGAACAGAAAGGAAGTGCTGGTGAATTGTTTCCGAGAAAGGGAGAGCTGATGCTGCACGAAATTCACTAACATGACATGTGTTTAGTTTCTCAAAAGGGCCATATATATTTGGCAAAAAGAAATGCATTCGGCGAGGGATTCCTGAGAAACCCGATATACGAAAAGTCTAATATAAGTCCGAGAGTGCTAGCGAACTATAATTCACAATGGATAAATCACATTTTAATTTATATTGCCCTAGAAACAACTTCACACATTTCATCGGATCTTCTATGTTTTATTTAATTGGACAGAACAATTATACGCTCAACACGTTCAAATATATATTTTTTTCAGTAAATATGGAAGTACAATAATGCTGTTTAATGCGTACAGGAACATAGTCGATCAAATGTAACCAGAACTATTAATTCCAGCCTCTAAAAAATAACATGGACAGGAGCGGCCTGAATTTGGAAAATCAAATCACAAGGGTAAAATAACTTTTAACGAGAGCAGCAGATAGCGAACACCAACAAGTCAAGTCAGGTGCATTGGCTTATTAGCAGACGCCGTTGGTCTTCTTGTCCGCAACGGCTCTCCTCCAGAGGGTGACCACCTCGCGCTGCCTCTCCAAGTCCTTCTCGCTCGGCGCAGCAGCGGGATCGCCGCCGCTGGGCAGCAGCAGCGAGGGCGCGCCGCGTGACGGGAGAGCGTCGAGCTCGTGCATCACCTTCTCGATGTCGATGACGAGGCGCTCGGCGAAGGTGCGGCTGAAGTCTTCCCGGATGACGACGCGGAGCACGGTGACGTGCTGCGCGTCGGGCGGCATGGTGTAGGCCGGCACGATCCAGCCGAAGCGGCGGAGGAACTCGGAGATCTCGAACTCGTTGTGCCGGCTGCTGTCCTTGAGGGAGAAGGCCACCAGCGGCACCCCGTTGTCCTTGGACACGATGTTGAACCGACCCGTGCGCTCTAGGCCCTCCTTCAGCACCATCGCGTTCTCCTGGCAGTTGTCCATGATGTTCTTGTACCCCTGCATTATTGCACACCACATACGGTTAATAATTCAGAGGAATGTACTCGCTAGTCAGAAACTAATGTTCAGGCAAACCGATCAGTACCTCAAAACCAAGGCGGATCAGCTGGTAATATTGTGCGATAACCTGGCTGGAACCTGGAAGTGTGCACCAAACTCAAGTAGAATTAGCCAACCTGAAGAACAAGCATGCATCAAGATTAATGGAGGGAAATGACTGTACCCTTGGAGAAGTTGAGGGTGAAGGTGGGCTGGTCAGCGCCGAGGTAGTTGATGTGGAAGATGAGCTCCTCCGGCAGGTCCTCCTTGCTCCTCCAGATGCACCACCCGATCCCGGCATACACCAGGCCGTACTTGTGCCCACTCACGTTGATGCTCTTCACCAGCGGCAGCCGGAAGTCCCACTCCAGCTCCGGGTACAGGAAGGGAGCGATGAACCCGCCGCTCGCCGCGTCCACGTGGATCGGCGTGTCCCAGCTGCACATTCGACCCACAGGTAACCCATTAGAACTGCAGCAGAGAGCTCTAGGATGCTTGATTATTTCGATCATTACCCTGTCTCCTCGTTCTTCTTGACGAGCAGGTCGTTGAGTGTCTTGACGTCCTCGAACTCCCCGTTGAGTGTCGAACCGAGGATGGCAGCGACACAGATGGTGTTCTCGTCGACCATCTCCACTGCCTTCTCGGGGTCCATGACATAGTACCCCTCGGTCAGCTTCACTTCCTTCAGCTCCACCTCGAAGTAGCGAGCAAACTTCTCCCAGCAAACCTGCAGTGATTTTGCCCATCGATCCGTTTATACGCTTGGTAAAGTATAATTATGCACCATCCATAACACCAGCTTACGAAGACACTCGAAACAGGCTTTCGCCCCGCTTTATAAATAAAGCCCAACGGCCGAACCAATACAATGTGATGAGGGGAACCTTTTACAAAGCAGATCAGAGAAAGAAAAACAGGAAAACATGAAAACCAAACTTGCCACCGAAGACACCGAAACAAGTCCAAGTGACGGGGCTCCACGACGACGCCCCCAAGAGGGTAACGACGTAACACGTCGCCGACATCGAGACCAAGACGGTCAAGGGTTTTCACCCAGAGCCCTAACGCGACGAAGGTAACCACAAGAGCGCCCCCAAGAGGGTCACGATACCCGCATGCATCGTCGTCATTGGCGCCAAAGCGCAGAGCTCTCGCTCAGAAAAATCTTCGCACAACGTCCGCACAGTCGGACCGCCCACTAGCTCCGAGTTTGGTTTCCAGAGCACGATCTGGTAGTTGCCGCCACCAACACCAGGAACCCCCGCCGCCCGCTTCTCGCCATCCACATGGCCGAAGAATGAGGCCATCACCACCGTCACGACGCTCGCCGTAGAGACGCCCGTGCAGTCCACCTTCCGAGGCCGCCGCCTCGGCGTCCAGGATCGTGAGCCCACGACGGGGCCGAGCACCGCCACAACCGTCCCACCGAAACGGACAAGAGAGAATAGGGTCAGCCGACCGGCACCTCTCGGACAGTGAGATTCAACGAGCAGGACGCACCCGCCGGTTGAACCCTCAGAGCCCGTACCGGGGCCACCAAGCGGCTGCCGGATCTAGTCATGTCAGGTCTGGATCCAGCGCCCCAACCATCCATGGCCAGGGGGTGGGTTCCTAGCCCGGGAACCCCTGCAACCAATCGACCTGCAGGGCCCAGCCAGCCCGATCCAGGCCCATCGGGCCCAGATCTGGGCCGAGGCCAAGAACGCCGCCATCGATGGCCAACTCCGCCGGCGGGCGTCCAAGGTCCGCGCGTTCCCGATCCTGTCCGTCGCAGGCTCCAGAAGAGCACGTCGCCGCCATGCCGACCCACCCCGCCGGCCAGATCCGGGCGGGCTAACTCGGTCACCACTGCCGCCACGGGCCGCCGTGCCCGCGAGTGTCGCCCCCCAACACCGCCTCCACGCGCGGTAGCCCGCCCCTGGCGCAGCATGCCGGCTGCCGCCATGCCAAGCCTTGCGGAGCACCGTCGAGATTCACCGCCGACAAGGAAGACGCCGCCGCGCCGGACCTCCTCGCGCCAGGTACAGGAAGGCCGGCCGCCGCCACCACCACACGGGCTTTGCCCGGCGGGGCTTGCCGGCTGCGGCCAGGAGGGGGAGAGGAGGGTGGGACGAAGGAGCGGCGGCTAGGTTTCCGTCTCGGTCACCCGTCGCGAGACGTGAGACGAAAAACACTCAGATAAACAATAACTCGAACCCAGTTTACGAAGATATTGTGATATTATTACTTACTTGGACGTTGGCGCCGGTGACAATGTTGGGCTTGTCGCAGGGCTTGCCGGCGGCCTTCATCTTGTTCTGCCACCGTCTCTTGAAGGCCAGACCGGCAAGCATGATGGCCTCCGACGAACCCACGGTGCCGACTCCGACGGCCGTTTCGGTTTCCCCAAGAGGAGCATTGAACATATGTGCGATCATGTTTACACATCGGTTCTGCAAAACATAAATTCAGGCGTAAGGTACATTCGATCAACGAATCATGCAATTTCTATTACTGTCCACAACCAAAGAAGGGAACAGTGAAAAATCTCTAGTTACTGAATACTTGAAAGGACGTATTTTTTTCTGATAAAGGGCATCAAGACTTCAAAGTATGTACGGCACAAAGTACCAATCGTTTGGCGGATAGTGGTGTGCAGAATTGCAGTAATTTTTGGAAGTTGACAAAGTTTGATGGCACAAACTTCAAGATTATTCAAATATTTGATTTTTAGTTTTTGAATTAATTTGTAGTTTTTAGAGCCTTTATTCAAGGATGCACACAACAAAATTGTTAATAAGGACAACAGGACTGGTCAACTTTCATCACGAGATTTTGCACACTCCAACCTTGATTAAAGTTGTGTGCAATTTTTTTTTGTGAAATAGGTAATTTCCTGTTTTCCCATTGGCTTTTAGCATTATATACCCCTAACCAAATTGGTATACATTTTTAGCAATTTCCCATTTCCTACTTTAATCGTGATTTTGCACGCTGATAGAGAATTGAAATTATCTACGTTTGAATTTTTGAAAAATAAAAAATGCAGATTTTAATTTATTTTTTAAAAAGGGCTTCAAAGAGCTCGTGTCCATTTACACTTTCTGGAACTGGTCCCCGCTGATCATAACCAAGTACGGCTTATATATACACCGTAGATATCAGAAACATTGTTTTGTAAAAATCCTACTAACTGTTTATGAAATTACATACAAACTCCTTCTGGTTATTTCCATGTACTCCACATCATTAGTACTTAGCTAGTCTTACGATACCTATATTATTATAGACACTTAGAAATACATTTTTGGTTTACATTGAGACCTAACCTCCACATGGCTAGGAGCGGCTAACTAGGTGGCTTAATTAGTATCGCGATAGGTCGGACAGGGACAGCTCGGACTACATGGAATGTGACTTCTTGGTACCCTCTGATCGATCAGTGTTTGTTGTTATTGACCCGATGTTAGCCAGTCTCGTTGCCTCTCGTCGGGTAACATGTATGGCTTTGGTCCATCGATCCTTAATTTCTTCATGGCCCGTTCGCGGACAGGTACATGTATGTCTTTTTGGGCGTTGAAGCCGCCGCACGTTCTGCTCCTCTCGTTACTAATTAGTACACTATTCAGGTTCACATGCCAAGAGGATATGCAGATGGACACACTGTCGATGGGAATATTTACGTTGGACTTTTGCAACTTGCAAGACTCCAATGCTTTTCTTTTTTCTTCTCTTTACGACGATGATGCATCGCCGCGAGTGCTAGCCCAGGCTGCCGTAACAACTCAGAAATTGTAATGATAAGTCAACAATAGCACTACCTTCTAGTTTTGAGTGTATCAAAAGGAGTTGTGCTTGAGTATATTATGCTACTTGATTAAGGGCATGTATAATGGTAGACTAGTGGAATATTGCGCGTCGGCACGACGCGCTTGTGTGATTTTTTTTTAAAATTTTGAATTGTCTGAATAAGCTTGTATTTTGGCAGTAAAAAGTATTGTTTATTAGGTAGTTTTAAGTTTTATTAGTTGTAAGTATGGTAGTTAAATTGTAGTGGTGGAGTATAGTTCTATTTTTCATAATTTTGTTATGTAGCATTACATTTGGAGGGAAGATATTATGTTTACGACTAAATTTTATGTATGTATTTCGTTGTAAATATGTAATTTAGATCTTTGATTGGATGTAATATATTGCATTATCAGTTATTAATTTTAATATACATATTTAGAGAAAAAGAATTTGAGATTTCCAAATATATGCATGCACTAAAGCATTATTTAAATTTAATTTCATAGTTAGGAAGAGTTAAGTTTAATTTGAGCGTTTAGTAAATTTGATTGTATAATTGGAGGGAGTTCGTTTACATTAATTGTAAATGTTGGCCTAGTTGTTTTGGTGGGTTATGTCTGTGTCTTATCTTAAAAGTATTATACATTAAACCAGTGCTAAAAATCGCTGGGAAATGAAATAAACCGGTTATTTTTGGACAAAAGCTGGTAGAGAGAAAACGTAAAAGGCGCCTCACTCAATTGGAAAATAGTGTCTACAGAATGTAAGCAACGTGGCCATGTGCCCCTTGTTTTTTCCGTTGGTTTTCATCATTAGAGTAGTTCTTTGAGGATAAATGTAACTTAAATTTGGTAACGTGTGTATTTAAAATTTGTGTGGGTTTTAATATTCGTGAAATCCGAAAAACTTCGTGTTTATTTTTTATTTATTTTTTGTCGTACGAATTTTTTTTGTAGTTTTTTTTGTTTAAGTTTATTTTAAGAAATTGCCATAATATGAATATTATGTGGATCTGAGGAAATTTGCAGGTCGAAGGATGTTGAGATTTTGGAAATTGTCTGGGTTGGAATATATCCAAATTTGTTTTGATTTTTTTTAGTATTTACTAAATGGTCAGGTTTGGAGGACATTAATTTTTTCGGAGTATTTCGATTTGTAATTTGAGTTGGAATGTTGAATTATGGTTAGATAGGAGGGGCCAATCGCGACACTGTCTAATACGATGTTAGTGAATATTTTAATGTTTTTTATTTTGGTTATTTAATATATGTTGTGAATAGAATTGATGCAGTTGTTTGTGTAATGCATTTATTTTGTGCATAAATATTAAAAATTATGGAGTCCTTGCGAAAGTGGAGCAGCCGCTTTTGTTTTTATTTGTTTTCAATTATTTTC
This sequence comes from Poa pratensis, assembly GCA_947311845.1. Classification (NCBI taxonomy): domain Eukaryota; kingdom Viridiplantae; phylum Streptophyta; class Magnoliopsida; order Poales; family Poaceae; genus Poa; species Poa pratensis. The sequence continues at coordinate 30,674,850 of CAMZMU010000115.1, forward strand.
ATGTTTGTGAATTGGTTAGATTTGCAAAGAATTTTTTCTTTTTCGAAATATTCAAATTTGTATGCCCGTAGCTGAGGTGAAATTCAAATTGGGCGGTATTTGTTGTTTAAGTTTTTTGTAGGTACTTAGCGGTTTTCAATGTTGAAATTTGAATGTGTTTTGGGACAATAAATTAATTTAATAACGTGAATTGGAATGGGCAAATCTGTCTGCAATTTGTCATAAAATTCGAAGAGGAAGACTTCTTTGGGGAAATAAATTTTGTTTGTTTTTTCTTTTTATATATGGGTGCCGTTATCATATTCTTTAATTTGTAAAATTTTAATTAAGTGGAAATGTGGGAATCTATTATGTAACTTGTAGACAAATTGAATATCTGTGCAACCCGGTGTAAATTTAGCTTAAATTTATAGTTATGTGTGGTAAAATTCAAATTGCGAGATGTCCACAATTTAAAGTTTGCGGGTATATTTTAACTTAGTTACATAATTAGGTGTGGCAACTTTAAATTTATGAGATGTGCGGATTTTCAATTTACGTTTCTATGTTGTAATTTTAATCCGGATGTAGGTGTGCTAAATTTCATATTATAGAATGCCCACATTCCAAAATTTCACAGATTTAGAAATTATGGAAGCTATATTTGGAGAATTAAAACGAATGTCTAAATAAAAAACCAGAAAAAACGGTATAAATAGCCGGCATTTATATTTTTGGTGATCGTTTTGATATATTTTTTTGTACTTTTACGTTGTGTAAATTTGTAGTTGTTGAATTTACCATAGTGAAAATAGATGTATCGTATGAAAATTTTGCAAGGCTGGTATTTAATTAGAGGGTGTATTTTAATTTGTCAAAATATAAAAAATGGAGTTACATTGCATGTTTTCTATTTTATTTATGGAAATTATTGAAGGAAAGGGACACCACCTGTTAGAAATCTAACTTTTGTGAAAAATGTTTCAGGAAAAGATGAAATTCATGTTAATTTATCTGGTTTGGTAAAATATCTATCGGCTGGAAATTATCGTGTTAGTATTTTTTTCCTTTTGATCTGATAGTAAGTATTATTGTTTGGAAATACAATATAGCTGTTTGTTAGGTCATCTGGAAAGTTCTGTTTTTCTGTTTTGTTTTGGAATTTGAATGTTCATCTATTGTTTTAAGTACTGCACAGTGGTATGTTTTTTTATATTAGAAGGCGAAAATGGCTATGTTATGAAAATGCCGCGCGTGTGTTTTGAATTTGAATTTGAAATGTCGATGTTATTAAATGCGTAAAATTTATGATCGTGTTGACATTTTTTTTGATATCGGCGAATACCGTGCCGGTAAAATTTATTTATATTTGAGTTTTCTGAAATTCGGAAGAAGGCTGCACTTAAATTTTGTTTAAATCTTAGTGTGTTAGAATTTCAAGTTTGAGAATGCCCGCATTAAAATTTATTTGTATTTGAATGCACTGAAACTCGGAAAGAAGTTTTTACTTAGATTTCGTTTAAATTTCAGATTTCAGAAGCGTCAAAATTGTGAAGGCATTCATATTTGAACTCAGATAATTTTTGTTTACTGCTCAGATTGGAAATTATTGTAGCTACATTTCAAAATATTTAGAAGTTTTGAAAAGAAGAAAAGTGGAATGGAAAAAATGGAAAGAACAAACAGGGAAAAAATAACAGGCAAAAAAAAAGGCCAAATCGGCCCAGCCCACGAAGCGGCCCAACCGCCAGGCCTGGCCCGCCATGGCGTCACGGTGACGTCACGCGGCGACGGCGTGGTCGCCGCGGAGCAGACGCGGCGTGGATGACGACGCCGGAGGCGGCGCAACGCGAGGCGGGACGCGGCGCTACGCGCGGGCGGCGCGCTTGGACGCGGGCTACCCGCAGGCGGTGGCGCCGCCCCGCTTTGGTCATCGGGGCGTCGGCGGCGTTGATTGGACGCGGCGGCGGGACCGAGCTTGCGGCGGCGACGGATCCGGCGCGAGGACGGCGTTTCGGCAAGCGATCTGCAGCGAGGAGGGACGGGAGGACACGGCGGAGCTCCCCTTGCCCTTGGATTTGAGGAGGGAGCGCCGTAGCGGCGGCGGAGCGCGGCGGCGGGCGCCGGCGACGGGCCGTCGCGGGAGAGAGGAAGAGAAGAGGGGGAAGTGTGTGCATTTTACAGGAAAGTTCTTGTGTTTTTTCTGAAATTACATTTAGATCCTTTCGCTATGTAAATCGTGGGGTGCGGGGCAATTTCTCACCCGCGAGGGGCCTTTTCGCAAAACCTCCACACGCGGGTGCTGTGGGCCGTTGGATCTGCGTGCGACGGCTGGGATCGAGCACTGTACGTACTGTTCATTTGCAACAGTACGCTACAGTGGCCGAGCGCGGAGAGGGCGCCGTTTTGTGCTCCCTTAATATAGTTAGTAATATGACGGGTCGTCTCATCCCTCCACGTTATATAGAGAAGGTAATAAAATATCAGTCGTACAATGTGTTATCTCTTTGTGGCATCTATAACAATTAATGAGAATTAATTAAATTTTATTGTAAAATTGTGTTGATAAAGGAAGACATGTGGTCTATTAATTTTTAAGAGATCATCACTTATCTAAGGGAAGACATTCCTTTTTTTTTCATTCTCTCTCCTCCAACTACTTAAAAATCCAAAGTGTCATATGTAAGAGAAGGCTGATGTCGCCCTATTATACATGCCCAGTTCATATCTTTTAGACCAAGCCATAAGGAATATTCGAAAACGGTGGCGAGAAAAAGGGAATCGAACGCGTATAATAATTGTTTGTAGGCGAGAGGCAAGATACGAACGCACCATGTGATGACTTACTTTGACCGCTACCCGCACCATTTTGTAACATTCTAATTGGATGGCAGAAGTCGAGCATAATTTTCTAGCCTCTATGACAGATCAGGCCAAGTGGACCAATGGAGGTCCATACTGAGCTTTTTCTTTTCAGTCCGTCGTCGAAACGAACCAATCAAAATTTCAAAACTAGAACTCGATCGCTTTCCGTCGCACGCAGAAAAGCAAAGAGATCTCGAAAGCCGCGACCGGCGATTCTATCACACGCGAAGACCGGGGATTAAACGTAACGCTAACAGGAATGGCAATTGTTACTACAAGGAGTTCATCCTGGAGTAAGCGATGGAACTGGTCTGACGGAGACACTGTGGAAGTATACCTGGAGCTCGGTGGTGACGGGGTACTCGTCCATGTCGACGTAGTTCTTGTTGATGGAGTCCATCATGAGCTTGTTGCACTCGGGCTCCATCCAGGTGGTGACGAAGGAGGCGAGGTTCAGGCGTGGGTTGCCGTCCAGCATCAGCTCGTCGTTGATGATCTGGTACGCCGCCTCCTTGGGGATCGAGTTGTCCGGCATCCGGTACCTGATCGATTAAACCATACCAAATCAAGCATCCGTCCACCCATGAATCCATCTTCGTGTCAGCCATGGTCGAGGAACGCACCTGGGCAGGGAGGCGCGGACGTAGCGGGAGGCGAAGGTGGAGTGAACCGAGTCATCGGAGGAGCCCACGGAGGCGGCGTGGGAGAGCACCATCTCGCCGGCGGGGATGGATGGCTAGCTGATCCGGCCGGGGCGGCGGTAGGACAGCCTAATTAAGCCTGTGTGTGCTGGGAAAGGGAGGAGATCGGTCACCGCGGTCGTCTCGTCTCTGCGATAAAGCCAGTAATCAAGGAGTGCCTATTTTATAGGGCAGGATAGGAAGCCGCGCGCCGTGGTGGCCGGGTCACAAAAAAATACGGAGTAGTTTTTTTTACCAAAAATGACCCCTGTACTAAACTAATGACATATCTAGCACCTCCATGAAACTATTATCAAATCTGACTCGGTTCAGCACTAACGAGAATGGAGCCGACGTTGTAGCTCGGCGCAGCGAAAACCACCAAAAACATGCCTTGGAGCCGACCTAGGTCGGCGCCAAACTCCATGGCGCCAAACCTTTGGTTCGCCTATAGATGTCAAAATATGTTGGCGCCGAGCTGCACAACGTTGGCTGCATACTCGTTCGTGTCCAACCGAGTGGACAGATTTGGAAATAGTTTTGCAGAGGGGCCAGCTACGTCATTAGTTTTTCCCAGTGAACATTTTTGACAAAAAAAATACACGAAAATAGGAGATTTATACGCGAGTGGGGATGCTACAGCATGTATGTATGTACATGTGATGCAGATGTGTACATACTTTGCTCCCGTTCGCCATTGTCCTTGTCTTTTTCTTTGCTTTTTGGCAGTATTAGCATTCGTGTTTTAATGTGATTGATCAAAATCGCTGGTATTCGTCTCTTAGCTTAGCTTTGATTTGATCTGATTTTTTCCTCGTCACATCTCTTGATGCGAATTACTCGTCGCGCTCTGGTGTCGGAGAAACTTCACGCTTGGATCGGTCGCTTTCCGTCTATTGATTCCTTTCCTTTTTTTGTAAAAAGGCAGGGAAAGGGGGCTGGGGTTCCATGATTCCGGGGGAAGAATGTACACTAGTGGAAGATAGTATCGATGGACAACTAGGCGCAATTACTAAGATAATCTTTTTGAGATCCTGCCTGTAATTTAATATTTTTTTGTAATAGAAATAATTTAGGCTGTGTGTGGGCTCCTTTTTGGAACTTGATGAACTATTATAATTTGGAGCCAAATGCTCCATCACAGTTTACACGTTTCGTAAAGCAATATACTACTCCGTACTAATCATGCAGGTACATGCACATCTCCATGTGTATGCAAGCGAGTTTTTCTTGTGATGGTCATTCAAGTATAGAAAAGTAAAACATAATATGTACCTTTCAAAGCATTGTCTTACGAGAAGTCAACCCCGTTACTTGGTCTTATAAAAACCTCACCTGTTGTTTTTTGGTTTAAAGTTCAAAGTTTGACTATAGTACATGCGGGAGGAACCATGTAAACCTCACATATAGATCGAACAACTGATAATTTTCGATCTGTCATTTTAGTAGTTGTACGACAGCAGGGCCCGTTTTCATCTGTTTAATTTGGTTGACGCTTCAAGCTCTCCGAATATGGGAATGGTCTCAACGTGACATGCACGGAGTAAGCATTGTAGGTTGTAGCTCCATAACGGTGGTAATAAAGTATTGGACGTAACATGCATGCACTTATATTATGCATCAACTAGCTAGTAGACAGCTTTACGACTGTTTCCGCTGATAATTAAACCACGGAGCCCATGATCGATCGATCACCCGATGCAGGCAGGCTTCAGCTGGGGATCGCTCTCTCTCCCGGCGACTTAATCGCCCTAGCTGGTAACGAAAGTCTCGTCAACGACGTTGATTAGTACCGTTACCTCGTTGTTGACAGTGTCTATGCTGATTTCTGACCGGTAACCATATGATGTGCAGAGTCTCGTGGTGCACACAAGAGCAATCAATCAGACTTTTCCCCGGCTGCACAAAGTCGCGCCCGGATGGCTAGCTCCCCGGCCGACCGTGAGAAAAGTCGAAAAACAACAGCTCACACCCAGTCTCCACCACCCGGCCGGCGCGCCGTCGCCTCCCCGGAATAGTTTTCCGCCGGGGCATCAAGCGCGACGCGACGCGCACAGACCGGCCATCGTGTGTTCGTGGACGGTGCTGCGGTGGCCGGTTGGGCTTGGCCGCCTGCAAGAGGCCAAGACGTCGTGCGCTCTGGACGCTGCCGTATTTCTTATTAACTCGTGGCTTCTTTGGCTCAACAGCTCCCGGAATTGGCAGTTGGCACCGTCTCGGTGCAATCATCCCATCCACCTCTCGTGCTTTCGTGCACTTCTCCCCATGGCCCGACACGGCGAGACAGCGTGACCCCGTCGGATGGGATGATGGCAAAGCAACTCCTCACACACACCTCGCGATTATACGTCGTCGCTTCTAAGTTTTATCTTCCGTTGGCTTTGCTTATGGATTTCAGTTTCCGTGGCCTCCGTTTCACCATCGTTCGGATTTTTTGGCGCGGCTGAAATTTCATCCCACGGCTTTTGTTCCGCCACCGCCGCATTCCGCTGTCGATTCGAGCCGCCCCCATACCACCCTGCCCCATCGAAAAGGACTCCCGCCGACCGCAATTCGTTTCCCACCCCTGTGGAAGCTCCCGGCTGGTCATTCCCTTCCGCCACGATTTGACCGGAGCCACCGTCATGGATCCGTCATGGAGCTCCGCGCGAGGCCCCGCATCGGTCAGAAGGGACCCTTGGGGTGTTCTTGCGCCGTGGATTCGTCGTCGCAGCCACCGCGGATTTGGAGCCGTTCATCGAGGCCGAGAAGCGGCCACGAATTGGGCCATCGTTTAGCCCAAAGATGATTTTGTTTCTATTTTAAGTTTAACATAGGATATACCTTTCTAGATGAGTTTGTCCATGAAACCATCGGTGTAATTTTATTTCAACTCATCGTCGTCGGATGATTCCGACATTGAAGACTTTGATTTGACGACGATGTCGATGATCTCATCTTCTGGATTTGGCATTGCGTTTTGTACTTCAGTGTTTGATTAATATTGATGTTATATTGAGATTTTGTTATCTGTAATCATAAATATGGGCTAAACTCCGAAAATCGTTTTGCGGTATCGCGCGAGTTTGGGTGGCACAGATCTCGAAAAGTCGCACATCAAACTGATTTTTCTTGTCAGATGCTCAGTTTGAACTACTAGAAGGTGCGAATTCACTAGAAAAAATCGACTTCTCGGAAGGTCACCGCGTGCGCTCTCTCGTCTCGCCAAGTGTCACCTTCTCATTCCCTATGCGCTATCGACCTGCTAAGTATCACCTTCTCCTATGCACGGTCCCCGCGGATGTCTGCATTTGCGCCAAGTGTCACAACGAGAATAAAAGTGCCATGAGTATGAGAGACAAATGGATAGGGGGTGGGAGTACAATTTTTTCATTTTATTTTTCAAAACCGAAGTTTCAAAACAAAATATCTTAAAAACCGTTCCTTTACCCCGTCTTCAATTTTAAACTCCTCGCATCCAGATTTTCAGCACTATATCGCACATTGATAGCTTTGGACAAATATATCTTTTGTACTTCGAAGACTATTATAGTTGTACTTTGTACTTTGTGAGTTTTGTACCACATATTTTTTTGTAGTTCAACCTTAATGTTTTTGTACTTTGGGTTTTACTAAAAAAATTACTTCAACTTTCAGTGTTTTTATACTTCGTGTTTCAGTATTTTTGTACTTCAGTGTTTTGATATAGAATAGAGAAGTAATTTTTTTTCCTTTTTGAGATAGCAAAACTAATCTTTGGAAAGACCGGACTTCTTCTAACGGAGGCAGCAGTGCTTCGAAGAAATTTGAACGACGCTCACATACAACCTTAACCCTATTTGTCCCCGGAGCAGGGGGCTGATGCGAGCTGAGGCTTCTTCTCAATTTTTATTATCCCCAGTTGTCACTTCAGAATAGAGGATAATCCCCAATTCATTGTTAGTTTGTACGTTTTGCTTAACTGTTTGCTTCCTTTTAACTTTTAATAAGAATCTACAACATAACCTTTAATTAAGTATCGTTAAGTACGAACTTTGTCTTGGCGTAGTGCTATTAGGTACTCCCTCTGTCCCAAAAACAACGGTCTCAGATTTGCCCAAAAGTGGATGTAGGGACGAAGGGAGTTGTACGATTTTCGCATTGGTGTAATTTTTAAACAACCTTTAATTAAGTACCGTTAAGTACGACCTTTGTCTTGGAGTAGTACGATTTTAACACTTGTGTAATTTTTGAACGATTGGCCACTCTCTGCCTCTCTGGTGTGATTCTTTAGTATCATTTCAACGGTTCATTTAGTTAAAATTATATATTTTTGCTCGTATTTATCCAATAATCTTTGACTGTTTTCGGTCCAAATCCGCTCAGTTTCCGATCCAAATCCGTAGTTCGACATACTCCATATTAGAATCTACCTTCGGTCATTATCCGTTCAGCTCTAAATTCAATTAAAAATATGGTAAAAATATAAAGAGAGTATTAGACTAGCCATAGTGGGAGTAACATAGCTATTAACTTCAATACCACGTAGGCAACAAAGGTGATGTGACAAGTAATTAATGATGAGAGGGGAAGTTGAAGTAACATAGCTAGTTACGTAACATCACACACCCCAAGACACAATGAGTCTACAACTTAATAAATGGTATCATGCATGACACCACAAATAAATTACTACCCACTATAGAGATAGTAACATAAGGTAGTAACATAGTTATGTTACCGCTCAATGTTACTCTCCACTATGACTGGTCTTATCCAATACGTTTATGTCCGTAATGGCAAATGAACGGACCCAGTATCGCCACTACCAAAAGTGCAGTGCAGCACCATCGATCGATCCGAGTCCCAGCCCAAGGTTGTGCTAGCAGTGTAACGTTGTCCGCTTTGGTATATGGGCCATAAGCCCATAATGGGTGGCAGAAAAGAACCCGTCCCAGTTACACCCGCGCGGGTACCGGTACATTTGAGTCGCAGCCTGCTATTCGCGATTGGCCTGGCCTTATTAAACCGATTTATTTTGTACCGAATTCGATAGACCTGAGAGCCACGTTAAGCATCTGCTCTGCTGGCTGGAAGAATTGGAAACCCTCTCTTTACCCATGTGGTAGTCCGGCCACTTGATTCGCTCAACGAGACTTTAAGCGACAGCTATGGTTTAGCGGACTGAAAAGGTGAAGGTTTGTTTAGCAATACTAACATAAGCCTTGATTTACACCATATGCTGATATCAGCGGTGCTTCTTTCTCGTATGGTTTCTGTGCTAGTACATCAATAATAATTTACTGACACAAAAGAAAAATGAAACACATACGGTGAGCAGGTTGATCTCCCCTCCGCTCTTTGTCGGTGCCCCCGTCGAGAGTCGTCTATCGAGTCCCACGGCCGCCCCTATCCTTCAGGCTCTCCGACATCGCTGTCGGCTGGCCCGAGGATGGAATAGGGGGTAGGCGTCCTTTGTAGAGAGTAGAGTAGCTCCGAGAATGCAAAACGCCCAAATGAACGGCTTATTTCAAATAATTTAGCCGCTCCGCTAAGGGACTCTTTGCATTGCATGACTGAAAAACACAGGAATAGAAAAAAATGAATCCCAAAGGTTTGCATGTAGAAATAGAGGATTTTAAAATAGAGTGAAACTGTAAAAATAGTTGTTTGGATAAAACATAGGAAAAAATACACGAAAGTTGTCTCTATCTTATGTACTTGAGTCTAAAAGTGAGGTTGTAGTGGATGTTCAATTTTCTATAAATTTGAGGCGTATGCATCCAATTCATAAGAATTTCTTTAGTCCATTTGTTTTGATCTAAACACAATACATAGAAAAGAAATCTAAGGATTGGAATCTAAAAAATCCTGCAGTCCCCCTAAGTTTCAGATGTCAATAATTAGAATTAGAATAACGATTTTGGTGAGGGCTAGATTTCGTTGAAAGTTTTCAGAAGGACCGTGGATAAAACTTTGTCAAATGCCAATTTAGAACAAATTATACGAAAAACCGGTCCTGGAGTAGTACGGAGTACAAAGTATCCTCATCCTCCGGCGCCGAGCCACACTGGTTTCGTTCTCCTCTCTCCCCCAACCACTCTGCTTCCTCCGATTCCTTCCCCACGCCGAACTCCCCTTCCCGGAGAATAACCGCAACAGCAACAGCAACAGCAAGCAGAAACGGGTGTTCGTGCCGTGCCCTACACTGATTCTGGTTGGACTTTGGAGACCCTACATATCCAGATCTACAAGCTTCCGGCTTCCCCTCCTATTATTAATCCAACTACACATACCCCACACCCACCGTCCCAACTCGTACCTGCCGTTCCAGCGAAACCACGATCGGACGAACGGGCCGGAGATTCGCCGCCCATCCATGGCCGAGGTGGTCAGCGCCGACGGCGAGTCCACCCTGGAGCAGGGGCTCCTCGCAAGCCCCGATGTGAGTCGATGCCTCTCGAATGCTCTTTTCTTACCCGTGGATTGATTAAGTAGTAGAGATTAGAAAGCATGTAAGGCTCGGAGGCGCCGAGTTTGGAAGGAAATATTCCCCTTATTGATGAATTGGTATCTCGATTCTAGTGTTCGACATGGCGGTTGATGAGAAGTCATGAGTTAGTAGAGGTTCAAATCGTGAGTTTAATTTGTTAAATCCATAATTTCCTACTGTATTGTATCATCATCATCATCGTTGTGTGAATTTCGCGAAGTATTGAAATACTTAAACCGGTACCCATGATGTTGCTCACCTTGTAGAGAGACCTTATGCTTAGTTTTTCCGCTAACAGGCGAGGCGGCGATACTAGTACCAGTATTCAGTCAAATTAATATACCTTGATGTTGTGGAAGCTGTCCCTCTCAGAAACATAGTTCTTTTTCCTGTTTTTGCCTACACCTCACCTCTCTGTGGGCTGTAGTCTTATTTGAATGCTTTCCCCTGTTTTGTACGCTCGCCTTAATCTATACTAAATCGGCAGAGCTCCTGCCTTTTTTACAGTAAAGTATGCATCCAAGTACCCTAGTTCCAACTTGTCAATATTTCTGTTCCCTTTTTGCCTGATTCGTACATACCTTGTGGGTATTAAACTCCTACTCCTAGATAGTATGGATAAAGGAAATCTAGTAATGTTGCCTTAGTTTTGCTAAGGCCGCTGATGGAGATATGAGCACACGATACAATCGTACCACCGGTAATGCTACAGTTTTTTTTTTTTTTTCATATGAAGCCGAAAATTCACTCCTGATTTGGTCTCTCTTAATCAGTAAACATAGAAAGACAGCAGTCCCTTACTCTTGGATTTGAGTGATTCTAGTGTATCTATGAATGCACATTGACCTATAACTAGTGTTAAAGCACTCTATTATCATTGCAGTATTTATTTGATGACATGGCACACTAAATACTCCCGGTTTCAGGAATCCAACCAACTTGTGTACACTGGAGATGGATCTGTTGACTTTTCCGGGAACCCTGTCGTGAAGGAGAAAACTGGTAGATGGAAGGCATGCCCATTCATCTTAGGTGATTTTCGGCAGTAGTACCCAAGCACATTCTTTTGTTAACATCCGCCATAATTTTAAGCGTAATTTGACTATCATAAACAACCTATAGGTAATGAATGCTGCGAGCGGTTGGCCTATTATGGCATCTCGACAAACCTTGTCACTTACTTGACAAAAAAGCTGCATGATGGTAATGCATCTGCTGCTAGAAACGTGACTACATGGCAGGGAACTTGCTATTTGACTCCCCTTATTGGAGCTATCCTGGCTGATGCATACTGGGGGAGGTATTGGACGATTGCAACGTTCTCCACAATATACTTCATTGTAAGTCATCTTTGCAGAAGGTTACTGTTAATCGTGTGCCAGTGCTTGTATAGATCTCTTAAACTGAAGATACATGTATGATCTATGAGAGTAGAAATTATCATCCTCTGCAAGGCAATTAGAGGATCGGCATATGACTTGATAGTGTATGCACTATGAAATTAGCTATGCATGTGATTCATCATTTTCACACTAGATATCCTGATTCACTCTCTGAACTCGTGTTTGATTTATCTTGAAAGGTGCATGTGATGTGTGTAGTATTCCCATAATTCTTGTGTGCCAGTTTTGTCCATAGATGTTCATATCTGAACTGCTATAATTAATTTTGATATAATATCCTGACATCATGTTTTAACTGTAGGGGATGTCTGTACTGACTCTTTCAGCGACAGTGCCTATGCTCATTCCGCCATCCTGTGAAGGATCCCTTTGCCCAGCGGCCGATCCTTATCAATATACTGTCTTTTTTCTTGGTCTTTACCTTATTGCGCTTGGTACTGGTGGAATCAAGCCGTGTGTCTCATCTTTTGGAGCTGATCAGTTTGATGATACAGATCCAGCTGAACGCATCCAGAAGGGGTCTTTCTTTAACTGGTTCTATTTTACCATAAACATCGGTGCTCTTATATCAAGCAGTTTTCTGGTTTGGGTGCAAGACAACTTAGGATGGGGATTAGGCTTTGGCATTCCAACAGTATTCATGGGGCTAGCCATTATAAGCTTCTTCTCTGGCACTTCGCTTTATAGATTCCAAAAGCCAGGTGGTAGTCCCATCACACGAGTTTGCCAGGTAGTTGCCGCCACTGTGCGCAAGTGGAATGTACATGTTCCAGAGGATAGCTCGCTCTTGTATGAGCTACCTGATGGAGTTTCAGCAATTGAAGGGAGTCGGCAATTGGAGCACACTGATGAACTCAGGTGCGTCTTTTACGAGCTACAGTTCACAGAAGAGCATAGCACTCACAACTCCAAACAGTTTATTGACCTGTAAAGTCTAGGAAAATAAATGTTCTGAATTTATTAGCTACCGATTCTTAAAAGTTATTAACAAATAGTTTTGATAAATTCCAACTTTAAAACTATATATACTATTATTTTGGTCTTTAATGTGTTCACTTTCTTATTCCAAATTTGTGTGGATGATAATGGCCTAACTTAAATTATTTCAGATGTCTGGACAAGGCAGCTACAATTAGTGATCTTGATGTGAAAGAAGATAGCTTCAACAACCCATGGCGAGTTTGCACCGTCACCCAGGTGGAAGAACTGAAGATCTTGGTAAGGATGTTCCCTGTCTGGGCAACGACTATTGTTTTTTCTGCCGTTTATGCCCAGATTTCCACCATGTTTGTGGAACAAGGAATGGTGCTTGATCCAACAGTCGGCTCATTCAAAATTCCCCAGCATCTCTATCCACCTTTGATGTGGTTAGTGTCATTATATGGGTTCCTATCTATGATAGCATCCTGGTCCCGATCGCTAGGAGGTTCACTGGCAACGAGAGGGGCTTTACGGCGTTGCAGAGGATGGGAATTGGCCTCTTAATCTCCATCCTAGCAATGTCAGCAGCTGCAGTACTTGAGATTCAAAGGTTGGCTATTGCCAGGGATGCACACTTGGTGGATCAAAATGTCCCAGTTCCATTGAGCATTTTGTGGCAGATTCCTCAGTATTTCCTGGTTGGTGCTGCTGAGGTATTCACGTTCATCGGCGCACTTGAGTTCTTCTATGATCAGTCACCGGACGCCATGAGGAGCCTCTGCAGCGCGCTGCAGCTCCTGACCACAGCGCTCGGAAACTACCTCAGCGCGTTCATCCTGACGATGGTTGCCTACTTCACTACAAGGGGAGGAAGTACTGGATGGATTCCTGACAACCTGAATGAAGGACACCTTGATTACTTCTTCTGGCTGCTCGCGGGGCTCAGCTTTCTGTACTTTGTGGTATACATCCTGTGCGCAAACAAGTTCAAGAGCAAGAAAGCAGCTTGAACCGTGAGCGCCCAGGAATTCGATGACGACAACGCTTGCTTGAGGGTCAATACTTTAGATGGGGTGTCATTGTGTCCATCACACTTAAAATCTGTATATATGTTCTCGCACGATCCCCTTTGTATTTGAATTGAAGCCAATGTAATGTGGATCATCATGGATTTCTCTTCCATGTGTATATATCTTGAAGTTGACAAATGCAGCCCATCACTGAGAACTCTAATTTCCTGTTGGCCATTTTTCTTACTATGTGTAGTGGTTGGGGACTTGGGGTGTGTTGTGGTATGCCCCTCCTGACCTCCAGGAGCTCAGGGTCGTAATATCAGGGGCTACTCTCATTTATTAAATATGTGTTGCGGTATGTTAATGACTTTTCAATTCAAGGCATTTCGAATATGCATCAATCAAGGCGTTCTGTCCTGGAGCACTGGTATGATTTGAGCTGAAATGTGCTGCTGATCGCGTTGATGTGCATGACTGATGCTCTGAAACCACGCATTTCCTTGCCTTGGACCATCATGAACAACTTGGTACATGGAAAAAGGGCAAGGCAAGGTCAAGGGCGTCGCCCTCGAAACGTGGAGGGTTGCAGGACAGCACGTCGGGTGGGGGAGCAAGCTGCGGCACAATCGTGGGCGATCAGTTTGACCTGAATTTCTCTTCGATATGGCAGTTGACACCTTCATCATTTGACAATGTCCCCAACTCTGGCCAGAGCAAAATCATTCATTGTTCAGCAGATAGTACTACGTGCATGAAGCTAGGGACACGACAGTAGCATCGATATCTTTGTGTGCAACCCACCAGCACAGCAAGCCCAACATCAACTGTGCAGGCCGCACGTAGCCGACGGTTGCAATCGGCCGCCGGGAATCGCGTCGATCAGTTCAAGTCGTCTTTCCCCTAATTAACAACCACCACAGACCACTTTCTGCTCGCCCTCTCCATATATGATGATGATCGGTTCAATCTTGTCAGCTACTCGATCGGCAGTTGATATATTGTTCGCCGACTGACCAAGTTTTCTTCTGTCTAGCTCTAGCAAGCTCAACATCCAGACCGGCCTTCCAGTTGTTCTTGCTCAGGTTGCAGCTTGTGTTTCTTGCATTAAGGATGTGGTGCTGCGCCGGCGAGAAGGAGGAGCCGATCGTCCCGCTCTACCCGGCCACGCCGCCTCCGCGAGCACCAGGTTCTTAACCATAATCAACGTTCCTCTTAATTACTACCTCCTGATCCTAAGATGCAATCTCATTATTTGCAGCTCAAGCGAGAGGGCCGAACGCGCCGAGGAACGGCGTGGGGCCGGCGAAGGTGCTGCCGATCGACGTGCCGGCGGTCACGCTGGCGGAGCTCAACCGCCTGACGGGCAACTTCGGCGCGCGGTCGCTGGTCGGGGAAGGCTCCTACGGCCGCGTGTACCGCGCCAAGCTTGCCACCGGCGAGACGGTCGCCGTCAAGATGTTCGACAACAGCGGCTCGGGGCAGCCGGAGGACGAGTTCTGCGCGCAGCTGTCGGTGGTGTCGCGGCTGAAGAGCGAGCACTTCACCCGGATGCTGGGCTACTGCCTGGAGCTGAACAACCGCATCGTGCTCTACGAGTTCGCCACCAACGGCTCCCTCTACGACATCCTGCACGGGAAGAAGGGCGTGCAGGGCGCCGAGCCCGGGCCGGCGCTGACGTGGAGCCAACGGGCCAGGGTGGCCGGCGCCGCCAGGGGCCTCGAGTACCTGCACGAGAAGGTGCAGCCGTCGGTGATCCACCGCGACGTGCGATCAAGCAACGTGCTCGTCTTCGACGGCCACGACGGCAAGATCGCCGACTTCAACCTCACCAACCAGTCCCCCGACACCGCCGCCCGCCTCCACTCCACCAAGGTCCTCGGCACCTTCGGTACCACGCGCCGGAGTACGCCATGACCGGGCAGCTCACGCAGAAGAGCGACGTGTACAGCTTCGGGGTGGTCTCCTGGAGCTCCTCACCGGGAGGAAGCCCGTCGATCACACCATGCCCAAGGGCCAGCAGAGCCTCGTCACCTGGGTACGCACAACGTGGGCTCCATCTTGTTGAACTCTTATTCTATCCGATCGTGCATGCAACATTTCTCTCGTTTACTTGTCCCAAAATGAATGTTTGACATTGATCATGCAGGCCACTCCGAGATTGAGCGAGGACAAGGTCAAGCAGTGCATCGATCCCAAGCTGAACAACGACTACCCACCAAAAGCAGTGGCCAAGGTGAGTCAACTAGTCATTGGCTCGACTGAATCGCTTGCTGATCTTGTATCTGTTTTAACTGAATCTCCTCTGTTCAGCTCGCGGCGGTGGCGGCGCTGTGCGTGCAGTACGAAGCCGATTTCAGGCCCAACATGACCATTGTCGTCAAGGCTCTGCAGCCCCTTGTCAATGCCGCCCGTCCGGCAGCAGATCACTAGACAGAGAGAGCCATGTCAATGCCTTCCTCCTCCCCTTGGTTAATTGGGTTCATCATGCATTAACCGTGAAACGGTTGTCAGGCCGCTGCGGCTACAATGATCGGTCTATTTGACCTGACCAAATGTAACTACATGAGAGTATGCAAAGTGGGCGTTACTTGTTACTTGTAAACTAGTCCTGCCTACTCTTTTTTTTTATTCTTATGTTCAGTGTTTGTAGTGAAAAGTATAGTTGTCTTTGGGTTTTTGAAACGAGGCAGAAACTATTGCCTTTTCATTGATATAGAAAAACAGAGTTGATCAATTTACATACCACCGGCCCCGAGGCGGCGCTTCAACGAGTCAACGACACACACACACACACATCTCAACGCAACACTAAGGAGGCAAACATCAACCGCCGATCCACATTAAGGCCGCCCCTTGGGCCGCGCACTACCCAGTCGATGACGAAAACGGACAACACCGACCATACAAGTAGGTGAAGCACTATGAGGCAATGGGATCCACAACGATGCCTTTAGGAAGGGAAGCGACGACTGAGAGCGCCACCAGCGCCGACAGCAACGGTGGTCGATGCCTAACCTCCGTAGCCAAGGCTACCCAGTAGCTTGCTGCCGCCAACTACCACCTCACTCCACTTACCCCTCCGGCCGGTGGAACGTCCAAGACAAGGGCTCAAGAGGCAAGCGACGCAATAGAGCTGCCTCACCCGATCCCGTGAGGGATCTAGGGTTTCCCGGAGTATCCCAGAAGAAGGAGTAATTCCCTCTCTCTATCTTCTCTTTCCCTTTGAAATATTGATGTTGGGTTGTTTGCTGACGCAACACGGCAAATCACCGCTTTTGTTCTCTATGTAATCTGTAACATGCGCGAGCGCGGTTGCGGTCATGCGGCCACCACAGAGGTGAGCTCGTTTTTAGCTAGAATGAAGTCGAACGAGGATTAGAAGTTGCGCTTAAACTAACATATTTTATTTTTAAATTATGTTGTTTATTTGATCTGTTCTTAAAGTTAAATTTTGAGTTCAAATTTATATACCTCAGTGAGAAGAAAGAACTCAAATTATGGGTTTTCGGATGTGGTATCATGTTTGGTTATGTTGTAAAAGAAGATTGTTTTCTTAAAGCACTCTATTTTGGTATAGTTTATGTGATATGCTAGAATCGAGCGAAAAGTGCAAATGGAGCTAGAGTTCCATGCGACTTGTTTTATGAAAAATTCAAAATCGACACTCTTTAGTTTCATTCGAGACAAAAATCCCAAATGTCGATAGTATCGAGATATAGAAGCATACAAAATTTCAACTCCAAATTCGTGATTTTAGGCTACACAAAAAAGACAAATCGGCAGAATTTCAAGTTTTAAAACTGTTTAAATTCATCACCCAGATCCACCCATTTTTCATTTTTGCCCAGCCCGCCATACAACAAATTTCGAGTTGCAGTTTCGAACACCTGTAGATTCTATCTACATCTGAGATTTTTGTTTCTAATTTTTGAAACTTTCATTTATTTGGAGTTCTTTTTTTGTTGAGATGGAAATCGACGTTCTTTTGAAAAGGGCTAGGTAGTTTGCACGCATGCAAAACTTCTTCATGAAAGGTAAGAAATATACTTGGATTTCATGGGTCTATTAATCCTTCGTAAATTAAAATGTAAATTTGAATTTTTCAAAAAACGAGCTGCTCGGGCTCCACTCAGAAAACGAAGCAAATAGGCGTTTGGATGTTTTATTCGGAGAGAAATGGACGCTGCCTGGTTGGCTATACGTGGCAGCCACCGGAGCATGAGAGCCACCACGTGGGGATGAGCTCTTCCACCTCCGTTTTGGAGTGAAGAGGGTTCGGGAGGGTTTCAGCACTCACCCTCACTCATCCGGAGAGAGGGGAACCAAATCCGCAGCTGCCGCGAAGCACGCAGTTCATCGATCCGAGCTCTACGGCCTCTCTGCTCCGGAAGATCCACGGCCGCCGCCTCTCGTTCTTCTTTTCCTGTCGTTCTCTTGTCAAGGCGCCGCTGCGTTTTCTTATCCAGGTACCAGGAAAACAAACCCAGCATCCTCTGTCCGTCGATTGGGTTCCTTAGCTGTACAGGCTTGTGTGCGCTCCTTTTCTTTCACACCCTCGTTCAGTTCTTGATCTAGATGAGATGAGCTGAAATGAAGGAAACATGTGCGTTCCTTTTTTCACTCTCTCGTTGAGTTCTTGATCTAGATGAGATGAGCTTAAATGAAGGTAACATGTGCGAAGTTGAATCAAATAGTAACTAGACCTCATATTGCTACGATTTTCATTTCGTTAGTTAATTAAGTAGATCTGGGATCAGCGCTATCTCATTGAACACCCCTTTCTCTTGCCTCTGAATATTTAGGATTGCTGCTACGGTTCTCTCTTGCAATCACGTGACAGTTCTAGTTTGTTAAGTTCATTATTCCAGCAATGTCGGAAAGTTTGATCATGTATCTTATAAGATCTAGATACATAGATGGTGGTAGCTACCTTATAATCTCTATCCCTAATGTTAGCACATGAATATTTAGCACTGCACATGCTTTTCGTGATTAATATTGATCTGATGTCATTGCCATATGCTTCACTCTTATCTCATTACTTTCATTCCAGCATATTGGTTAACAATTTACAGCCGCATTGCTCGATGGAGGATCTTCCAGAGGCACTACTGGAAGACATCATCAAGAGGATTACCAGGACAAGCGATCTAAATTCTCTTTCCCTTGTGTCGAAACGTCTGTACACGGTTGAGGCAAATCAAAGGGCTGCTATCCATTTGGGATGCAGCCTTTTTTCTGCTACAGAAACCTTGTCATCACTCTGTTCCCGATTCTCCAGTCTGTCGAAAATGGAAATTGATTATACTAATCCCGGCTTAACCCTCTTTTCATACATCGACGACTCTAGTCTCGGCTGTCTAGCCAATTGCAAGAAGTTGAGGTCCCTCATTTTGAATTCAGTACCAAACATAACTTCAAGGGGGCTTCTCTCAGTGCTGGTTGGTTGCAATAGTTTTCTGCTCTCTGCCTTATTAACTGCAAGAAAATAAGTAGTATAGAGTGGTTGGAGCACCTTGGCTGTAATGGATCACTGGAAGAATTTGTACTTAAGCATTGCGACGGAATCAGCCAGTTTGACCTACTAAAGTTTGGTCTAGGATGGACGAAACTTAGGAAGTTTGAGTTTGAGAAAAAGGGACAAAAGCCTGGTGAGTATTGGTTTCATGATCCCTTATATGACGCGCAAAACCCTAGTAGATGTGATTTCAGCTGCGAGAGTTTGACGGATTTGAGGTTGGCGCGTATTCAAACCAGGACAGGATTAGGACTTGGTCTACTCTTGGGGAAGTGCGGAGCATTGGAGAAGCTACGCCTCGAGTATGTGGAAGGTCTAAATGACAATGGCATGATTGCGCTATTCCACAGCTGCAGAAATCTTAGAAGCATCTCACTGTGGATCCTGCCTCTAGAATTTCTTTATGGGACAAGGTTTACTGATGACATCCTTAAAGCTTTAGTTCACAACTGTCCTATGCTTGAGACTTTCGAACTCACATATTCCAACCGCACCTTTTACGAGGGCATCACACTGGAGGGCCTTAAGATTCTCATTCAGTCTTGTCCGATTCGTGTTCTTGTGCTTAATGGAGCCAAATTCATCGGCGACGGCGGGATGATAATACTTTCATCTGCACCATTCCTGGAAACACTCGAGCTTGTGGATAGTGATTGGATAACTGATGTGGGGATGTGGTACATTGCACGCACCCCTTGCTTGAAAAATCTCACACTCCGAGTGTGTAATCAGGTGACTGATAATGGATTTACCGAGCTGGTACGTGCACATAAATTAGAGTCTCTGATCATTGAAGGATGTCCTTGGGTCTCTGCAAGTTGCTCATGACGCAGCTCTATCAGGTCACTGCTCTCTGGAGTCTGCAAGCCTTGACAGTCTCAAGAGAATTCAAACATAACGTGTTGATGAAGTGGCCTATGTGCCTTTTCAGCTTAAATTCCACCTGTTTCAGTAGTTAAAATATTTCTGAAATGTGCATACTCAGTGGATGCCCCCTGTTAACCCTGTTGTCTTTTTTATCTTCTTTCTGAACTTGTGTGTAATGGTGGACTTTGGATCTATGTGGTTAACTGAGACTTTAATATTAGCTGTTACTGGTGTATTGCAGCTACTTATGTTGATGTATTCTTGTAGCTTAAATTCGTCTTGTTTGTAGTCAATTAAGACTTACCTGCTGAATGTTATGATCAAAACGTGAGTTGACATTGTGCAGATATCGACATAGGAATTTGATGTTATGTTTGGATATGATTAGAATTTTTCCCGAATTTTCCTTGTTTTCCGAATCCATCCGTAAGTTTAGGATTACTGTTTTACAACAAATTCGTGCTTAGCATAAATGGTCACTTTGGGGGCCATGGAAAACATATGGTGTGCAACCTATATTCGCGATCTAGATATTGATTCGAGGAGAAACGCACAAGATCGTAAGCACCCATGCCTGTACTAAATCTCGATCCCTCTGTATGTAGATAGTAGGTTGCATCGCGTGGATATAAAGCTCGAAACACCATTACATTTCATGTATGTTTATCTTTTGCCCAGGGGGGTGTAGTTCTACGGCAGAATGACCCACCGGAGAAGAATGCTTCAAAAATATATACAAGATCCATGTTTGAGATCTTCCAGGAGGTGATGTTCGAGTCAGGCTCGTACGATGTCGATGAGGTTACCCCGAATGAGGCCTTCATGGTCATGGCGAAGCATGTGGAGAGCGATGTTAGGGAGAATGGTGCAAGGTGTCTTTGAAATGTAGATGGTAAATGAGTATTACAATTGCGAATGCGGCATGTAGTTTGAACACATGGGTATGCTATGCCGTTACGTAATGAAGGTAAAATAATCAACTGGTTTTTTCCAAAAATCTATTGTTTTTGTTTTGTTTTTGCGGCTATTCTAGTTATTTTTTCATTGTTGTAGCAGTCTTTAAACGCAGAAAACCTTGCTTGTATTTAGATGCTGCCGCACAGGCGCGTTAGGGAAATACCGGAGAGGCGTATAGTGAAGCGGTGGACTGTAGATGCTCGTGATGTACTGCCTGCCCACCTCAAGCATTACCAGCAAGCGGTGGACAAGCGGTGGACTGGTGTTTGGTTAGGATTTTTATTTAGTTTTTGGCTTTGACTAATAAGCTAAAAAAAATCTAAATAGGTGCTTTTGGCTTATGTTACACAATGGTATAAGCTAAAAGCCAAAAGTCAAAAGCACATATTTAGATACTTTTGTGACTTATAAGTCAAAGCCAAAAGCAAAAAAAAAAGCCTAATCAGACACCCTCTGACCCTTACAAACTTCCCTCTTTCCTTTACAAAGCTTGTGGGTATTTAGGGGTTCCCATCTAGTTCCATCAAAATTGTATTCCTAAAAAAACCGACATCTTTGTGGTAGATGGGTTCTTACTGAAAGATCACCTACATTGACTATAGCGTGGTGACTAGGCGATGTTCAAATAGAGAAAGATGGTTGCTTTTAGAAAATTGGTTTATATTTATTGCCTATAACACCCTAAGTATGCAAATTACAAAAAGATAAACTTGTGGAAAAGTAGATTCCATGAAAGTAATGGAGATAGGGATAGGGATCACATAAATGAAGGTGTAACCCGAGGTTTAGAAAGCTGGCGCTATCATATTCCGTGTTGGTGGAGGTGGGACACCAAGTTATTGGGTACATACACCAACATATTTTTCCTTGATCTAGGACACCAAGTACATGTTCACTAGGATATATCATTCCACTTAGTAGGCGACCTCCTCCTTGAAAAAACTTGTGGCTCCTTTAATAAACAACATGAAGGTTTCCAAGTGACTCTCTAGACGGTTAAGAGACGCACACCCTCCAAGAAGTAAAAACAAACTCGGCTAACACTTGGATCTTGAAGCCCTTGCAAAAGATTCACAAAGAAATGCTCTCAAAGCACCATACATCTCAAAAGATTTGAGTGGAAACTATGGAGTAAATGCAAAGGATAGGAGTGGAGCTTAGGCAAGGGGGTTTAGCTCTTCTTAGCCCACTCAACTTGCTCACTTTACCTTAGGGCATGAAGGGGTAATTTCAATTGGACAGGACATTCAAATTGCCCCAGGCACCAATCTGATTTCGGCGGTAACGTGACGTCTGGACAAACGATACTTTAAAAACGAACAGAACCTGAAGCTACTGGGAAGGAGCACACATAGGTTCTGGTATGACTAACTACTACTCCGTAGTTTTCATCCTGAAATGCAATGTGCCCAGTGGATCGGAAAAATATAGAAATAGAACTCGGAGGTTCTGGACGGAACGAAGCACCCCTTGAAAAGAGTTAGACGGAAACCTATAAGGGCAATGTACAATATGCTGACGTCAGTCTTCTTTTAACGTTAACACGTAGAATATTTATCTAGTTAGAGTAGAGATATAATAAAGAAAGGGGAGGGTGCCTTCGCTTAGCTAAGAGATCATATAACTAATTCTCATTAATTGGTTGGATGGTAATAAGAGATAATATATTGTACAACTTATAATTTTGTCTTCTCTAAATGATGTGGATGACTAAAAAAGACGCGCTTTCTCTACCATTATACATACCTAAGTCACAGGTTCAAACAAAACTTCACTCGGAAGTGTCAGACTTATATAGTAGACTTCCAGGACGAGGAAAACAGACTTGGTAGTTCTTGTGTACACGAAGATGAATAGTACCGTCGAGAATAGAGACATTGTGAATATTGTTTCCCGGCTAGTCTCCCACCTCACGCTAGTGCAGAGCATCCGAGACAAAAGTGCCTGATGGTTATGGGAAAGAACAAGACAAAGATCAACGTCTTTTTAATTGTAGATTTTGGTAGAATGTCTTGAAAGTTTTTATAATGGACCTTTTTCTAAATTTAAGTAACTACACCCTCTTAGGACTCCGACTTATTTGATTCATATGATAGGAAAAGTGTAGGTACAGAAATCCTATAGGATTGTAACGGCATGACTAATTGAATCCTACGGGGAGATCAAATTCATTTAATTATGTGAAGGAATTTTTTTATGAGGATGGACCTCATGTTATTTTCCTACGAATACAAGATTTCTAAGAGATTGTTTCCTGGAATTGATCCTATGAATGAAACGACATCCGAAGGAAATATTCTCATAGGATTTTCAATCCTAAACAAATCTTATGAATCAAACGAGCGCTTAATAGTATGGCGCATATGTCGACGCATAGATGTGTTGCATACCCGGAAGTGTACCCCTTAAAGCCATTTACACCCCGTTGTTTAAAAAAAAGATGATCCTGGTCTCTACAAGTTACTCCCTTTGTTCTAAATTAGATAACTTTTATTTGTCCAAATATAGATGTATCTAGGCATGATATGTATCTAGATACATATACATGTGGGTAAATGAAAATCATCTAATTTGTAACGGAAGGAGTACTACTGTACACAAAGATGTGTAAGTGGAATCCCACTTGCACATCACTAAAGACGACGAAGTGAGCCTGCTCAGCAGATAAAAACCAGTATCCCCGACAAGTTTCTATGATAAAATCCCTTAATCCTAGTACATCCCGTGGTGATGATGGAGGCCACGAATATCTAGATGATGACGAGGTGTGGATTACGATCGGGTACGCTCTGCTGCCTCGGTTGAATATAGATAGCGGCGGCACTTGCTGTGGTATCATCGATCTAGAGGTGGCAGCACCCACCCTTCCTGTATCGATGCATGAACTGGGACGGCACAGCTACAATAATAATTCGAGAACGCGACCGTGGCGCGTTGGTTGGCTGAGGCAGTGGCCTCACCGCCCGCCCGAGTTCGACTCCCCACGGGAGCGAATTTCCGGCGTCTCACCCGTGCGGCACTGTTTACGTGAACAGTGTTGCACTGAGTCAATTCCACCGCGGTTCGACACTGGTATTGTGGTGTGCCCATCACCGTAGGGTTTCCCGGAAGATCTAGGCTCGCGGAAGGCTCATAGTCTTAGTATAGTCTGGTTAGGTCTAGCTTGCGCACGGGTGGCGTGTGTGTAGTGTTGTGTGTGTGGAGTGCGTTATGCGTGAGTTCAGATACTACAAATGTACTAAGTCTTGGAAATCTCAAATAAAAAAAAGTACAATAATTCGATAAGGCCTATGGAATGTCTTCCATCGATCACTTTGTTCGATTCGACGCTAGCTCAGATTGAGTTTACAGAGGCAGCCAGCATGGCTGCATGAGTGCTCGAGCAGGAATTTGTCCTGCCAGTGGCAGTTTATAAAACAACGGCGTCTAGCAACCTCCAGAAGAAGAATAAAATAAACAATTACCTATGGAGAATACAACAAGCTGATCGCAAACATAATCTAACAAAAGCGTACGAGATCACTGACAAGTGGAGCCCACGCACCAAAGGGCGCCACCTGTCAGTGGCCTACGAGCGTTCGTGCCGACATGGTCCACTCCACGCCCGTTGGTGGTTGCACAGCAGCTACAGAGGAATAGAGCACTGAAGGTCCAGACCCATATGGGCAGCGCTCGTGGCCACGTGCGGGTCACGTGCCCGTGCTCGCAAGTGGGGAAGGAGGCCACGCCGCTGCCCGAGGGGCCGGCCCCGAGAGCCGCCACGCCACGCGGCGAAATCCCAGCAAAAGAATAGAAAGATCTTGAAAGAAAACGGGCGCTGGCTGGCGTTGGCGTTTGCCGAGCAGCGGCGCAGCCAGAAGTCCAAATTAAACTTGTGTTGTGAAATAGTATATGTATTTGTACGATTTTTAGTATTTTTGCATGATTTTTACCCTATATATATATAAAGAATTTGCTAAATATACTGTGTCATTTTTTGACATTACACCCGACCTCTTCATAAGAATGCACAACCACAATTTAAAATTTTCAAAAAATAAAAAAGCAGCACTAGATGAATTACAATCATGCGATAAAATGGCAATACCCAATTCGCCGATCAAGCGACCATCCATGTTGGATAAAAATATCCCTCGCCACTTTTTCCAGTCGAGCCGCTGTCGCCGCGTAGCATGACAGCGTGCGCCGCCCGACAGACGGAGTATTCCCCGCTCTCTTGAGCTCTCCTCTACTTTAGCGGCACTGGCTCCTCATCGTCATCGTGATCGTCTGTCGGACCGTTATATACGCTGCGTGAGGTCGGAATTGATTGGGTGGATGCACAAATTCGGTACAGGGAGCTGCTTTTGGGAAGGCGTGATGAAGCGTCTTTCTTATGATTGTCCGTTAAGCTTGTCACGTTGTAGGTTTCATAAGATCTGCGGTGACGGCTAAAATTTAGGAATTGTGGAGTCAAAAATTGCCCCCCATCCCCATAGTAAGATATATAAAAACTATTTAATATTAGCTTCTAAAGATGAATATACAAGTTTCACTTGACTAAAGCAGTCAATTTATAAATATAGTTAAAATTCACTCTAAATTGCTTCAAGCACAAATTAATTAAATGTACTGAACTCTCCTCCCGAATTCCTGAATGAATTCGTGATCAATGAGTGTGATTGATTTTTTTTTTTTTGCACTTGTAACATGCTGTATAAAGTAAAGACGTCGGTATGACAAGAGAAGTTCTGAAACTATTTCGAAGATAGCACATTTAATCGATGATCAAAATCGGTTGTAATATAGTCTACTGCAACATAGAAGGTGTTCACACTATAAATATAATCAACAATTACCTTATGTCTTCCCTTTTTCTTGATTTGCGTAATTTTGTTACCATTTCATCATAACTTGGAATTGTGATTTTATTTTCTGCGCATGATATATTCCATGAGAGGTCTCAATCATCATGTTTCCAATTGAGCAAACATGTCCCCACATTTTTTACCAAAAACACTGACTGAACTAATACAATTAAAATTGTAGATTAATAAAATATACAAATCTAAAGTACCATAGAACATAATCCATCAAATACCCAAAGTTGGTTTCAACCACCTCATAAAATGGCCAAAATACTCTTAAATCCTACTTAAATACTCCACTAGAACATTGTTAGAGTCGGGGTTGTTAGATTATGACTTAGTTATTACAAAGAGAAAGAGTTGATTTCAGATTAGACTAGACATAGTCCCTCCTTTCGGTTTGGAATCTGTTTTGTGAAGTGTTGACTAAAACAATCATAACTTTCTTATACACAATCCGTTTATTAAGTACGACCACTGAAATTGTTTAGAAAACCATGTGCATATGAATATATTCGTCAAAGGTCAAGGTAGGGCGGCTAGCCTACCTTGCCCTACTGGGAACTCTGCCCCTACATAAGAGTGTCACATGTATCACCTAAGCAAAACAAATTGTTTTTCTGATTAGGGATGATGTGGAAGATTTATCAAATCATGACGCATCAAACGGGGAAGTTAATAAAATAGATCGTACACACAATTTAATATTGAATTCTACAATGAATAAAGTACTATCTAATGTGAAGGTAATAGCTATATTGGATCATGATTCGTGATACTATACAATGTGAGAAGTCTAAGATAGTCTTACCAGATGTGCATGTCCAAGGTGCGAATTTTGCCTCGATTAATTATCGGGGAATCGGAGAGGGGTTGAATCCAAATCATAAATTGTTTCATGTCCAAGTTGGCGCTAAGATTTCGCAAAGTGAGGTGATCGAGATTGAGTAGCATCCTTCACTTCGATGATGTTGATTCTTTTGAGCTACAAACTTTGCAATATTTTTTTGTAATAAGTAGCATGAAAATGGAAATATTGTATCTTGGCGTTCTGTGCACATGCTTGTTGACATTGCTCTCTATATGCTTGTCATCTTGGCTAGGCTTGCCCGACGCATCCTTTCTCTCTTTGTACCATTCAGCACTTACCAAACCCCACATAAGTGTCTTGTATTCCTTTCTAACATTAACCGAACCAACATATTCGAACCCATTTTCTTGTTCTCCTCAAATCACTTTC
This sequence comes from Poa pratensis, assembly GCA_947311845.1. Classification (NCBI taxonomy): domain Eukaryota; kingdom Viridiplantae; phylum Streptophyta; class Magnoliopsida; order Poales; family Poaceae; genus Poa; species Poa pratensis. The sequence goes on from CAMZMU010000115.1 coordinate 30,701,591, forward strand.
ACTCTTTTTTCGCCCGTCATCTAACTTAACCATAATGACATCATTGGAGTGGAGAAATATAACTCGAGCCAATTGTTCTTAGCTCACTCAAGCGAGAATTTCTTAAAACTACCAACTAATATCAACCAATTATTAGTTTTCATAAAGAGGTGATTTTTAATAAATTAAATGTTCGCATCAAGACGATGCCAAACAACAAGAGTTTACACCCGAACTCCTAATATCTAGTATGCACACAACAACAAAACTAAAGAAGTAAAAAAAATGCAAAATACTACCTCTGTTCCAGTATATAAGCCGTTTTAGTAGGGTAAAATGACCTACCAAAACGACTTAGTATAACTTTGTGTATTTATTTATTGTGGGGAAGTACTAATTGATTCAGAAATTTGCAACTCTAAACTGAATTAAGTTGCACTTTTCCTGAGACTTAGCAAAAAAATATTGCTTATTAGCCAGATTGTATTTTTTTTGCCATGATATTAGCTAGATCGTAGACCATTCGATTCGGATAAAAATCCAAAGACTCCGAACTCACGAACTAGGTTTCGCTTAAGAAGGTCGTCTTGGTCGCTCCCGCGAGTGACCAGGCGACCGCACCTGCCCCGCGCCTTCGTCCCCTCCTCATCGCTTCTCCCCCGCCGCCGCCGGCATGCGCCGCCGGCAAGGCTCGCGCGGTGCCGGCGGCGGCGGCGGTCCTCCTTTTCCCGCGCGTAGGAGGGATCTGGGCCCACGAGCCTCGATCTGGGTAGCAAACTGACGGGCCCATGGGCTCTTCGGTGAGCACAGAGGGTAACCTGCTGGTGGCGCGGTCGCCGTGGTCACCGAGCTCGTCGCCCTCTGGTCCGGTGTGGCCGGGTGGACATGGTGACGACGGAGCGACCATTTGGCTGATGGGTGCCGTGGTAGCCCGAGTGCGGCCGGCTGGTTGCAGGTGTGCAGTCGGCGACGCCCTCCCAGCCCAGTTTTGGGCCTGGGCAGGCCGCCTCGGGCGTGGTGGCGGCACCACCGGTGGACAGAGGAGGTGGGGCTGATGCCGAGGTTGGCGGTGACGGTGGCGTGCCTTCTGTAGTGCGGCGACGGGGACTTTACATGCCCATGTTGGGCGTGGCCGGGCCAGTGAGGGCCAGGTATACCCCTATTACTGCATCCGGTCGGCTACCGCCGATGGCGGTGGAGGTCGATCCCTCCCGCGTGCTACTGTACTGCCACCCCTCTTCTTGGTCTTTCCGGCCTCGCTACGTGGATCACGGTGAGACGGCGGTGATGATTGCAAGACCGTGGTGGCGTGTGCTGGTGGGCGGCAAGCTTGGTGGAGCACTATGAAGCGTCCGGGGTGTGGTTTTTTGGGGGGTCGGGAGAAATCTTTGTCGCTCTCGACACCGACGCGTGGACACCTGCGGGTGTCGCAGACCTTCTTGAAGGATGTCGGGTGTACCTCTTCCCCAACCCCGTGGCGTACTAGGGGAAACCCTAGGACGCGAACCAGGGTTACCCTAGGGCCGGTTCGGGCAGCAACGTCGTCGTCGCTCACCTTCTTGGAGGTGTTGCTTGGTACGCGACGCTTCAAAGTGCTAGGAGCGTGGTGGGAATTCTCCGGAGGGCGCAGCGGTGGCGAGTCATCTCCGTTTTCGTCAAACCGCCTATCTTTTTTCTTTTCTGTTTCTTTTGGGCGTATTTTGCTGTTGGCCCCAACAGTGGTCTCGTCTTTGTAAGAGTTGGTTGCTATATTAATATAGCGGGGCGAAAGCCTGTTTCGAGGATAAAAATCCAAATTTAGCATCAACCCTTTCTGAATTCTTATTTCAGAGTTGACCATAAGAAAATCTAGTAGTCTTGCATTTGCTTTTTGCTGCGCAGTTTGATATACATCCAAATAGATATTGTGTATTCATGCCACAAGAAAAGAGATATTGTGTAGGCGACTTGGGGAGGAGAAGAAGGGAACCTTGGATTTTTTTTAAAAAAGTCGAGGAAAGGGCAACACTGTAGCTTCTGCAGGTCCACGGGTTAAACCCAATGGGAAGCGCGTCCAATTAAGCGTCGACAACTCCCATCGCTCTCCCATCCGCGCCGGTCATGGGCGCGGAGCAGCAAGGTTCGGCCATGCCCCCACGCGACGAGTATTTATATTTGCTTAATGGCCAGCCATGGGGCTCCCACTCGCCACTTCCAGAGCAGAGCTCACTCCACTCCTCCTTCACGGCGCCGTCACCTCTCCATTACCGCCGGGAGCAGGTACCCTTTCGGCCTTTCCCATCCTTCTTCCCGATGCCCGCGTGTATGTCTGTATGCGTGTGATAGTGGTGCCGGAAGGTAGTTTCCCCCCTCTTTGATCTTGGGGGACAAAAGGGGCTGGAGTTGGGGAGGTGAGGTTCTTGCTCTGTGTTCATGAATTTGTGGCACCGGGAGCAACTGTGCGCCAACTTGTTTGTAGTGCATACAAGTCGTATGCAAAAATGGTGATTCGAATCCCCTTTCGAGATGACTAGTGAAAGGGAGAGCCTCTCTCTCTCTCTCTCTGCTGAGCTGATTAGGAAGGGGGGTGGTGGTTCGATTTTAGACTCTTTCGAGCTCCCGGCTGTTCTCGATTTCTGTCCATGTCAATGTCAGAACCAGAATCGCAAACGGTCTCCTGGCCCTGCTGGCGATCCTTTTGTCTGCTTCGCTTGCTTGCTTGACTTCGGTATGGCATATATCTCGATGAAATAGTGGGGTGATTTTCGTTCTTTGGATTCTCATGTAGGTTCTTGGCGTTCTCTTGTAGTGGGTTTAGTTGACTTCCTGTAATATTTGTGTGTACTTTCATTCTTCAACTGTGTTGTACTGCTGTGTACCAACTCAAAATCTACACCTTTAAGAGAAATATATGTCTGAAACGGAACGTTGTTCACTGACAGTTCCAATCATTATTGGCCGTTCCTTGCTAGAGTAATTTTTTTTTTGTTCCCTTCCAAATTGTGGCATATAGGGAATTCTGTTGTGTTGAAACAGTTCAGTTACACAACATAAAGGTCACATCTATCAAACGTAGCGGAAACCGATACCTGTTAGGGTTCGGGGTGCGTGTTTATATAGTGCCGGAAAGCCTCCGAAGGCGTATACATATGGGCCGTATACGGTTGGTGTATTACACCATACCGTATACGGTGTTACATGTTTAACAACATCTAACCTTCCCAATACTATAGGCACACTATTTTCGGTAGAGACTTTTTGCTCCCGGGCTCTAGTGAACCCTCCAATTTAAAAAATTTGAAAATCATATTTACGAGTTTCAAAAAATTCTGAAAAACATCCGGGAGTAGCCAATAGTATATTCCACGAACGTGTAAAATATCAACTCCAAATACATTGTATTTTGAGCTATACAAAAATGACAAATTGTGGATCTAAATATGCCTATTTTCAAATCTCTAAGTTTTACCAGATTTTGTTATTTTTGTAAGCCCATAATATAAAGTATTTCAAACTGAAATTTTACACGATTATGGGATTCACCATTACCTACACCCGTGATTTTTTTCAGAATTTTTTGAAACTCATAAATATAATTTTCACATTTTTTTAACTGGAGGGAGCACTGGAGCTCGGGAGCAAATAACACTTACCGCACTATTTTTCTCCATATATGTGACTCTTCTGCTAGAAATTACAACTGTTAGTCTACTTTTTACCAAGCGGTACATTTTGCTTGGAAAAAAATCATCTGGTTACACTGTTGATTTGAGAAGAGTGGAAGCATTTATGATTAGCATGGGAAGTACCTTTGGAAGCTCTTTGGGTTTGCAGGGATAGATGTGTTGTTTATCACTACTTGCTTTCTGTATCAACAGTGGGTTGGCACCGGAAATTTATGGTTTCAGATCGCGACAGAGTTCACCTTCTTCTTTGTTTCCCCTGGTGTACCTTTGCTGGAAAAAAAATCATCTGGTTACACTGTCTCCAGTCTTCTAATGTTTGTCACCCTTCTGAAAATAGGAAAATGGACACCTTTTATGAGCATTCATCATGTTGAATATATTTAGCCATTCCAATCTTCTAATCTGTTATTTGCAAGCTGTTAGTGGTTTATTGTACCTTTATGCTTTACTAATTAATGTTTAACGTTTATCACTTATATGTACAGCAGGAGTGACACGCAGCATATACGACTGTTGAGTGGTTCAAGTACTTGAGGCAGGAGATGTCTTCCTCAAGGCCTGCTTCAAGTTCATCTAGCAGAAACCGCCAGAGCTCCCGGGCAAGGGTATTAGCTCAAACAACCCTTGATGCTGAACTCAATGCTGAATATGAAGAATCTGGTGACTCCTTCGACTACTCCAAAATGGTTGAAGCCCAGAGGGACGGTCCACCTGTGCAGCAAGGGCGGTCGGAGAAGGTCATAGCCTACTTACAGCACATTCAGAAAGGAAAGATAATCCAAACATTTGGTTGCCTGTTGGCCCTTGATGAGAAGAGCTTCAATGTCATAGCCTTCAGTGAGAACGCTCCGGAAATGCTTACAACGATCAGCCATGCAGTACCCAGTGTTGATGATCCCCCGAGGCTGGGGATTGGTACCAATGTACGGTCTCTTTTCACTGACCAAGGTGCCATGGCATTGCATAAGGCACTAGGGTTTGCTGATGTTTCTTTGCTGAATCCTATCCTAGTTCAGTGCAAGAGCTCAGGCAAGCCTTTCTATGCCATTGTTCATCGGGCAACTGGTTGTTTGGTGGTAGACTTTGAGCCTGTGAAGCCTACAGAATTTCCTGCCACCGCTGCTGGGGCTTTGCAATCTTATAAGCTTGCTGCCAAGGCAATCTCCAAGATCCAGTCGCTGCCAGGTGGAAGCATGGAAGTACTATGCAATACTGTGGTTAAGGAACTCTTTGACCTTACAGGGTATGATAGGGTTATGGCTTACAAGTTCCATGAAGATGACCATGGTGAGGTCCTTGCCGAGATCACAAAGCCTGGTCTTGAGCCTTATCTAGGACTGCACTATCCAGCAACTGATATCCCTCAAGCAGCAAGGTTTCTTTTCATGAAAACAAAGTACGGATGATTTGTGATTGCCGTGCGAGATCCATAAAGGTGATCGAAGCTGAGGCACTCCCCTTTGAAATTAGCTTGTGTGGTTCAGCACTAAGGGCACCACACAGTTGTCACCTTCAGTATATGGAGAACATGAACTCGATTGCATCCCTTGTCATGGCTGTTGTGGTTAATGAGAGTGAAGATGATGATGAAGTCGAGTTGAACAACCAGCACAACAGCAGAAAAAGAAGAAACTGTGGGGCCTCCTGGTTTGCCACACGAGAGCCCCAGATATGTCCCTTTTCCGCTGCGTTATGCTTGTGAGTTCTTAGCACAGGTGTTTGCTGTCCATGTCAACAAGGAGTTTGAATTAGAGAAACAGTTACGTGAGAAGAGCATACTGAAGATGCAAACAGTCCTCTCTGACATGCTGTTCAGAGAAGCCTCTCCCCTGACTATCATATCAGGGACACCCAATATCATGGACCTAGTGAAATGTGATGGTGCTGCTCTTCTGTATGGGGGGAAAGTGTGGCGTCTGCGCAATGCTCCAACCGAGACTCAGATAAGTGATATTGCCTTCTGGCTATCAGAAGTGCACAGGGATTCCACTGGCCTGAGTACTGATAGCCTCCATGATGCTGGCTATCCAGGAGCTTCTGCTCTTGGTGATATGGTTTGTGGAATGGCAGCAGCGAAGATCAACTCCAAGGATATTATTTTTTGGTTCAGGTCACATACAGCTGCTGAAATCAGATGGGGAGGTGCAAAGAATGATCCGTCGGACATGGATGACAGTAGAAGGATGCACCCTAGGTTGTCTTTCAAAGCGTTCCTTGAAGTTGTCAAGATGAAGAGCTTGTCTTGGACTGACTATGAGATGGATGCTATTCATTCGTTGCAACTTATACTTAGGGGAACGCTGAATGATGCGGGCAAGCCAACCCGAGAAGCTAGTTTAGATAACCAGATTGGTGATCTAAAACTTGATGGGCTTGCTGAACTGCAGGCGGTGACCAGTGAAATGGTTCGTCTAATGGAAACAGCAACTGTCCCAATCTTGGCAGTAGATGGCAATGGATTGGTAAACGGGTGGAATCAGAAAGCAGCGGAATTAACTGGGCTAAGAGTTGATGATGCTATAGGAAGGCACATACTTACCCTTGTGGAGGAGTCTTCTGTACCACTTGTCCAGAGGATGCTATATCTAGCTTTGCAGGGTGAGTAAATTTGTTCTATTTGTTTTATTTATTTATTTACCGCTACCTCTAGTTTAGCTTCCTCCTTTTATCAGCAACTTTGTTTATCTTATTTTTATGTAATTTGTTTGTTAAATTTAACTGGTTATTGTGTCGGCTGGTTAAACAATTTGCACTTGATAACTTACTAGTATCATTCATGGGTCTCTAATATTTTATTGATCAAGCAGGTAAAGAAGAGAAAGAAGTTCGATTTGAGGTAAAGACTCATGGCCCGAAGAGGGATGATGGTCCTGTTATCTTGGTTGTGAATGCTTGTGCAAGCCGCGACCTTCATGATCATGTTGTTGGGGTGTGCTTTGTTGCCCAAGATATGACTGTCCATAAGTTAGTGATGGACAAGTTTACACGAGTTGAGGGAGACTACAAGGCGATCATTCACAACCCAAACCCACTCATTCCTCCTATATTTGGTGCTGACGAATTTGGATGGTGTTCCGAGTGGAATGCTGCAATGACCAAGCTGACTGGGTGGCACAGAGATGAAGTGCTCGATAAGATGCTTCTGGGTGAAGTGTTCGACAGTAGTAATGCCTCTTGCCTTTTAAAGAACAAAGATGCATTTATAAGTCTTTGCGTTCTTATCAACGGTGCATTAGCCGGTGAAGAAACAGAAAAGGCTCCATTTGGCTTCTTCGACCGAAAAGGAAAGTACATCGAGTGTCTTCTATCAGCAAACAGAAAAGAAAATGAGGGTGGTCTCATCACTGGAGTATTCTGCTTTATTCATGTTGCTAGTCATGAGCTGCAACATGCACTACAAGTGCAGCAAGCCTCCGAGCAGACATCACTAAAAAGGCTGAAAGCTTTCTCCTACATGAGACATGCGATCAACAACCCTCTCTCAGGCATGCTTTACTCTAGGAAAGCACTGAAGAACACAGATTTGAATGAAGAACAGATGAAACAGATGCACGTCGCAGATAATTGTCACCACCAGATAAACAAGATACTTGCTGACTTGGATCAAGATAGCATCACCGAAAAGTACTCTTCTTGCCAAATCTTCTGAATTGTTCTGTTAGGTGCTTGTGTTTACTTGCTGTTGTTGTTGGTTGCCCTAATTTCACCCAATTTCATGCCTATATGCCTTCTTAATTTCTTATGTGATTAAAATTGAACAATAAGTATGGTTAGATGGTTACATTTACACAACTTGTTAAACTTAGCCACTATGCTGCTTTCAGAATACTCAGCCAGTATGGTTTCACTTTATGCTAAAGCTTACATCTATTTGTGAGTTAACTGCATAATAACTTAATGTATATCTAAAAATAACTTACTATTTTTCTGTTATTTTTTGCCACAGATCTAGCTGCTTAGATCTGGAGATGGCTGAATTTGTGTTGCAAGATGTGGTGGTGGCTGCTGTAAGTCAAGTACTGATAGCCTGCCAGGGAAAAGGGATCAGAGTCTCTTGCAACCTGCCAGAGAGATTTATGAAGCAATCAGTCTATGGAGATGGTGTTCGACTCCAGCAGATCCTCTCTGATTTCCTACATGTTTCGGTGAAGTTCTCTCCTGTTGGAGGTTCTGTTGAGATTTCTTCCAAGCTGACGAAGAACAGCATAGGAGAAAATCTTCATCTCATTGACCTTGAACTAAGGTATATTGATCCTGCAATTTCGATTTGCATACATATGCCTCCTAATTTCCGACAAGGAAACCTTGAAGTCTAAATTCTCAATGGTCGTTTATTTACGGGAATGCTTAGTGATCATTATTCTTGTCTTTATATTGTTATATCAGGATCAAGCACCAGGGATTAGGAGTCCCAGCAGAGCTCATGGCACAAATGTTTGAGGAAGACAAGGAGCAGTCTGAGGAGGGCTTGAGCCTCCTAGTTTCTAGAAACCTGCTGAGGCTCATGAATGGCGATGTACGGCATCTAAGGGAAGCTGGCGTGTCAACCTTCATCCTCACTGCCGAACTTGCTTCCGCTCCAGCAGCAATGGGACAATGATGAAGAAGCTAGTGCAACATATGGTCATCAGATGGTATGTGAAATAACTCTTAGTGTACCCTTCTGTGTTTCTTTTGTCACAACTGTTCGCTGTGCATATTTCCTTAGTTTCTTGATTCATGCTCCCCTGTGACAATACAAAAGGGTGCATGTGAAACCCCAAGCTTAAATCTGTAGCCTTTAATTATCTATAGTTCTTATAAAGCAAAACCCGACTAACTGCAATTAATGTTTAACCTATCTCTTCATGCAAGCTATCAACATCACCTATTCATTTAGCCAATCAATTGTCCATGTCATCTCCACTAACATTAATTAATGATAGTCTCTCCCGGCAAGCAATCCACGTCATCATTATTTTCTATCCACATCACTAATTTGAAGCCATCAAATATACAACAATTTCATGTCAATTACAAATTTAGCCTCTCGATTATTTTGACCAATGAAAATCTTGCATAGCCCGATAGACAACTCTATGTTCATTGTATTTTATACGCTTTCATTAATATTATTGAGATCTTTAAAAGATTCCCGCTGCAACACGCAGGGTATCCTTCTAGTTGATAAAAATTTGTCGTCTCCGTAACAAATTGGCTATGGATACGACTAAGGGTGTGCAAAAGCAGGAACCATGGAAACCGGCTGGTGGTTGCTTAGTTCATTTCCTTTCACAGATTCAATCCTCACCTCCGGACTAGTACAAAACAAAATGAACTACCCTAAACCGTGAAACCGTTTTTGCACACCCTTAGATATGCACCAAATGAATAGCTATGGATAGGATATTGTTCACGTATTTAACACTAGAAATGAAGAAATTTTCTGGTTCCCGTTCTATGTTTCTTATTGGAATAGAATAGTCGTTCAGTTCATATACATTGAGATATACCAGACCTTGTTCAATGTATGAGTTTGTCTTGAAGGGTCCAATTTTCAGAAGTAACAATGTCAGTGTGGCCTTTTGCTAATTTTTATTTTATTTTCTGCTCTTTATGCAGCCTGTTTCAGTTTCAAAGATAGCCATGAGCAGTGGTGAGTTGGCGACATTTGCTGGAAGGGGTGAAATGCACTGCAGCCTGTAGTAGTGTCGGCGAACGCAGAAACAAGGTTGGGTTGTATGATTGCTTGCCATGGTAAAAGGTTGTGTACTTGTGTTGTGTTTATGTTTCTGTCATCCTACCGTACGTGTAAGGTTCAAGTTTAAGTTTTGCATGAATAAAGTGTACAGATGTACCTGCACTTTGGTCTTCGTAGTTGCGCCGTGCGGCTGCTAGCTCGTGGTTCCTGTTTGGGGTTGTGGAATTTACATTCAGATGCTGTTATTTATTTATTTTTGAACAAGGGGAGGGATCCAGAAGGATCCCCACTGCATTAATCGGTGGGTGTACAAATTACATCAAGGACCAGAAAAGAAAAGAAAATTGCAACCAAGCCCTTGGCTTTTATAGAAAGGACCCTAATCAAAGAAAGAGGATCGCAATTTGGTCCTTCTCCACCGAGAACAGAGCTCAGCTCAACACGACGGCCGTCGATGTCGTCGCCGGGGACGAAACCACTTGGAGACGGCATGACGAAGAGCGCCACCATGGAACTGAAGAAAGGCCTCCGCAACGGCACGCCGGCCTGGAGGTTGAAGATGCTATGGCAGCAGCAACGCCACAGCTCGGAGTGGCCCCTTTGGCCGAAAATAACGACGACGCAAATCCGTCGCCATTGATGCACTTCGAAGGTCGCAGCCAGAAGAACTTCCCCAGAAGCAGTGGATCCGAGCCTCCTTTCTTCTTCTCCGCTACCACCGCGCCATAGAAGAGCAGAGAACTCCAATCCAGCAACTCCCACACAGAACGAATGCTTATTGAAACAACGGCGCTCGATACCAGCCACCGAAGATCCCCTCCATGGAGCTTCAACAAATGGCCGAATCTTGCACTCCGGTGATGCATCCGCCTCACCACCGGGATAGCCGCCGAGCTCCAACTTCCATGCACCCCACTTCTTCTCCCCCTCGCCACCGAGGCCGGCCAGGAGAAGAAAGAGGAGCCACGGAACTTGGAAACGCAGACACTTATTGAAGCGCTGCCCAGTTCCATCTTCAGCAACAGCTTGCACGCCCTCCCTTCCGCCACCATGACGACCAAGGAGAGAAGCACGAACCTTGCCTTCAAATCGAGTCCGAGCCGCACCCAGATCGAGCTTATACAGCAAGCCGTCAACCTCCTTCCTCCAAATCACATCAGGCCCCCACCATGGGAGCACCACGAGGAAGAAGAAAGCCAGCTCATCCACGGCACAGCTCGAGTGTATCGAAGAGAAGCTTGCAGCCGACACCTTATTGAAGGAGATCACCCAACTCGAGCCCTCCACACGCCTCCACTCCCAGAGAAGCACGGCAGAGAAAACGAAGGTCGGGCCGACCCAGATCTGGCCGGCAAGATCTGGTCTTCTACTCCTAGACGGCACGCAGCCAAACCCCATAAAGGCAAACCCTAAAAGTACCACTACCCCTATTATGTACAGGAGATGCCTACCTCCTAACCCATCCTCTCGCCGGGCAGCATCGCCGCCGGAGAGCAGGAAGGAGAGGGGCGGCAGAAGGCACTGGAAGTCGACTCTCAAGGAGCTTTCGGGAAGGAACTGGGGAAAGGAAAAGTCTCCAGATGCTGTTATGTTAGTTCTGCAACTGACAACATTCTGAACTCAAACGCATACCAGAAAATGGTTCTTCTGAGAATAAAATTTGGTCAGCTCAATGGCACAAGTCTTTCCAGGAATGCTGACCTGAATTGCACATTCCAGTCTGCAATCTCAATTGTGTATTACAATTTCTGGTTTCTAGTACTTTTAATACTAGTACTGAATATGTATATGGTTGCAACTTCATTTCTTGCATCTATCGACGTGGAACATCAGTAGTTTCATCCTTCATTCTCCTTCTTGTGATGCCTACGCAGGCACACCACACAGATATCCGAACGCGCTGATATGTTTACAGCTAACTGTGCAGAATGACATTGCACTTGGGTGCATATCCGAGAAGAAAAGAAGCGCAGGAAAACTGAAAAGTGTACAAAATTACTTGTAATATGGAACCATGGCCATGGAGTAGCATTAGCATCAAACAAGGCAGAAGCAAATTCTAGAAGGAAGCGAAGTAGAGCGAATAGTTGTAATGGAGCACGGGCTCCACGGAGCCCGTTTAGACTTTTTTTAAATTCTTTCCAAAAATTCGAAAGAAAATACCTGCATGTAGCCAACTTTATGCACTTTAAGCATGCAAAGTTTCAATGTCAAAATACCTTTTATTTTGGGCTCAGCAAAAGAGAGAAATCCAACAATTTCTGAGAGAGAGAAAAGTTGCATTGTTCACGCCCAAGATCTGCATATTTGTTATTTTTGCTGAGTCTAAAATACAAGGTATTTTGTATCAAAAAAATTGCACACTTGTACTGCACAGTAGCTACATCATGTTTTTCTCGAATTTGTTTGAAGCTTTAAAATTAAAAAATTAAAAATAAAATAAAAAAGGCTACCTGTAGCCCGGAATCCAAAACACCGCACTCGCGAAGTAGAGAAACAATGAAGCACTATAACAAACTAAGGAAGTACATGGTAGAAGTAGGACAAGTCTTTCAGGACACATCAACAAGAAGAGTTCCATCACCATCGGAAATGTCTTTAGCATCATAGGAGTGTATGCTCCGACTATAAAAAATCCGCCTTTTAAAATATCAAAAAATTCCAAATAAAAATTATGGATACATATCCGGACATTCTATGTTCGTACATAAATTTTCATGGGAAAAAGATATTTTTTGTACCCTATGTAAAAAGGAATTCCGGTGTTCCAAAATGAGTTTACACGGGACATTTTTTGTCTTTTTTACTCAGCCCATAAATATATTTTTTTGTAAAATTTTGTATAAGAACATAAAATGTATCTATGTACATTTACATAACGGGTGCATATATACCTACGACCCAAAACATTGTGTCTCGTCAGTCGTCACCATGCCATCTATTATATAATTAAAACACAGGATAACCAACGGTTAAGATTTATCAGTCTAAAGTCATAAAATCCCAACGGCTGAGATTAATATGCTAGGGACCGAAGCACATGCACGTGCAACATAAAAACAGGATTACCCACCGTGTACGATAAGAACTCCAGCAAACAAATCTATACCTAAAAAACACACGTATCACTTGGACCCAATATAGTCCGCAATTGGTACGGTGCTGTTTCGCTGCGATCAACACGGTAGCGATGAAGCTGGCGACTAGCATCGTGATGAGGTCGCGAAGGGATAACATCGATTTGGCTCCTACGAAGCTATCTTGGGGAGACAACCACGATCTCGACCAAGCTGACGAACACACAAGGCACCTTTAATCAGAATCCTGCAATATCTCCTATGCCGCTTTGGTCCAAGGAGGAAGAAGAGCGGAAGGCGATCATGGCGCAGAATCGCAGATGACGACAATCCGGGTCCTGAAGCCGTCCATGCGGAGATCTAGGACGTCGTGAAGGAGATGACGTTGCCATGGTTGAGTTCGTCATGCGGAAATCTCCGCCCACACCAATTCCGGAGAAGACTTCGTCATACCATCCACCGGGAAAATTTCAGCAGTTCCTGAGCACGCTTGATCTAAACGGAGATAAAGTGCATGAACAGAGGTTAGTACTATCCAACATGCCTCATTTTCTGCAGGACAGGATGATGATCAGATCGATCCATGTAGCCAGCGTTCATAACGGTGGTCATATTCCATGCTCAAGATTGCAGCGCGACTGTCTGCGAGCGTGGTCTAGGCATCGCAGCATGGTCGCCAAAGACGTTGCCAGGCTGACACTTCTTGCCCCTATTTCTACGGTCGATGCTCTGCCAATCCACATAGCAAGCAGCTTGCTTAAGGTTTGATCGTCTAGCCCAAGTTGCACTCTTCAGTTTTCTGATTCTCAACACTTTTAGCCGCTATTTGTACGAATAGAAGACCCCACTGCCAAATATACTTTTACCTCTATTCAAGGTACATGCCATGATTGTCTAAATCTGAATACGACTCTAAGGTCTTGCTTCCTGACTGAATCTCTGCATTTAGGTGCAACTCTGTAGGTTCTATTCAAGCTAATTAATTGATTCAGGTGTAGTACTTGAAACTGGTGATGACGGTGTTTTAGCTTTTTTTAGTAATGATGAAAAAAGCTATTTTGTTTCCTTAAAATTACAAAGCTGGTGATGCTACTTTGTTAATAACACACGTCTTAAAAAAGCGAAAGAACTGCCAACCGAAGGAGGCTGAACAGCTGGAGCAAACGCATATGGCGGTCAGTGCATAGGACTCCCTCATTATTTCTTCTTTAAATTATGATTAGGCTTCTTAGTAACTTCGTCCACTATCTGCAATCAAGATGTGTATTAAATTTGATCCATGTGTTACCTAAAACTGTAAGATCAATTTTGATTTGCTAAATGTATTCATGCATAACAATTCATAGCAATCTAAGTGCATACTTTTATTTATTTGCAGGTTACATGATTTGATCAGATCAGTTTTTTCTACAAGGGAGTCCACAACTACCAAGAAAACTAACAAATATTGTTTTGATGAATTTCTGTCAAAAGCACACCGAGCGACGATGACGATTGAAGGAACGATGTCACCACACCCCGGCAGCCGGTGGCAACGACGACATGCTAGATGTCCGGCGACGCTCTGCTAATCAAAAGCACGCCCGGCGGCGACGATGATCGATTGAAGGAACGATGGCAGCACATCCCGGCAGCCGGTGGCAACGACGACACGCCAGATGTCCGGCGAATCAAACTCATGCCAGCAGATAACCGGCTAGAATTCAACAGGCGTCGTGCTGACGGTATAGAGGAGCCGTCGTCGATTATCACATCGTCATGACCGTCGCCGACGTGCAGCAGAAAAGCCTAGAAGTGCAGCTCGGCCATGAGAGCTGCTCTGCGTGCGCATGCTCCGCGACATGCCGGCCGGCCGGCCAGACAAGGTATGTACTCCCCTACACAAAATACAATTTGTTTTTTTCTTAATCAAATACAATATGTTTTACAGGGCCAACCATGACTAATTTGACAGGCATTGATCCATACATTGCCTCAAACGGACTTTCAACAACTAGCACCTTTGGACGCTCGGCTAATCAAAAGCAATACGCGCCGGTTGCCGGAAGATGAAAGAACCATGGTAACGCATCCCGGCGGCGACGACGATTGAAGAAACGATGGCAGCACATCCCGCTCGGCGGTGGCGATGACGACACGCCAGATGTCCAGCGAATCAAACTCAAGCCAGTAGTATCAAAGGCTACGATTCAACGGGCGTCGCGCTGCCGTTATAGAGGGGCCTTCGTCGATGATCACATCATCATGACCGTCACCGACGTGCTGCAGAAAAGCCTAGAAGAACAGCTCGGCCATGAGAGCTTCTCAGTGCGTGCAGGCTCCCAGCGACATGCCGGCGGGTATGTACTACGCTTAACAAAATGCAATTTGTTTTTTAATGATAATACAATATGTTTTACCAGACCAACCATGACTAATTTTACAGGCAAAAAATTGGCAGAGGCGTGCAGCAGATTCTACCTCTACACATTAGGGGAAGGGGCGATACCAACCGGCTAACTAAAATTATCATATCAATTAAATTTGCAGTTTTGTCAAAAGATGAATGGTTAGTTTCACATATATTAACATACATCCTTTTTATGTTGGATATGCATGATCGTCAAACTACTCTTATCAAAGCTGGTAGAGGATCTCCGCCTCCTGCAAGGACGAGATGGCAAGCAGATTATATAACAGAATTAGAAGAAAACCTTATCATTTACCATTGAGTTTCTATATATCCGGTGTATCGAGTAAATATATGTCTTGCTCAAAGGAGTCAATGTTTTGATGGTGAGTTGGGCATAAAGCACGGCAGACAGAAATCACAAGGTAAAAGAAAATCACCAGAAGTGTAATTTGAACGGTCAATAGCATGCAAATTATTTTACTTTAGATAACTCAACTAATGATGCTATTAATTCCCTAACAATCCTATTTTTCGTTGGTATGTTGCAGATAGAAATCATTTGTTTGCAGATGCCGAGTGGAAACTTCGACCGCTCATTTTCGCAAGAAACTTAGAACTGCTGCTACTCGGCTTGCTATCTATATATGCTTGAAACAACAACTAAAACTTAGCTGCTTATTAGCTTACTGTCCAGTCATTTTCCAGGTTTTAGACACTTTTAGATAATGATTTGGGGAACACATGAGTATAAAATTCCAGTAATGTTCTCTGGCAGAAGTCAGGAAGCATTTACTTCTTGCCTTTTTTCTTCTTGCTCAATTAACAAGTCAGTTTTTCGTAGATCCTTATGAGCTCTCACATAAACACAGAAAAGGATTACAGGGGGCTATTTCATGAAAATAGAAGTTCATGATGCTTTTCTTTTTAAAAATGTGAGCCATGATGGAACGGGTACAACATTTCATAAACTTTATATACTCATTTACAAAATTCAGAAATCTTCTGTTGTT
This sequence comes from Poa pratensis, assembly GCA_947311845.1. Classification (NCBI taxonomy): domain Eukaryota; kingdom Viridiplantae; phylum Streptophyta; class Magnoliopsida; order Poales; family Poaceae; genus Poa; species Poa pratensis. Next base: position 30,717,394 of record CAMZMU010000115.1, read on the forward strand.
ACAACCAGGGATGCATAAATTTACCTGATTTAAGTAACTACAGTAGGCGCCAAAGCTTTTCATAAATTACTGTCAGGAAAAATCATTTTGGACACTTTCAAACATATGATGCCTTGGCAAGTCAACATGATTAATAGCGAAAAAATACGGGGTAAGAGTTAAGGTCAGTTTATTGGTAGAGCAGATTATATAAGTATAAGAAATAAATACCGCATGCACACAAAACAACATTATATCGATCTCTCTTCATACAAACTCGGTCGATAAGAAAATTTAAAAGACACTAATACGAGGATTTCAGGGAACACATAAAACCAAAATTAAAAGTTACTAAATTGATTCATTAGTTTACTCATCAGTTTGCAATGTTTTTGAACGCTAACAATCTTAACCTATATATGGAACTCAAACTCATATTTGTGTATCTGTTCTTTATATCTTTATATGATAAAAACAATTGGTCAATTCTGCTTGCAACACTTTTAAATCACACGTTCAAACATATGATGCCTTGGCAAGTCAACATGATTAATAGCGAAAAAATACGGGGTAAGAGTTAAGGTCAGTTTATTGGTAGAGCAGATTATATAAGTATAAGAAATAAATACCGCATGCACACAAAACAACATTATATCGATCTCTCTTCATACAAACTCGGTCGATAAGAAAATTTAAAAGACACTAATACGAGGATTTCAGGGGAACACATAAAACCAAAATTAAAAGTTACTAAATTGATTCATTAGTTTACTCATCAGTTTGCAATGTTTTTTAACGCTAACAATCTTAACCTATATATGGAACTCAAACTCATATTTGTGTATCTGTTCTTTATATCTTTATATGATAAAAACAATTGGTCAATTCTGCTTGCAACACTTTTAAATCACACGTTGAAAGGAGGAGCCTAATAAGTGGGGGATGTCACTAATGAATCCAGCCTGTACATCCACTGTCTTTGTTAATATTACTGAAATGAAAAAACAAATACTCCATGCGTGATTGGACACAATTGGTTTTTGTTTTTGGAGTTAGAGGAAAGAATGAAAGTCTAATTCGAGAGTCCTCTCATGCATAATATTGAGGACTTAAGTTTCAGGTTACTCGGGTTTTGTGCTTAAAACTTGGATCTACATAATTTTTATCACCCAGATAGAAATTTTGAAGCTCTAAAAACTAAATATCATAAACCCACTTCATTTATTGATAATTTTTATTTCTCTTAAAATGTTCCAAAAATGCTATCAACAACATAAATATATTACAAATGAAGATTGAAATAAATACACCCCTAGCCGCGCAATTTGCGCGGCAGAGGGAGAGAGACACGCTGACGGAGACGAAGCTCAACAGTTGAAGCAAGACAACCCATACCCGGTGATTCGAGCCAACGCTGCGGGGAGCCCGTTACGGACGCGTTGAAGCTTAGGCTAGCGCGAACGCACGTAGAGGCGGATGGGCCGACGACACCGCCGGTGCCGGCTAGGAGCCTAGGATGAAGTGGAGGGCGTGCGGGAACAGATGCAGAAAGGGCAAAATGATCCTGACTATATTGTCTAAAGAGTCAAATTTGGTCAAACTTCTAGGTGGCATGTAATTTGCCTTTGATCCATTAATTTTGCAATCGCCTCTTCAGCCTTCCTGTACTGGATAGTGAGCGATGTTTCACAGTGTCCGTTTATTAAAAAAACGCGTCTATTAACCTCCATAGGCAAATAAACTGGGATTGATATTGGTCGATCTCACATATATATCTTCAATTTGAAGGATCTTTCTCCCAATTTTTTTTGAAGGATCTATGATGGTTGAGTCGAGAAGGTGGATAGTAAACTACATTTTTTATTTTTGTTATTTTAGTTGACTTTGAAAAATTGCGGAACACAAAGTCATCTAAAAGGCAACTAGGTGATACAATCCAATTTTTTTTTTGAACTCGTCGGAGGAGGAGCTCTATAGTTTTTTAAATAGAAGGAGTGAGACACCATAAATTTGCCCAGACTAGGATTGGAACTCTTGTGGGCTCGCTGCACCACCGCAACACTAACCACCCGACCACTAGCGGTTCTCGATACAATCCAATATGGTAAGGACATATCAATAGCAACAAGATATAACAATAAGCAAACTAGAGATTATCATTGGGCAAATTAATAACATGGATAGAGGTACGTAACTGAAGTAAAAGGCGAAGACACAAGATTTATCCCTAAGTTCAAGTTTCTTGGGGAGGTTTAATCTCCAGTAGAGGGATTCTGGTCAACAACACAACTCGATCTCGCGGATCTAGCCTTCTTCTGCCTTGAGCAAGCCAAGTAAAGTACTTGCCCACTTTATTATTTGAGAAACTTGAGACATCTCCACCACAACCTTACAAGCTTTCGAACGACCTGACCACCTAGGGTTTCCCAACAAACTCAAAATTGGTTGCTGAAAATAGGAGAAAATGTGCTTTTGAGATTTCACAAAAGGCGAATGAGTGAGAGATAGGTAATTTAGGTTATTTGGGGGAAAAGGGGTATTTTATAAGAGCCCATAAAATTTTCTCATTATGTTCACTCCGCTAGGCCACGACCGTTCGGGTCAATGTCCGGACCAGCCCAGACAATCAGACTTATGTTCAAACCTGGCCAGAGAGGGTAAACGAGAGGAAAAAATGGGGCTTTGGAGCAAACTGATACCCGGAATTTTTTGTTGGATGTATGCCCAAAAGGCAATAAAGTTTAACATCTGATTCATAATTATGAATATGTGATTCAGAGGAAAACTCACCCGCACGTGTAGAGACATGAACAGAATAAAGTATACCCTAGTCTTGCCTTTTAGACTAATTCGTTGATTGCTTGAAACCACGTTTTCCTGGTCTGGGACATTGTTTATGTCAGCATCAATAAGTGGCATATTGTTGGTGGAAACAATATGGCCGGGTAGACCCAAATCGTTGATATGCTAAGAAGATTCAAAGTGTCTTTTTGTCCTTAGTGCAATATCGCAGATGGTTATTGGATGACATGTCCTTAGACCAAGAGGTTATTAGGGTTGTGCATATTGGAAGAGTTACTTTGGTACTGTCAACCATCACGGCCGTAACTGGGTGATCATAACAGCAGTCACTGGGTGATTCCGAAGGTGTGCATATATCCTAATGTTCCAAGATGAGAAATTACTCCTCTGTCAAAAGAGAGATACATCTAGGACCCACTCGGTATGTATGATATCCAATATGTTCTGCAGACAATGCATGATGAAGTTACATCATGTGGGATATCGGATTACGGGAACGAGAAAAGGAAACTTACCGGTAACGAGATAGACAAAGATATAGTGAATCAGGGATTGATTCATGGAAATATCAGGAATACTTTATCTCGGGTAAGTTCAGTATCGTGAGTAATGGGAATGACGAATTAATAATCAACAGGTTCAACAGAGTGTCATTCGCATAACGGTAGCAGTTATTCAGGTAGCCCATGTACCTGACCCTGGCCGATGATTAGATGGAAACATCTAATTATAGCTACACGTTATCGAACTTGTAGGGTAACACGCTTAAGTCAGTTCTAGTTTGTTGTGTATATGGTTGGTCTGGATACCGACAGAGTATCACCGGAATGGTTTATGCGTGGTAGATAATATCTTTATCAGAGAGATTGGATTATGCAGACACTAGGTGTCTCGGAGTTATAGAAATAGTTTCTATCACTAGTCGGATTTGTTCCGAGGGTTTATATAAGAGGGAAATATTTATCCGGAGTATTTTGTCTGTGGACACTGGGTGTCCCGGATCATGTAAAAGTGTTTTATATGATAAGTAATTAATTCGGGGAATATTCTGTAAAAGGAAATATTCAAATAAGAATTAATTAGACAAAAATATTAATTAATTAAATATTAATTTATTTAATTATTAAATAATTATTGGGAAAATATTAAATAAATTGGAGCCACCAAGAGGGGTTGCCAAGTGGGCCCAGCCGCACCCCCACAAGGGGTGGGTGGGCCAAGGCGCACTAAGGGGGAAGTCCCCCCCCCCTTGGCCAAACCCTAGTTGGGCCTTGAGCCCATAGGGAGAGGCGGTTTGGGGGGGGGGACCTTGTTGGACAAGGACTCCTCCCCCCAAACCGAATAAGGAGGGGAGTTGGAGTCCAACTCCAACTCTCCCCATGAGAGGCGCACCAAGGCAAGGGGAGAGGAGTTGGAGTCCAACTCCAACTACCCTAGGGCCGGCGGTGGAAGGCAAGGGCTTGCCCCTTGTCCAAGCCTCCCTACCCCTTGGCCTCCTATATAAACACCCCACCCCTCCTTTGGGAGACACACAAGTTTAGATCTCTTCTAGTTGGATTAGAGGGAACCTCTAAATATTTAGAGGGATCCTCCCCGATTAGATCTAGATCTAAATATCTAATCTCTCTCTCCCACCTTCTCATGTGTTGAGATCTCCACCTTCATATACACCAGCGGTGAGTGCTTCAAGCATGGATGGCGAAGCCCTGCTGAACTAGTTCCGATGTATGCGTGCGAAACTCGGAGGGGTGTGCCGTCTACGATGGCGGTAGACCCTCACTCTGTTGGATCAAGGCGGGACGCGAGGAGTCTACGATATTCTCTCGACTAGCTTAGCCGAGGGAGTTCTTCCACATGCTTCATCAACGTCGTCATCGACATCTCTTCTGCTTCAACGGTGTCGGTAACGATTTACAGTTAGATCAAATATGCATGTCTTGTTACTTCTATCTTCATTGTAGATCTTGGCTGTTGCGTACTAGTGGCTAAATTTTTGTTTTCCATACACGCAACCCAATAGTGGTATCAGAGCGGTCTAAGTGTAGATACATGATTTGATCTAGAGCACATGGTGTGCGGGCACCGCATAAGTTTGTGCGGGTATGTTATTGAAGTCTTTCTCTAACATTTAGTTTATTTATGTTTGCTTCCCAATAAACTATTGAGGATTGTTTCCAATGGCATAGTTTGATTTTACAGATTTCTGGCAATCCGCGGACCTTCCGGCTGCTCCTAGTATGCCCGTCGGCGCCAACGAAGTGCGTCAGTAGCTCCGGGTCTTTCTATAGTTGGTCTCATTGACTCGATGGTGGAAAGGGCATGTGGACTAGGTCCACACGGGGTCACGCGCACATGTGATCATTTAGATTGGGACCCACAACGTTTTCGCAATGTTGGGATGTCAATCACCCTGCAATGTCAATCTAGCAACATGAATAATCATGCTTGGTGAGGGCCGTAGTTTTTCCGGTTGTCCCGTTGATCCTACAGCCACGCTAAAAGATGCAAACAAACGTTAGAGGCGTCTAACTCTGTTTTGCATGACATGTGATGTGGTATAGTCTCAAATATATTTTTTGTTGACTAACCTTGTTTTGTTTTGGCCGGCGTGCCGTTCTTCCTTGTTTGTCGAGCTATGGTGATAGTGGAGGATAGGAGAAGGCATGCACTTGTCGTGAACCTCGACATGGCCGCACCGGTGGAGGCGCCACCGGAAGATGAAGGAAGAAGACTATACTACATCACGAAGTGTTATCTACTTGTGCATGTTTTATACCTCTTTTCTTGCTTTTCTCTTGTTTGCGCAGTAGACGTGATTATCATGGAGATTCCTCAGTAGCTGCTGATGCATGTAAAATGCATACATGAACTTTGCACTTTAATTGATTATATTCCAATCATATTTGCATCATATAAGAGTTATATCAATGTTTTATAATGATTTTTGGGAATATTCATTTATTTCCTATTTTTATGGAATTAACCCTGCACAGGCAGAAAACCCCGTTTTCTTATTTTTAATGTTTCAGGGACCCAAACGTCAATGAAATCACCTGGAAATTTACGGGCGTCAATATTTGGAAGGAAGAAGACCAGTGGGCGAAGGAAGCTAGCAAGCGGAGGCCCGAGGCCCAAACGGGGGTGGCCCACGCGGCCAGGTACAGTGCCCGCGTGGGACTATCCCGTTTGGCCCTCGTGGCTCTGTTGCCATCGATCTTTCGTCCACCGACTCCGTCTTGACCTAAAAACGCCTATAAAAAGGTCCCCTGGTGTTTCGCGAAAGGAGGCGGCGGAGAAACACAGAACCACGAAACAGAGAGTCAGAAGGCTGCCACCGGAGAAGATCGGAGGGGGAAACGCCGCCGGAGTCACCTCTGGAGGGCTCCACCCCCCTCCGGCGTGTTCATCATCAACATCTACAGCAAGAACTTCTCCACCATCATCACCATGATGAAGGGGAAGTAGTCCACCCCCTGGACTAGGGTTTGTGGTGGTAACTTTTGTATCTCCCCTCTCTATTGAGCTTCACTAATTAGTATCGTATAAGCTGCTGAACATGATTACGGTCATCTATGTAATACCTTTGTGGTGAATATTGTGGTGTGAGATGATTTGTTATGCATTTACCGTTGTGTTGGAGCTTTTGTGATTTGTCATACTTTGAAGTATGATGTATGTGGGTACGGGATGGCCGATGTGACACGGCATAGGTATTGAGTGACACAGTACCGCCCAACGTCCTTTATCTGGGGGTAAAAAGAAAGAGTATGATGTGGGAGTGAGAGAAACCGCGCTAGCCTTACGAGGGGTGACCTAGCAACACAAATGAGTATTTCTTTCAACTATGTGTTTTAGGACATATAGCCGTCATAAAAAGCTACCATTAAAACATGACAATTGTGTGTACTTTATCTATAACATGATGATCACCGTAGATGAGAGAGAGAGAGGATTAAGTGAACCCATGAACCATGTCCATTGTTCCTATAAGAAACACACACTTGAGCTTGTCCTCTTGCTACATAGAGGATTGGGCTTTCTCTCTTTGAGAGCTTTCACTTGCTACTACCTTTGTCTTGTCCTCTTGCAAAGAAGAGGATTGGGACACTTTTACATCCATCAAACCAACCATCTTGTTCTCTAAACTTGTTTAGTGCATAATCACCTAAAACTTGTGACACTTTAGTTGTAGGGAATAGATAACTTTTCCTTCTTGCTCCTGCGAATCGATACCTTACTTCCACATTAAGAGGTGCTACAGTGATCCCTTGCTCTTGGGGGTTATCAAGTACTTTTCTGGCGCCGTTGCCGGGGAGCGTAGCGCTTAAGTTTCTATTCTTGTGTGCACTAAACTAAGCTTGGGGAGGTTTCTTTATATCTTGCAATCATCTAAGCTTGGGGAGGTTCTTTGACTTGTTTGATGATACTATGTCTCCCATTTATGATGATGAATATGATATTTTCAGTCCACCCTGTGACACCCCTCCCTGGCACATCTTGCCAGAGAGGCAGTCGTATCGTGCGCCATCCCAAGATAACTGGCCGCACGTCACAACAGTGTAACATAATGGAAATCATTACACAATCAGGCACATCAGTGTTACAAATGGTTTACAAGGCCATCAAGGAATGACAAAATATCAATCCCAGCATGGCACGATAGAGAGTTTTAACTGGCAGCGGAAGACATATGAGAGGCTACGGCTTGGAGCGGCTCCACTCCACAGGTTCTGGCTGGGCTACTGATCCTAGCACGCTCTTGCTTCAAATCCTTACTAAGGTGGAAGATGAATCCTCGACAAAACCTGGCCACAAACACAAGGCCCGTGAGTACATTAATATGCACTCAGCAAGAATCGCCACTCACCACAAACAATCCAACAAACATGCAACAAGATATACATTGGAAATAAAATCCTACAACATGGCAAGAGTCTACTCGAGATAGACCAATATGATAACATAAAGGTAGCATGGCATCAAAAGCAAAACATGGCATAAGCAAACAACAAGAGTATCACCAGTACAGAGTCCAAGCCAGGTGGGGTTGGATCGTATACCAGCAATCAAACAAAGAGGTTACCTGTAACGAGTAGACGAGTGTATCAGTGGGTACCAAATCTTATAATTACTCCTGTCAACACAATCAGACTTCCAAACCTCTAGCCAACTCTGGCTATCAATCCAGCCAACTCTGGCTATCTCCCGGGCATGCACGGTTGATGTTGGCTCTGGCCTAACTATAGGCTTCCAACGCATCACACCGCCATCCCATTCACCTCACAAGTAGCATTCCCTGCATCATCTTATTGTTCACTTAGTGAAATCAGGTTGTTCATCTTTCTTTCAAACCAGCCTTAGGTTTAACCTCCTGACACGACACGGACACACAGTGTGACCGACACTGAACTGTTGTTCCATAACCTTGGAACTAGGCTAGACATCCAGATTTGACACTCTCGAGAGGTTGCAGATACCACCCACCTAAGTGCACCACACTCAGCCGTACTTTAGGATATCATCCTTAAGGCGAACTCAGCAAGATACACTCACCTGACCGTTCACGCTACCAAGACACTCCCTGTATAGCCACCGACATAACTCTATGCCTTATGCAGAAGTGAATCCGACACGCTCCCAACTATGGGCAACGCCTAGCTCCGGAACCTTCGCAAGACTAGCCCCGACCAACTATGATACCGACTAGACTTGCCAAAAGGGTGGCATCAAAGGAGGCTCGTTAGGATTACGTAGGTCAAGGCCCACCCATGTGAGCGACAGTGGCAGTGCTTTCGATGTTCAGATTAGTGGCACCGTGGACTGACCCTATCGTTGTTTGGAGGGGTGTTTCATTTAATCAAGTTCCATCATTCACAAGTCCAAACCAAGAGGATTAGTCCAACACAGCAATCACAATATCATAATATATCATCACACGACAAAATATTAGCAACACAATAAATCAAGCAACAGTAGTATCCATGTCCAAACTTAGCAAAATAAAAAAAAACGTCAACCGGATGACTGTGGCAGCGGTCTTCCGCTGGCAAGCGCCTTCTCGTTTGACAAGGAAAAAGAAACATCGATCGGAAGACTGTGGCAGCGGTCTTCCGCTGGCAAGCGCCTTCACAGATCGACTACAAAAGATAACACAGTGGGTCAATCGGATGACTGTGGGAGTTCCTCCAGCCAGCGTCCTCGCAGATTAATTACAAAGTTGGTGAGGCATGTAGCCTCCAAACAATGAACCGAAAAGCATTCATTCCACTCAAGGATTAACCTGACGTGGTGTCAGCAATCTTGGCAAAAAGAACCAATTGGAAAGTCAGATCCCAAGCATCGCAGTCTAGGTGGCTTACGCCAGCCACGTTTGACGGAGGGACAAGAAGCAAATAACTCTTTTGGCAAATGCCCCCAACTTCGAGGATCATAAGACGACATTCGTCCGTTCCTCACCACGGCGAAGGAGAAGAAGCAAACAATCATAGGAACGCAGGTTTTATAGTTGTTTATTTAGAGGGTTCGACAAAGCCACGCAAGTGCGAGGCGCACAGTTAATTCACACGTCATTCTAATGCATACATGATGATGAATAAAACATGGCAGGAGCAATATTCGAAGTAACATATTGAACATAACAACAGCAGACCGACATATCATATATACCGAACGCAGACAGATATAAACACTCGGCATGGTAATAAGAAAATAACAAATATCATTGCGGGACGGCTCATAGCAAGGGTTTAGCTTGCCTCCGAAGACGGGGATCCTATGGCTTGGAAAGATCGGGGTGGCTCCGCGGCGTCGGGGTCGATCGTCGCTTTCCACGGACTCCGGAAAGCATCCAAACGGGGCACCAACAGAACTATTTTGGAATGATGTGAAATTAGTGCCACTGGATAAAGCTCGACAAGACAAGAATTTAGAAATTTGGATCACCTCGATCGGAGTTGCGGTTCGAGTGATGTGGCAGAGCGACAGATAGCGATCTGCCGCACGCGCGCGGTGGATAGCTATCCGCCGCCGAAGTCAAAATAAACAGATCAAACGACCGCTGCGGTCGTTGTCTTGGTCTTCCGCAGGGGGGCACGGGCTCTCCGGGGAGCTCGCCACCACGGCCATTGGGAGGAGTCTGCGCGCCGGGGAACGACGGGGCGGCCTCGACGCGGTCCACCGCGCCCGGGAGATGCTCGGCGGCACGGGGAGGCTAGGGGGCGCGCGGGGAGCTCGCCGGCTTCGGCCATGGCGATGGAGGCCACGGGAGGCGTCAGGTGCCGGCGCTGCTGGCGACGGGAGGCCCGGGCGAGGACGGATGTGAGGTGCAGGAGCACCGCCGCCCTCGGGGACGGCTCCAGCGCGCGGGGAAAGAGGCCGGGGCGTCGCGTGCATGCTCGGCCGAGCTCGGCCAGCACGGCCATGGCGAGTCGAGCACGCTGCCGTCCGCTGGAGCAGCACGGGGACCGACCGATGGTGGGGACGAGCTGGCCGCGGCCCACCGCGCCCAGGAGATGCTTCGGCCAGGAGGGGGGGCCATGGTTCGGGGCTGCCGTGCTCTTCGAGCTTCGGCCATGGCGGTTCGAGCATGAACTCGAGCCCCCCTCTGGATCTTCTGGACAGCGGTGGGGAAAAGGAGAGGAAGGGAGTGTGTGGGCATCGGGAGAGAGCTCGGTCTCATTTGTAGCTAGAGGGAGAACAATGGAAGGAGAGGGAGGCACGGGAGAAGCTTCAAATAATCTCCCCGGCCCTGTGCTGTCGGTGGAAGGGATAAGAGAGGGGAGGGATAGGGTTGTCGTGCTGGATGCACAGGAGAGCCACGAGGTGGTGCTGTAGAAGAAGATTTGGCACCGACAAAACAGTAATCGGAAGGTTAGGTTTGCTAATCGCGCGTTCCGGACGTCCAGAGCGCGACGCGAGTGGCATGACGCGTTCCCGGTGACTCGGAGCTCCAACTGGAAAAAGGTTTCCACCACTGGGTTTGCAACGGTGAGAGGAACACAACCAAACAAAAATCCCACAGGGATTCCAAACTTTGTAAAATAGATTTTCCAGAAAACCAAAAACACCGAAGGTGTTCGATGAAATGATCTTGGTCTTACACAACTCAAATAAATCCCCAAAAATTAGGCATGGGTTGTTTTGGTCAGGGGAGAGTGTCTATGGAGTTTGAGATCAATTGGATGAATAGAAATGGGGTTTTGGTATTGTGTCCGCTAAGCCGCGTACCGGCAGCGGTTTTTGGCTTACAAAGGAAGTGGTCTAAATATTGCTCAAATGGGTTTGCCTCCAAAAGATGAAATGCAGGAAATGCCAAAATATTCATCCCCTGAATTTATCAGAATTCTTGGATGTGCCTAGATTGGTTAAAACATTTTTGGACTAGAAATGGCAGTTTTGAAAATATTGGCTAACTTGGAAATATTGCATTGGAGTATGCAATATTTTTGCATGGGTTGTCTTTACCTGGACATGGGATCCTCTGTATTTTTTGGGGAATTTTTAGAGCTATGGAAATGGGCTTTCCTTTTGTAGGTGGAAGAAAAGGATTAAAAGGTTCCGATAATTAGGGCTAGGTTTTTTCGGAGAAAACCTGAGCACAAAAATTATCAGGGGTGATGGAGTGGTTTGTGGGCTTATGGGAAATTTCGAGAAAGCAATTTCCAAGTCAATTCATCTTCAAAAGTTTTGGAGAAATATTTAGAATAAGAGGAAAAAGTTTTTCAGGTGTCAGAAAACACCACTAAAATTTGGGTTCAATTTTCGGGTGTTACAGACCTTCCCCCCTTAAAAGGAATCTCGTCCTCGAGATTAAGGAGGTTATACAAGAAAATCTTGAACGATCCATTTATACCCCAGTTTAAAACTTTTCCTAAAATAATAGAATTTGGGTTCACCAAAGGGTCAACAAGACTTTTCCTAAAACATACATTTTTCAAAGCCTGCTACTTCTATCATACTCACGGCATTTAACAGATGGCATGGCAGGGGTTCATTCAATCAATCAACATAGGATCTACTCACATGCTTATGAATTTAAAATCTAAGGTTTTCGCGCAAACAGGACAAGATCTACAACCAAATTATCAAATAATCTAACAAGATCAACTGGAGTGGGTAAGAACTCAAAAACCTTTATAAACAAAAGGCAGGGATATGCTAATCATAACCTTCTCCTAAGGTTTTATTTTTGAAAAGTTATACACACATGACAGGTGCACCTCCCATGTGCGTACAACAAAAGGTATTTTATTATTATTATTTTCCAAAGCTATACATACATGGCAGGTGCCCCTTTCATGTATATACGGTTTGGAAAAAGAAACAAGGTTTGTTTTCAAACAACGATGTTCGCGCCACAAGAGTGGGATCACAAACACCAAAATTTTGTGGGATAGAGCCATTCCCAAAGTTTGCTTTTGCAAAGAAATTTTCCCTATAGAACTCCGGGATACGAGGAAAATAACACGTCTCGGGGTACTTCTTCACGTTGAAGTAGTCGCGGTGTCCTAGTTGGAGTAGAACTTGCATCATCAATTTCGGGAGTTGTCCATCCGTGTACAGTTCGTGTCTTGCAGCAAGATTAAATGGCAGGGATACAAGCATGGGTAGAAGAATTTCTACTTGTAGCAAAACATCCTTTCATAAAATATTTCTGCATTTTATGGCCCAAAACAAAACGGCTGCAGCAGTATGGCATAATCATTTCAACCATACCGTATAGGCAAGCACACAACAACTACTAAACAACCGACAAAAACTTTTACTTTTGCGTGGCACATGATCTGTCCCAAGTGGGGAACCATGTATAACGCCAAGTGGGTGTTTTTTTTTTCAAACCTACACATGAGTTAACATTAAGTGAGCGAGGCACCGTGGTTACAGTGTCTCATAAAATACTTCCACTTAATAGTTAAACTTGTGCAACACACACAAAATAATTTGCATACTACAAAATAATCCCATTCAAAGTTTGCATTATTTCACAGGTGGGCATATGCGTCTGGGTTCACATATGTTGTCCCTGTTTTAAGTGATCTGTCGTTTCCTTAAAACCTTTAACTGAAGAAAATGCACGACATTCCATCATGTGTCAACCAAGTGGTTAACAAGAGGACAAGAACATCAGGTTTTATCGTGGCTGATTCGACATCAACCAGAAAACAAACAACAAACTCGCACTACAACCAACACAAGAAAACAAACAACAAAACAAACAAACAACCCCACTGCTTCTACCTACCCACATACGAGCGTCACTCAGACTAAACAAACAGGGGCTCTATTCCGCTTGACGGCCTCTGGGGTCGGTGGAGTGGGGCCAAGACGAAGAGTGGTGTCCACATCTGCATCTTCCGGTGGGTGGGGAATCATCGGCCTGCCTTCAAGGATTACACCTTGTTCTTGGGGTTGCTGCTAAATTCGGGCTAGTACTTGCGCCACAGACACATCCAGACTGTGTTCTAGCAAGTCATCTGGGACTGGGGCTCCGGTACCTCGAGCTTGCCCATGGTTGAGGGTAGGTGGGTTCCTTGCTCGACACTGTTGCAAGTGTGCTTGACCAAGGCTGCGCCTTGTGGTTGCGAGTTCTTCTATCAGAGAATTGCTGAACCTGGTCATTGCAGCTGCGTAGGTGACCAGGGTGATGACGGCAGGGTCGGCTTCGCCTTCGATGGAGGTTTGGATGGCCTCCGCGCCAGGTTGGGGTCGGGCTGGGAGAAAGTGGAAAGCTCGACTTTTCAACATTGCGGGTTCTGAATACCGTAGGCGGACGAGACCTTCATAGGCTACTATCTGGATGGCTGAGCAAGAGTGGGCATGCTCCTACTTGGGATCAGGTACGTCATACTTGTGCCCAACGGACACGAGCCGATATGCACGTTCGCTCGAAATTCACTCCTGTCTAGCGAGAGTGAGTTCTTGAACACCACATTCCGAGGGAGATCAGGCCAGCCAAGAGTATCAGAGACGGCCTTCCGAAGAATCACTGGGAATCCGCCATACTCAGCGGCGGTGGTTTCCAGGATGACCTTGGGGTTTGCCATCGGATTCCTCTGGCTCTGGGTGTAGGATGAGATGAGAATGCGGGATTCCTTTGCGGGATCCTGCTTCAAGAGAGCTGGGTTGGCTAAGGATAGCAGGCAAGGGTGGGGATAAACGGCAGCTAGACTGGGTCTCATATACGGGTTGTGTCGGCTCCTTCTCTTGGAAGAAACCGGCGAGCCTCACTCAGGGAATGGGACACGTCCTACTGCACCTTACTGTGGACCGACACCAGCCATGCCGGTTAGGCGGAGATGGGTTAAATCCATCGGGCTCATTGTCGGGCAAAAGTAAGGCGGGGTTTTCCATGCTAGGGTAGTCTACAGCCAGCCTGGTGCTCTGATACCATGTCTGTGACACCCCTCCCTGGCACATCTTGCCAGAGAGGCAGTCGTCCCGTGCGCCATCCCAAGATAACTGGTCGCACGTCACAACAGTGTAACATAATGGAAATCATTACACAATCAGGCACATCAGTGCTACAAATGGTTTACAAGGCCATCAAGGAATGACAAAATATCAATCCCAGCATGGCACGATACAGAGTTTTAACTGGCAACGGAAGACATATGAGAGGCTACGGCTTGGAGCGGCTCCACTCCACAGGTTCTGGCTGGGCTACTGATCCTAGCACGCTCTTGCTTCAAATCCTTACTAAGGTGGAAGATGAATCCTCGACAAAACCTGGCCACAAACACAAGGCCCGTGAGTACATTAATATGCACTCAGCAAGAATCGCCACTCACCACAAACAATCCAACAAACATGCAACAAGATATACATTGGAAATAAAATCCTACAACATGGCAAGAGTCTACTCGAGATAGACCAATATGATAACATAAAGGTAGCATGGCATCACAAGCAAAACATGGCATAAGCAAACAACAAGAGTATCACCAGTACAGAGTCCAAGCCAGATGGGGTTGGATCATATACCGGCAATCAAACAAAGAGGTTACCTGTGACGAGTAGACGAGTGTATCAGTGGGTACCAAATCTTATAATTACTCATGTCAACACAATCAGACTTCCAAGCCTCTAGCCAACTCTGGCTATCAATCCAGCAACTCTGGCTATCTCCCGGGCATGCACGGTTGATGTTGGCTCTGGCCTAACTATAGGCTTCCAACGCATCACACCGCCATCCCATTCACCTCACAAGTAACATTCCCTGCATCATCTTATTGTTCACTTAGTGAAATCAGGTTGTTCATCTTTCTTTCAAACCAGCCTTAGGTTTAACCTCCTGACACGACACGGACACACAGTGTGACCGACACTGAACTGTTGTTCCATAACCTTGGAACTAGGCTAGACATCCAGATTTGACACTCTCGAGAGGTTGCAGATACCACCCACCTAAGTGCACCACACTCAGCCGGTACTTTAGGATATCATCCTTAAGGCGAACTCAGCAAGATACACTCACCTGACCGTTCACGCTACCAAGACACTCCCTGTATAGCCACCGACATAACTCTATGCCTTATGCAGAAGTGAATCCGGCACGCTCCCAACTATGGGCAACGCCTAGCTCCGGAACCTTCGCAAGACTAGCCCCGACCAACTATGGTACCGCTAGACTTGCCAAAAGGTGGCATCAAAGGAGGCTCGTTAGGATTACGTAGGTCAAGGCCCGCCCATGTGAGCGACAGTGGCAGTGCTTTCGATGTTCAGATTAGTGGCACCGTGGCTGACCCTATCGTTGTTTGGAGGGGTGTTTCATTTAATCAAGTTCCATCATTCACAAGTCCAAACCTAGAGGATTAGTCCAACACAGCAATCACAATATCATAATATATCATCACACGACAAAATATTAGCAACACAATAAATCAAGCAATAGTAGTATCCATGTCCAAACTTAGCAAAATAAAAAGAACGTCAACCGGTTGACTGTGGCAGCGGTCTTCCGCTGGCAAGCGCCTTCTCGTTTGACAAGGAAAAAGAAACGTCGACCGGAAGACTGTGGCAGCGGTCTTCCGCTGGCAAGCGCCTTCACAGATCGACTACAAAAGATAACACAGTGGGTCAATCGGACGACTGTGGCGGTTCCTCCAGCCAGCGTCCTCGCAGATTAATTACAAAGTTGGTGAGGCATGTAGCCTCCAAACAATGAACCGAAAAGCATTCATAAGAAAGAAAGCATCCATTCCACTCAAGGATTAACCTGACGTGGTGTCAGCAATCTTGGCAAAAAGAACCAATTGGAAAGTTAGCTCCCAAGCGTCGCAGTCTAGGTGGCTTACGCCAGCCACGTTTGACGGAGGGACAAGAAGCAAATAACTCTTTTGGCAAATGCCCCCAACTCCGAGGATCATAAGACGACATCGTCCGCTCCTCACCTCGGCGAAGGAGAAGAAGCAAACAATCATAGGAACGTAGGTTTTATAGTTATTTATTTAGAGGGTTCGACAAAGCCACGCAAGTGCGAGGCGCACAGTTAATTCACACGTCATTCTAATGCATACATGATGATGAATAAAACATGGTAGGAGCAATATTCGAAGTAACATATTGAACATAACAACAGCAGACCGACATATCATATATACCGAACGCAGACAGATATAAACACTCGGCATGGTAATAAGAAAATAACAAACAGCATTGCGGGATGGCTCATAGCAAGGGTTTAGCTTGCCTCCGAAGACGGGGATCCTATGGCTTGGAAAGATCGGGGTGCCTCCGCGGCATCGGGGTCGATCGCCGCTTTCCACGACTCCGGAAAGCATCCAAACGGGGCACCAACAGAACTATTTTGGAATGATGTGAAATCAGTGCCACTGGATAAAGCTCGACGAGACAAGAATTTAGAAATTTGGATCACCTCGATCAGAGTTGCCGTTCGAGAGATATGGCAGAGCGACAGATAGCGATCTGCCGCACGCGCGCGGTGGATAGCTATCCGCTGCCGAAGTCAAAATAAACAGATCGAACGACCGCTGCGGTCGTTGTCTTCGTCTTCCGCAGGGGGGCACGGGCTCTCCGGGAGCTCGCCACCGTGGCCATTGGGAGGAGTCCGCGCGCCGGGGAACGACGGGGCGGCCTCGACGCGGTCCACCACGCCCGGGGAGATGCTCGGCGGCACGGGAGGCTAGGGGGTGCGCGGGGAGCTCGCCGGCTTCGGCCATGGTGATGGAGGCCACGGAGGCATCAGGCGCCGGCGCTGCTGGCGACGGGAGGCCCGGGCGAGGATGGATGCGAGGTGCAGGAGCACCGCCGCCCTCGGGGACGGCTCCAGCGCGCGGGGAAAGAGGCCGGGGCGTCGCGTGCATGCTCGGCCACGCTTGGCCAGCACGGCCATGGCGAGTCGAGCACGCTGCCGTCCGCTGGAGCAGCACGGGGACCGGTCGATGGTGGGGATGAGCTGGCCGTGGCCCACCGCACCCAGGAGATGCTTCGGCTAGGAGGGGGAGGCCATGATTCGGGGCTGCCGTGCTCTTCGAGCTTCGGCCATGGTGGTTCGAGCATGAACTCGAGCCCTCCTTTGGATCTTCTGGACAGTGGTGGATGAAAAGGAGAGGAAGGGAGTGTGTGGGCGTCGGGAGAGAGCTCGGTCTCGTTTGTAGCTAGAGGGAGAACAATGGAAGGAGAGGGAGGCACGGGAGAAGCTTCAAATAATCTCCCCGGCCCTGTGCTGTCGGTGGAAGGGATAAGAGAGGGGAGGGGATAGGGTTTCGTGCTGGATGCACAGGAGAACCACGAGGTGGTGCTGTAGAAGAAGATTTGGCACCGACAAAACAGTAATCGGAAGGTTAGGTTTGCTAATCGTGCGTTCGGACGTCCAGAGCGCGACGCGAGTGGCATGACGCGTTCCCGGTGACTCGGAGCTCCAACTGGAAAAAGTTTTCCACCACTGGGTTTGCAACGGTGAGAGGAACACAACCAAACAAAAATCCCAATGGGATTTCAAACTTTGTAAAATAGATTTTCCAGAAAACCAAAAACACCGAAGGTGTTCGATGAAATGATCTTGGTCTTACACAACTCAAATAAATCCCCAAAAATTAGGCATGGGTTGTTTTGGTCAGGGGAGAGTGTCTATGGAGTTTGAGATCAATTGGACGAATAGAAATAGGGTTTTGGTATTGTGTCTGCTAAGCCGCGTACCGGCATTGGTTTTTGGCTTACAAAGGAAGTGGTCTAAATATTGCTCAAATGGGTTTACCTCCAAAAGATGAAATGCAGGAAATGCCAAAATATTCATCCCCTGAATTTATCAGAATTCTTTTAAGTGCCTAGATTGGTTAAAACATTTCTGGACTAGAAATGGCAGTTTTAAAAATATTGGCTAACTTGGAAATATTGCATTGGAGTATGCAATATTTTTGCATGGATTGTCTTTACCTGGACATGGGGTCCTCTGGTATTTTTGGGGGAATTTTTAGAGCTATGGAAATGGGCTTTCCTTTTGTAGGTGGAAGAAAAGGATTAAAAGGTTCTGATAATTAGGGCTAGGGTTTTTTGGAGAAAACCCGAGCACAAAAATTATCAGGGTGATGGAGTGGTTTGTGGGCTTATGGGAAATTTCGAGAAAGCAATTTCCAAGTCAATTCATCTTCAAAAGTTTTGGAGAAATATTTAGAATAAGAGGAAAAAGTTTTTCAGGTGTCAGAAAACACCACTAAAATTTGGGTTCAATTTTCGGGTGTTACACACCCACTATTGAGTATAAAGTTTATTGTGATTATGATATGCCTCCTATATATGATGATTACAATGATTATTATGAATGTTTTACTCCCACTATTCCTAATGAAACTGTTTATGCTTATGTGGAGAGTAATGATACTTTTATGCATATGGATCATGATAAGAATGTTTCATGTGATAGCTATATTGTTGAGTTTATCAATGATGCTACTGAAAGTTTTTATGAGAGAGGGAGACATGATTTCATATACAAAAATATTAAGTCTCTCTCTTTTTGTTGAAAATTTTGAAGTTGCACTTGCTTTGCCTTCCTATGCTAGTCACTTTGTGCTTTATTGATTTATTTTCTTACAAGATCCCAATGCATAGGAAGTGGGTTAGACTTAAATGTGTTTGATATTTGCTTCTTGATGCTCTTTTATATTCAACTCTTATTCCTATGGAGCATCATTAAAACTATCAAGCCTAGCTATATGGCTATAAAGAAAGCGCTTTGCGGGAGGCAACCCGGTTATTTTTTGTGTGATTTTCTTTGTGTCCTCTTGCTGTACAAGAGACTTTGTTTTAGTTTAGGTTCTGGAATTTTCAATAAAGTGCCAAGTTTTACCCTTTTTGGTTTGAAAAAGTTGCTTATAGCGTTCGGAGATTTTATTCCTGCACGAGTCAGTGCACGGTATGATTTTTAATTCTTATTCTGTAACTCCGAATGAGCTCATATTTGAACTGTAGTTGCAACTTTTCATCCTCTGTATGCATGAATTTTTCGGAATTTTTCGAGAAAGTTTGGTAGGGTAGAAAAATACGTTTTGCTGCTGCTGTTTTTCTGGACAGATTCTGTCCCATTTTGTTTGATGCATGCTTTGAGCTTTTAAGTTGAATCTTTTTGATCCAATTGAGTTTATGAGTAGGCATACAACATTATACACTTTCTGGACATTCATATGAATTTTTGTTCAAGGATTATATGCAGCAAGAACCTATTTGTTTATCACTATTAATGCACCCCACAGAAAAGAGATGGGAGAAACGGTGTTTTGAAGTTTTTTCACAGGGATTGGAGGAGATGCACCAAGAGCTATCCAAGGATGGTGAAGACCATAAGCTTGGGGATGTGAAGACAACCCCGCTGGACCTACACACTCTCGGTTTGCACACGTCCAACTTCTGTTTTTCGATCGAAACACTTTATCGCATAAACTTGGAGCGTCTTTTTTGTTTTTGTTTGAGTCTTGAGAGACCACCACACTATCATTATATATGAGAGCTACTGGAAATATGGGTTGAAATATGTTGGATGCTTTTATAAGATTGGGAAAAGGGATGTTTGAGTTGATTTTTAATGATACATATAGTTGCATGATTCATGAGCTTGTTTATGAGTAATAGTTTGCAAATTCTTTTTGTAGAGCTATCACTTATTCATGTTTTGGTGCTGATTGTTATTTTACTTGGTTTAACATGGATTAGTTAGTTCTATGGACACTCATGCATGCATCTAGATGGTCAACTTTCTCCCTTTTGCTAGCCCAAAAACTCCAACAAGCAAAAACTTGTTTCCAACACCTTCAACCAAAGTTATTCCAGTGAGTCCACCATATCTACCTATTGGCTTTATGCTATTCCGAGTATGTTTAACATGTTGTTTGTGTTATCTTACCTCTGAATGAAAATGTTTATGTTATTGATTGCAATGGAAAAAGTTGGTTATATAGCTCTCACGAACTTGATGCACAATGTTCTTTTATTTGCATAATAAAACTTGACCCATTGTGATTAAGATTATGATGTTTGGCTTGATGAATGTTTTGGGTTGGAAGTTAGCCCATATGTGCTGTCACATGGCAAGCTTTCAACACGCTCTTCATCTCATTTAGTTGATATCATGTGCTTTTGTCTATGGATGCTTATCATGTTGAAATAAATGTGGAAATAGAGTGAGTTTAAATGAGTTTGTGTAAATGGTTAGAGAGACGCCTGGGCCGCTAATCTAAGCCATGCATCATTCATGGTGGAAATTTACTTACATACTATGGTGAACCTTCTGTGATACACCTTGCAATAAAAAACTATTCCAAATGGTAAATAAAAAGGGTGTTGAGATTGTTCATTTTGTTTGTTTGTCTTGTCATTTTGATATGGGCTTGTTCCATATCTTGGGACAAGAGGTACCCCAGTTGACGCTCTTGATGATACTATTATGCTTACAATGATATTTAATTGAACTTGCTTTGTTTCCCAAGTTGAGTAACACATGGTGTAAGTACTTGTATTCAAGGGGCATGAGACATTCAACCCATTCTTTATCAAGCACACTACTCATATTTGCTTTCACTTTAACTTAA
Organism: Poa pratensis; assembly: GCA_947311845.1. Taxonomy (NCBI): domain Eukaryota; kingdom Viridiplantae; phylum Streptophyta; class Magnoliopsida; order Poales; family Poaceae; genus Poa; species Poa pratensis. Next base: position 30,738,216 of record CAMZMU010000115.1, read on the forward strand.
TCATTCAAGATGCTATGATAGGGGCAATGAGAGCTTGACACCAATGAATACCTTATTGCAATCATTAACTTAAGTAGAAGAGTTTGGAAGTTGGATGAAACTTATGCATGCTTTACCTCTACTCACATATACATCTTTCCAAAGTGTACACCTATCATATTCAGATTTTCATCTACACTCTATGACCATTGTAGGATGTTCTACTTATCATTATGCATACATGTGTTCCATATTACTTGCTACTATGTTACACTTTGTGAACTATCAATGAACATCCTTGTCTTGAATACTTGATATCACTTCATAAACTATTTGCATATTGCTACTCCTTTGAAGAATGAATCATTTGACTATATGTAGCAATAGTAATCATCTTTGATATCCATTGTTAAGTATTAAATTGCAAAGTCCATGTTAGTTTTATCATCTTCATACTCGAGGACGAGCATGGATTAAGCTTGGGGATGTTGATGCATGTAAAATGCATACATGAACTTTGCACTTTAATTGCTTATATTCCAATCATATTTGCATCATATAAGGGTTATATCAATGTTTTATAATGATTTTGGAATATTCATTTATTTCCTATTTTTATGGAATTAACCCTGCACAGGCAGAAAACCCGTTTTCTTATTTTAATGTTTCAGGGACCCAAACGTCAACGAAATCACCTGGAAATTTACGGGCGTCAATATTTGGAAGGAAGAAGACCTGTGGGCGAAGGAAGCAGCAAACGGAGGCCCGAGGCCCAAACGGGGGTGGCCCACGCGGCCAGGTACAGTGGCCGCGTGGGACCCCCTTTGGCCCTCGTGGCTCCGTTGCCGTCGATCTTTCTCCACCGACTCGTCTTGACCTAAAAACGCCTATAAAAAAGGTCCCCGACGTTTCGGAAGGAGGCGGCGGAGAAACACAGAACCACGAAACAGAGAGTCAGAAGGCTGCCGCCGGAGAAGATCGGAGGGGGGAAACGCCGCCGGAATCACCTCCGGAGGGCTCCACCCCCCTCCGGCGTGTTCATCATCAACATCTACAGCAAGAACTTCTCCACCATCATCACCATGATGAAGGGGGAGTAGTCCACCCCCTGGACTAGGGTTTGTGGTGGTAACTTTTGTATCTCTCCTCTCTCTTGAGCTTCACTAATTAGTACCGTATGAGCTGCTGAACATGATTACGGTCATCTATGTAATACCTTTGTGGTGAATATTGTGGTGTGAGATGATTTGTTATGCATTTACCGTTGTGTTGGAGCTTTTGTGATTTGTCATACTTTGAAGTATGATGTATGTGGGTACGGGATGGCCGATGTGACACGGCATAGGTATTGAGTGACACAGTACCGCCCAACATCCTTTATCTGGGGGTAAAAAGAAAGAGTATGATGTGGGAGTGAGAGAAACCACGCTAGCCTTACGAGGGGTGACCTAGCAACACAAATGAGTATTTCTTTCAACTATGTGTTTTAGGACATATAGCCGTCATAAAAAGCTACCATTAAAACATGACAATTGTGTGTACTTTATCTATAACATGATGATCACCGTAGATGAGAGAGAGAGGATTAAGTGAACCCATGAACCATGTCCATTGTTCCTATAAGAAACACACACTTGAGCTTGTCCTCTTGCTACATAGAGGATTGGGCTTTCTCTCTTTGAGAGCTTTCACTTGCTACTACCTTTGTCTTGTCCTCTTGCAAAGAAGAGGATTGGGACACTTTTACATCCATCAAACCAACCATCTTGTTCTCTAAACTTGTTTAGTGCATAATCAACTAAAACTTGTGACACTTTAGTTGTAGGGAATAGATAACTTTTCCTTCTTGCTCCTGCGGATCGATACCTTACTTCCACATTGAGAGGTGCTACAGTGATCCCTTGCTCTTGGGGGTTATCAGCTGCAGAGCTTAAGTACTTGAGCTAAAATTAAAAATATCATGAGTTCGTGCTCTTCCAAGTCATAGCAGCGTCAAACCGGTGCTTGTCTTCGGGTCACATGTATCCATGGGCTGAGTTTGACAAGGATTCAGGAGGCGTGCATGGAACGTACATGCAGCAAAAAGGTTGGTTGTCTTGACGTTCGGGCATGAATAGTCATGAGCTCGGAGCACATCCATCGAAAGATGAACGGAAGTCACAGCAGGAAGTGATTGGCAAGGTGGCCTACCCCTTAATCATAGTTGGATGAGCTATATCCAGTTAACCATCTATTGATGAGAAAGGATTCTGAATCACTAAAGTCTGATCACGAGGAATATCCGAGTTTAGTGTGAGCACATTATTAGTTTATCTTTAACTAGTGCTAGAAAATAATTATGAACATGTCTTAGTGAACTTTAAATTGTTGTAGATCGACACACGTAACACCCGCTATTAACCTTGGTCCACTACTTATAAGGAAACCATTTTTCTACCATTAGGAGTAAATATGTTGATTGGGTATGTTTTCCTAAGAGTTGTACTTAGGGGTGCCAAGAAAGAGTATGTCTTTGACACTTCTCCTGGGGTTGTTGTCAAAACTACTTATGAAAGGGAAGCTCACGCCTTGAAGAGTGTTGAGGCTGTCTCTATCCAATGTCTTATGTTGACATGCATGGGCCATGAGTTGCAGAAGCGGTTGGATCACATATCTGCTGAGCGACATGATCGTCGTACTCATAGCCATTTTCCAGACTCAGGCAATGACTGAGAGTTATGAGATAACAAAGGGTCATGTCACATGGCAGAAGGAAGCTCAGCAAGCGAGCATGTAATCAAGATGATTGGTTACGGTATAAGGATGCAGAATCTGGGGTTTTCTAATCTTGACTGAGCCAAGTACATATTTGATGTTGACTTCACTTCCCCGTTTTACAACGGATGTATCATGATTCAAAACATGAGTGGGAGGAAGAAAACATTAAATGGCTCCTTGCTATGCTGAAATCTGCAGAAGCTAATGTGATGAGGGATAACAATCAAGTTTGATTGTTGCCCAATTCGCATGCTTCAAGAAGAAGAGGAAGAAGAAGGCTGAAGGTGTTTTACACACCAGAAAAGCTTAAAAGGTTTAGTTCAGGAGAATCCAGAATACCTCTTCCGAGGTAAGAAAGGATATTGGAAGGGAACTATAAAAAGTTCCAGGCACTAATAAGAAGAAACCTGCTAGATGTGTAGGAAGTATAAGAGTTATATTTAAATGATATTCGTTATTCTTGCTAGTAACTCTGGAGTTTTGGTTGCGAAGAATTTTTTCTTGCATTCATATAAGGGTTGCAGAAAGTAAGAATGATGGAGAATAAAAGGTGGTGGTGTGCGCCAAGTTTGGCGCATGGACCTTCGTCCTTGGGATGAAGACGTCTCCACTTTATTTTTCAAGTTGAAAGATTTGTGAGCTTCGGCTCAAGTTGTTAGGTCGCATTTGGTGATAAATATTCTTGTGAATTTATAGGACAAGTTGGTCCTGTTTATTATGATAAAGAATATTGGAGATCACTCCCTTCAGGGATGATCAAGTTGCAAATCTTTTGAAGTTAAGGGAATATCATTTGTTCTAAAATATTTTGTGATTGTGTTGATATCACCTTCGGGTGACACTATCATCTTGGATGCATCATATGCATGATGGAAGGAAATCCAAGATATCGTTATGTGAAACGAGTGAAAGACTTGGTGAATTACACTCTTCGTTGAAGTTTGAATTCATTAAGTATTCCGGCACATAGTGAGAAATCAACAAAGATAAGTTTATGGACTATTAATGATTTTATCATTGATGTCTAAAGTTTCACAAAAAGTTTTAGATATAAAGTCTTGGTGATTATAATTATGTCTTGAAAGTTTTCAAGTCATGATCTGACTAGTGTGACGAAGTCAGCACTAAGAATCTTCTTGTTTTTGCATTGCGTTTGGCAATACCAATCTAGAATATGTTTGCTCGCTAGGTAATTTTAGCACAGTTAATTGTCTTGCTTCGTGTCATTGTTTTGAAAGATAAACTATGGATGGACATTGGTCTTAGGTACTAAAGGTTTCTGAAATATTGGAACTTGGTCCTAAGATAAAGGACAAAGAGAATTTCATTGTCTCTTGCCTCATGTCATTGTTTTGAAAGATAAACTTTGGGACATGATGGATTTAGGTTCTGAGATTTTCTGAAAGACAAAAACTCGATCCTAAAAGTAAAAGACAATGAGTTACTTTGTAGGTTGTTCCAATAAGTTAATTGGAAGTCCTCTTATAACACCACATAAGTGAATGTTTTGTTACTAAGAGATATGTGATTCTTAAGGAATTTATTCCTTGTTGAATTCAGTGGGAGGATGGTGATTCTTGAAGAGATTATTGAATCTTCGGAAATAGTTATAGAAGTTGTGCAGGCGGAAGCAATTCCAATTGACAATTCTTTTAGACTAATACCGAGAGTCATTGCAATATGAGCATGACTTCTTGTCAAGAAATAATCACTTAACCAGATAAAGAGCATATGAGTTTCTAGGAAACTTGAGTCAATATGCTAAGAGAAAGTAATAAGATAAGGTGCTATAGTATCCAAACCTTCATGACTTAGAGTCAGATTAATCAGTAATCATCAAGTTCGAGTTGAGAGACTTGAAGAATTCCTATTGGAATATTTGATCATAAAGCTTGTTTTGTCATAAATGGTTTTATAACAAATTCAAGAGTTGACTACTCAGGATCATATGATCTGTAGCAAAGCTTTGTTGATCTAAATGGGACTAGTAGATTTGTATGAGATGTTAACAAAGTATATTCCTCTAAGGAAAAGTAATCGAGTATGTGTACAACGTACAACTCGAGGGCTTTGTTAAATGAATACAATACTAGTTATTTAATGACATGTTTGTATAAGATGTTAACAAAACAAATTCCTTTGAAGGAAAATTTATCGAGGAAGTGTACAATGTACAGCTCGAGGGTTTTGTTAAATGAATACATCTAGTCATTAAAAGTATGTCTGTGGTGGCAGACGAATGATGGTATGAAGGTTGGATTAGTTTTGTAATTATGTGAAGTAAAACAAGCAATGTTTAACTTCATAGAAAATTGCAAAGTTCTTAAAAGTTAGTGGGAGCTAGTTTATGGTATTCAATTAATTTGGAAACCATTAAAATACTTCATTTGATAGAATATGTGTATCATTGAAAAGTTATTCAATGAAACTTAAGGAGCAAGGAATTAGTATCATGACAGGATGTATCCTGATAATGATTTAATATCTTGCTGCAAGAATGCACACAAAGTGTTTTGAATGAAAATTTGAAACATGAGAGAACTAGGTTCTCATAAAGAAGGAAATTTATATGCAAGAACCACGATAGTATATCGGTGGTGAGCATGATCAAATGATTCTTTCATTTTATCATCATGGGAATTTCCTGAATAATGCATTCTTGTATTTGAATATCAAGTGATAAAGGTAATTGTTGACAAGTTGACTTTGTAACAAAAGTTCAATTGACTCCAATTATATAGAGCATTCTCTAAATGGTGTTTTGAAGAAGTATCTTCAAAAGAGAATAACTTGAAATGTAAGAGTTACATTGGAAAAAGACTTATGAGATAAGCATAAAAGATAAACCAAGGATAAAACATGATCTTATGATTTTGTGAAATAGCAAGGGTTGGGATGCTTAATTAATTTTGAGCATAGATAAATGTTACGTACACTACAACAAGTCGTAGTGAAAGTGGGAGCTTAAATGCTTCTAAAGGGTTGTCGGTTCATTGGATGAACTAGGTGTGGTTCTTTACAAAAGAGACATCAATGTTGTGAAAGCAGCATAACTGTGTTCTTGGTTAGAGCACCAAGGTTTCACCTTGAATAGCCTGGACTGCATGTGATCGTATGATCAAGGAGATTATGATAGAAAAGAGTTTTCTGCATAATGTATAAAGTTCACACAGCCCTGGAAGGGTCTGATGACAAATGTATACCACAGGAAAGGAAGTATGAGAATCCATCTGTTTCACCCAGATGTTGAGTCTTGTGCAAATAGCAAATTGCCTATTGTGCAAGTGGGAGACTGTTGGATGTATGCCCAAAAGGCAATAAAGTTTAACATCTGATTCATAATTATGCTTCATGATTCTATGCTATAACTGTGGTGACTCCTGAATATGTGATTCAGAGGAAAACTCACTCGCACGTGTAGAGATATGAACAGAATAAAGTATACCCTAGTCTTGCCTTTTAGACTAATTCGTTGATTGCTTGAGACCACGTTTTCCTGGTCTGGGACATTGTTTATGTCACATCAATGTGTGGCATATTGTTGGTGGAAACAATATGGCCGGGTAGACCCAAATCGTTGATATGCTAAGAAGATTCAAAGTGTCTTTTTGTCCTTAGTGCAATATCGCAGATGGTTATCAGATGACATGTCCTTAGACCATGAGGTTATTAGGGTTATGCATATTGGAAGAGTTACTTTGGTACTGTCAACCATCACGGCTGTAACTGGGTGATCATAACGGCAGTCACTGGTGATTCCGAAGGTGTGCATATATCCTAATGTTCCAAGATGGGAAATTACTCCTCTGTCAAAAGAGAGATACATCAGGGCCCACTCGGTATGTATGATATCCAATATGTTCTGCAGACAATGCATGATGAAGTTACATCATGTGGGATATCGGATTACGGGAACGAGAAAATAAAACTTTTGGTAACGAGATAGACAAAGATATAGTGAATCAGAGATTGATTCATGGAAATATCAGGAATACTTTATCTCGGGTAAGTTCAGTATCGTGAGTAATGGGAATGACGAATTAATAATCAACAGGTTCAACAGAGTGTCATTCGCATAACGGTAGCAGTTATTCAGGTAGCCCATGTACCTGACCCAAGGCGCACTAAGGGGGAAGTTCCCCCTGGCCAAACCCTAGTTGGGCCTTGAGCCCATAGGGAGAGGCGGTTTGGGGGGAAACCTTGTTGGACAATGACTCCTCCCCCCAAACCGAATAGGGAGGGGAGTTGGAGTCCAACTCCAACTCTCCCCATGAGAGGCGCACCAAGGCAAGGGGAGAGGCCTCCAACTCCCCTAGGGCCGGTGGTGGAAAGCAAGGGCTTGTCCCATTCCCAAGCCTCCCTACCCCTTGGCCTCCTATATAAACACCCCACCCCCTCTTTTGGGAGGCACACAAGTTTAGATCTCTTCTAGTTGGATTAGAGGGAACCTCTAAATATTTAGAGGGATCCTCCCCGATTAGATCTAGATCTAAATATCTAATCTCTCTCCCTCCTTCTCATGTGTTGAGATCTCCACCTTCATATACACCAGCGGTGAGTGCTTCAAGCATGGATGGCGAAGCCCTGCTGAACTAGTTCCGATGTATGCGTGCGAAACTCGGAGGGGGTGTGCCGTCTACGATGGCGGTAGACCCTCACTCTGTTGGATCAAGGTGGGACGCGGGGAGTCTAATTCTCTCGGCTAGGCTTAGCCGAGGGATTTCTTCCACATGCTTCATCAACGTCGTAATCAACATCTCTTACGCTTCAACGGTGTCGGTAACGATTTACAGTTAGATCAAATATGCATGTCTTGTTACTTGTATCTTCATAGTAGATCTTGGATGTTGCGTACTAGTGGCGAATTTTTTGTTTTCCATTCATGCAACCCAATATTTATTGTGGTAGAGTATATTGGCTAAAGTTAACACATGAGAGTGTGTAGTGTCACCCCTCTATAATGCGGATTTCCTATGAATAAAATGAATGCATATTATAAAATGAATAGCCTCCTTTTCCCTTTTTATTTGCGGGGTCTCCACCATCATTGCGTCGTTTCGATGGGACTAAAATACAACATATAGCTCACAGAAAAGATTAGTCCCCTAATTCATATGTAATTAAAACCAACCCCCAAATGAAAGTGCATCTAGCATCCCTAAGAGCATCTCCAACCAAACCTCCAACTTTGTCCCTATATGCCCTGACGGATAGTCTGGATAGGATAGAGAAGAAAAAAAGGCTACCCAACTAGTCCCTGCACTTTCCCCCTTTATGTTCGGGTTGTCCGACAACCCCCACTTTCATGCCATATATGTGGTGGAAACCGGGGTGTACGGGCATTCTCGGACAGTCCGTCACGTAGGAATCGGTCCACCCTAGACCACTTTACCTCTTTATTTATTATTGCAAGTATCCCTATCTCTCCACCCTCACCAATCATATGCAACTGAGGAGACAAATTTGGGAGACGTGGCTGAACGCACATACAAATGGGGTCCAAAGTGGTGGAAACGTACAGACACTATCGGGCATGTTCACGAAAAAATGGGGGGGGGGGGGCAATTAGGCCATTGCAGTTGGAGATGCTCTAAGAGGTTTCCATGACTCATGACAAGACAATTAAGGAACTAATTGCGAAGCAGATATTTTAATAGCGACCCTCAAAAAGTGAGAACTTGTCACTTGAGTTTTCTCGAGTCATAGATATGTCGTACTACCAAGAGAACCACTTGGAATAGCATAGGAAAAGAAACCATTGGAAAATCTCAAAGAATCCCCCCACCCCCCCCCCCCCCCCCCCCCCCGCGCCCCAAATATCACAAGAAAAATCTACAAAACAATTTTTTTATTTCCCAGAAGCACCAGACACATTTATACCGGGATCACTATACCACTGAGGTTGAGAGACTCACAAGAAACCTGTTTTACAAGGTCTCTATTTCTGCCAACACTATAGAGTTTGGTGTACATCCGGAAGTACGGTCTTTAGTTTTCCTACTACAAGAAATCCTCTATATATGTCTGGAAATTTCGACTGGAGTTAGGTCAGAACCTACGCTTGGAATTAGCAGTTTCTTGTCTAGCCCTTTTCAGAGGGTGCTCTATAAGACCTGTAACCTCCAAATTCACCCATCAAAACAAATGGGCACGTAATTTTCTTGGTACGAAAACTAGTTATTATTCAGATAAAAACTTTGAGCACTCCTTCCTAGTATCTCTGGGTTATGTTCATTTTTAGAGATTCTCTGTTCAAGTCGGTACCACCGAGATCAAGACCAATACCTCCATTAATTGTGTTTCTCGCATGACTATTCAAATTTGAGCTAGTTCGGTACTACCCGGGTTTCACCATTCGGAAATACCGAGCATTTACCTTTTCATAATTGTCGGATTTTCCCCTTTGCCTATATATACCCCTCATCATTCCGTGGCAAAATGAAGAAGATGAGAAGAGAGGAAACCTTGCATGAGCCTAGAGCCTTACCTTATCCTTGCATCTAGCTCATACTTTTTTCACTCAAATATTTTCAGATCTATGGTGCTTTGAGATATTTTCCTTGTGAATCATTAACAAGGGCTTCAAGATTCAAGTTTTAGCCAAGTGTTGTTACTTCTTGAAGTGTGTATGTCTCCTAACCTGCTTGAGAGTCACGTGGAAACTTTCATGGTCTGTTGTGAATGATCCAAGAGTTTGTGCAGGCTGGAGATCGCCTATCACGTGTGAAGATCTACCTCTTATTGGTTGGGCATGAACTTGGTGTCATCAAGGGGAAATAGGTTGGTCTATGTGACAAAAACAATGGTGTCCTAATCTTCTCCGATGAGGATGTAGGCCCCTTCTTTTCAGCTTCTAAACCAGATTCTAGCCCAAAATCTGCAAAAGCCCAAAAGAAGGGTCCAACTTGTAGCCAGCTTATTTCCACCGAGAATCCAGTTTTCTTCCTATACCCAGAATCCAGTCGGGAGCCGATTCTCAGCAGATTCCCGCAAGTGAAACGAAGGGGTATCCTGTCTAGACATATCATTGCTTCTAATTTACGGAGAATTGCCACCGCCCAGATCCCCGCTGCCCAGGGAGTAAAGAAAAAAAGGAAAAAAGAGAGGCTCGCTCTACCGCTCCGGACTCGCTCGACCCGCGCCTCGCTCGACCCACCGCTAGGGTTAGCGCGCCTCCGCCTCCGCCTCTAGCGCCGCCGCCTCCCTGACCCTGGCTCGCCGCTCCGCTGCCGAAGACCGGCGGCCTCAGCCCCGAGCAGATCCCCGTCCAGCGCTCCCGCCTCGTCGACCTCGCACCGCCGCGTGGACCTCGCACCGTCGCTCCTTCGGCCACCGCCGTCCGCCGCCCTCCGCCGCCGTCTCACGCCCGCTGACCTCGCCATGTCGTCCTCCCAGCCGGCTCCGCAGGTAGCAAGCCAAGTCTTCCTCCCCTGTTTTGGTTTTGTTGCTTGCAGTGATAGGTAGTTAGCAATTTGTGTAATTCCTAAATCACTAGCATCGACTAGCAATTTGCTTGTGTTGCTTGCAGTTCAATTTAATTATAGTGTAATTCCAGATTTTGTGCTATTGTGGCTAGATTTGCTACTGTTTTTGGACTTGCTAAACATGAACTGATTATTGTAGATAGTGCAATTTAACTAGCAGTAGGTACACATGAACTGGTTAATTGGTCCTGTTGTTGGACTTGCTATTGTGCTAATTACTGCTATATGGTTCATTGTGTGATAGAAAGAGAAGTTGAAAACCCCGAAAGCAAATTGGGATGCAGTAGGTCACCGGGCTTTTCTTGACGTGTGCATCGAAGAAGTGAATAAACATAATCGTCCGGTTAATGTTTTGAATGCCAATGGTAAAGTCAATATGACAACAAACTTCAACAAGCGCACAAAGAGAAACTATGTTTGGAGTCAATTGAAAAATAGGTGGGACACCCTGAAAAAAGATTACACTGTTTGGAAGGGATTGCTTCAACATGCATCTGGTATAGGAAGAGATCCTATCACTAATACCATTGATGCATGCAGATGTGTCCAGAGGCAGCCAGGTTGCATGAGGAGTATCCTAATTGTAATTGTTGAATCACTAAAAATGATTTTTATTTTATTTTGGCATGTAATGAATTGTAGAACGTATGGAATTTGTACTAAAAAAGACTTATGTATTCATTTCTATCTCATTTGTACTAAAAACTAGCTTACAAATGAAATTTAGGGGCGTTACAGACATTTCACCACTCAACCCATCAAACAAGCCAAATGTCTAGAAGCTGACAAGAACAGGGGTAGCAGATTTTGCCAGCTTCTACCCACCACAGATTCTCCCCACAATCTTCCAAAATCCAGCTTCTCTAGAATCATAAGCTGAAAAGAAGGGGGCCGTAGTATAGCGCCAACTATCCACACCTCGGATACATCTTCGCGTGTGATCGCACTTTCTAACTCCTTCACTTTCGTGTCATCTACTCTTCCATGGGTTTACTCTTTGTAGTTTGTATGCTTATAAGGTGTTAAAGACAACAAGTAGAAATAGTTTGCAAAAAACAACCAAAATGTGAGGCACAACAGTACGCCCGACCCCGCGTCACCCACCTGGGGCGGCTCGGGGAACCCTAAAAGCCGCCGCCGCCGGGGACCTCCCCGCCCCTTCCCCCGCATCGCCGCCGCCGGAGGGAGCGCCGGCAAAGCCGGCCGCACCCAAGGATGGTGGCGGCGAGGCGTGTTCTCTCCAGGCGCGCGACTTTCCCACGGAGGCTACAATGGCGACTCGGGTGAGGCGGCGCAGCGGCGCTGCGGTGCGGAGGAGGACGACGGCCGGTGGCCCAGCTGACTATGGCGCGGAGGTGCGGCTTGGGAGGAGGCCACGGGCGTTCTCGTTCTGGTCTGACCAGGCCCCACCTGGGCCACGGGCGGGCCGAGCGGGCTGCGGCTCTGTTGATGGCGGAGACTCCGGCGCGGAGGCAGGAGGTGGCCTCTCCTTCCGCTGTGCTCCGGCGTCCGGGCGGCGTGGAAGCCGGGGCGGCGGCCCCGGACCAGTGGCTGCTGCAGCGGTGCGGCATGGGTGCCGAGGCCACGGGCGCCGTGATAGCCATGGCTCGCGGTCGAGCTTGGAGGTCGGCGCTGCATCTCGTCACCATTCTTGTTTGCGCCTCTTGCTTTGCGGTCGGATGGACCTCCGGGGCGAAAGCCCTGCACATGACTTCGGTCGGTGCCGACGACGGCGGCGCCTTTGGCGTCGTTCCCTCTCTTGTTTGCGTCGTTGTGGTGGTTCCATCCTGACCGACGTGAGCGGTCCTGTGGTATCCAGGTGAAAACCCAAGCTCCTCCGGAGCGGGCGGCGGCGACGGACGCGGTGCGACCTTCTTGGAGGCGTCGTCTTGGAGACCCAGGCCATCACGGTGCGGTTGGTTCGCGGCAGATGGCGGGTGAGTTTCGGTGGCCGAGGGACGTGGATGTTGGGGCAACGGCCCCGGACGGTGGTGGACATCGAGGCAGCGGTCTCGGGCTCCCACGCTGCGATGGTTCTATGAGGCAAGGCCGTCGCCTTGCGTGGGTTTGGGTGGCGACTTGGATGAAGACTGCGCGGGCAGAGGGTTCGTCGACCTGACTGGATCGCTTTCGGGTTATGCAAATGTTGATCTGGTTGCTACGTCGGGCGGCGGCCCCGGAGCTGGTGGGATTTGGTGGCGTCCTGATGCTGTGTGGACAGCAGGCTCGTCGACCATGACTGGTTCGACTTCGGGCTATGCGAGGCTTCGTCCTGGTTGCGACGCCGGGGCGGCGGCCCCGGAGCAGGTGGTATGTGTTCGTGGTGTTTGGTCGACTTGTGTAGTGTGGGCGGCGGGTCGGCTCACCTGTGCGGTTTTTCCCCTGTTTTCCTTATAAACAGGGCATTGTACAGTTTGTATGGTTTTTGGACCCGGTCTTTCTTATAAACTGGGTCATCTCTTCTATCTATTCGGACGGTGGATACGACCAGATTGAGCTAAAAAAATGTCACTTAAATTTTCAACACTAGATATTTCACACCCCTCTAGTCGATGTAGGTGATCTTTCAAGCACTTAGGGAGTACGTGTCACTTTCACAAATATGATAGTGTACAAAACTATGAGTCGTCGATGACATGATTCATGTCCCAAAGGGCGTCAATGAGAGACAGCTTCGACTTTGATAACGAGTTTCACAAGAGAAATATGCTAGCCTTGTGCCGACTGAGACCTCCGCCAAGACCACTGGTTGTTGGTCATCGTCACGGCTTGGACCCGCTCCACGCAGCTCCGAATCCACAGCCACATAGCGCGAAGCACGAGAGAACCCGTCAGACACGCCGGAGAACCGAAAACCGAAGCCCGAGCCGTGACCCGATCCGATAAAACTGTCGCGAGGAAACAACGTAACTAGCACACATCGTATGTATAACTTGCGATGTTCTTTTCGGATCAGAGGGAGTACTATCTATCGATTTACAAGCGTTCATCCTCTCTCTTATTTCTCTTCACTCTGCACCAACAAAATTTATACAATCTTTTTTATCCCACACGTATCTGGACGTGTTTTAGTGCAAGATTTTCGTTGCAAGATTTACAATCTTTTTATATCCCACACATATTTGGACATCTTGCACTAAAACACGTCCAGATACGTGTAGGTCAAAAAATACTAAAACATTATATATTTAGAAACGGAGTGGAGTATGTGACCATCCATGTGGACACATACCGTAGTTTAGAAAACGGGCGAGCCGCCGGTGGGACCAGAAAAAACAGAACCGGCGCCTGCTCTTATTTTATACGAGTGCTGAGCTGGTCCACAACCACAATGGAACCGGTGAAATCGATCTCCAACCGGTGGAAGAACTTTGGCCGGCCGTTTTGTGATTCCGTGACCTCCCTAGAAGGTTCGCTGAAGGGACATACGCGAAGAAGGGTTCATTAGTTGATGAACTTTTGCAGTTGTGGGCCGAACCAGGTGTATGTGTGTGGGATGAGCACAAACAACAGGAATTTGACCTACGAGCGTTGCTGTTCGTAACCATCAATGATTTGTCTGCTCTTAGTAACATTTCAGGACAGTCAAACAAGGGATACAATGCATGCACGCAGTGTTTAGATAAGACTAAAGGTACATATTTGGAAAAATGTAAGAAAGGTTGTGTACCTGGGGTCACTACAACAAAACTGTACAGTAGAGACATTTTATAGAGACACTTTGCCCTATGTCTCTTATATCCTAATCAATTTTTTTGTAGAGGCACTAAGAGAGCAATTTAGAGAATGACTTAGCGGTAGAGACATCTATTTAAAGACATTCTCCAAATGTCTTTTAGTCTATATGTAAAGGCATTATAAGAGATATTTTTTAGATAGCTTCAATAGTAGAGACATGTCCTAGAGACACCACTCATAATGTCTCTTAGCACCTACGTGAAGGTATTAAGAGAGACAACTTGATGATGTCACTTTGGGTCGAACCGAAATTTTAACTCCATGGCGGAGATGTATGCGCGCGTAGATGAAAATTTTGGCCCGATATTTTTTCTAACTGCGACCCCACTACGGCACTACCACATCCACGTCCACATCTATCCTCTCCCTTCTCTCTCGGCCATCTCTAGGCCCGAGAAACGTCCGGCGGCCGATCTGCTCCAGACCGTACCCCCGAGGCCGGTGCCCTCCTCTCGCTCCTTGGTCGATCTACTCCGGCCAACCAACCTCCTACTCCATCTCGTCGCGGGGACCCCGCCTCTCTAGCACCTTGAGGTGCGACGCATCCACACCGTGGGCCGCGGCTAGGGCGTCGACGCCGAGACCCCCCTCGATTCCCAGGGATCCCGGTGGTTCTCTGACAGCGCTGAAGGAGATTTGCCGGCGTAGGTCCAGGATGCCGAGCCCGTCGGTGAGCAGACAGAAGCGGCAAGCCGTGGAGGCCGGCCCGGTCGCTGCACGGCCGGATGTTATTCTCTGACCTGAGCTTGAACGGCGGGATGGTGTTGCGGGAGGAACAGTCGATGTCGCGGCTCGGCTCCAACCTACACGTCGTCATCATCTGCGCGCCGTGACCAGCGACTTCTCCATCTACAAGGGCTACGTCGACGAGAAGGTCAAGCCCAGCCCGTCCCCATCAAGCTGGTCGACCTCGAGGGAAACGAGAGCCACAACGAGTCGCTACTGGCTCCTGAATCTCTCCTCCCTCGTGAACGTATTCCTCTAATTTCCCGGTCTGCTACAACCCAAATTCTCTAATTAGCTCTCTGTTTTTAGCTTTCAGGTTCGGGTGCTGCTATGGACTCTTCTACCATTGCTCCAGTATGAGGTCGTCAGCCGCTGCAGGAGCTGCTCCGGATCCGACTACTGGTGTATGCTCTCGTTCTCCCTCTCTTCGCTATTACTGAAATCCCTAGAATAAAACTCTAGAGGGACATATGGATTTAAGCCTAGATTTTACTTATTCAATAGTGAAGATCTGTTGGTAGCGTGCAAGTACATGTGGTGATCAAGCTCTCAGGTCTAAGCTTAGCATTATAAATTTAGGCAGAAATTCCCCAAATTACACCCACCGTTGGAGATTAGTAACCTGTTTTAAATCCCAGATTGTTTCTGTATAAGTATAACGTAACAATTTCTTGTTCTATGGTTCTCCTAGAATAGGAGGTGGTTCATAGATACAGTCCCAATGACCGAGATTAGTTTGTGCATCAGGAAAGAAGGCACAAAATACACATAGTTCTTATGTAGACTCATTGGTCAGTACATTATTATGCTTAGGGGCATGGAACTTTCCTAGTCCTACTGTAGTTGCTATTTCACGTTAAACTGACATTTTTTTATCATGAGATTTGACCAGTATTCATGCCCATATGCATTTATCTATCCACATAAAATATTTCCATGAGAGCTTGATTATTAGATAGCTGAGCGACAATGAGCTTTTGTTCAACTACAGGTATACAGACTGAAGAAGGGAGAGAAGGTACCAGAGCTGGACCTGGGACTAGGAGGACTATGAGGCCCTTACAGTTGCAACAAGGATCGACCAGATCGCCCCACCAGGTAGGTGCAGGGTGGTGGGCACTAGAGGATACTTCCAAGCGGACAAGGAGCATGAGCACATCAGAAGGTTTGACCTTCAGAGTGCAGAATTCAGTTTCAGTTATTGAAAGATCAACACCTCTTAATACTGAGTATGAAATATAACTTGCTTATGTCTCACAGTGCATAATTTTGGTTGAGTTTCTACAAGAGCTGTAGCTTTAGTTTCTCCACTATGGAACATAAAACATCCCAGATGTTTGGATGATATAGTATGTGCACTTGGCTGTGTTATATCTATTTCACGAAGCGTTTAATTCTTGGACTTGAAATATAACAGTACCTCTTATCTGAGCTATGCAGCCTGCAGTTTGCTACTTTTTTGTGTGATTTTTTGACACCTCGTGGGTTGTTGTATTTCTTGCAGGTTAACCGATGCCCTGTCCTTGATCCATTCCGAGGACGAAGTAGAGTTCGCTCCAGTTCTCGACCTCTCTCTGGCAGCCAAAGAGCTCATCATCCTCTCCTCCAACGAAGATCTGAGATGGAGAAAACAGCGCCCACTGATAGCTAAGACAAGGCAACAAGGAAACACCCGTCCTACTATGCCACCTCACTCTCTCTATTAAGTTTTAGTCGTTAGAAATGTCCTCCTATGGAGTAAGCAGAATGTTCATTCTGCCACATTGTTTATGTAACATAATCCTATGCTGTATGTAATTGAGTTTAAATACAAATGTGTATCACTACATAATACTTACGTTATAGCTGGATTTGCTTTTCCCACATCATCACTTACTACTTCTATTACCCATACCTTGCAGACATTAATGGCATCTCACTGATAATATGTGGACAATATGTATGTCTCAAGGCACTTTCTATTATTGGGCCTAATAAAACGCCTCGCTTACACGTGTCATGTCGCCGCACCGAAATGTTTCTGTTGATGTTAGAGACGAGTTAAAATGTTGCACGGTAGTGCCTCTACTACTATACATACACATTCCAAGTGTATCTTTGAATTGCCTCTAGGTGTGTAGATACACAACCTGGTGTTTTTACAAAGTGACCTTATGCCATATATAGACATTTCACAAAATGACTTTACAGTCCAAGAGACATTGCCCGTAGTGACACTTTTGAGACAATATGGAAATGTCTCTACAACTATGTATAGACAATATTAGTGTCTCTACATGACCAAAATAGTGCCTCTATGGGCCAGTTCTCTTGTAGTGGGTGTTGTCAATTTCTTCCAAACAAGCATACCGTAAGAAAGAAAGGCAATCATTTCAAAGGTGAGGCAGATCACCGGAAGAAGCCTAACCTCCCTGATGGTGATGCTATATTTGGTATGGTCAAGGACATAGAAGTAATCTTTGGAAAGGATCCTGTTGGTCAATCTGTTCCGAAAGACGTCG